>OX328129.1:23116066-23723566 GCA_946811695.1 Gonocerus acuteangulatus | reverse complement strand
TAGTTGGGATTAATTTCCAAGTTGTAGAAAATATTTCAATTGAATCCCGCGATTTTAATTACTCACAAAAATATAATGACTTACAAAAACATTGATTCCACTTTTCTCAAGATCGGTTACAGATATCGCCCTAAAAATGGTTTCATCCGTTTTATTATGTCAAGAAACGCATAAAACAAGTACCTGCAAGCATATAAACTCAAAAATGTAAGCGTTACGATTTTTTTGCGCGAATTTCGCCCCAAACACTATCTTTTAGTGGGCGGATTCTGCTGGTTAACGAACTTGACCTTTCAAATTAGACGACAGATTTTTATACCAAATTTCGTTAAAATCGGACCATTTTTGAGCTTGCTAGAGCGCGAACAGACAAGCATATATATAAATATATACATATATATATATATATATATATATATATATATATATATATATATATTCATGTATACGTATATATATATATATATATATATATATATATATATATATATATATATATACAAATTTGGGCCACCTATATTTTCGTGATCTATAGGGTCTGAAACGTGAAAGTTTCTAGTCGGCACTTCCGGATTTCGTCATGAGGTCAACCTCATAAGCGGGTTCTCCCTATGGAGATAGGGAGTAACCAAGCTAAAATGTTATTTTTTTTAAACTTATAATTTCATCATTACATCTAAAGGTCACCTTCTACAGTGTTAATGTTATTTTTTAATTTTAATGATTCATTTAGCGGCTGTGTTGGCTCAAACATGGGTTTCTGTTGCTCTGTCTCGGCGTGAATAAACACTTTCACTTATACAATTTCTTTTTAATTGCAAATTTTTTTCCCCCAAAATAACTTGCTGTGCCTTGAAACAACATTAAATGCACTATGTAATGCTAAAACAACGAATGCCGTACAATGATTTGTACTGAAGAGAGATAAAAACAAAAATGGCGATTTTTCTTTCTTAAAATCTTTAATTCAGGTAAGATTCAGGTGGCCGCAAATGGGCCTATATCAAGTTGTAGCCTATTTATGTGAGAAAGAATGCCTGCAAATTTCATTTTCAGCCGTTGTCAGCACGAGGTGTGACAGGAGATTTACTTGGATTATCCCATCGTTCAGGAGGACGATGACACTCACCTGTCACCTATCGTACCATTAAGGTAGCTTAGGTATTCCCCTAATAATTTACCTGATGAATTTTAGGGTCTGTAGTGTTCACTTCCTATTCTGTATTGAAAGTGAAAAGTTATCCTGTACACATAACCTTCTACAATGGATTTTACATATGTGCAACATGGACGACAAAAACACTAAAAAGTTCTCGGAGTTAATTAAATTGATAAAAACTACAATAAGTGAAAGTAGAGGAATAAAAAGAGACCCAAAAACGGTTGTTTTAGATTGTCTTTGGAAATTACAAAAAATTCAACTTTCTTATGACGGTAAAATTGCCGAATTGAAATCAAAACTTGAGGTTAGTGTTAATAGTGAAGGAAAATTCAAAGAATTGGAAAATAAGATTGAAAATGTAGAAAGAAGTACATTGGAAGTGAGTTATGCTCAAGCAGCCAAAAACAGAAATATCCCCAAAACGGTAAGTTCTCACTTTATTATCATTAAACCAAAAGAACCTAACCAAGTCTAGTGGGTCTCCTATAGGGGAAAAACGGTACCCTCTTGAAGATTGGCCAAAGCAGCTGTTCCAAGAGGGAATAATACCAGAAATGAGGGGTTCTTGGTGGGTGAGAGTCCCACACACTGGGGGTTTGCTCGAGGCAAGCACCCTGAAGGCCTTGTAGGTTTTCCCCTCATAGCAGAAAAAAAAAAAAAAAAAAAAAAAACCAAGACAGTAATGCTATAAAAATTTTTTTGAAAAAAGAGGTTTCTCCTAGATCATCCTAGGCTATCGTAGAAGTTTCTCCCAAGATCAGGAACCAGATAATGCACAATTTAAACGGGGAATTAAAGGTTGATTGGCATATCTGTCCAGTAGAGGATTATGTTTCTGTAATTCACTGTTTTAAATGCTGTAGATTCTCACACAGAGCAGATAACTGCAAATCTCAGGAAACCTATTGTCCTATTTGCTCTGATAACCATAGGTTACAGGAATGCCCTAATAAAGACAATAGAGATAAATATAAATGCATAAACTGTATTAGAATGAGCAAGTATGAGAAAATAGAAAGCCTTAGTGTAAATCATACTTCTTTAAGTCCATTTTGTCCATGTTTTATTAAGTTTGTAAATAATAGAAAAGCAAATACTGAATACACATGTTATATTGCATTCAAATTAACCTTAGAAGATCAAAAACAGCTACAGCTTGTTTGATGGAGGTTATATACAGGCTTGATGTAGATTTAGTATTCATTCAAGAACCATATGTTATCAATAATACAACAACAAATATCATTTTTATTTTGGACCAAAACAATTAGTTTTTTACACAAATGGAAAATAAAGAAATAGCTATTTACAAAAACAAAAAAAAAAAAAAAACAAAAAAAAAAATAAGAATTAAAATAAAATGTCTTGGTACAGCCTCGGCTTGAGGCGTCGGGCTGTAAGTTCTCCCAGATGGTAATTCTTGGAACCAGTAGAGAGATCCAGTTTGTCGTGGTATCTGCGGGTCAATTCTTCTGTATGAAATGCGATTGGATCAACTCCCAGTTCCCGATGGAGCAAGCTGTTTCGAACGAACCAAGGGGCGTTGCCTGAAATCCTTAGGACTTTGTTCTGGAAAGTCTGAAGTCGTCTGATGTTCGTCGTGTTTGTTCCATACCACACAGGGCAGGCGTAAGGGATAGAACATTTAGTAAGGTTTCGAATAGTCGCCTTACACTTACCACTATTTTTCAACCGTTTTACGAAGAGATACAAAACTTATCAGCCTGTTAAAAACATATTTCTTACTCCAATACTTCCTTAACTCCAAATGTAACCAAACTTTAAATATCTTAGTTTAGATGAAATTAAAACATGTAGAATATATATATATATATATATATATATATATATATATATATATATATATATATATATATAAATTTGAACCACCATTATGTTTTAGTTATATAGGTTCTGAAACGTAAAACTTTCTAGTTGCCATTTCTGGATAGTGTCATGAGGTCAACCTTATAAGCGGTGTTTCTCCCCATAGGGGGTGGGAGGAACCGCGCTAAAGGAATATTATATATTTGGTACATTGCCTTTACATGCCTGGATCAGGTCAGTTGAGTGTTTTTATTTCAAGTTTATTGTTAAAATAAGACAAAGATGTAGCTGTTGACTTGTTAACATGTGTATTTACTACGCATTAATTGGAAAGCACCTTAAAACATGCTATAAGTTCATCTTAAGTTGTTGTTCATTTGAATCTAGTTGCCGTGTCCATTTAACTAATACAGAATTTTTTCCTCCTAGGTAGCTCATTCGTCCCACTGTGCGCCGGTGGGAATCGAACACACCATCTCCCGCATGAATCTAAGGCATTAGCCACTAGACCAGAGGGGAGACCCAATAAAAGATTTCCTCATTTAAATCAAGTAGTCACAATTATAAACTATTAATCCGATTTCAAGCTGAAGGAGCTAAAACGCAGTTTAAACAAGAACTTCAGATCTAATGGACTTCAAAGGTGAATTAAAAAAAAAAAAAATCAGTTTCGTAACAGGCCACAAGGGCCCAGAGGGGCAGATACTGAAGAGGTATCTGATTTTTGACCATACTGCACACTAGGGAGATAGTGTGGTCAACACTATACTCCGGCCGCCTGATTTTCCCCTTGGCTGCTTCGACTGCTAGAGTCATTAGCACTCAAGGTTCCCATTATTAATTAAATTAATTAAAGGCTGGGTAAGCCTAGGGACGATCTGGGACCCCAAATCCAACCCTCGAACGGCAGCACTAGAAGAAAAAATCTTTAGTGCGCTCTCGCGTTTTGAACCTGGTCCTCCTGTTCATTAGTCGAGTGCTCTACCACCGAGCTAACCTCGTCCCCTCAAAGGTGAATTAGTGCCTCAAATTAAATTTTGTTTAAAAGAGTATAAAAATAATTGTTAAGTAATCTTGAAAATAGAATCAGAATCTGTGAAAAATATCATGACCCGTTTACAATTTTTTAAGATTTTCTGATAGAATAGTCCACTTCCAGTACCAATCTGACCACCACCAATCGTTAAATGATCTTACTTCTTTAGAACATACCCCAAACACCTAAAAATCTAGTTTAAAAAAAAAAGAAAATTTCAGCCCAGAAGCCTAAAAAGTCCGACTCGCAGGAACTGCGTCATCTTAGCGCGATTCCGTATATCTCGAAGAAGTGGAGTAGATTAGGCATCACAAATAACAGGAAACTGACAGTAGCCAACTTGCAAAGAAGCGGATAATTCTTAATCCTCATTCTTGAGGAAGGCTGAAAAAGTCATAATACAATTATGCACTAAAAACGTACTCACTCTACGAATACTGCTCAGCAGGCACTATTCCAAACAACCGAAAATTCGTTGTAATTTTAAGTTCCTTGTTTTACTAGCAAATTCGTTTCACTGAAATAATCAACTGTAAATATGTTCTTTCTATAAAATAAGAAATAATGATAACTTCAGTTGTAGCAGGAGGAAGGTTATATAGATAGGAGAATTCAAAAGAAACCTATGTATACGCCATCATGGTTAGCCACAGCCATCTTGATTTCCACAGCTATTCCAAACGTATTACCTACATCTTTTGCCGTTTCTTAGCTTATTTTACTACAATACTAATTTTACTAATAAATGCAATTTAAAACAAAAAAGTCCAACTCGCAGGAACTGCATCATCATAGCGCGGTTCCATTCACACACAAACAGTAATTACTTTGTTTAGATCATTCTTAATGTAAACACATATTCCAAAGAAAAGCAAGATTGTCGGCAAGGCACAAGAAATTATTCTAAGCGAAAATTACTCTTTCCGCCGTTCCAAGTTTCGCTCTACGAAGACTCTACTAGGAATATGTTTCTAATTGACTTAACTTGCTTTACTAACCTATCCATTTTAGTGTTAAATGCAATTAAAAACACTTACCTACTCATTTTACTGTTAAATGCAATTAAACAAAATAAAATTGTACAAGAAAATTAGAACGTAGTGTTATATTTTAATGTGCTATGCCACATACAACCACAAAATATAATTATATTTCTACTATAGCATTTGGCTGCATGACTTACTACAGGTAAAATATCTGTCAACTCGTGATTTATGAAGTGCAATAAAAGCCTACCTGCCTGGTAGCTCGTTCGGGCAGGTGTCTGACCCTACACAGTGTTCTCTTTCAGCAAGAACTGCGTCATCTTAAGACGTATCCGGTGTCATCCATAACTTAAAATAGAACTAACATTTTTTTGTTTTATTTTATGAAAATTGCTAACACCCACAGGTTAGAAGCGGATATTCCTCAATCTAAAGCAAGACTCTCAAAGTCAATTCAAAATACAAACACGCTTTTCAATTACTTATCATGTTTTATTGAAACAAATGCAATCAAAATAACAGCAAGCAATTAAAAACTAAGGCAAACCGAGAAAAAAAAAAACGATTAAAAACGAAGGTTAACAGAGACAAAAAAAGAGGAGTAGATACAATTATAAGTTTGTTTTGATCTTTCGTTAAAAATTATAAATCTCTTTTCCATTTTCTTATCTTGTTTTACTCCTACTAGAAGGAATAATAAAATAACAAGAAATAAAAACAGGCAAAAAGAACCGTTCAAATAAACGAAAGTTTTATGCACTTATTTCTCCGATTGACATCGCTTCATCAAAAAATTCTTTACAATCTTTTTTGTGGAGCGTTTGGTAAGCTTTCTAATGGTAACCTTCCACTTACCTAGATTCTCAACCGTTTTCGAGGTATTAAGGAAAATATACGGAGGGGGCCTAATAGATATTCATACGGCATCTGAGAATCCCAAGATTCCGTAAAAACAAAATATTGTTTCTACTTATACGTATCCTGTTTTATTGACAAATACATTTGACATAAGCAATTACAAAAATAACGAGCAGTGAAAAAAAGACTGCGGGAAGCACACAAATAGATCCGTTTATATAAACGAAAATAACTAACTAAGTTTTTAGGGCTTATATCTCCTAATATGAACATCCCATAAAAAATTCCTTCAAAACATTTTTTGTAGAAAATTTAGCAAGCTTTCGAACTGTTAAATTTCACTTTCCACGATTGCCTAACCGTTTTCGAGATATTAATGAATGTATAGGAAGTTCCCAAAACTTTTCATGTCTGTTAATAAAATATTTTATTCAAACCCTTCCTTTACTCCAAACGTAACCAAAATTTCAACATATTGGTGTTGATGAAATTTAAACATGCAGAAAATGTTTCAACTGAATCCCATAATTCTAAGTACCAAAATCAAAGACAAAAAGAACAGTTCGAATAAGCGAAATCAATTACTTTAAAGGTTTAAGCACTTATTTCTTCGATTGACATCGCCTAATCAAAACTTTCATCAGAACCATTTTTGTCGAGCATTTAGTAAGCTTTCTAATGGTAACTTTCCGTTTACCAAGATTCTCAACCTTTTTCGAGATATTAAGGAAAGTATACAAAGTTACCAAAATTTTTTATGTCTGTTAATGAAATATTTTATTCTAACCCTTCCTTAAGTCCAAACGTAAGAAAAATTTCAACATATTAGTTTTAATGAAAGTAGAACATGCAGAAAATGTTTCAACTGAATCCCATGATTCTAAGTACCGAAAACGGTTAAAGCTATCGCATTGAAAATGGTTTCATTCGTTTTGCTAGCCCAAGAAGCCTATAAAACGAGTACTTACAAGCTTATGAACTCAAAAACGTAAGCGTTACGATTTTTTTTGCGCGAATTTCGTCCCAAACGCCATCTTCCAGTGGACGGATTCTGCTGGTTAACGAACTTGACCTTTCAAATTAGACGAAAGATTTTTGTACCAAATTTCATCAAAATCGGACCATTCGTCTTCGACCTACAGAGCGAACAGACAAATATATATATATATATATACAAATTTGAACCACCATCATTTTCGGTCTCTAGGGGTTCTGAAACGCAAAATTTTCCAGTCGGCACTTCCGGATTGTTTCATTGTATCAACCTTATAAGCGGGGCTCCTCCCTATGGGGGAGGGAGGAACCGCGCTAAAAAACTGAAAAATATCGCCCTTTTGTAGACAAATTCCTATTTATCACTGAAACCAAGCCTTTTACGTAAAAACACCTCTATACAAACGCTGTAGCCTATTAATTTTCCTTTCAGGTGATAGCAAGATCAAAGTTGTAGATTTAATATTTAACGGGATATTTTGAATGAAATATATACCTTAAAGGTTTTAAAAAGTAACAATTCAGAAAATCGATATGAATAGAAAAAAAAAGTAGCTGACATAAACAATAAAAAAAGTACTTATTTACTTTATGAAAAAAATTATATAAAAATTATTATAAAACAGAACAGAATAAATTTATTTTTCCATATGAAATTATTATATCATAAAACTAAAAAAAAAATTTGCCTTTGTTTTCATTTATAATACCCCGTTAAATATTTAATCTACAACTTTGATCTTGGTATCATCTGAAAGGAAAATTAATAGGCTACAACGTTTACATTGAGGTGTTTTCACGTTCAAGGCTTGATTTCAGTGATAAATAGGAATTTGTCTACAAAAGGGCTATATTTTTCAGTTTTTTGCGCTTTACGCGCAAACGGTGCGTCGGATGAAAAGATGTCTCTAGATAAATTAGTCTTAAAATTAAATTTTTTATCAGAATTCGTCATAATAAATACCTGCCGCCATAGGAAAATCAAGAGTTAGATGCGCTGGAGAAAAACTGGAGAGTGTTACAAAGTCAACTAAACCTTCAAAAGTAACCTCATGCAACATAACTAAGACCTACCAAGTTTCATTTCGATATTCCAACAACTCTAGGAGGAAAAGGGGGTGGACACATATCCTGGGACACCCCGTATATGTATATATGTGTGTGTCCGTTAACACGAAACGGCCAGAGTTTTTGTTTTTTCGGCACGAAACTTGGAATATAGCGTTCAATTAGCAAACGATTGAACGAGTTCGTAAACCAAGAAAATCGGTGAAACGGAAGGGGGGGTTTACCCCGGACCGAAAACACTAATTTGATTATGCACCCCGTAGTTTTTGATATATTTCAACGAAACTTGGTATTCATAGTATTAACCTACAGAGAAAAATAGATTGTAAAAATGAACTAAATCGGTTCATTAGGAGGGGGGGGGGGGGGTTACCCCGGACCCACATTACGAATTCGCCACTACCAGCCGTAATTTTTGTTATATTTCGACAAAACTCAGTATTCGTAGTGGTAATCTATAGAGAAAAGTGGGCTATAAAAATAAACTAAATCGGTTCATCAGGAGGGGGGGGGGGGTTTACTCCGGACCTAAATTACTAATATACTCATACCGGTGGTAATGTCTGCTGTATTGTAACGAAACGCAGTAAACGTCGTGGGTAACTCATGAGAAAGAAGTGTTGTAAAAATGAGCTAAATCGGTCAATCGGAAAAGGGGGGGGGGTTTACTTTGTAATATATTTTAATATAGTCCGGGTGCTACGTGTCCGAAAACTGCAAATTGTGATAAGAAGGTTTCCTTTGGCAGAAATATAGTTTATGATGATACAATTAATTTTAGAAGGGGAGGCATCTCGAAATATCATCTGAATTCAAAATAGCGGCCAAAATTCAAAATGGCGTTATGCAACGAAACGTTTTTACTAACCATCGCAGAAAACCATGCGTGGTGTCAATTAATATGTTTTTTAGGCCAATAAGTTCATTTTTCATGTTAGAAATGGGCTAAGTATCTTAGTTTTGGAAATATATCATTTTTTAATTTAAGTATCTACTTTTTTAAACAATGAACTTTTGTCTAATGTTTTTTATTTTTGTTATTTTTTTTTAATATGAGGATAGAGTTAGTGAAGGTTAAACATTAAACATGGAAAAGCGGCTTCGATTAGTATCAGAGGAAGTAAAGTCAAAAAGTATTGATTGGAAAATTCGCATCCTGTGTTAAAAAAAAAAAGTAATGAAAATCTGATCTGTTCTGCAATAAATAAAAACGTCGTAAGAGGGGACATGTTACATTTATTAAAAACAAGATACTATTAATTCCATATTTATGCCTATATATAAAATTATTCGATGTAGATAGTGGGATTGAAAATAATAATGTAAAAAGGCGAACTAAGTGGCTCAATATGTGTGCATTAAAATACAATTCTACAATCTTTGAAAGGGCCAAAAAGAAAAAAAAAAAAAAAAAAAAAAAAAAAAAAAAAAAAAAAAAAAAAAAAAAACGCACAGAAAGTTTCTGCTGAAAAGACCATGGATTTCCAACAACCTATTGTAGTTCAAATCGATTATCAACTTCAACAGGTGCGTGCTAGTTCTTCGATCATTTTGTAACTTATGCGGATCAGCTACTTTACATGACTACCCTCAATGTAAGCCCTAAGCTGAAAAAGTGCAGTATTAAACAGGAAAACAGTACTCAGATTGTAAAATTAAACAACGGTGACATGATTTCACTGGAAGCTAAGTACCATGCAAGATGTATAACAGAACTATACAAGTCGAGAAGTAATGTGTCACAAGATAAACGACCACAGGATAAAACTTGTACCGTTGGAATTTGTGAGGGTGCAGTTTTTGTGGAATTATTTAATTTAATGGAGAAACAATTAAAGGACTCAACTATAACTCAACCACTTCTTAAGATGGCTTTCTTGATAAAAATATATTATCACAGCTTATCGGAACAGAGGAGCAATTTAGTTTGCCTACAATTCACACGTTTACGACAAACACGAAAGTCAGCCATTTCCGCCAGCGTTTTCCAGTAAGGGAGAACTTGGATCCTGCCATAAAAGTTATCCAGATTATATTTTAGAGGAAATCGCTGAAACGATTGAGAAGATGTTTCCATAAACCGGTGATGCTCTAAATTATGATGGTGCAGCAACATTCTTAAGCCTCATTAGTCTTCAAAGACGTTTAATAATTATTACATTAGTACATTTCAACCTCACATATTTACCGATATTGAGAGTTTTGGCTCGTGTAGAATTGATTTGACTCAGGACAGATACATTACTCCGAGCATGAAAGGTGAAACTCAAAGGTGAGCATTGAAGGAGAGGTACAGGAACCAGGAGACTAGTTCTAACTCATGTCAAAATTGTAAATGGCTACAGAACTCGCTTAAAAAATGGTTTCATTCGTTTTCCTACGTTAAGGAATCTTTCGCACAAATCTCGCTCCAAAAACCATGTCCCAGTAAATGGATTCAACTGGTTAATGAACTTGACCTTTTAAATCAGAAGAAAGCTTTTTGTACCAAATGTTATCAAAATCGAACCATTTTTGACCTGATGAGGAACTTCTTAATAATTCAAACCCCCCTAAAAGTACTTTTGAATATAAAAAAAAAACTTTCTTAGCGAGTGTTAACACTCTAAACGTATTGACCTTGCAAAATTCAAATTTTTGTGTCAAGTCATTGTTACCTCGGATGGGCCATGACCAGGGCGTAAACTCTATGAGGGACGAAATCACATTTTATTTCTAGTAATTCAAGGACATGCCATCATAGTGGAAATTAACCTCAATTAAAAATAATACTATGAAATAGATAATATACCTCAACAGCTGTAGAAAGCTTATTAAATGCTCTACATAAAAGGTTCTAATGCAAGTTTTGATTGGGCGATGTCAATCGGAGAAATACGAGCTTAAAGCTTTAAAGTAATTGATTTCGTTTATTCGAACTGTTCTTTTTGTCTGTTTTTTTATTCCTTGTTATTTTTTAATTGCTTATAGTTGGATAATGTATTCGAAAATAAAACAGGTTAAGTAAAATAACAAAAACAATTTATTGTTAGAAACATAGAGTTCCAAGATTCCAAGACCTTGTAACTAGCGGGACCGTTTCATGTGTTGCTGACCCTTCCAGGTAAGATTGTAAATCCTACCTTTCAAGCCTGGTGGAACCAAAATAATAACTGTCGGGGTTTGGTCACTGCTACTTAATAAAACTACATTTTATCGTAAAAATGGTTTTATTATTGTGCCGACGTTTCGGCTTGAACTTCAAGCCTTCATCAGGGCTGTAAATACAAGTAGGACATATTTAACACTAATATATGCACATATCTAAGTAAATATACCTAACATATATATATATATATATATATATATAGATATATATATACATATATTTATATATTTATATATAAGCATATACACATACACATATACACGCACACATATGTACATATATATGCCCACATACATACACATATGGGGTATATATTATTAAGTAGCAGTGACCGAACCCCGACAATCCCTACCTTGCATCATCAACGGTCAACGATCTCCTCTCAACAAAATAATAACTGCTTCTATTTTAATCTTTCGAAATTAGACTAGGGATAAGAACGGAACCGCGCTAAGATGAGGCAGTTCCTGCGAGTCGGACTTTTTTTTTCTTATGCGTTCAATGAATTTGATAAAAAAAAAAAAAAAATATCGTACCCCAAGAAGGAAAATCAATTTCTAATCGTCTCGCAAAGTTATGTGCTTTTTTTACTTACTTATTTTTAACGAGAATCAATCTGAACAAATGTTGAAACAGTTCAATTTATTTCATTCTGAGCAAACAAGGATTTTTCTGTCGAATATTCATGACAAAACTCAAAGGAACGATTAGCTTTTAGCGCGGTTCCTCCCTCCCTCCATAGGGAGGAACCCCACTTATAAAGTAGATCGCATGACGCAATCCGGAAGTGCCGACTAGAAAATTTTGCGTTTCAGAACCCCAAGAGACCGAAAATAAAGGTGTTTATATTATATATTATATATATATATATATATATATATATATATATATATATATATATATATATGTCTGTTCGCGGTCTAGCACAGCGAATAATGGTCCGATTTTGATGAAATTTGGTACAAAAATCTTTCGTCTAATTTGAAAGGTCAAGTTCGTTAACCAGCAGAATCCGCCTACTGGAACATGGTTTCCGAAGCGAAATTCATGCGGAAAAAATCTTTGCGCTTACATCATATGCTTGCAAGTACTCGTTTTATAGGCTTCTTGGCCTAGGGAAACGAATGAAACCACTTTTAAGGTGATAGCTTTTACCGTTATCGAGAAAATTGAAAAAATATTTGTTGAATAACGCTCTTGGCTTGGGTACTTATAATCATGGGATTTACTTGAAACATTTTCTGCATGTTCAAATTTCATCAAAACTAATATGTTGAAATTTTGGTTACGTTTGGAGTTAAGGAAGGGTTAGAATAAAATATTTTATGAACAGACATGAAAAGTTTTGGGAACTTTGTATACATTCATTAATATTTCGAAAAAGGTTGGAAATCTTGGTAAACGGAAGGTTAGCATTCAAAAGCTTACTAAATGCTCTACAAAAAAAATTTTGAAGCAATATTCGATTAGGCGATTTTAATGGGAGAAATAAGTGCTTAAAACTTTAAATGTCATTGTTTTGTTCTTTTGAACTGGTTTTTGTATTTGTTTAAATCACTTTTTAATTGATTTTTTTTTGTTTTAAATTGCATTTATCTGTAAAATTAGTATTATGGTGAAAGAAAACAAGAAATAGTAAGCAGTGTGTTTCTAGAACGAAGACCTCTCTGTCAGGTAGAGGAATGAACCCTTACAATCGTGACCTATTTCTGGTCATAAATTATTTCATGAAAGGTCTAACCAAAATTATAACTGTTTCTATTTCAACCTTTCCAAATGACATTAGGGATGAGAACGGAACCGCGCTAAGATGATGCAGTTCCTGCGAGTCGGACTTTTATAGCGTAGGTCATGTCATCGTTTTCTTCAGATATCCACAATAAACGAACCACCTAACCTAAGCTGAGTCTAAAAACATCTATTTCTTCGACATCTTATAATGAATAATTTTGTCTCTGCAATGGATATTGGTTAGCCATGAATGTCGTCCAGCAACAGATAATTAGCACCTACCGCGCCTCTGGAACCACCCCACTCCTCGCTTATGTTTTTATAATACTTCGATGAAGGTTTAATTTTTATAAAAAATATATCTTTTAGCAAAATTGAGCTATTTCGCTGTCAAGCTTCTCGTCGGCTTTTTTTTATATGGAATATCTAGAAAGTTTTTTTTTTGTTTATAATTTATTTATGAGCACCCCGAATTGACAGCGTTTTGCCCAGATACAGATATAAAATGGAAATACACAATAATTATAGAGCCATAGTAATTAACATCATTATATTAATAATTATAAATCCTTAATAATTAACATATTACATAATAATTATAAATCCAATTACATTTTAAGGTGTATCAATCTAATTATATAATTAAGTTTGTAAATAACATACAGCTAAAAGTAAAAATAACTTGTAAAAACTATACATTTTTAAGAATAAACATATAAAAATAAAGATAACGAAGAAAAAAGTTCCTATGTACAATATGGCCAATATTAACTAGACAGTTATTATTGGCCTGAGGGTCTTTATCTGCAATTGTGGCGGCTAAAAAAGTCGACAGGATTACGCAACTATATATATATATATATATATATATATATATATATATATATATATATATATATATATATATATATGAGTGGACACTTTGTACAAAGAAGACTTAAAATAATTAAACATTAACATAGACATCCAAGACTGAAAACCAGTAGAGACATAATTAACCAGAAAGTTAAATTTAGGGTGAATCTCAAAGGAAGCAGTCATAAAGATTAAGAAATGAAAGTACAAAATTAAAAAAAAAAAAAAAAAAATAGATTTTTTGGGCAAGATAAAAACTACCACCAAAGACTAGATTAGTGCGTTTTCAAAGGCCGCCTTAAGCGTGAATTCATGCAAACAATAATTGAAGGGGTCATTACAATAACCATACAAGGGAAAAAAACTAAAATTTTCAGAAATTTAAAAAAAATGCCTAGCTTCATTTGTGCTGGTTGAAAGTTATTTATTTCAATCCCGTAACTTTGACGACGGTCTCTTTTCACAGGTTTATAACATTAAAAATCAGTCGCAGTCCGAAAAAAAAATAAAAATAAATAAAATAATAAAATAAAAAAACAAAAAACAAATAGACAGAATATAAGATGATTATATAAAAATTAAAAAAAGAAATAAAATAAATAAGTGCCTAAAAATAAATAATATAAATACTTTTGTTTTGGAAAAGTGTCCATTTAAAGTTTGTTGTTGATTTTAAGACTTAAATTAATATTCTATTATATTTAAATTTTAAAGTTTTTTTTTTTTTTTTTTTTTTTTTTTAAATTTGAGAGTAAATGTTTGTTTTTAAATGGCGGAGTATAGTGTTGATGTGAGGGCTATCTGATGATAATAAGTCGAGTAAGTTGTGTGGTATTTGTAAGTTTTCTCTCAGTCTACAGTCTATCAGTGTGTTCTACTGTAAGGCCCGAAATGATTATTTGATCAAATATTATGATGATTTTATTTGTATGATATCTAAATACATGTTTTCCTGTCAAGCCTCATTGAGCTGAAGTAAAGTCTGAGTAGCTGAGACTTCATTTAAATTATTTATGAAAAAAAAAATATATATATATGCATATATAAAGAGAGGAAAAAAAATGAAGACTAATTTAAATACGCTAAAATCCAAGGTGTAGCCAGGAATTTTCTCAACGAGCCGTTAGATGAAAAAATTCCTGCCGGTGGGAATCGAACCCACAATCTCCCGCATGAGAATCTAAGGCGTTAATCACTAGACCACGGGGAGACCCCAATAATAATGTTAGAAGGATTATCTCCTTAACTCCTGTTTTGAGGGTATTATTAACCATTACCCATTATTCTCATCCATTACAAACCTTATTTCATTATATAAGTTATTACGGAAATAATTATTTTGCTTCTCTGTGAAATAATTTATTTCATAAATAGAAAATACTAAAATATCAATGATCAAATAGTTTTTTCAGAAATAAGGCTTTTAGAAATATGTTGATTTATTTCAATGAATGATCAAATTTTCAAATAATTATTTCAAGGAATAAACACAACTAGTTATCTGATGAAGATTGTTTTTTTTTAACTATGAAATAACGTTTAAATAATATCCATTATTTCGGAAATAATTATTTCATGAATAACCATTTTATTTATTTGAGAAATAATTTATTCCAGTATTGCCCAGGTCTAGGTAATATGATGAATGATACAATGTGAAGGTTCCTTGCTCAAGCCCTCCCGACTTCATCCTTGTGTAACGCCAGAACGTCGCTCAGAAGATGTTGATAGGTGCCTACACAAGCTTCCTTCTGCTCCGACCAGTGGCTGGAGTCGAAGAGAGTAAGTTATTGCATATAACTTATTTTATTTTTAAAACATTATTTATCGTTGTTATTCATATAGAATTAAAGCTCTTTTATTCCTATTATTTAATCAGTAACTTTCGTACTGTGTTGTTAAAACGATCCTCTGAGAAAAAAATAAAACTTAAATTATGACTTCAACGGAAATCCGTATTATTTTTCGTTATGAATTTAAGCTCGGCCATAGCGCTGCTGAGACGTGTATGAACATTAACCCATTAAGTAGCCAATTTTTATTTTTTCGAGTTTTTTAATAAAATTTTAACAGCGTGTTTATATGCCGTAGAATAGCATCTACACAAAATTTAAATCAGTTCCAACTAGTGTTGTTAAAAGCGAGCCCTGACTAGAGGCTTCAGGCCTGAACCTTGAACCTAGCCTCTACAGCTCGAGCTCTGAGGGCTCGATTAAGACTCGGGAGTGAGGCTTCAGCCTAACCTTATCAAGCCCTGAAGGTTCGGCAAGGTTCTCCCTGGAGCCTTGAAGGCTCGGCCTTGGAGCCCTGGGAAGGTAGAGCTTCGGCAAGCACGGTTATAGTCAAACCCTTTCTAGTGCTTTACTAGATTATCTATATACAATAATTACCTTTTCTATAATCATTACATTTTATTCATTTAGATTTTTTTGTGACATTTCTCACTATTTATTTCACAAAAATAAACATAAATTTTTAGCGGCATCTTTATTTACAAAGGGAGGTAATTTAGCTGTTATCTCTGATAATTCTTATTTTGCTTCAGTTGTAGTTTATTAAAATTCGATCAAGTTCAGTTTATTAACTTAATGATTAAGCTAAATAAAGTGACTCATTCAGTTGATTTCTTAAATTCTATATTCTTATGGATTCAAATCTTCATGAAAAATTTTATGGGCTTGTATTATTTAGAGGAGATATGAAACATTTTGGTTTTAATTTTGTTGGTGTCTGTGGATTAGATACTACTGGATTTTTCAGAGACAATTTATGTATGTATTATGATGACTTTTTATTTTAATGTAATACTATTTTTTCACACTACGTACAAAAAATAATATTTTGAAAGTTGAGAATGGCAATTGTGAACAAGTACGACAGTGTTGCCATCACCGTCTCACAGAAGAGTTTATTTTTTAGGAAAAGTTACTATTTTTACCCAATTAGTGATCCATATAATTAGTTTATCAATCAAATGGTAAATTTAATTGCCAGCGAATAATTTCAATGTGGCGGAAAGAATTTAGGACGAATCTACTAAAGTATATTTCATGAAACAGCTGTTTGCCCGCCATCTGCCATTTTGGAAATGCCTTCAAAGCATGCGCCTTCTCCCGAGCCGAGCCTTCAAGGCTCGCGCCTTCTACCAAGCCGAGCCTTCAAGGCTCGCGCCTTCTATCGAGCCCTGTCCAAGCTGTGGAAGCTCGAGCTTTTAGGAGCCGCGCCTTCTAGCCTTAAAGGCGCGCTCTTTTACAACACTAGTTCCAACTGTTACTTTCTGAAATATTAGCTGTCCTATATGTAGGACGCTGCTCCATTTGGGATAAGTTACGGTAATATTACTGAAATATAATACTCAAGAAATATGTTATTTATTTTAAGATATTTTTACATAAAATAGAATGGCTGTACCTAATAATACATATATACAAATAAAATACATATATTCTAGGGTTATAAACATTTTTTTTATTATTGAAATTGTGGAAAACAATTTGTGTTATATTGCATTTTGTGCAAAATGTCAAATGTTTTCCTTTACAATCAGCAAATTGACATCTCTATTGCTTTTCTCTCTTCCCAATGACGTAGCCCTTTCCGTCTAGCCTCATACTCTAACACTTTGGCTTTGAAACTTCTAGAAGAGGAAATGTTGACGCTGACAACGAGGAGTGAGGAAGGCCAGAAACCAAGCTTGACAATGACCACCTGAAAAAAAGGGTTGAAGCTTGTGCCTCAAAAAGCACTAGGGAATATGCCAAAGAACTCGGAGTAGGAGCCACGACAGTTTCAAGACATTTGAAGGAAATCGGCAAGTCCAAACTGACATTTCATACGGTACAGCCTGATATTTTACAATAAGACTGAAAATTGTAATGTGTGTAAACATTAATGTTTAGAATGCACTTAAAAAAAAATGTTTAACATTAAAAGATATTTAAATAAAAGTAGAAATATACATGGTAATTAAGTGCTAATAATGTATTTCTTACGTCCCCTTTCACTAGATTTAATGCAAATTGGTTCAAGTTTTACATATTTTTTACATGTAAATTTATTATAAGTTATTTTAGTGTTTATATGTTTTCCTCCAAAAACATGATCGCCCTTTCTTTTCTTCGGAGGTGGTTTTTCCATTGTTGCTTCATGACTCTTCAGGAATTTTCTTAACCAAAATTGATTTTTATTGGGAGGAAGTGACGGAATGCTTGCTCAGCACTGCAAATTCAATGAGCTGAAATGCAGGATTCTTGCCTTGGTCGTACGGACCACTGCGTGCACCAGCAAGCTGTTCAAACGGTTGACAAGCTAGAACTGAAGAATGCGTGAAAAGGTGGAACACCACTCGTCACAGTAGGCGTGGTAGGGATTTTCCTGGGCATACCTGAGGTCTGTGGGCCGTAGGGTTTCCAGCAAATCACTTACAAGACGAAATGATAGCTATGGCGCACACACTGCGGCACACAGTGGTCAAAAATAGCCAAAAAGCGCTCAAAACTTGATTTTTTGAAGTATTTTCTCTGAACCCATTCGCCTTAAATATTTGTTAAATACCTCGTGAGAGAGCCATTTCTTGAGTTTTAGGCCCCACCTTTGATTGCAGGACGGTGGTTAATCATTGAAGTACTAGAAACGAAGAAAATTTCCCAAATCCTCATCTACCAAAATCGTTCCTTTAACTTTACTTTTTCAGACCGATAAGGTTCGATAAGGTTGACGCATGTTTTTCTTGTTTTAATGGGATGTTCGAAGGGCAAAAAAAATATTTTTGTATTTTTCGAATCGCCTTCATGGACTGGGATACTGAAAAAGTAAAAAAAAAAAAAAAAAAAAAAAAAATAAACGTATCAAATTTCGTTTTGTCATATAGCGTCTCCCTGCGTCTTACTAATTTTGGGCTTAAATATTCCGTGGGCATGTATAGAAAGACCCCAGACTGAAATTACCTGCATAAGTCTGCCTACTTCGGTGCTAGAGGTGAACGAACTCGGTAAATGACTAACAGACAGACGGGCGTTATCTCTATGTAAACATTGGAATCAAATCGAAGACGGATTTTTTTTTGCAGTACTCGAGTCAGTGTTGACTGCAAAAATGTCTGAAGTGATCCGAGTGAAAAATCGTGTCTTAGTTGAAATAACGTTTGAATTCTAACGACAAAAGTGTACTTTCGGTATGCGAGTATTTGACAGATCAATTTCCAATAGCCGATGAGCATATTTCGTTACTCCTACGGAAATGATCTCAAACTGTTGTGCTGAAATTTAAAAAAAAGTTGGCTGAGATTGGAGCAGATGTATTTTTTATTAATTGGTTTTGACCCCCTGAGCCCAGCCGAGTGCAGTTCAGAGACGGGGCGATCACAAAAAAAAAATGTCATGTGAGTGACTTATCAATACCTTCATTGTAGTTATAAGACTGGTAAGTGTGCACAATTTCAGGTTTCTAAATCAACAATATCAAATGTTATTGAGTTTTGAGCGCTTTTTCGCGGTTTTTGACAACTGTGCGGCAGTGCGACTGCTGGAGGGTTAAATAAGATCACTTTGTTCATAAAAAAATTAGTTTTAGTTGGTTAAAACGATTCCACATCCTAAATTGTTAGTATTCCATACCTCAGAAATAGTCTCTGCCCCTCCCCCGAAATTTTCCCACCCCCTCCCTCCAAGAATATTCTCTATATACGCCCATGTCTGGTTTTCGTAATGAACCATTCAATTATACATATCGTCGATACAAAAGCAAACTAACGAATATGAAAAAATGCATCTTTCATTGTCCATCTTTAATAATTTCTGCTGGATTTATTTACGGCAAATTCTTCAATCTGACTTCACTCTATTAAAGGGAAAGTATTCCACTATCAAAAGGTCAAATCTGCCGAATATTTGACTGTCCAAAAAAAAGTTATGAATAAATACTTTTCCACTCTGAGAAGTGTTGATTTTCATATTCGTTAGTTTGCTTATGTATCGACGATATAAGCTTTGAAACATAAAGGTAATGCTTTCGAATTTTTTATCCTCGAAGAACAGCGAGATTTTAAGCTTCAGGAAACTTGCAGTAGCCAACAACTAAGTGGAAATTACTCAATCCTACTTCTCAAGTCCGCGCATTTTCTAATGCAATTTGACACGCTATTAAAACAATTCTTCACAATTACTCAATCCTACTTCTCAAGTCCGCGCATTTTCTAATGCAATTTGACACGCTATTAAAACAATTCTTCACAATTAGCATTAGAAAATGCGCGGACTTGAGAAGTAGGATTGAGTAATTGTGAAGAATTGTTTTAATAGCGTGTCAAATTGCACTAGAAAATGCGCGGACTTGAGAAGTAGGATTGAGTAATTGTGAAGAATTGTTTTAATAGCGTGTCAAATTGCACTAGAAAATGCACGGACTTGAGAAGTAGGATTGAGTAATTGTGAAGAATTGTTTTAATAGCGTGTCAAACTGCATTAACACGCTATTAAAACAATTCTTCACAATTACTCAATCCTACTTCTCAAGTCCGTGCATTTTCTAGTGCAATTTGACACGCTATTAAAACAATTCTTCACAATTACTCAATCCTACTTCTCAAGTCCGCGCATTTTCTAGTGCAATTTGACACGCTATTAAAACAATTCTTCACAATTACTCAATCCTACTTCTCAAGTCCGCGCATTTTCTAGTGCAATTTGACACGCTATTAAAACAATTCTTCACAATTACTCAATCCTACTTCTCAAGTCCGCGCATTTTCTAATGCAATTTGACACGCTATTAAAACAATTCTTCACAATTACTCAATCCTCCTTCTCAAGTCCGCGCATTTTCTAGTGCAATTTGACACGCTATTAAAACAATTCTTCACAATTACTCAATCCTACTTCTCAAGTCCGCGCATTTTCTAATGCAATTTGACACGCTATTAAAACAATTCTTCACAATTACTCAATCCTCCTTCTCAAGTCCGCGCATTTTCTAATGCAATTTGACACGCTATTAAAACAATTCTTCACAATTACTCAATCCTCCTTCTCAAGTCCGCGCATTTTCTAATGCAATTTGACACGCTATTAAAACTATTCTTCACAATTACTCAATCCTACTTCTCAAGTCCGCGCATTTTCTAATGCAGTTTGACACGCTATTAAAACAATTCTTCACAATTACTCAATCCTACTTCTCAAGTCCGCGCATTTTCTAATGCAGTTTGACACGCTATTAAAACAATTCTTCACAATTACTCAATCCTACTTCTCAAGTCCGCGCATTTTCTAGTGCAATTTGACACGCTATTAAAACAATTCTTCACAATTACTCAATCCTACTTCTCAAGTCCGCGCATTTTCTAATGCAATTTGACACGCTATTAAAACAATTCTTCACAATTACTCAATCCTACTTCTCAAGTCCGCGCATTTTCTAGTGCAATTTGACACGCTATTAAAACAATTCTTCACAATTACTCAATCCTACTTCTCAAGTCCGCGCATTTTCTAATGCAATTTGACACGCTATTAAAACAATTCTTCACAATTACTCAATCCTCCTTCTCAAGTCCGCGCATTTTCTAGTGCAATTTGACACGCTATTAAAACAATTCTTCACAATTACTCAATCCTACTTCTCAAGTCCGCGCATTTTCTAATGCAATTTGACACGCTATTAAAACAATTCTTCACAATTACTCAATCCTACTTCTCAAGTCCGCGCATTTTCTAATGCAATTTGACACGCTATTAAAACAATTCTTCACAATTACTCAATCCTACTTCTCAAGTCCGCGCATTTTCTAATGCAATTTGACACGCTATTAAAACAATTCTCCACAATTACTCAATCCTACTTCTCAAGTCCGCGCATTTTCTAGTGCAATTTGACACGCTATTAAAACAATTCTTCACAATTACTCAATCCTACTTCTCAAGTCCGCGCATTTTCTAATGCAATTTGACACGCTATTAAAACAATTCTTCACAATTACTCAATCCTACTTCTCAAGTCCGCGCATTTTCTAATGCGATTTGACACGCTATTAAAACAACTCTTCACAATTACTCAATCCTACTTCTCAAGTCCGCGCATTTTCTAATGCAATTTGACACGCTATTAAAACTATTCTTCACAATTACTTACCTTGTTTTATTGAAATATTCATTTTTAAATTTCAGTAAAACAGAGACAAAAAACTTTTTAAAGAATGGAAACCAACAATTCTGAATTTTAAGCGCCGATTTCTCCTTATCAGGTCGCTCTATCAAAAATCACATAACGACCTAGGAAAACAAGTAGGAAATTTAATAAGATTACAATGATTTTTGTAGTAACCTCAACAAAAATTCTAGTTTCTACTCCACCTTTCTGAAAAACGGTTATAACCTGACCATGAAAATAGTTGCATTTCATTTCAAATTAACTATAAAGGTGTCCCTGGTAGTCTAAGAATATAAATCTGCTAACCGCTACGAATTTTAGCAGGTGATTCCCAACTAAGGCATGACCAGTTTGGTTAATAATGGTTTCGATGAAGTAATACATAAAAATATTTAATCGACATACGTAAGCAGTTTTTGGACTGTTCGTACATTTCCTTAAATATGCCAAAATATTTTGTTATGTCATAATTGAATGCTGAATTTCGAAAGCCCAATAATTGTCTTATAAAAACGTTTAGGCGAAATTTCGATGGGACCACGTATCGAAACGGGCCTCGAACCTCCTAAAGTGTTGGTTTGGTGTTGATATATATATATATATATATATATATATATATATATATATATATATATGTATATATATATATATTTATATATATAGGTGGATGGGTATTATTTAAGCAAAAGAAATTATAGAAAAGTACAGAAATATATATTCAAGACCAACCTATAATGCTCATTACTACTAAAACGACTAGTCCTCTTGGCTATCTGCCATAAAAGCAAGGTAATTCTACAATAATAATAGCCTTAATAAGTGAAAAAAAAATGAGCAGCAAAACAGGCAAAAACAAGATAAGCATTAAAAGTCTACATTTAACAAATAGGTAAGCATTTAACAAAATACATTTTAATGAAAATATTACGTATAAAATGATTTATTGTAAATTTGAATACATCACAATTAAATACAGAAAGTAATAATAAATATATCAGATATATTTACAAAAATACTGGCTAAAAACGTACACGTACACACAATCACTCAACGCTTAAGGCTGTTTGACCGATATCGGCCGACGTGAGGGCATAAATTGGACCCGACCCGATCTGTTCCGATTTAATCACAGCTCGTCAGTAATGAACTCGGAGTGAAGTGAAAATGAGTGATTAATATAAGAATAAAAACTCTTCGATTACCTTGTCGGAGGTATAAAAGAGGAGTTGAGAGAGAGGCAATCAATCTTCCAGAAGTATATCAGTCCCGGAAAATAATCGTAGTGTAACAGTTAAAAATTAACTGTTACAGTACGATAAGAGAAGTATTAGTGTTCATATTTTAAAATTATTTATAAGAAAAGTAACTAGCATTGAAAATTTATAAACGTTGGAAGGTTATAAACATTGGATGGTTATAAACATCTTTCTAAAACATTTAATATACAAGGGAAACAAAAAACAAAAATGTGAAGTCACAAAGTTGTTCTAAATTTTAGTAGCTTTCATTTAAAAAAATGCATTGAAATCATGTAAGATGTAGAGGCTGTAGACTTTTTTTGAAACACAATACGTCGTTTGGCGCCATTTTGCTTCGTCGGTCCGAAATCGGTGGCCATGGGATCGGATAGGGTCCGGTCGAGACCAATGTAGGGACCTCCATTTAGATCAATGCGTTTGTTTTTCTTCCGACAGTCGGTAGCTAACGGATCGGATCGGGGCGAATGTAGGTGTCCCCTCAGTCATGTGATTACTGCTCGAAAACGGAACGAAAAACCAACCAAAAAGAAGCGTACTCACTTCCGGTGTGTCTGTCCGCTCTCAGCACATTTCAGGTCTGTTCCTCTGTAAGCTTCGGAGCCACTCCCGGACTGTCTGCCATATTTCTGCTTAAGATCTGTCACGATATGCTTACTTTCTGCTTATATTCTGTTCTTTTCCAACATAAAAACTGCTAATTTCCAAAACTGTATTCTTCCTGAAGTTTTGGAAAAAAACAATTTCACTCGGTATTGAAGATAACAAATTTAATGGTAAATTACCGGAGCAGTTAAAGGAATGAAACAATAACATTTTATTATGCAGACATAACTGCATTAAATCAACAAACCACCTAATGACAATATATAATATATAATTTGATATTAGTTACTTTTCCTGGCCCCAGGTGTCCCCAGTTGTCAGCCGAATACCTTCCTTGTTAGGAAGTATTCTAGGATGACCTGGAGTTAACCTTATGCCATCCAACCACACCCTGCGACCCGCAGGGAGGATTGGAGGCGAGTGAGACGTGGCCTGTGATATCATGAGGAGAGAAAATATCCATCGATATCACTCTCACTTATTTCACTGATTCACTCGACGACACTACACTACCTTAGTAGATCCTGGGGCCACTTTCTATTAAGACATCTTGGTGGAGAGGAAGGATGATTGGTGCTGGATAAGGATTGGGCTGTAGGATTAGGATGATTGATCAATTTATTATGGAAGGATGAGAAGTTATATTAAGGACGCCAATAAAATACATTTTATATGGTTAATCCTTAATGCCCAAGGACAAAAACTTTAATCCGTGCGACCTTAATAAAACATAGAAGTAAAGTATGTGCAAGAAAAATTAATATGAAACCGTTTTTCTCATCATAGGGAAATGCCCATGATTAAATGAATTAAGACGAAAGTGGTGGTACTTTCCTTAGTACATTGAATGAATGTAGATGGGGACAATATTTACGAAGTCTATATTTATTTACTATATTTAAAATATACTTGTACTGATATAAACATTCATTTACTTTTAGCACTTTCCTCCGAAAAAAAGTACCTATTGAGGTTGCACTCATGATGGAATTTTTGAAAAATGTCTTCGAATCTTTATCGATCCTACCTAGTAGACAACGAAAATGACCCCAGTTAAAATTTATATATATAGTTATATATGTGTCCGTTAACGCGATACCGGCCAGAGTTTTTGTTTCTTCCTCGCGAAACTTGGTATGTAGTATTCCCCAATCAAACGAATGAACGAGTTCGTTAACCAACAAAATAGGTCCATCCGGAGGAGGGGTTTACTCCGGAGCCAAAGTAGTTATTTGCCAATTCCAGCCATAATTTGTGTTGTATTTCAACGAAACTCGGTATTCGTTCTGGTCAACTAAAGAGAAAAATGTGTTGAAAAAATTAACTAAATAGGTTCATTAGGAGGGGGGGGTTTACTCCGGACCAAAATTACTAATTTGCTCATACCGGTCGTAATTTCTGCTGTATTGTAACGAAACGCGGTATACGTCCTGGGTATCTAATAAGGAAGAAGTGTTGTAAAAAAAAACTAAATCGGTCTATCGGAGGGGGGGGGGATTTACTTTGTACTATGTTTGAATTGAAACAGGTGTTATTTATGTTTTTATTTTATCTACTATATATTTGTCAAATACCACTCACTCACTCACTCATCTATCAACGCCCAGCCCAAACCGCTCGACAGAAAATTTTGAAATTTTGCATGGACACTCCCTATATAACGTAGGCACTCGCTAAGAAAGGATTTTTTGATATTCGAATTTTTAAGCATTTTTAGTGGGGTTTAAAGTTTGAGTTGGTTAGAGAAGGCCAGCCTAGGCAGCAAGCGTTGCTAGGACGATAACAGAACAGCTGTTACCGTACATTATCTATTTCATAGTTTTATTTCTAATTGAGGTTAATTTCCACTATGGTGGCAGTCCTTGAATTACTAGAAATAAACTGTCCCTCATAGATTTTAATTGCGTTTCTTTTCTGCCTGTCCCCGTCAGATAGGATTGCCATATTTTTGGAGAGTTTGGGGGGGAATAAAAATAGTACAAATTATAAGCAAAATGGTTGGTGAGTTTTAAGGGGAAGGGGGAATCCTAAACTGATAGTCTACCCAAACCTTAAAAATAAGAACGGAACTTTTTTTGCTACTTGATTTTCTTAAAACAATCTCTCAGCCAAATAGTAGTGTCTGGCAGCTGGCAGCGCTGTGCAGGTAGTTTCAGCGTTTTACAGTTAGATTACTTCTGATTTCTTTGACACTGTGAGGAGTAGTAAAAATGTTGATTGTAGAAAAGTAACCGATTTATAAAAGATTCTTATAAACATGAATTCATTACTTTTTAAATCTTACAGCCTTTTTCGGGACATTGATAAAATCGGGCGGGACACCGAAACGATTGCAAAATACCGGGACAGTCCCGGTCAAACCGTGATGTATGGCATATCCTTAGGTTTTGCAGGCGAGGTAATAATATCCGGAACCCTTGCAATGCCTTCTCGCCTATAACTTTGGTAATACTCGTAAATATATTGGGTGTTACCAAATGACTTCTTGGAAACATAAACTTTTAAATTTTAACGCCCATTGAATAAAATATAGTATGACGGGAACCGTGCTATAATAAACTGCACCGAATTGTATAGTAACGTAATTTTAATGAAACATTATTTAACGCAATAAAATAACTACTTATCTGCCGTGACGAAGCACGGGTATTCAGCTAGTTTATCTATATAGGTTATTTTAAGCAAATTATTCAGGAATGCACTCGACACTACCCAATTCTGAGGAAAGTGCTTAGTTATGCAGCTCCTTCGTGACGGACATTTATCGTAATTATCTATATAGGTTACTTTAAGCAAATTATTCAGGAATGCACTCGACACTACCCAATTCTGAGGAAAGTGCTTAGTTATGCAGCTCCTGCGTGGCGGACTTTTTTTAGTTGATACCATGCCGGATATTTTCTCTCCTCAGGATTTCACAGGCCATGTCTCATTCGCCTCCAATCCTCCCTGCTAGTCGTAGGGTGTGGTAGGATGGCGTAAGGTAACGCCAGGTCATCCTAGAATACTTCCTAACAAGGAAGGTATTCGGCTGACAACTGGGGACACCTGAGACGTGGACAAGTAACAAATATCAAATTACAAAATACAGCTGAATTGTAGATTGTAATATTCTGTAAATAAAATATTTATTTACTAATGATACCATGCTAGAGATCCCTATGTTCTGTTGCGTAAGTATGGATGGGCACGAAGCCTGGATCAACTTACTTTCTTGTTTTTTTTCTCAAGCCATATATATAAATTAAGGGAAATTATGACCTAAGTAATCATTATGACCAAAAGTAATGTAAAATCATTAGGGATCTTGGTAGTTTCAAGGTAAATATACATGAAGACAATGGGTTCAATAACATCAACTTTTATTTACAAATAGAACAATTATTCCTTAGTTCATCCATTAAGACTTATGTTAAAACAAGAAAACATGAGCTAGACATGATTAATTATTTTTCTTAAATTAAATATCACAAATCCTGGTTATTTCTCACCTTTTGTACTATTCTTTACAGAGGAAACCCTACGACAAATACCCGTGGTGCCGGTAACGTTTCATGACCCATTGGTATGTATATCATATATATATATATATATCAACCAAAATATTCCGACTTACTAAGCAGGAGTATCCACGAAATGGATCACTTTTTTTAGGCGAACTTAGCTCGAAAAGAAGAAATAAAAAAACTCCATTTGTTAATGTTAGATTATTTCTTAACAGGTACTTTTATAGAAATATTTTAAGACGACAATTTTTATTAATTCTAAGAAAACTCAAGAGATAGAGTGGATTCCGTTATTCAAAATGGCCGATTGGTATGCCAATTTTTCATATGATTGAGTCTATAATCCATCTCAGATTTATAAATAATAATGGAAAAAAAGAGGCAATAATTAGAATTTTTGTTTTGTATTCTTCAAGATGTGATACTTTCTTAAAGATAGTGTGGTAACCTCTTAAATAATGAGATTTTAAATTTAATTCCAACAAAATGGAAATTCGCGGTCTTAAAATGCGCTAAGATAAAGCAACTTCTGGGAGACGGACTTTTTTTCCTATTTGACATTCTAAATAATATAACTAACTAATATTATGATAAAATTCTAGTGCTCGCTAGAAACGGTTTAGTTTGTACTGGACTTGATTGAGGACATTTTAGAGTTAATGTTTGTGGCTTATTTATAATATATTTTCAGCAGATTCAGTCCTATATTATTTATATGAAATTCGACATTTATTATTTATTTATCATACAATACAATTATAAGCTAAAATAACTCTAAAAATTACATTTAAATTATATAAGTTATATATCGTGCCTACCATGCCAAACTAGAAAATCGGAGCAAACTAGCGAAGTAATATATTGAAAAATGGTCTTAGTCGATACTTTATTTGATGCATTAAAGTCTATTCTAAAGGGGTTAATGTTGGGTTAACAATTGCCGTATCGTCCACAATCCAAGAGCAAAGTCTCGAATCTGAAATGCGAGCTTTTTCACATTCGACAGTTTGACATGGTAGGGTAGATATGAGCATTGTATTGATTCAGATTAATTTAAATTTAAAGCTTCATATTGTTTTAAGCTCTGAAAACCAAATATTTCCAATAGAATATATCTAAATTCCAATAGAACTCTACGGTTTTTTTTGTCTATACATATATGTATTGAAAACTTTGTATTTTGACAAAAACACTTCTGCAGATGACCTTATTCCAAGGAAATCAAAAATTTGTATGAATTTAATAAGTAAGGGTTCTGCATTTTAGATTAATCTGTAGAAATAAGTAGTGGCATTTTTAAGGAAAATATTTTTTTTTCCGAATTCTTTATTAGTGATTCCGTTGTTTTCTAACACATGGTTTTGTGCGGATAAAATTAAATAACAAATACCGTTATTAATTTCAAGATAACACTAATAGACCGAGAGCTGGCAACACACTTTTCATGAAGTGTTTTATGCACCCTGAAATTTTGCTATAATGTACCTCTTAGGTAGATAAGAAGGTAAATATGTGTTTCCTGGACATACCTTGGAATACCAGGTACTGTTTTAGAGTTTTATTCAGAAGCCAACTATTATTAATGAAAAAAATGGCAAATTAAGGCAATTTTCAAATTAATAATAAATAAGGCAGACACTTTTAAGGGGGGTTAAAATGATAATAATAAAAAAAAACTAAGTACCTAGTTTTTATTTTTAATATTAAATGAAGTGCTTTATTCACGCTGCTATTTAAACAGCGTCTTCAGTAAACATATTTGAAAATAATTACAAAAGGGCAGACACTTTTGTGGGGTATAATTATCAGGAAACATAAAAATAAATGTTGAATATGATAGACTGCAATACACTGCGCGTAACCGTAAGAGTGAATGACAGCACCGCGCAGTTGTGGTTATTCTCTGCGCTCTCATTGGTTCTTGCTCATATGATCTTGTACAGCTATTCCGGTTTAAATGGCAGCGCGAATAAAACTCTCATTTAATATGAGAATAAAAACAATTAAGTTAAAATTGTCTTAATTTTACATTAAAGATAGTTGGCTTCTGATTAAAACTCTATTTTTCGGAAATATTGTTTTGCACCTTTCCCCTATGCGCAGTACCTGGTGTTCCAAGGTATGTCCAGGAAACACATACATACCTTCTTTTCTACCTAAGAGGTATATTATAGCAAAATTTCAAGGTGCATAAAACACTTCATGAAAAGTGCGTTAACAGCTCTCGGACTATAACTAATTAACTTATTTTAAATAATTAACTTATTTTAAATATTTACATTCAATTTGTTTAGATAAGTCATATTGCTGACGATCTTCAGAAACAGATGATTTTTGGCTGCCTTTGCTTGAGACTAAGGGTGCGTTTACACTTGGATAGTTATTGCATGATATTTATATCAGGGAGAAATTCTGACTAATGTAAACCATGAACAATTTATGTCTGATATATATATTTCTATCACGAGATATAAGTGTTCTATACCATCAGGTGTAAACACTGATTATAAAGAATAAATGTCAGAGATAAATATCTTGGCTACTAGCTGTATTGTCGACACTTCTATACCAACAGATGTAAACACTGTGTTCCCACAGAACTATTGGATTTATGCTGGAGTTTTAACAGTTCTTCTACTTTTCTCTTGCAATATGAGGGAGGGAAACATGTTAAAAGTAGAAGTTATAGAACTTATTAATATGTACCGGAGCTGTGGGACGTTAGGCGTATTACTTATAAAGATAAAAAATAAAAAAAAAAAAAAAAAATCATGATTTAAGAGAAATGACCGAATAATTCAGTACAACTACCGAAGAAATTTAAAAAAGAATTAATACTAAAGAAACTAATTTAATTGTGAAATATATCAAGTGTACAGTTTCAAAACTTAGTTCATATTAATAAAATTTCTTTATATAAAATAGTATTTCATGAATTAAATACCTACTCACCAGATGCTAAAAATCGTAAAGCTGGAGTTAGTCATTCTGTCAGCCTTTCTGAATTTTGTATCTTGCTTTGATATAGGAAGACCTATTTTACAAGCAAGCTTTTCGAAATCTGCTCGATTTATTCTTAAAAAAATCGAAAACTACGCTGGTTCCTCGATACAGAGCTCAGACATTGACTGAAGAAACCTAATTCTTTCCGTCTCAAAATCCATTCTCGAACCCATTCAGAACCCAGGCCGCAATTTTGCATTTCGGTTCTTTCTTCATTGCAAGCAGAATGGACTACACAGGAAATATATGTATGAGTGTAAACGGGCCGTAAATTTATCGCAAATCGAGAACTATCGTATACATATCCATGATATAAATGTCTAGCTATTTCTCTCAGTATGTAAACTTGCAAGAGAATATCTCTCCGAGACATATATATCCTGACGTAAATATCCTGCAATAACTAGCAAGTGTAAACGCACCCTAAGGTTTTAATTAGGAAACTGATCAAGAATTTCTTCAACTGAGTTTTTCTTGAAAGATTACATAATAAGGAACAAGTGGTTTTCATGGCAGGCTTGCATAACTATTGAAAAGCGTTGACCATTTGAGGCCATAGTTTTGAAGATTATATGCCATTTTTCAATAATAATTTTCATTTGAGAGGAGTGATGTCCTCTGGTCTGCTTAATTTTTTTTGGCATGAAAATGTCCTACGGCTGGGGGTCTCCACAAAAAGTGTAACGGAATCGCTCACGAGACCCAATTTTTGCGGACATTTGGGCGAAGAAAAAAAATCAGTAATTTGGCCAATGGAGTATGTTGGCTGTAAATGAGTAATGTAAATAAATTTTTATATGCAATAAATGTACATTTTATTGCAAGAAATGAACGCTGCTCGCTGGGTTCAAGCAAAACCTTGTTCCTTACAAAAAGTAATTTGTATTTAAGGATTACCGTAATAACTAAATTTCCTCGATATAATGTTTTTATAAGCTTATAAAACCCCACCAATATAGCAATTTATGTTAATATTATTACACAAACAATACAATATTCTTGGTTTAGTTCTGTTTGTGCATAATATAAAAGACAATCCACTTTGAAATTTATTTTTCATTAACGCCTTTGAAGTGATCTCTTCAAACTCTAGTGAAATTTTAGTCAGTTTTAAGCCTATTTTAAAATGTTTCAATCGTTGAAGTAGTCCTTTATATTGCAAATCGGCAGGTTGGCTTTGAAGAATACATTCAGTTCTATTAAAATGGTGAAAACGAAGAATATTCCGTAGAGTGTTAAGAGAAAACAACCAATCTGGAACAGAATAAGCAATTATTTATTAACAGAATATGTGAATATTGTTTAAATTATTACAAAATATAACACTAATAGTAATTTTAAATTGTATAGGTAAATTACTTAAAAACCTAATAAATTCATATATTTTGGCTAGACTTAATACTTAAATCGGTCGAACTGTTTGGATTTGTATAAGAAACAAACATACAGACAGACAGCAGGTAGACGTTTTTGACTTAGCCTACGAGACTTCTCGTATCAAGATCTACCAGGGTTCCAAGTTTAGTCAAAATCGGTCAAACGGATTTGTATAAGGAACAAACGGACAGACACGTGATTATATATATATATATATATATATATATATATATATATATATATATATATATATAGAGAGAGAGAGAGAGAGAGATTAGTTGTAGACTACTGCTGTAATACTGCTTTTCCATTTTATTAATAGTTCGGACCACAAAACACCTTTTTGTTGAAGGTTTTTCAGTGAGGAAAAATTTCACAGTTTTTAGGAAAAAGAAGAACAATATTTTATACCACATATTTTATTCCAACAAAATTGGTATTTCCTTGGAAGTTTTATATGTAGCTTTTAAAAGAAATTACTTTTTCGCCAAAATGTACCATGAAATTGGTGCATTCAAGTTGTAAAAATGTATTGAAACTAAGTTATCCTTAGGCTTTTTGGTGTAGAATAAAAAGCGGTACTTAGCTATCCTCTCCGCATAGTTTTGCCTATAAATGCATGTTTCGAAGTTACTGTCCAATGCATAAAAGTTTTTTCCCCAAAATCAGGCATTTGGCACCACTGTACGGCGTAACAATAACAGATTTAATAACAAAACTCAGTTTAGTCATCGCTCAAACATATTTATGCTAATATACGTCGTGGGTATCTAAAGAGGAAGATGAGTTTCAAATATGAACTAAACATGTGGTGAACTAAAACGGTTCACTAGAAGTTGGGGGTTAATTCAATTCGAACGTTATACAGGTTAAACCCAAACTTCTAATGAATCGATTTAGTTTATTTTTTAAACATATCATTCTCTATAGTTACCACGACGGATATGTTCCATATTTTGTTCCAATATACGAGGAAGGACGGTCGGAATAAGCATATTATTAATTTGGCTCCGGAGTAAACCGCCTCTACTAATGAACCGATTTAGTTTATTTTTACAACGTGTTTTTCTTTGTAGATAACAACAACGAATATCGAATTTCGTTGCAATACATCACAAAATTAAGGCCGATGTGGACACGTTAGTACTCTGGGCCCGGAGTAAAACCTCCTCCCGGTTGATCGATTTTGGTGGGTAACGAACTCGTTCCTAAAAAACTCCTATGTTCTTTCGGAATGTGCTAAAAGAGATTTTGTAGACGTAAAACGTGTTTATCGCATTAAAAACACAGGCATCTCAAGAATAGGAATTAGATTGGCCATGATCATGACTCAAAAATGAGAGAAAGAAATGACTCGCCGGCTCAAAAATGGTCCGATTTTGAATGGAATTTGTTACAAAAATCGTCTGTCTAAGTTGAAAGTTCAAGTTCGTTAACCAGCAGAATCCTTCTAACGGAATATGGTTTTCGCGCTAACATGGGAACCGCGTGAGCAAAAAAGATCACTTTTATATTTTGTAATATGAAAAATAACAGTTTCAGATTTCCATGTAAGTTTAGATCAACTGAAGGTAGTCAAAGTTAATTTTTAAATGATTCCTTATTGCTTAAAATTTCATCTAAATGAAAATATCCTAAGATGACGCATTAGTTGTGAGTTAGATTTTCTTTTCGTTACTTTTATACATTTTAAGAGAAAAATCAATGGTAACCTTCTTGTCTAAGACAAATTTGTTGCACATCAGCGCCAAATAGAGAAAGATGACCATGAGAAGTGTGAGAGAGCAATTGTAGGACAATCCATCTGTATTGAAAAAAATTCCATTTGATCGATTCAGCGCCATCTTGAGCAGCCAAGGAAGACCAAGGCAGAGCAGGATATTTATGATGTTAGACCCCAAGGCATTGCACAATGCCATCGTTCCTTTACCTTCAAAAACATAACATAATATAGATTAATAAATATAATTAAATATAATGTTGAACTGAGAAGGTGACTAGATTAGGTTTTATGGACAATATTCAAGACAGATACATAGAAAAGAATATTTTCATATATATATATATATATATATATATATATATATATATATATATATATACAAACATATATACATATTTATATATATACAGGGTGTCCCGATTTTAAATGGCAAAACTTCAGGAGCGTGTAGGGGACCAAAAAACTAAGACAAAAAGTCCTCGAGCTGTCAATCAACTCAAGAGAGCATTTAAGAAGAAGAAGAAGAAGAAAAACACATTTATTGGGTCGGCTTGATTGTAAGCCTTACACAAATTTAACATAAAAACATTAAGTTAAAATAAATGAACATATTTAACAATATATGAAATATTAACTGTAGGGACTGAATCAGCAAATAAAATGGCTGTCTCTATAATATAGGATTTAGGATGTCTTGAGGCAGGCGTGCTTTAAGGCGTCGATTTACTGTGACTTGTCCTATTCCTAATTGTTGAATCTCTGCAGGAAGAGTAGCGAGTTATTTTATTGTTGTGTTCTTCAGAGAATCCGTTATGTAGGCTACATCCAGTTTACGATGGAGTTGTGTGTTCCTGATGAACCAAGGGGCTGACACCGCAATTCTTAATATTTTATTTTGAAACTTCTGGATCTTGTTAATCTGCGTCTTCGTGGCGCCCATCCAGACAGGTGTTCCGTACGTAATTAGGGGTCGGATTAGAGTCTAATACAGCATTATTGTCGTATGTGGTTTTAGTGAAGTATGTCTGTTGATCATGGGGTAAAGCTGTCCAAGTCTTTGGTAAGCCTGTGTCAGTTTAGTTTTTATGTGAGTGGTCTATGTCAGTTTAATGTCAAGAAGAAGCCCTACGTATTTCAATGGCAAAGAGCATTTACTAGAACGAATTATAGTTGAAGTGCACCAAATATCACCAGAACAGTGTTTAGCTGCAATTTATCAAGGAAGTGCTAGATGTAATTCTTACGTTTCTGCAAGAAGGCGACATTTAATAACTAAAGAAAATTAATGATGCGCGGGGACAGGAAGTTAACCTCAATTGAATGCGCTATTTTGTGGCAGAATTTACGTCCCACCGCAAGTAACGAGTTCGAGCACTAAGGACACGAATAAATCATGATCTACGCTGAAAACTGGCGAATGAATTTTTATAGTAGCAATTGCTGACGATTCGTCTAATTAATATAATTTGTCCGATAGAATGATCCGTTGAGACAGGCAGTGTCATGATTAATTAGGTTCTGATTTGTCAGTCAGCAACCAGAATTGCTAATGAGAGATTGTGAGAGCCAAGCATGATGGATTTCCAACAATATATTACTGACGAGTTCTGTTTTAATATGCAATAGGCTGACATATAATCTCATGAAATGTTAAAATTGCTGCTGTCATGAGCGCATTAAAAACAAAAATGAGTCATCACGCAGTAAGAGACGAGGAAAATGAGTCATCACGCAGTAAGAGACGAGGAAAATGAGTCATCACGCAGTAAGAGACGAGGAAAATGAGTCATCACGCAGTAAGAGACGAGGAAAATGGGCTGCCTACTTCATTAAGAGGTAATACTGTCTTGTAACTTTCCTTTTGTGATTTTCTTTTTTATGCTTTCTTAACTAATCCAGAAAGATAACTAAGGGTGTTTAAGTGGCAGAAGAGTTTTTAGACGTGCCAAAAATTCGATTTTTCAACTAAAGTCCCGTTAAATTTTAAAATTAAAATCCATTTTTTTTTTTTTTGGTTGGAATTAAGGCGAGTCAACCTTTTTTTCATTATAACAATAAATCATGAAACAAATTTAAAAAAAAAGGGGGAAAAAAGAAAATTTCAGTAAATTAAGCTTGAAAGACGATTTTCTCAAAACTGTTTTTCAAATCGGGCGGTAAGCTAGCGCCTTCAATTTTCACCCGATCAACTACAAATTTTAACCGCAGCGTTCTAATAATATTTGCTACTAAAGTAAGTAGAATTTTTCTATTCATCGAATTATAACGATTCTATGTGCGATTTTAGACGGATTTTTTTATCAGAAAATTAAATTGTTTACCATTTTCGAAAAAAATAATATTTCTTAAAAATCCTACGTACTTTACAAGATTTTACCTTATTCTTTCAAAAGAAGATAATTTTAGTTTTTTTGTTCAAGGCTAAAAACTGCCGCCAGGAGACTATCGCCCGTGAAAAAGAGGGGTTTCGTTCTTAAGACACAATGCCGCCATTTTTTTTGTAAGAATTAAAACTTCTATTTTTTTTGGATGCTTTAACATCCCATATAAAACTTATGAATTTAAAAAAATTGGTTTATTTGTTTTGTTTTTTTATTTTTACGGCGCATCGACCATTAGCGCCGGTTTATTTGTTATTCATAAATTAGAGAAAATTACTTACAGGGTAGTATTAAAGCAATGTGCTACACGACTTATTCGTACACAACTGCCTTACTCAACAGGTTACGCGACTTTGGGCTCACAAAAAATTAAACTCTTTGGCCCCATTCCAGAGATTCCGAGTTTCCACGATCTAGGAGTTGAAGGCTGAAGGTCTTCCAGTCATAAATTGAGTGATAAGTCAATTGTAAGCCAAGGACTGTACTTAAAAGGAGATTAAGCCAACGATAATTGCTTTTTTTATATTAAAATTATTCATAATTTTTTTGTTATTTTTTTTGTTTTATAATAAACACCTAGAACTTATTAAAGATTACATTTCCTTCTTTTCTTCAATTAGAAGTAATTAATTCGGGCAAAATTATATAACCAAAAATAAAAAATATATCCTTTAAGCATATTAGTGAAAAGAAATAAAAAAACAAGTATTCTTCATTTCCGGAAGCATTAATTTATTTTCACGTAGAGTCCAATGATTTTTTTATTTAGAAATAATAATTGTTTATTTTTCTTCATTTCTTGAATAAAAAAAAAAAAAAAAAAAGTGTAAACTTTAGGACATATTTTCCTTAGGAGTAAAATTAATTAATTTATACAAGAAGCAACGTCGTAATAAGTGTTCAAGTCCTGAAGATTAGTTATATAAGAAAAAGGAGATCCGGCACACAGGAACTGTGTCATCTTAGCGTGTTTTCGTTCTTATCCCTAGTTTTATCCGGAAAGCGTAGAATAGAATAGAGTAAATGTTTCGGGAAGTCAAGGGATGGTTGGGGTTCGGCTGGAAGAAAAAACGCCAGAACTTCAAACAAAAATCTATATTGGACGTTTCGGTTGCACCTAGGCAGCCTTCTTTAGCTAAAGATTAAATTTACATAATTACAAATGAGAATAATTAAACAGTAAGAAACCTTTTAAAAATCTTTACAATAAATTAAGAACCAATAGTGTTTTTTTGTAACTTATTAGCTAGATAATTAGTTATTACACAAAATTTAGTTTCAGTAGATATAAAAACAAAATGCAGAGAATCATAACAACGATTGGTTCTTAAGGGGTAATATTACCATGTAACTTTTCTTTACCATTTTTTTATGGGCTGAAATTCTTCCTTAACCGATCAAAAATGATAAAAAAAAGTCCGTCACGCAGGAGCTGCATAACTAAGCACTTTCCTCAGAAATTTTGTAGTGTAGACTACATTACTGAATAATTTGTTGTAAATAACCTAAATAAATAAAATAAAAACGTAAATAGTTCTGCTCATTTACATTTTTTATGAGAACTGTTCAATTATTAATTTTGGAAATAATTTCCAGAGTTATGTTAATACATCATACTGTACTACTTAATAAATACACAAAAACTTCATTTTCCGTCTTTTGATCTGACTCAGGAAAAGGATACAGTCCCCCTAGTGGGAGATAGCGCTCCTCCCGGCGCCTTAGGGAACCTACTTCTTGCAGGCTAATTCTAATGAAACAGACTTTAAAGTAAATTTACTTCATTTTTACAATACTTCTTTTGCCATGAGATAACCACGACGTATACCGCGTTTCGTTACAATACCGGTATGAGTATATTAGTACTTTAAGTCTGGAGTAAACCCCTCCTCCAAATAACCTGATTTAGTTTATTTTTACAGCCCATTTTTCTCTGTTGATTGCAACCACGAATACCGAGTTTGTTGAAATGTAACAAAAATTACGGCTGGTAGTGGCAAATTGGTAATGTGGGTCCCCTCCTAATGAACCGATTTAGTTTATTTTTACAAGGTATTTCTCTCTTTAGATCAACATAACGAATACTGAGTTTTGTTGAAATATAACAAAAAATAAGCCTGGCATGGTCAAATTGGGGTTTGGCTTTGGGGTAAACCCCCCCTCCCGGTGGACCGATTTTGGTGGTTAACAAACTCGTTCAATCGTTTGCTAATTGGACGCTATATACCACGTTTCGAGAAGAAAAAACAAAACCTCCGGCCGCTATCGTGTTAACAGACACACACACACACACACACACACACACACACACACACGAACACACATATATATATATATATATATATATATATATATATATATATATAAATTTTAACGGGGGTCATTTTCGGTGTCTACTAGGTAGGATCGATAAAGATTTGAAAAAATCTTATATCTCTTGATAATCTTATCTTATATATAATCTTGATATAAAGAATTAGAAAATATTGATTTATTTGTTATTTATAAATTAAAGGAAATTGGAGCAAGCACTGAAGATTTTTTGTTCTAGAGTCTTCGTTCATGGGTTGAATTCGGCCTTCCTGACCGTCCCCTTAGGCCAACCCAGTCTTTAATTAATTTATTAATGGGTACCTTGGGTGCTAATGACTGTACCAGTCGAAGAAGTCAAGGGGAAAATCAGGCGGCCGGAGCATAGTACTGACCATACTATCTCGCTTGTGTGCCGTAAGGTCATGAATCAGATACCTCTATAGTATCTGGCCCTCAGGGCCCTCGTGGCCTGTTACGGGACTGATTTTATTTATTTATTTTTTTTATTTTTTTTATTTATTTATTTTTTTTTTTTTTAAGGAAATTAATTTGATTTTGATCGCACAAGGTAGTATTGTAGTATTTTTCCCCTTAATTTTTGGTCATGAAAGGTTTCTTACTGTTTGATTATACTGTATTCCCTATATTTATTTATTAGCTGAAGAAGGCTGCCAAAACGTCCAATATAGATTCCTGCTTGAAGATCTGACTTCTTATTCTCCTAGCCGAATCCAAACAAAATATGATTTAGTTATATTCTGTGTAACATAATTTTCATAAAAACTGTAGGTATTAAACCAGAAGTGTATCTATAAATACAAATTTATTTATCTTAAAAAATTGCTCATTTATCATTTATAGCACAAATCACCTTCAAACAACTAAAATATTTAATTTCAATGTTTTACTAGATGCTCTATTTCGAATGAGACCTGAATCAATTTCTAACTTACGGCTTAGAAATTATGACTTTTTCTTCGCCATGTAGACTGTGTCACGCTACTGTCCGGTGTGATTTCTGGCGTAGGTATATAAAATAATCCATTGCTATTCAACTTATCAAATAAGGTAATAAGTTATAACCTTATAAATTGTAAGAAATATTTACCTTTTTTGGCAACTCCCAAGCTGATTATGAGTTCGGGTATTCCAACACCTATTCCAAGAATTGTTAAGGCCATGAGAGAATCTGGTATACGTAATTTGTAACCTGAGGAAAACGAGAGCAGATATAATATACTATATATTTGTCAAATACCACTCACTCACTCACTCACTCACTCACTCACTCACTCACTCACTCATCTATCAACGCCCAGCCCAAACCGCTCGACAGAAAATTTTGAAATTTTGCATGGGCACTCCCTATATAACGTAGGCACTCGCTAAGAAAGGATTTTTTGATATTCGAATTTTTAAGCATTTTTAGGGGGGTTTAAAGTTTGAGTAGGTTAGAGAAGGCAAGCCTAGGTAGCATGTGTTGCTAGGACGATAAAGAACAGCTGTTACCGTACATTATCTATTTCATAGTTTTATTTCTAATTGAGGTTAATTTCAACTATGATGGCAGACCTTCAATTACTAGAAATTAACTGTCCCTCATAGAGTTTTAATTGCGTTTCTTTTCTGCCTCTCCCCATCAGATAGGCTTGCCATATTTTTGGAGAGTTTGGGGAAAAATAAAAAGAGTACAAATTATAAGCAAAATGGTTGGTGAGTTTTAAGCCTAGCTACTAACGGGAAGGGGGGATCCTGAACTGTTAGTCTACCCAAACCTTAAAAATAAGAACGGAACTTTTTTTGCTACTTGATTTTCTTAAAAAAATCTCTCAGCCAAATAGTAGTGTGGCAGCTGGCAGCGCTGTGCAGGTAGTTCCAGCGTTTTACAGTTAAATTACTTCTGATTTCTTTGACACTGTGAGCAGTAGTAAAAATGTTGATTGTAGAAAAGTAACCGATGTAAAAAAGATTCTTATAAACATGAATTCATTACTTTTTACATCTTACAGCGTTTTCCGGGACATTGATAAAATCGGGCGGGACACCGAAACAATTGAAAAATGCCAGGACAGTCCCAGTCAAACCGTGATGTATGGCATATCCTTAGGTTTTCCAGGTGAGGTAGCCCTTGCAATGCCTCCTTGCCTATAACCTTGGTAATACTCGTAAATATATTGGGTGTTACCAAATGACTTCTTGGAAACATAAACTTTTAAATTTTAACGCCCATTGAATAAAATATAGTATGACGGGAACCGTGCTATAGTAAACTGCACAGAATTGTATAGTAACGTAATTTTAATGAAACATTATTTAACGCAATAAAATAACTACTTATCTACCGTGTCGAAGCACGGGTATTCAGCTAGTAATAAATAAAAATAACAGACAAATAGAAACAAAAAGTTAAATATTAATAAAAAAAAATAATAAAATGTAGTACAGATTATTATAAATAACATATAGTAAACCGAATGTATCAAATAATGTATAAGCTAGATGGAAGTATATGAACAGAATTATATATATATATATATATATATATATATATATATATATATATATATATATATATATATAGTTAGAGACCAAGCAGAATAAGATAGAGTTATCAATCATTTATTACATTTTATTCAATTATTGTATCGTAAATATCATAGCGTCTAGGTATAGGGGAATAGTCTGGCAGCTGAGATACAAGCCCGGAGGCGGTTATCAGCCAACCTTAATCCTCTTGCGGATCACCACTATCTCTTCTATGGTTTCCCCTCGAGCCTAGAGAGTTCGCCACCTCACGGTGCAATCTTCTAATGAGGGCAGCACCTTACGGGCCCAGGACAGAAAAGGCGCCGATTTGCGAGCTGCCCGCCCTAAGGCAGTCCAGCCTTGAGTCCCTGAGGAACAGCACGTGCTTGAGGCCCTTAGGAGCATTTGTTTTTCTTGCTGCCTCCATCCTCTGGAGGTACACCTTCTTCGAAGCCCCGTCAAGCTCCAATTATCAACCTGGCGTCAGCGGCTACAGGGAAGACGCAGCATCAACCAGATAGGCGAGACTATAACCTTTTTCTTTACCCTCAGCGGCCACTATTCGCCCGACCATCTACTATTCATGCTTGTATTTTCATTATTTTCATCCGCACAGAAGTTAATATTTTTTGTTTTATTTTCAAATCTAACATACTAACCAGTGCCTGCTCCACAAGGAGATATTTTTTTTCTTATGCTTTCAAAATAAATAATTCCATTTTTTTTTTCTATCACTCTATATAGTTGTTCATTTAGCCTCAATAATAGGCACCTATATGTTCAGCACTATTTCCTCATCAACCTCTTCTATATATATATACATTTCATCAGCAATTTGGTGCTGAGCATTAACATATATATATATATATATATATATATATACATATATATATATATATATATTGATCTTTTCAAAGAATCGATCGCAAAGGGCCGATCTCATATGTAATCGATTTTCAAAGGCCGATCTTTTAAAGAATCGATCAATCTAGAATAGCGTAAAATAATAAGAAAGAAAAAAAATCAGTCCCGTAACAGGCAACTAAGAGCCCAGAGGGACAGATACTGTAGAGGTAGCTGATGCATGACCATACTGCGCACTAGGGAGATAGCGTGTACTATGCTCCGGTCCTATGATTTTTCCCTTTGCAAGGTATCCATTTATTAATTAAAGGCTGGGTGAGCCTTGGGGCGATCTGGGACCCCAAATCCAACCCTCGAACGATGACACTAGAAGAAAAAATCTTTAGTGCACTCGGGTTTTGAACCTGGGTCCTCTAGTTCATTAGTCGAGTGCTCTACCACTGACCTAACCTCGCCCCTACCCCAAACAGCCTGGGTCCTCTAGTTCATTAGTCGAGTGCTCTACCACTGACCTAACCTCGCCCCTACCCCAAACAGCCTGGGTCCTCTAGTTCATTAGTCGAGTGCTCTACCACTGACCTAACCTCGCCCCTACCCCAAACAGCCTGGGTCCTCTAGTTGATTAGTCGAGTGCTCTACCACTGACCTAACCTCGCCCCTACCCCAAACAGCCTGGGCCCTCTAGTTGATTAGTCGAGTGCTCTACCACTGACCTAACCTCGGCCCTACCCCAAACAGCCTGGGTCTTCTAGTTCATTAGTCGAGTGCTCTACCACTGACCTAACCTCGCCCCTACCCCAAACAGCCTGGGTCCTCTAGTTCATTAGTCGAGTGCTCTACCACTGACCTAACCTCGCCCCTACCCCAAACAGCCTGGGCCCTCTAGTTGATTAGTCGAGTGCTCTACCACTGACCTAACCTCGCCCCTACCCCAAACAGCCTGGGTCCTCTAGTTGATTAGTCGAGTGCTCTACCACTGACCTAACCTCGCCCCTACCCCAAACAGCCTGGGCCCTCTAGTTGATTAGTCGAGTGCTCTACCACTGACCTAACCTCGGCCCTACCCCAAACAGCCTGGGTCTTCTAGTTCATTAGTCGAGTGCTCTACCACTGACCTAACCTCGCCCCTACCCCAAACAGCCTGGGTCCTCTAGTTCATTAGTCGAGTGCTCTACCACTGACCTAACCTCGCCCCTACCCCAAACAGCCTGGGCCCTCTAGTTGATTAGTCGAGTGCTCTACCACTGACCTAACCTCGCCCCTACCCCAAACAGCCTGGGTCTTCTAGTTGATTAGTCGAGTGCTCTACCACTGACCTAACCTCGCCCCTACCCCAAACAGCCTGGGTCCTCTAGTTCATTAGTCGAGTGCTCTACCACTGACCTAACCTCGGCCCTACCCCAAACAGCCTGGGTCCTCTAGTTCATTAGTCGAGTGCTCTACCACTGACCTAACCTCGGCCCTACCCCAAACAGCCTGGGTCTTCTAGTTCATTAGTCGAGTGCTCTACCACTGACCTAACCTCGCCCCTACCCCAAACAGCCTGGGTCCTCTAGTTCATTAGTCGAGTGCTCTACCACTGACCTAACCTCGGCCCTACCCCAAACAGCCTGGGTCCTCTAGTTCATTAGTCGAGTGCTCTACCACTGACCTAACCTCGGCCCTACCCCAAACAGCCTGGGTCCTCTAGTTCATTAGTCGAGTGCTCTACCACTGACCTAACCTCGGCCCTACCCCAAACAGCCTGGGTCTTCTAGTTCATTAGTCGAGTGCTCTACCACTGACCTAACCTCGGCCCTACCCCAAACAGCCTGGGTCCTCTAGTTCATTAGTCGAGTGCTCTACCACTGACCTAACCTCGGCCCTACCCCAAACAGCCTGGGTCCTCTAGTTCATTAGTCGAGTGCTCTACCACTGACCTAACCTCGGCCCTACCCCAAACAGCCTGGGTCTTCTAGTTGATTAGTCGAGTGCTCTACCACTGACCTTACCTCGCCCCTACCCCAAACAGCCTGGGTCCTCTAGTTCATTAGTCGAGTGCTCTACCACTGACCTAACCTCGGCCCTACCCCAAACAGCCTGGGTCCTCTAGTTCATTAGTCGAGTGCTCTACCACTGACCTAACCTCGCCCCTACCCCAAACAGCCTGAGTCCTCTAGTTCATTAGTCGAGTGCTCTACCACTGACCTAACCTCGGCCCTACCCCAAACAGCCTGGGTCTTCTAGTTCATTAGTCGAGTGCTCTACCACTGACCTAACCTCGCCCCTACCCCAAACAGCCTGGGTCCTCTAGTTGAATAGTGAAATCGACCCGTATCAAAGATCGATCTAAATCGTAGATCAATCTAAATCTAAGGTCGATCTAAATCGAAGATCGATCTAAATCGAAGATCGATCTAAATCGAAGATCGATCTAAATCGAAGATCGATCTAAATCGAAGGTCGATCTAAATCAAAGATGGATCTAAATCGAAGGTCGATCTAAATCGAAGTTCGATCTAAATCGAAGATCGATCTAAATCGAAGATCGGTCTAAATCAAAGGTCGATCTAAATCTAAGGCCGATCTAAATCGAAGGTCGCTCGATATCTTAGATCGATGTTCTCAGCGTGGAAGATCGATCTTTTGAATCGATCTGAACTAGCCGATCTTTTTTGTGGATCGATCTTTTCATTTCGATTCGAATCGATTCATAAGATCGATTTATATTCCAGAATCGCCCATCACCAATGTTAAGCTTACTACACTTTTCCAAAGGAAGTCAAGGTATACAAAATCTAAAATTTACAACAATTTCAGAAACATCCCATGTCTACTTATACATTTTTTCTAGTCAATACTTCCGGATTCCTTCATCGGGGTGGCGTCATAAGTGGATTTCCTCCCTACGTAGGGCGATGGGAAACCCACCAAAGGGACCCTTGGAAATATTTTTATAATACAGAACATCTGTACAAGCCCTAATGTTTCATAAGACATTGACTTTCGAAATAGAAAATCAATACAATAAAAGGAAATCTCGACTTATAACACCACTCCATTATATAACAAAAAATACTAATTTGAACGATTTCTATATTTTATTAAAACAACATTTTTTTTTTTTTTTTTTTTTTATTTATTTATTCAGAATTTACAACAATGTAAAAATACATAGGATTTAGTTTCGGTTTTAAATATATCAAAAGATTTCATCATTAATTTAGAAGAAATATTAATAGAAATGTTAAATTTTAGAGGCGTTGAGTACACTTTAAATAAAGTAAATAAATCTTTGAAGTCAACGTGTAATAAATTATTCAGGCTTAACTATAAAATTATCCATTCTAACACAAAACCATGGTGGACAGATGAACTGACAACACTTAGACGGGAGACAAACAAACTGAGAAGAACATATCAAAGAACAACAAACGATCCTGCTCTACGAGAAATGAGAAGGCGAGAATATGTCTTCAAAAAATTAGAATATCAAAAAGTAATTTACAAAGAAAAGATAAAGTCTTGGGAAGAATTTTGTAACAACATAGATGCAAAAAACCCTTGGTCATGGCACTATAAGAAAGCTGCGGGAAAGCTTAAAACTCCTTTGATATTAAAGACGTTAAAGAAAGAAGAAGGACATTACACTAGCGACTTACAGACTACACTAGACTACCTCATTAACAAGTTTATTCCCACAGACATAACAGACAACGAACAACATATACATACATTGACAAGACAACTATCTCAAGACGTTCCTAATACACCTGATGATGATAAAATAACATTTCTAGAAATAGAAGAAATTATAAAACATTTAAATATTAAAAATCCCCTGGCGTTGACGGTATAACCCCGGAAATATTTAAAAATATGTTTAACCTGTTCCCTAATTTTATATATAGCTTGTATAAAAAATGTTATCAGGAAGGTATATTTCCCGCTTTATGGAAGATATCAAAAGTAGTTCCAATTCCAAAGTCAAATCCTCCAAATCCAGAAAATTGTGATTACAGACCTATAAGTTTAATTCCTATTCAGGCAAAAGTCATGGAGAAAATTGTAAATTCTAGATTGATTCACCACCTAGAAACCAAGAGCCCATTAAATAAAAATCAGTTGGATTCATGCCACAGAAAAGTACTATAGATGCATTACATCATTTACTATCGGATATCTATCTACAAATGGAATTGAAAAATCACACATTAGTAGTTTCATTAGATATAAAAGGAGCTTTCGATAATGCCTGGTATCCATCGATATTTAAAGCATTTCATCAACACCAGTGCCCGAAAAACCTCTACATTCTTATAAAGAATTACTTAACTCAAAGGACAGGAGAAATAACAATGGGTAATGTAAAAGTTAAAAAGAATCAAACAAAAGGAACCCCTCAAGGCTCGGCTTGCTCCCCTATACTATGGAATTTAGTAATGGATAGCTTGTTGACATTAGATATTCCACAAAACGCAGAAATTATGGCTTATGCAGATGATATTATTTTAAAAATGTCTAGTAAATAATTTAAAGTACTGGAATCTGCATGCAATGCTGTTTTAAATCAAATAAGTTATTGGGCTCATTGTAATAAACTAAATTTCCAAGTACAAAAATGTAAATATATTATTTTTTCGCGTAAAAGATTCAAACCCAATCTAAATATTAGGCTTAATAACAATACACTACAACAGGTAGAAACAATAAAATATTTGGGAATCACTTTAGATCGAAAATTAAACTGGAAAGCACATATTACAAACCTACAAATAAAATTAAAGGGTATTATTCACTCTCTTTCGGCTTATGCAAAATTGAAATGGGGGCTAAATTCAAAAATTCTAAAAATTGTCTTTGAAGGAGCTATTCTACCAGCTATGACTTACGGTATAGAAATTTGGCATAAAGGTCTCGATATAAAAATAAATCTTAAGAAATTAGAAACAGTGCAACGGCTGATAGCTTTAAAAATTATCCGTTCTTACAGAACGGTTTCATATGAAGCTTCTTGTCTACTTGCTGACATTATTCCTATTAAACTTCTATGTGACGAAGTTACCTCAAAATTCTAAAATTTAATAATCTCCTCCCTAATCATGATGTTGAGGAAATAATTCCTTACAAAAATAATATTCATCCAAAACACTTGGTAAAAATTAAGGAATTAACTGAAAATGATTCTGAACTTTATAATACTGAAGTGTACACCGATGGAAGCAAAACAGATAATCACATTGGATGTGCATTCATTGTATTTCAGAAAGGTATATTATATCACATAGGTCGATACCGACTTGAGCCAAACTGTTCCAACAATCAGGCTGAGCAAGTTCCTGTCTGGAAAGCGTTGGAATATATTAATGGAGTTCATGATTTTTATAAGACATGTTGTATTTATACTGACAGTAGAGTTACATTAGGCAGACTTAAGAATATAGACATACACGATACATTGACTGAAACAATTAGGCAGGAACTCATCAAAAGCTTTCAGAAAAACATAAATATAAAATTTAAATGGGTTCGAGCCCACCAGGATAATGTTGGAAATAATAAAGCAGACGAGGAGGCAAAATCAGCAGCTAATGATGAGAGCCTGCCTGTTGTGTACGAAAAAACTCCTAAGAATACTGTAAAACACATACTAAGACAGGAAACAAATAGACAATGGAACCAACGTTGGACACTGACAACCAAAGGACGACACCTATACGATTACATACGTACTATAGAGGACGCACAGAAAATACCAAGACTTAATTATAAACTCACTCAAATACTAACTGGTCACGGACCAACAAGAAGTTACTTACACAGATTTAAAATCATTCAAGACAAAAACTGCAAATGTGACTCTCGTACTGAACAGACTTACGACCATTTAATCTTTGACTGCAGACTACTTGACAAGGAAAGAATCAAATTCATGAAGTCTATAATATTAAAAGGAGGAAACTGGCCGGTTTCTAAGAGGGAGATTCTTATCAAACACTTTGATGAATTTGATAAATTTATTGGTACTATAGATTATGACGAACTTTAAAAAATAAGCTGTATTTATTTACATTATTGTATACGTTTAATTTTATTTTTATATTTATATCATTTATATTTGGATTTCTTTTATATTCATATACATTATCTATCATTTATTTCTGCAAAATTTTATATATTTTATTAGTTCTTAGTATTATTATATTATTATAGTTTTAGTCTTATTTCTGTTAATTTTATTGTCTTACCTTTAATTACCTTAATTATAAATTGTTAAGTTTTTCATCACTAATATTCTCAGGTTACTTAAATATAGAACATACATGTAGTATTTTTAAAATGGCACATGTAGAAAATAAATTCCCACATCGCAGGGTTACTGCAGTGTGGAAAAAAGAAGAAAAAAAAAAAAAAAAAAAAAGCCCTAATGTTATGTCCTTAGAAATTGCTAATGTTGAAATCAAGAAATACCAAGATAAATGGATGGATAATAAAAATGCGCATGTTATTGCGCATAATTTGTTGTTAACAAAGTTCACTTTGAGCGATTTTATTGAGAGAAATCTATTAAATATTCATTACGCCTGAAGTCTAATCAGTTTTAACCCAATTACAGCAAACCTAACAACTCAAAGTATCAAGGCTTTAATGAATTTTCCTTGGCTAGGTCACAAATCAGGTCTGTTTTTGCATCAGAATTATCTTAATTAGAGGCACAAATAAAGTTTGCAGGTTCATCTTAATGTTTCTTAATAAAGGTACAATGAAAAACAAGGAGATCTCAACATACCTTCGAACATTGCTACATAATAAGTCACTTTCATAGCTTGGGTCTGAAAAAAGTATTCCACTTTCCGTTTAACTAGGAAACTTTCAACATTCTGGAATAAGCTTCTAGGCATTCCGTTTCGCTTAAATAAATAAACATTCTGGAATGGCTAGAAGTGTATTTTTAGCTTTACAAATATTGCTAACAACTAACTATAGCATGTTCAGATAGACGGAAAAGTTCAATTCCGCATGCGCGAAATTGTTACGAAAATATTCCTGACGGTTCCGCCATCTGCAAATTCCCATTTCAAGGAACAACACGATACGTAAAACATTATAAAAACTGGTTAAGACTAGGAAAGCTTTGAGAGTTCAGACAAAGTTAATAGTGTCTAATCTTTATTAATACTTAGCCAAAGCTAAAACTAGAAACGTTTTAAACCTCCTAGTGATAAGGTTATAGGAGAGAGAATTTTTACCGCCAATTTCTTACACAGAAAATATAGGCCTCGCCATTTTCCCTAAAACTAAGCTGGCTATAGCTTAAACTGTTGTGTATGGCCTTGATGGAAGTCAAAGAGGAGGAGTGAGTAATTTCTGGTTGTCTTTGGGTACTGTGTGTTCCCTGTGCATTGTGGCGCCTAAAATCTCGATTTTCTTCGAGATGTCATTGGTGTAGGAGGTATTTAAATTTTGCCCGACATATCAAAATAAATTATTATCTGTTTATATTCCAAATTCTATATGATACTATGGATGAGACGAGAAACATGCATTTTTTAGCATTAGAGATATTGCAAACAACTCTACATTGGCAGTATATAAACTCCTCGTCAAAAAAAACGCAACACCCCAAAATTTATTGATTTAACAATTTTTTGCTGATGATACCTGATTGTGTCATATCAGAAAAGTATATAGGAGTAATAAAAAATGAATTTCAGAAAAAAAAACTTAATTCCTTTAATTACAAAAAAAAAAAAACATTTACTCCTAAAACTGAAAAAAAAATTTAACTTTTTTTAATTAAATTGATTATTCTTATCTCTAATAAGATGTGTTGCCACCTCTGGCACGAATGACAGCCTCCATACGTCTGGGCATGCTCCTGATTAAGTCCTGAACGGTCTCCTGAGGTATTCTTTCCCACTCTTCCAAAACAGCAACCTCAAGCTCCCTGCGGTTGATTGGTGCTGGTTCCCTGGCTCGAACACATCTTTTTAGTCTGTCCCATAAATGTTCGATGGGATTTAGATCAGGACTCCTCGCTGGCCATGGTAATGTGTCAATATTGACCTCGTTTAGGTAGTCCCTAACAATATGGGCAACATGAGGTCTAGCATTGTCATGCATAAGCAATGCATTTTCTCCAATAAATGGCATGTATGGCATGACGTGGTCCTCCAGAATCTCTGCCAAGTATCTTTGTGCAGTCAAAGACCCCCCACGAATCGGAACTAACTCCGTGCGAGCTTCCCATGAGATGCCACCCCAAAACATCAAAGAGCCTCCACCATATGGCTCCTTTGCGACTATACAGCATTGGCTGTTTCGTTCTCCTGGCCTCCTCCACACTCTTCTGCGTCCATCGGGAGAGTTTAGAGCCACTCTGGTCTCATCGGTGAACAGGACTCGTTTCCAATCATCGACAGGCCAATCCCGGTGCTCCTGGGCAAACCTAAGGCGGGCTCTTCGGTGCTCTCTGGTAAGAAGAGGTCCAACCATGGGCCTTCGTGCCCTCAGTCCACTATCCCTCACTCGTCTAGTAACTGTTGACACCGAAACATGTAAGTTTCTGACACCAGCCAACAAGTTGTTTAGGTCATTACCTGTGATTTGCCGATTTCTGAGAGTCTGGAGCCGGATATAGCGGTCGTCTTGCGGTGTTGTGACCCGTGGTCGGCCCGATCCAGGTCTTCTTGAGTATCCTCCTGTCTCTCTAAATCGTTTTAAGGCCCGTGCGACAGTAGAAAAATGTACCCCTAACCGATTGGCTATGTAACGCGTGCTACGGCCTTCTTGGTGCATCGTGACTGCCCTCACCGTATCATCCCTATCCAACCGGGCCATAATTATAAAAAAATGTTTACTTGTTGAAATTAACACGAATACTGAGCCCTAGTCACTTTGTTTGCATCCCTAAGTTGATAAGAAGGACTATGGTATTAGTGCTCTTTATAACAAATGGGATTAGAGATAACAAGAAGTACTGGAATTAAACAGAAAATGTAGTTGTTCTCCTCCTTTGTCTTTTTCTGATTTGAGACATAAATATAATAATTTTTTTTTTTAATAAAAAACCTGTTAAATCAATAAATTTTGGGGTGTTGCGTTTTTTTTGACGAGGAGTTTATAATAAATTAAGGGTGTTGCTAATTTCTATTGGAATTCTATTTGAATATGGCATACATGCCAAGTCTATATGAAGGTAAATGTTCAGCGAAAACGTTAAAGAACAAAGATAAAAATAATTTGTACCTATTACTGCTATCATCCACGAAATGATGTATGAAATGCTGGCAATCCACACAGAACAGGATATCAAAGTATAAACTGGATTGCAGCTCGGAATGGAGTATTTCATCGTTATTGAAAGAGGCCACATGAGTCCATTGTACAGCTTTTGGAACCAACTCGTATTGCTTTCACCTTTGTTGTTCTGTTTTTCATCTGGAAAAGAAAACAAGTTTTAGTTAGTAATAACAATTTAATAATGATTAAACACTCTCTAAAAGAAATAAAAAGTGATTCATCAAGAACATGAAAATACCAGCAAGTATCAAAAACTCTACAAAATATTTTAGCATCAGTTAATTACCCAAAATATATAACAATTAATATGAAACTATAATTTTCTACCTTTTCCAGTTGCTTCATCACAGCTACTGTAGAATTCTGGCTCGCCTCCATAAAAGGTCTTTCCACCTAAAAGATATGTAATTTTTTAATATTCAATGTCACTTAAACACTTTGTTCGTTGAGCTACTAGTTTTAAAATAAACACTGATAGTAGCTGTAAAAATAATGATATTAATGATATTATATTGATTGCAACAAAATCCAAAAAGGACATAGCACTAATTTTTAATCGTCACAGTTTAAAATTATCTGCAACTGTGCTCCCAAAATTAAAATACAGTTTAATGAGTTGAGAGTGGATTTAGTAATAATCCTCATTTTTTATCAACCTTTTTTTTTTCTTTTTTTTTTTTTTAATAAGCTTGTTTATATAGATGGTCACAGAGAGTAATTTGATGAGCCTGAAAATGGGCTAAATGAGTTAAGTGAACTATGATTACTTCCTAAGGCTCATGCATAGTTTTAAGAACTCACAGCCTTGATCGATTACAAGTTATGAAGAAGTGAGTTTCTTGGCATTTCATAAAATAGCACGTTTTCTCTGTTAATTCTCTGTTAAAGAGCTGTTCAAAAAAGTTAAACTTACCAAGTTATTCCCTGTGTGACCATTGATATGGTTAAGAATAATTTTCAAAATCAAAAATATTCTCTAAAAAGTCCGACTCACAGGAACTGCATCATCTTAGCGCGGTTCCGTTCTTATCCCTAGTCTAATTTGGAAAGAATAAAATAGAAACAGTTATTATTTTGGTTCCACCAAAGACCAAGAAAGCTCTTGATTTATGATCTTACCTGGATGGGTCGGCCAACCCCAGAAAGGCCTCCGCTAGTTACAAAGTCTTGGAATCTCTTTTGTAAATCTATATGTCTAACAATAAATTGTTTTTCTTATTTTACTTAACCTGTTTTATTGCCAAATACATTATCCAACCAGAAGCAATTAAAAAATAACAAGGAATAACAACAGACAAAAAGTCCGACTCGCAGGAACTGCGTCATCTAGTTCCATCCATTTAGTTGTTTTTGAGGACCCAAAATAAATTTCTAGTTTTCTCGGATAAAGGCAATGAATGGGAACTGGTTTTATTCTATTCATGCATTACTCATGATTACATAATGTCTAAGACTGAAAAATCATAAGGTCACATCGATAATAAGGAACTGACAGTCAACTAATCAACTGTTTTCTTATGTGGGACATAACTGGCTTACTTAATCACAGTAGTCGCCATCTTGATACATTAATAACACATTTAAAAATGTAATAAAAAAAAAGTACAAATCTTTTCTTATTTCAATCATTAAATGCTTTTGTAGTTAATTTATTAAATTATTCCATTTTTTGTGTTGTATTTTATTTGGGCTGTTTCTTAAACTTTTTTTTTTTTCATTTTTATATTTTTACTTCTTATTAATTTATTTTCTTTTGCTTATTTCTTTTTTGGTAAAATGAAAAACATCAAATTCACAACTAATTTTATTTTGCTAAGCGCTTTCAGCAGCTCCAACTGCCATCTATAGAGCTGTAAAAAATTAAATACATACACTCGACACATGATCTGGAGGACCCAAGCTCAAAACTTGGACAAGACCTAAATATTTTATCTCATAAAAATCATTAGGGTTGGCGTCCAAGACAACCCCCAGGCTCACAGGGCCTTTAATGGGTACCTGCCATAGTACTGACCACACTATCTCCCTGATGTATCTTGTAGTCAAGAAACAGGAACCTCTACAGTATATGTGGGCAATAACCGGCCTGCTGTAAGATTTGATCCGGCCCGCGAGACATTTTGAAAAACTCAAATAAAAATATTAAGACTACTTACTCACACTCAGTACAAATGAGGAAGATCGATTGAGATGAGGTTTGTCGCTTGCTCCTGAGGAATCAAGTGAGTGAGCAAGCCGAGTGGCGGTGACATCAAAGCTCAAGCTAAAGTGTCTCATTGAATTTGTGTGACTATTTAACTTTTGTAGTTTGTAATAATTCCTAATTTCTTCATTTAATTATAATGTACCTATTTTTTTCATTTAATTTTGTTATTTTAATAAATTGTATTATAACAACATTGTCGTATTATTTCATGTCTGATATCTATCAAAAAAATTATGAACACTACTTAAAAGTCGGATGTTATTTTATTTTGAACCATCTACGCAGCCCGAAAACTTATTTGCACTCTAAAATTTGGCCCACAACTTGTCAAAGGTTGCCCATTCCTGCTCATCAGTAACTGCCACTCTGGACCGATTTAGCCAGCTAGAAGACTGATTTATATATACATATAAACATACAAAATTTGGAATAACAAATTTTTGTTTTTGCTGACCTATAAGTTGTGAAACGTCAACATGTATAGTCAGCACCTCCAGATTCTGTCATCGTATTGATGTCATAAGCAGGTTTTACACACTATAGGTCATCAAAAGACACAGAAAAACAATAAATTGTTCTTTGAGGCAGTAACTCATTCTCATCCAACCAGTATTTTTTTAATGTCCATTATTATTAATTACGTCCAACCAGTAAATAATCAACTATCCAAATGATTGCAGTAAAGTAAAGTAAAATACATTTAATTACATCGTGTTCTTTATTGGCAACACCTATTAATAGATTTAAAATTGATTTTATCAACAGCTGACACGCCAATTATTATTCACACAATATTATTATTTACTATGAAATAAATAATTGAAATGACACTTACCAATTCGTGAAAGAGGAGAATTCTCAAAAATATCTTCTTTAACTCTGTAATAAAATGATGTAGTTCTTCTTTTCAAAACTTTATCTGCTTGGATACCTAAAATAAAAGTGAACATAAAAAACATTGAATACGTACCAAGAAGAAAGTAATGGAAACTGAGTCTTCAAGTCTAGTCTAAAATAAATTTCAAATAACTGGTTTGAAAAGAGTATATTTTATTTAACCATGGGCGTATATAAAGGGGACCGAGGGGGCTGCAGCCCCCTCAAAATTTTGATTTAATCGGAAAAATGTATCATAAAAATCTTAAAACTAAATTAAATAAGATTACTTAGTTCAGACGTAGTTTTTTTGGGGAGGGGGAATACCGTTTTAGTTGGATAACTATTCCAAGTTCTAGCTCCCCAAAATCATGAACAGCTCTTAGCAGTGGATTCCTAGTTAATTGATGAATTGCTACAGATATAAGATGAGCACCTCTCTAAAGTGGCTATGTGAGTTATTGATAACTAGTGGCGAGGACAGTACATGGCACCTTTTGCTAATATAAGATAGCAGTGATCAGTTGGAACCATTATTTCAAGTAGTGTGGATGCAGCATGATTTATTGTGCAAATTGGTGCTTATTCTTACCAGCAACATTTTGAGTGCTTTGCGAAATAGTTTTCTTTTCATGTTCTTATTTTTAGTTAAAAATAATTTCACAGCGAAATCCGGAAAGCTGAGATCTTAAGCTACTCTTTGAAGCACACCTTAAGTCAAGCACGCTTTTAGATTACATACGATAGTTGTCGCCTTTCTTAGATGGCGTGGTGTAAATATGAGTCCATTGTACAGCTTTTGGAACCAACTCGTATTGCTTTCACCTTTGTTGTTCTGTTTTTCATCTGGAAAAGAAAACAAGTTTTAGTTAGTAATAACAATTTAATAATGATTAAACACTCTCTAAAAGAAATAAAAAGTGATTCATCAAGAACATGAAAATACCAGCAAGTATCAAAAACTCTACAAAATATTTTAGCATCAGTTAATTACCCAAAATATATAACAATTAATATGAAACTATAATTTTCTACCTTTTCCAGTTGCTTCATCACAGCTACTGTAGAATTCTGGCTCGCCTCCATAAAAGGTCTTTCCACCTAAAAGATATGTAATTTTTTAATATTCAATGTCACTTAAACACTTTGTTCGTTGAGCTACTAGTTTTAAAATAAACACTGATAGTAGCTGTAAAAATAATGATATTAATGATATTATATTGATTGCAACAAAATCCAAAAAGGACATAGCACTAATTTTTAATCGTCACAGTTTAAAATTATCTGCAACTGTGCTCCCAAAATTAAAATACAGTTTAATGAGTTGAGAGTGGATTTAGTAATAATCCTCATTTTTTATCAACCTTTTTTTTTTCTTTTTTTTTTTTTTAATAAGCTTGTTTATATAGATGGTCACAGAGAGTAATTTGATGAGCCTGAAAATGGGCTAAATGAGTTAAGTGAACTATGATTACTTCCTAAGGCTCATGCATAGTTTTAAGAACTCACAGCCTTGATCGATTACAAGTTATGAAGAAGTGAGTTTCTTGGCATTTCATAAAATAGCACGTTTTCTCTGTTAATTCTCTGTTAAAGAGCTGTTCAAAAAAGTTAAACTTACCAAGTTATTCCCTGTGTGACCATTGATATGGTTAAGAATAATTTTCAAAATCAAAAATATTCTCTAAAAAGTCCGACTCACAGGAACTGCATCATCTTAGCGCGGTTCCGTTCTTATCCCTAGTCTAATTTGGAAAGAATAAAATAGAAACAGTTATTATTTTGGTTCCACCAAAGACCAAGAAAGCTCTTGATTTATGATCTTACCTGGATGGGTCGGCCAACCCCAGAAAGGCCTCCGCTAGTTACAAAGTCTTGGAATCTCTTTTGTAAATCTATATGTCTAACAATAAATTGTTTTTCTTATTTTACTTAACCTGTTTTATTGCCAAATACATTATCCAACCAGAAGCAATTAAAAAATAACAAGGAATAACAACAGACAAAAAGTCCGACTCGCAGGAACTGCGTCATCTAGTTCCATCCATTTAGTTGTTTTTGAGGACCCAAAATAAATTTCTAGTTTTCTCGGATAAAGGCAATGAATGGGAACTGGTTTTATTCTATTCATGCATTACTCATGATTACATAATGTCTAAGACTGAAAAATCATAAGGTCACATCGATAATAAGGAACTGACAGTCAACTAATCAACTGTTTTCTTATGTGGGACATAACTGGCTTACTTAATCACAGTAGTCGCCATCTTGATACATTAATAACACATTTAAAAATGTAATAAAAAAAAAGTACAAATCTTTTCTTATTTCAATCATTAAATGCTTTTGTAGTTAATTTATTAAATTATTCCATTTTTTGTGTTGTATTTTATTTGGGCTGTTTCTTAAACTTTTTTTTTTTTCATTTTTATATTTTTACTTCTTATTAATTTATTTTCTTTTGCTTATTTCTTTTTTGGTAAAATGAAAAACATCAAATTCACAACTAATTTTATTTTGCTAAGCGCTTTCAGCAGCTCCAACTGCCATCTATAGAGCTGTAAAAAATTAAATACATACACTCGACACATGATCTGGAGGACCCAAGCTCAAAACTTGGACAAGACCTAAATATTTTATCTCATAAAAATCATTAGGGTTGGCGTCCAAGACAACCCCCAGGCTCACAGGGCCTTTAATGGGTACCTGCCATAGTACTGACCACACTATCTCCCTGATGTATCTTGTAGTCAAGAAACAGGAACCTCTACAGTATATGTGGGCAATAACCGGCCTGCTGTAAGATTTGATCCGGCCCGCGAGACATTTTGAAAAACTCAAATAAAAATATTAAGACTACTTACTCACACTCAGTACAAATGAGGAAGATCGATTGAGATGAGGTTTGTCGCTTGCTCCTGAGGAATCAAGTGAGTGAGCAAGCCGAGTGGCGGTGACATCAAAGCTCAAGCTAAAGTGTCTCATTGAATTTGTGTGACTATTTAACTTTTGTAGTTTGTAATAATTCCTAATTTCTTCATTTAATTATAATGTACCTATTTTTTTCATTTAATTTTGTTATTTTAATAAATTGTATTATAACAACATTGTCGTATTATTTCATGTCTGATATCTATCAAAAAAATTATGAACACTACTTAAAAGTCGGATGTTATTTTATTTTGAACCATCTACGCAGCCCGAAAACTTATTTGCACTCTAAAATTTGGCCCACAACTTGTCAAAGGTTGCCCATTCCTGCTCATCAGTAACTGCCACTCTGGACCGATTTAGCCAGCTAGAAGACTGATTTATATATACATATAAACATACAAAATTTGGAATAACAAATTTTTGTTTTTGCTGACCTATAAGTTGTGAAACGTCAACATGTATAGTCAGCACCTCCAGATTCTGTCATCGTATTGATGTCATAAGCAGGTTTTACACACTATAGGTCATCAAAAGACACAGAAAAACAATAAATTGTTCTTTGAGGCAGTAACTCATTCTCATCCAACCAGTATTTTTTTAATGTCCATTATTATTAATTACGTCCAACCAGTAAATAATCAACTATCCAAATGATTGCAGTAAAGTAAAGTAAAATACATTTAATTACATCGTGTTCTTTATTGGCAACACCTATTAATAGATTTAAAATTGATTTTATCAACAGCTGACACGCCAATTATTATTCACACAATATTATTATTTACTATGAAATAAATAATTGAAATGACACTTACCAATTCGTGAAAGAGGAGAATTCTCAAAAATATCTTCTTTAACTCTGTAATAAAATGATGTAGTTCTTCTTTTCAAAACTTTATCTGCTTGGATACCTAAAATAAAAGTGAACATAAAAAACATTGAATACGTACCAAGAAGAAAGTAATGGAAACTGAGTCTTCAAGTCTAGTCTAAAATAAATTTCAAATAACTGGTTTGAAAAGAGTATATTTTATTTAACCATGGGCGTATATAAAGGGGACCGAGGGGGCTGCAGCCCCCTCAAAATTTTGATTTAATCGGAAAAATGTATCATAAAAATCTTAAAACTAAATTAAATAAGATTACTTAGTTCAGACGTAGTTTTTTTGGGGAGGGGGAATACCGTTTTAGTTGGATAACTATTCCAAGTTCTAGCTCCCCAAAATCATGAACAGCTCTTAGCAGTGGATTCCTAGTTAATTGATGAATTGCTACAGATATAAGATGAGCACCTCTCTAAAGTGGCTATGTGAGTTATTGATAACTAGTGGCGAGGACAGTACATGGCACCTTTTGCTAATATAAGATAGCAGTGATCAGTTGGAACCATTATTTCAAGTAGTGTGGATGCAGCATGATTTATTGTGCAAATTGGTGCTTATTCTTACCAGCAACATTTTGAGTGCTTTGCGAAATAGTTTTCTTTTCATGTTCTTATTTTTAGTTAAAAATAATTTCACAGCGAAATCCGGAAAGCTGAGATCTTAAGCTACTCTTTGAAGCACACCTTAAGTCAAGCACGCTTTTAGATTACATACGATAGTTGTCGCCTTTCTTAGATGGCGTGGTGTAAATATGGGCACCCTTTCTTTGTGTAAATATGGGCCCTCATTAAAGGGTTGCTGAAATAACGCAATGTTAGCGAGGAAATTAATTTCTCCTGAAACCAGACTAAAGTGATACAACATACATATTTTGTTCTCTGAAAACACTCGGGGAGAGGTGTGTGTAAAATGAGTCATGTGCCAAATGTTTACCGTTTTCATATTATATTAATTGTATTCATGGCATAAATAAATTCTCAATCGAACCCACCATCTCCCGCTTATGAATCTAAGGCACCAGCCACTAGACCACGGGAGACCCCAAAAATAATGGACGTTATTCATTGTTTTGCGTTCTTGCATTTAGGTAACATGTCATAGGTGTTAACAGAAGTCAAAAATCTAGACTTTTGAAAATTAAAGGAACTTAAAATCAAAAAGAAAAGAGAGAGCTAATATTTACACATTTTCCTAAATATATATATATATATATATACATATATATATATATATGTAAATATATATAAATATAAATTAATTTGTCGTAGGCGAAAAACTCTATAGATGTCAATGTTAAGTAGCAAAAAATAAATAAAAGATAGTAATCCAGTTGTGTTATTTAAGATTCCAGAAGTGCTTTGCATATAACAAATAAGGAAGAAAAAACCAGAAGTATTCGTTAGTCAAAAAAAATCAGTCCACAAATATGAATAGTTTACATAAACACCTGCATTAAAAAAAACTAAACTGGACTCAAGATGTTTGGATGCTCATAAAGTAGCCCGCTGTTTAACATTTATTATTATAAAGCACACTTTAAACCATTAAACTGGGCCTAAAAATGTACATAATAAATTTCATTTCTTTTACAATAAGATATCATACCAACCTCCTAAATAGATGATGTAGAGTACGACCATAGTAAGTGCTTCGTACCACTGGATTACATCTCCTTGGAAGAATATCGCCAGTATGAGAAGGGATAGGCCGTACATGAACGTGTCTCTCGATAATGACCACACGTCCAAAGAATTTCCCTGAAAATATGAAAACAAAATATCAGTGAAAACATTAAGATTATATCAGACTATATAAAGATGGTTCAAAATCCCTATATAACGATATAAAGATGGTGTTTCATTAAATTAGTCTACAATTTTGGTATTAATTAATGCAGGATAGATTTTATTGAAATTACATGATTTTTTGAAATGCATGTATCTAGGGAGGTGACAATGCCTCTCACTGAGTATAAGATGAAGGGTTTTTGAAAAAGATAAAACAGAATTTTGGTATTGTGTACTCCAAGATGACGGTCTGAGTTTAAAAGTGTCGTTCAAGTCTTAGAGTTGAGGAAGCATTATAAAAAAAAGTTCAACAGATATAAGCTTTCGAACATAAATTAATTTGTGTGTGTGCATATATATTTGTAGGTATTTTAAAATTGGCAGAATGTCATATATTATGAAAACTTCAATTTCTTATTAATTCTTTTTATAACGTGCTCTGAATGTTGGAAAAAAAACAGTCAATAAAAAACGTAAATCATATATTTAAATAATACATTTTTCAATAAAAAAACAATATATAGAATTAATGATATCAGTTGCATTTTATTTGATTTTAGGTTAACATTTTTTTAATAATTAAAGATTCTCTGGAAATCAATTTTTAAACCATGACTCTATAGATTTTAAGCAGCTGTTTTGCCAACATACACCCAAGATTAGTTTAGACGTGGCCCTGACTGCGGAAAGTCTTTCTTCAGGTCAGTTGAGGCTGAAATGAAATGTACTCACTAATGTTACCCTTGAAGAGGTGCCAAGTGACACGAAACATGTAGAGCACGTAAAAAAGAGAAATTAATAAGAAATTGAAGTTTTTATAATATATGGTGTTCTGCCAATTTTAAAGGGTAGTTTTTATAATTGCTGAATTAAACTGATTTATAAAATTTTATTTTATTTTTATCAACTCCAGTTCATTTGGATAATTTATTTATTTTTTAATGTATTGTGTGTTCTGCAACAGCAGCAATTAACTCGGGACAACGGAAGTAAGGTCCTTTGAAATATTAGTCAGTTTTTCATATATAAAAAAAAAAAATAGCAAAATAAAAAAAGGTAAATGAAGGGAAAAACAACAAGAAAAGAAAAATGTATTTACAAATATTATAGTATTATAGTATGGTATAATACCAGAAGACTATAATACCAGTGGTATTGACCGTGTCACAAACTTCTTTGTCGACGTTTCGCTAGTCATACTGCCAGCTTCCTCAGGGCTTAGTCTGAGAATGAGGATGTTCTTCTAGTTGTTCAGTATAAATACTCGTCTTTGTATTCATCCGCGGGCGTAATCTGCTCTTCCATGTATCTGATTGGTTGGTCCCTGTCTTGCTTGAACCTGGTTGGTGGGTTCCATCTGGATCGTTGACTGGTTGAATTTCGTTTCTTTTCTGACCCTTCTCAGAAAAGAAGAAAGACACCTGAAATCAGTATTAAGAAAAAACGGGTACACGGACGAGGATATAAAGAGACACACCACCAAAGCCAAAAGAAATATGAAGGCAACGAAAAAGGGAGTACAGGAAGACCCAAATGGGAAAAAAGTAATCCTCCCCTACGTGAAAGGAACCACAGAGAAGATTACAAAGATCCTAAAGAAACATAACATCAAAACGGTTTACACCACTGACTGCAAGATAAGTCAAATAATAAATAACCCCAAGGATAATCTGAAACTAAGATCACCAGGTGTCTATAGTATTCCATGCTCCTGCGGAAAGGAGTAGATTGGGCAAACAGGTAAATCGGCAAAAATGATAAAATGGCAATACTGATAAATCGGCTGTAGCAGAACACTTCTACAACACAAATCATGCAATCCAGTTCGACAAAGTAAGTATTCAGGCGAAAATAGAGAACTACCAAGAACGGATCATTAGGGAAGCCATAGAGATAGTACGCTGCCCGGAAAATTTTAACAAAGAAGATGGTTATAGGCACAGCAAATTATGGCATCTGGTGATTAAGCCGAAGGAAAAAAGAAGAAACGAAATTCAACCAGTCAACGGTCCAGTTGGAACCCACCAACCAGGTTCAAGCAAGACAGGGACCAACCAATCAGATACATGGAAGAGCAGATTACGCCCGCGGATAAATACAAAGACGAGTATTTATACTGAACAACTAGAAGAATATCTCATTCTCAGAATAAGCCCTGAGGAGGCTGGCAATATGACTAGCGAAACGTCGGCAAAAGAAGTTTGTGACACGGTCAATACCAGAAGACAATAATATTTGTAATGACGCGGACCGTGGAAGCCTAAGAGTTAAAAATGTATTTATTTATTTATGGAGCTCCGCAACAGCAAGGTGCAAAGAAAATAATAATAAACTACAATTCAATGAGAAAGTTTAAAATAAAATGATTTTATACAGTTAAACCATAGTAAAATATTACATATAGTTATATTTTAAAATAAAACTGTATTTTTTTAAGTGTTTGTATGTATGGAATATTTTTAGTAAGAAGTCATGTAAGTTGTAAGGAATTGTCAAGTTGCTGCGTTTTCAACAGTCAGTCAGCATATGATGAACAGTTTTGTTACACTGTCTGCAAATTGGTCTTTATTGTCTGTCCAGTAAGTATGAGTGAGTAAGTGGGATGTGGCCCATCTGAAGTCTGGATAAAGTTACTTCTTTTGTAAGTTATTGTTTTGACTAAATTTTAAGTTGATCTAAATAACAAAATATTATGATTAATATAATTTTGACAGATTTGATCCTTGGGATGTAGGTTTGGAAAGGCCTGCTATCGATGAACCAAACAATGATGAGAGATGGCCAAATAAATTGCTTACCTCGCCCCTTCCAGCTACTAGTGCACAAAGTCCCGGTATTGCTAAAGTGTTGAATACCGCTGAGCCGATGATAGCACTAGCTCCAACATCCTCCTCGGTAACGAATGTACCAATAACGCTTACTGCCAGTTCTGGTATGGTTGCTGCTGCTGCCATTACAGTCGCCTTTGCCACGCCCGAGCTGAACCCTGTCAGGAAGACAAACAAATTGAAATGCTTTAGATTATTACATTGTGGCAGCTCCTGTTCAGGAAGGCCATACATTTTTTATGTAGTTCATTAGTCTCTTTTATTGGTATTTCAAGGATGTAGGGATATAAAAATAATTTTATTTAAGAAAAAATTATTCTTGTTTAGGTGAAAGGTCAAGGAACAAAATTCCAAATTCACTTAATCATCAATTTATTAAAAATGGCTCTACATGTTTTACATCAAAAGATGCCTCGCCAGGAGCCTAGAAAGTAGATAAGAGTCAGCTGTTGGTATGTATAGCCCGTTCAGGTAGACGGAAAATTTCAATTCCGCAAAATATTCCCGACGGTTTCACCATTTGCAGAATCCCATTTCAAGGAGCAACACGATATGTGAAACATTATACAAACTGATTATGTCTCGTTTAAAACTAGGGAAGGCTTTGAGAGATAACTCAAAGGAAATACTGTCTAATATTTATCAATACTTAGCCAAAAAACTTTTTAAACCTTCTAGTGATAAGGTTATAACTGAGAGAATTTTCACCGCCAATTTTTTCCACGGGGAATATAGGCCAAGCCCTTTTTTCTGTAACTAAACCATCTATTTGAATAGGCTATAGCTTGAAGTGTTTTTAGCCTCAGCTTTGGCTAAATATTGAAAAAAAATTAAACACTATCTCTCTTGCCTGACCTCTCAAAGCCTGCCCTGGTCCTAAACGAGACATAATCAGTTTTTATTGAGTGTAAAGTAGCATGTTGTTCATTGTAATGGAAATGCATATGGCGGAACTGTCGGGAATATTTCCCTCAGAATTTTGCGCGTGCGGGATTAAAACTATTCCATCTAACTGAACAGGCTATAGTTTCTAGGCGACGTTCGTGATGATACCAACATGTAGAGCGTTGTCTAATATATTGACATTCCTCAGTTGTGAGAATGACATTCCTCAGAAGTGACTTAGACATTCCTCGCGACCTTCACGAATTACTGACTGAAGGTAGCCCATACATCGACACAATACTTAGACATTTTAAGACACTCAACATTTATAACAAAATATAACACATTAAAATAACCTGAATTTACTTTTCTTCTATGTAGCTAAATATAAGATTTTTTCTTCTTTTTTGTTGCCTCCTTTCTCCTTTCTTTTTTTTTTCTTGTATTATTAGTATTTTTTATTTATTTATTTTTTTAGTTAATCAGAGACAACAGAATCATTTTTATTACTTGTTTATATATTAGCCATTTTCTTATCTTTTAATGTGACCACTTAGTTTTATATTTTACTTCTTTTTTTTCACTTGATTTCATTTTTGATGTATGAACATACTTAAAAATTATGTATGAGTATTGTATGGATATGATTATAGGCATACATTAACCCCTATGTATGCTCGAATATTTGCACAGATCAGTGAAAAGTCACTCAAATTATTATCAAATTGTTCTGGATGTTCTTGTCTTCGTTTTGTTCTATGTTTTTTTTTTTTGTTTTTTTTGTTTTCTTTTTGTTTCTCTTTTTTTCTTGACTAGACAGAGATTTTTCTGATCATGAGCTTATCGCTAAAGTTGCGTAGCTCATAATGAATGAATAAATAAATAATATATTGACAATTATGTTAATTGAGAATTGTATTCATTGGCCATCAGCATACATAAGAAACCTTAAAGCATACATAAGAAACCTTAAAGTTTGGGTTACTAATTATTTTAATATATATTTCTTAATTACTTCATCGGTTTTTCATGAAGGCAAAGCCACCGCGCCGCGCACAGCGGAGCCAAACGACATTTCCTGTTTCAAAAAAGACTACAGCCTCCAAATCTGAACCGATTTCAACGCACTGTTTTTAAAATGAAAGCTAATAAAATTTAGGACAACTTGGTCTGACCAGATTTTTGTTGTTTGTTTTCCCTGTTTATTAAAATACGTGTGAATAATTCACAAACTTTTACAATTGAAAACAAAATAATATTTTACTTTTTACCTAACTGAATATTAGCACTGATATCGTTGAAATTAAACATTCAAATCCTAATTAGACTCGGAAAAAATAGACTAACATCTTCAAAACTTAAATTTATCCTTATTCAACAACGAGATTAAATGAAATAATATGATTTTTGAATGATTTGGAAATATATTTTGATTTTTTCCAAGCCTAATCAGGATTTGAGTGTTTAATTTCAACGATATCAGTCCTGATATTAAGTTAGATAAAAAATAAAATATTTTATGCTCAATTGTAAAAGCTCGTGAATTATTCACGCGAAATTTAGTAAACAGGGGAAAAATCTGGCCAGACAAAGTTGTTCAAAATTTTATTTGCTTTCATTTTAAAAACAGTGCATTGAAATCGGTTAACATGTGAAGGCTGTAGCCTATTTTGAATCACGAAATGTCGTTTGCCCCACCGTGCGGCTCCCAAGAGCCGCAGTCTTTCCTATAAAACTGTGCTGCTAATTTCAACCTGTACAAGTTTTGGGCGCCCTCCCTTGCTGGAAAAAGCCACCATAATCGCCTAAATATGGAGCGAAATTCGGTCCTATGACGCTCTAGAGTCCAAACCAGGCCCCTGCCTTGTCATATCTTTTCGAATTTGGAATTTATTTGAATAAAAACCTTAAGCAATTCATAAGATTGACAACCTGCCAGAAATTTTCGAATTTTATGTTTAACACTAATTAACAACACAAGATATTTATATATAAAAAAAAACACAGCTTTACTATAAAACTATACATGAAGGAATCTGTTGAATATTTTTTTCGGTTTCAGCATGCAAAATCTATAGGAAACAGTCAATTAATTACAGTTTTTTGGCCAGATACCTTTGATATTTGATTGTTTTGCCTTGGCAGCACTGGGGTGGCAACACTTACTCTAAACAGTCATAATCTTTGTATTTGTTAACAGAAAAAATTGTGTTATGTTAAGTTATTAGATTTATTTAACGAGTATTACATCAAGACTATATTATATGTACTTTAGTCACCCAAATATGTATTTAAATATAAACATATATGTATATATGTATATATGTATATATATATATATATATATATATATATATATATATATATATATATAAGCATATTTTTCGATAACTGAATTTGTATTAGACATCTCCATTGATTTCCCAATTCCTGCAGGTTCTGTTTTTTTTTTTTTAACTTTCCCGAATACAATTAAAGAAGGGAGACAGAATTATTAATCAACAAGAAGTATTTAGATTTCATGGAAAATTTAAAAGCCATCATAAAATCGAATTCATTAAAAACAAAACTATTTGTATGCATATGATGGCGTTCGTTTTGGAACCCTATCCATCACTTTGTAAATTTTTTTTTCTTCTTTGAAATGTTATCATCCTGGAATTATAGGTTTCTAACGAAGAAAGATGATCCGAAGAAAAACAACACAAAAAGACTCTTCTTCGAGAGTTCGTTTAATTTGGTGACGAATTGGCTCTGTTTGATTTATATCAGTTCTCTCATTTCATTTTAAAGCTATACAAAGGATGAAATATTCAAAGGATTTCGAATTCATCCTAGGCCCTCCCTGGGGCTGATTAAGTTCGAAAGTAACAAACCTGTTTTTTTTTTTTTTTTGTTTTTTTTTCGACCATTAGCTCCTTATCGTCTTCCAATATTTACAGATCTCAGCAATAAATCCTCTCTCTTTAAGTTATTTCATCACTTCCTCCCTGCGGTATTTTTCTTAGGCCGGTGGCTTTAGAACTATAAAGATAGATAATAGTTTACGAACTAGAAAGATTGATTTCTTTATATCTCAGAGCCACCACATCTCAGAGCCGGGCCTAGGACCAGATCACGGGCCTCCACTTCTCAGAGCCAGACTGAAAATTCTAGTCTTTTGCTATAGGACTTTTGACATTTTAAAATTATTTTCATCTTGAATTTTTTTAGCGAAATGAGAATAAAAGCCGACAATCGGTGCAGCAAAGGTCACTTTCAGTACTTTTTTTCAGTACTTCACTTTCAGTAGTTTTATTAAGACTCCTAATGAAATATAATATTCTGGGACTGCACTTGTTTTGTCGATTATGTTCATTTAAAAAAATATAGACCCCATTCCAATACATATAGGCTACGCCCGCCTATATTTCTAAACCCCATTCTTTTTACAACCTCATAACCTATACATTTTTTTCCAATTAACCCACAGACGCTTTGGACAGCTTTACAGATTACTGAATAAAAACTCACATCTCTCACTCGAAAACAAACTTATAACCTACAACACAATTATAAAACCCATTTGGACATACGGAATAGAGCTATGGGGAACTGCAAAACCATCGAACATCAGACGCTTCCAAACCTTCCAATCTAAAGTCCTCCGAACTATTGTCAATGCTCCTTTTTACATAACCAATAAGAATCTTCATAAAGACCTCAACATTCTTCTAATACAAGACCTTATCCCCATCCGATTTGCAAATTTTCACCACAAATTATCCCTAAACCCTAATCCTGCTGTCCAGTCACTGTCCACTCCCAACCATCCCTATTCCCCACCACGACGGTTGAACAGGATGTGGCCCCGCGATCTGCTTTAAGCAATACAAGGGAGTGATAACGGTGGTTATCTTCTCCCCACAAGCCCCTAGAGTGTCTGCAGTTCTCTCGTCCCTTTTCCAGCTCCAGTACTTCCTACTGCTGCTGGTTGAGGAGTGGGGTACGGCTGTCCCTAGTCATCTCGCTTACCCGAGGAGACAAGGGGGCAGCTGGTGCGGACCCTCGTGATTTTATTTTTCTTATGTTTATGTGAGCACATTACAAAATGTATTATTATATTACAGAATATAATTTCATTAAATTAATAAATCAAAAATCATCCAATTAACCCGGGACATCTGTACCCGGCAGTCCCCCCCCCCCATGTGGCGGCCCTGACATATCTATTCTGAAACAAAAAAAAAAAAAAAACACCTACAAGAAAGATTAAGATACTAATCTTGAATATCAGAACTTAGGGGTAATATTTGTTTAGCCACTGTGGTGCCGGGGGGAGAAGAAAAAAGTCCGTCACGCAGGAGCTGCATAACTAAGCACTTTCCTCAGAAATTGGGTAGTGTAGATTGCTTTCCAGAACAATTTGCTTAAAATATCCTACATAAATAAAATAAAAACATGAATAGTTCTGTTTTAAATTTGTAATGAGTAACTGATCAATTAATAATTTGCTTCCAGAGTTATGTTTACACATGGTACCTATTACACTACGTAATAAATACAAAAAACCTCATATTATCGTATTTTGATCTAACGCAGGAACAGGATACAGTCACTCTAGTGGTAGAAAGCGCTCCTTGCGGCGGCTTTGTGAACCTACGTCTGACGGGCTTTTCTATTGAAATATATTACAAATTAAACCCCCGCTTTCCGATTGACCGATTCAGCTCATTTTTACAACACTTCTTTCTCATAAGTTACCCACGACGTATACCGCGTTTCGTTACAATACAGCAGAAATTACGACCGGTATGAGTATATTAAGAATTTGGGTCAAGAGTAAACCCCCCCTTCTAATTAACCGATTTAGTTTATTTTTACAACACATATTTACCTGTAGATTACCACTAAGAATACCGAGTTTCGTCGAAATATACCAAAAATCACGGCTGGTAGTGGCGAATTGGTATTGTGGGTCCGGAGTAAACCCCCCCCTCCTAATGAACCGATTTAGTTTATTTTTACAACAGTTATTTACCTGTGGATTACCACTACGAATACCGAGTTTCATTGAATTATACCAAAAATCACGGCTGGTAGTGGCGAATTGGTATTGTGGGTCTGGAGTAAACCCCCCCTTCTAATGAACCGATTTAGTTCATTTTTATATCTCACTTTTCTCTCTATATTACCACTACGAATACCAAGTTTCGTTGAAATATAACAAATATTACGGCTGACATAGTCAAATTAGTGTTTTGGGTTCGGGGTAAACCCCCCCTTCCGGTGGACCGACTTTGGTGGTTAACGAACTCGTTCAATCGTTTGCTAATTGAATGCTATATACCAAGTTTCGTGACGAAAAAACAAAAACTCTGGCCGCTATCGTGTTAACAGACATATATATATATATATATATATATATATATATATATATATATATATATATGCATATATATATATATATATATATATATATAGATATATATAAATTTTAACGGGGGTCATTTTCGGTGTCTACTAGGTAGGATCGATAAGGATTTGAAGAAATTTTTCAAAAATTCCGTCATGAGTCCAACCTCAATAGCTACTTTCCTTCGGAGGAAAGTGCTAAAAACTAACTGGAGGTGTTCAATGGCGTTTGAACTACTAACATTTTTTTGTATATTTAATTACTTTTTATGCCTAATATATTTCCTTGTTATTGACTGTTATGATCCCAAAACACCTTGGAGTTGTGACAAGTAAGGCAATATTTTATAGCTGATAAATTGATATTACCCAAGGGGTCTCAAGTATAGGTTATAGTTTTTAAAAGAAATTCCTTTTATGCTAAAATTTATCATGAACTTGGTGCATTTAAGTTGTAAAAAAAAAAAAAAAAAAAAAAAAAAAAAAAAAAAAAAAAAAAAAAAAAAAGGTCTCCGTATAGTTTTACCTAAATGTGGCTTTATTGAAGTTGCTATCCTGAACATTTCAACGCCATAATCGTCCGTGTTTGTACTCATCCTAAAATGAACGTGTCAATTAGCGATGCGGCTGATGAAATGTGCTTCTTGTAAATATTTCACGAAAAACGACTTTTCCAATTTATATTTCCTACAGAGAGTTTATCTTGGGACTAACTGAACATTAACAGTGAGATCCGCCTATGAGCTCGTGTAAAACTTTTAAATTTTGAGGTTATAAGCGTAAATTTTAATAATTATGAGGAATCCGTTGAGGAAAGTTCGCAGTATCACATTGTTTGTTACTTTATTTGACTCGGCATTCGAAAATACATTTGGAATTATTCACCTCTTGACCAATTTAGTAAAAAATATGACTTTCTTAAGTTTAATACTTTCTGTTTTTTAGGTTTTTGTTAATAGAAACCCCCTTTATCTTTGAAAGCAATCATTCTAACTTATTGTTGTGGTTTTATTTGATTCATGACAAAAAAATAATTTAAAAATTATAGCGAAATCAGAAAGGTTTAAGTACATAGAAGTTTGTTCTTTAAGTCGTAAAAAAATATTATTTCTGTAATTTACACTCCTACAATTCTTTTATATATTTTTTTATACACATATATTTTCACAAATTTTAACGCCTGATCTTATGGAAACTCTTGGGGTATGTCGACATTTTTTTTTGGGGGGGGGGGGGGTCCATGAATTAACGCGTTAACTGTTATATGTACTTGTTTGATGCAAATTGATTCAACCTTGTTAAACCTTATGTATCATGAAAGTGAATTACAGTACATATCAGGTTGATATCAAGAAGAAAGTGAATTTGGGTCAGTTTTAGCAATTTGATACAAGGTTTAGTATCATTTTGACTAAAGATTGATCTTAAAGGGGCTGTTTGTCATAATGTTTGCCCAACAGCACATATATTACATTTAGCTGGAATTAAGCCAATTATAATTGGAAGTATTTATTCATCTTTTTATAGGGTTACTAAAAAAAATGTTTGGTTTGTTTTGTCTATTGCTATTACAATTTGTTTCACATTAGAGGTATGTATCAAAATTATACATCTGGACCATTTCCTTCAATAATTTGCGTTAATTAGCTACGTGCATCAATTTGATACATCCGCCATTTTGGAATAGTTTACTTTAGGTAGAAAACAATCAATGGCTGAATTGTAATGGTGAATAAGACGAATTATAGCCATGGCTTGGGGAGAAATAGATGGGAAATGGGAAATAGTGAATAAGACGAATTATAGCCATGGCTTGGGGAGAAATAGATGGGAAATAGTGAATAAGACGAATTACAGCCATGGCTTGGGGAGAAATAGATGGGAAATGGGAAATAGTGAATAAGACGAATTATAGCCATGGCTTGGGGAGAAATAGATGGGAAATGGAAAATAGTGAATAAGACGAATTATAGCCATGGCTTGGGGAGAAATAGATGGGAAATGGGAAATAGTGAATAAGACGAATTATAGCCATGGCTTGGGGAGAAATAGATGGGAAATAGTGAATAAGACGAATTATAGCCATGGCTTGGGGAGAAATAGATGGGAAATGGGAAATAGTGAATAAGACGAATTATAGCCATGGCTTGGGGAGAAATAGATGGGAAATGCATCTGACCAGAGAGAACGTGCAACTTGTTTACACTATTGCATTTAACTTGTTAAGTAATAATAAATTATGTTAAGTAAATAAGTAATCAGGGGAGTTCAGGGAGAATTCAATACGTTTTTGCAGGCTGTGAATTCTGTACTTCCCCCGTGTATTGCGGGTCTAGCGATACGTCAGTTATCAGGGCACTTCGGGTGGGCGGTAAGCATTTAGTTTTAAGTTCTGCAAAAACAAACAGCGTTATCTTGTTTTAGCCAATTTTTTGTAATGAATATAAATTCATTATATTCAATTTCTGAAGAAGAAAAAAAATACACAAAATAAAAAATTAAAATTAAAAAAAAAAAAAAAAACAATAATATTAATATAAAATAAAATAAATAATTATATCAAACCAAATAATTGATTTCATAATTTAATGTATAGAATATAAGAAAAAAAAAAAGGATGACAAATTGCGATAGTAGTAAATAATATTTAAAAAGGAAATAAAAATTAAATAAAAAGACAAGAGAGGGAGAAAGATACGTGCGCCCAAAAAATGGATGATTATTCCTTAGGGTGGGTTTACACTTGCTTGTTATTGCAGGATATTTATATCAGAGAGAAATTGCGACTATTGAAACCTCATGTAAAATATATGTCGGCAATAAATTGCTCATGGTAGAATTTATTGCAGACATACAGTTTACATGGGGTTTCTATAGTCGCAATTTCTCTCTGATAGAAATATCCTGCAATAACTAGCAAGTGTAAACCCACCCTTAAATATAGAAATTCAGGTTATAAGTGGAAGGTAAAAAAGAAACAAGATCTTTATTATACACTTAAACTACACTTTCCTCCTTCCGACGTGTTTCACACACGTTTGGGTCTCTTCAGGGAGAATGTGTTGAAAATCCAAATCTTAGCGCCTCAACTTTAAGATGAGACTCCCTTTAAAACGTAAACACTCGCTAAGAAAGAATTTTTTTATATTCAAATGTTTAAGTATTTTTAGAGGGGTTTGAATTTTAAGTTGGTTAGAGCAGGCACGCCTAGGCATCAAGCGTTGCTAGGACGATAACAGGTCAGCTGTTACCGTACTGTATCTATTTCATAGTATTATTTTTATTTGCGGTTAATTTCAACTATGATGGCAGACCTTGAATTGACAGAAATAAACTGTGATTTTGTCCCTCCTAGAGTTTACACTAAACCTGGTGATGGTCTATCCGAGGTAATAACATCCCGAACCCTTGCACAGCTTCATCACCCATGAGCATCCCCAGTCAGAACACTTCTTGTTAATACTCGCAAATATAATGGGTGTTTCCAAATTACATCTTGGAAACATACATTTTTAAATTTTAACCTACGTTTATTATTGACGACGAATTTTAAACTGTACTGGTTAAACTCTAGTTACTGGTAACCTATAGATAACGGGTTATCTCTAGGTTATCTGTTTGTTGACACTGGTCCGTCGCGCCCCAGGGTCAAGAAACATTATACTTTGATTACTTATCAATTGATGAATACCATATAGTATGACGGGAACCGTACTATAAAAAACTGTACAAAATTATATAGTTGCGTTAATTTTGATGATACATTATTTAACGCAATAAAATAACTACTTACTGCCCTGACACACACACAAAAAAAGAAAATATCCTAGCAATATAGGTTTGTCCCAATGTTACCACATTGTACTAATGTTACCCCATCTTTTGGTATTAGTTGTCACTTATCACTATAAAATAACCTTGTTTACTAGTAGGAACGAGTTCTTAGGTGTCAAGAACAGAGGTGGGCATAATTTTATTTATAACTAAAAATACGAATTTATTCGTACTTCATATATTTGTAAATACGAATATAAATAAATTCGTATTCATAAGTGTGAATACGAATTTATTTTTATTCACGTATCTATATATATATATATAAAAATCACGTATCTGCCTGTTTGCTTGTTCCTTATATAAATCCACACCGTTTGACCGATATTGACCAAACTTCGCACATAGATACGTCTTGATCCGGGAAATCTCGTAGTCTTAGACTAGCTCAAAATCTTCTAGGATTCACAGTTTGGGAGTTACGCCTTCGAAAATGTCATTTATGAAGGAGTAAATTCTCCGAAATAGCCATTTTCTTCCAGTGTTGCAACTTCTTCAAAGAAGAACGGCAATATAGATGGAAATTAGCAAGCCAACAAAACTCTTTTTTTTTTCTTTTTTTTTTAAGTTTTACTTTCTTTTTGTTTTTGTTTTACTTTTTTTTAAGTTATACTTATTTTTAAAGTTTTATTTTAACTTCTTTTAAAGTTTTACCTATTCTCAAAATAGCCTTATATTCTCAGAATTTGGAGAAAAATCATATTTCTGATAAAGAAGTATATATCAAGTAAGACAACACTGGGCTACTAGATGTTATTCAGTTTTGCGACAGAATTAAGCTTGCAAATAAATTTAAACGGTTTAAGTTTTTAACAAATCTTTTTTGAAACATTTCGTTAAAACTTTGTTTTAAAACATTTCAGTTTTAACCTTTGTTTGTTCAATTACAAATTACAATTTAAATTACATTACGTTTGCAAACGTGTGTATCAAACTTTTTTAACTTTGAACTTTTTTAAGTTTGAACATTGTTTAAGTCTACCTTTTAGCCTTTTAAGTCTATCTTAAAGTAATAAAAAGTAAATATATCGTATAACATACATTTATTTCTGTAGGACAACACTGGGCTTAGAAGCCATTTTTCTTTTGCTATAAAACATTTACGTTTTAAGCTTGAATTTTTTTTCTTTTTTTAGCCTTAGTGTTTATATCTAACATTCATACATCTAACTTTTTAAGTTTCATGAAACTTTTTAAGTTTTCAAACGTGCGTTAATCAAACTTCATAAAGTTTGCAAAAGTGTCTGTATCAAACTTTTTTAAGTTTGGTGTTTTCATTTATCTTATAGCCTTAAGTAAGTCAAGTAAGTAGAACTATAAGTTTAACTTCCATTCCCTTTGTTTACAATTTTTGTTACTATTCCATTTTATTGCTTATTAAAAACTATGCCTTTAATAATTAATTTATGCCTCCGTTTTATCACATGCATTTGCTTAGTAAAAGCTTGCAAATACATTTAAATGGTTTATGTTTTTAACAAATCTTTTTCGAAACATTTTGTTAAAACTGTGTTTTAAAACATTTCAGTTTTAACCTTTGTTTGTCTATTTTCGTCTTTTAGTTATGCCATACATGGTGTTAATATAGAATATAGAAGTGTTTAATTGCTTGGAAAATTAACAAATAAGAGAATTAAAATTATGAGATGTGACAATGGTAAGGAATATTTAAATAGTATGATTTATGCTTTTACAAAGAATAAGAGTATCTAAATTAATCCATGCCCTCATATATTCACAAATTAAAGAGAACTGCTGACCAATTTTATAGAACAATTATGAATATATGTCATTGTTTACTGGCAGAATCTATTCTTGTAAAAAAGTTTTGGCCAAAAATTGTTTGTGGAGCAACTTATTTGAAAAATCGCACTTTAGCTAAAACCATTGAGAATAAAACATCCTATAAAATATATTTGGAAAGAAACCAGATGTTTCTAAGTTACGTTTACACGGTAGTAAAGTTGTTCTTAAGAAACCAGAACAAATAACGACTTTTAAATGGGGTAAGAAGGTGAATATTTGCATTTTAATCCGTTATAGTGAAGCTCGGGAGTACTTTTGAATAATAAAATCATAGTCACTATGCATGTTGATGATGATGATTAGTTAATAGTTAGGTTAGTGGGAACTGATGAAAAATTTTAATGAAGAAAAGGAACCGGACTTGATTAATTTTTAGATGAAAGCCTTGGATAAATACAAATGTATAGTTTTAAACAAAATAATACTTGGGATTTAGTTGAAAATAAGAAAGTTGTAAATGCAAAATGTTGAACAGTTGGACATAGAGACTGCATTCTTAAATGGTAAAATAAATTCGGAAGTGTATATTTGAGGAGATTGGTATCAAAGTTGGACAACTCCATTTTTTTTTCAATTGAAAAAAATGGAGTTGTCTAACATTTGAGTCAAATGAAATATTGGAGACATGCTTACAAACTCATTGTGTAAAGAAACATTTGAGAAATTCAGAAATATGTTAAATTTGATATTTTATATTTCATATATTGTTCATACTTCCTGCCTTAGGGAGGAACATTTTTGTCGGTTATACAATTTATAATGTGAAGTGATGTACATCTTGCTGTTTGTGTGTGTAATAAATGAATATGAACGTGACACGCTTTTATGAATCTCCCACACTTTTACTACTTTTAAATCATTTCTTATCTCAACAATTTTAATTATAAAAAGGGTCAAAAGGCACATTTAATTTAAAAAAAAAATCATAAATTATTCCTCCAAGCCCTCAATCTTAGAACCTTTAAAAAAATACGTTCCATTAAGGAGAAGGCAGCAACCATGGAGTTTTATATCATTTTTATTGTTTCATAACGTTTTGTCCATCGCAAGCCGAACTTAATTTCACTTTTAATATTTAAATGTATATCATTTTAATTTGCTGTCATGGAATTGTCTTTAAACCATTTTCTTCTTATTAAAATGAATTCTTTCATTTATCACCCCCCCCCCAGGTGAATTGAATTTTCCATGCAATTTTCTATTAATCTAAATATGCCAAGCCTCTTTATTATTGACATATTTACATCCAGCAGTTTTATTACATTTTTATATCTGCTTTCTTTTGTCTGAGATATTTATATCCTCTGATTACTCCATTATTTAAATATGCTTGCAATTTGAGCACAATATTGTTGCAAAATCAAAAAAAAAAAAAAAGGCCCCGAGGACCCTAAGTGGCAGATACTATAGAGGAATCTGATTCATGACTGTACAGCACACTAGGGAGATAGTGTGGTCAGTACTATGCTCCAGCCGCCTGATTTTCCCCTAGGCTGCTTCGACACCTCAAGCCATTAGCAGCCAGGGTATCCATTGGTAAATTTATTAAAGGCTGGGCTGGCCTAGGGACTGCCAGTGAGGCCAAATTCAACCCAAGAACGAAGACATTAGAAGAAAAAATCTTTATTGTTTGCTCGAGATTCGATCTCAGGTGCTCCAGTTTATTAGTCCAGTGCTCTACCACTGAGCTAACCTCGACCCCTCGCCAAATCAAATTAATCCCCCATTAATTTATTTAGTATAAGTCCTTATTGAAATTCCCAAATAGCTTTAATTCATTGTTGTCTATAGCTGCAACAAAAATATCTAAATTTGTTTTTCTTAGATACCCCTATTTCCTATGACAAAAGGGCTATCCTTAAAGAAGAGCTCATAAACCTTAAGATTTGAAATATAACGGAAAATGTCAACAACAAAATGTGAAAGTTTATTTGGAACAAAAAGTTTTTAATACTTTCCTTTTGGCTCAATTAACATAAATCCTGCATCAATTACTTTTTCAAGCATAGAAAAAAAAACCCTAGTTACAGATTATTACATGAAAAGGTATAGAACATAACATATTAATATTATATTTAAAAAAACAAAAACAATACAAATAAAGAATAGTTTCAGTTATACTAGATTAAAACTTATAACTAAGTAAGTATAACCTTAATTAAATGCTTCATTTTGTTGCTATTTTTTAATATATATTTATATATGGACCACACATTATTTTCTTTAAAAAATTATACACAGGCAGTTTGGTTAGGATTTTCTTTAAAGTGGTACTAAAATTACATGATTCCAGTTTACTTTTTAAAATAAGGGTTAATTCATTTTCCACCCCACATTCAGTGAAAATTTGAAAAATAATTTTTTTAACTGAGCTCTCAACTTATAAACTTACTTTCTCATAATTTGAACAAGTGTCATATAATCATTCATTTTAATATATAATATAAAGTAGGAGTACCATGACATGCTGGGTAACAGGTATTTAATATGAAACATGTGTAGCATGGCACACCGGGTAACAGCTAGTATAAAATATAAAAATTCAAATAAAATTTTATTCGCAAATTTTCCTGCGAATACAAATAAATTCACAGAAAAAATTGTAATTAATCACAAAAAATGTGAATATTCACAAAAAATCAAGTGATTACAAAAAAATTCACATTAAAATATATGAATACAAATTTATTCACATTATAATTTGTGAATACAAATTTATTCACAATAAAATTTGCAAATAAATTATGAATTTATTCGTATTAAGATGATATTACGAAAGTTATTGAAGGTGATTTTTTTTTTATTAAGGCGCTTAACGTCTAGGTTATCAGCGCCAAGATTCAGTTTTTTTTTAATGAACCGCCAGAGGTACAGATGGCAAACTATGTCCCTGCAGAGTGGCTGGTGGTGCCGCGCCGGGCTCGGGGTTAAGGAAAAAAAAAAGTTGAATCTAGGCTCTAATAACCTAGACATTAAGCGCCTTAAAAAAAATAAAAATTTTAATATCATCTTATCGTTAATTCGAATAAATTTATAATTTATTTGCGAATTTTTTTTGTGAGTAAACTTGTATTCACAAATTATAGTGTGAATAAATTTGTATTCATATATTTTAATGGGAATTTTTTTGTAATCACTTCATTATTTGTGAATATTCACATTTTTTTAATTATTTACAATTTTTTCTATGAATTTATTTGTATTCGCGGGAAAATTTGCGAATAAAATTTTATTTGTATTTTTATATTTTATATACGTGAATAAAAATAAATTCGTATTCACACTTATGAATAAGAATTTATTTATATTCGTATTTACAAATATATGAAGTACGAATAAATTCGTATTTTTATTTACAAATAAAATTATGCCCATCTCTGGTCAAGAATTATTGACAAATTCCAAACTCTACTAAACTAGACACATGACCAATGCGTGTCTACAGATGACACCTGATACTTTCTTGTCATGGAGTTCCATGTTCCCCTGATGTTTCTATTGTAGCTAGACCAATCTCAGAAGATAATCTCCTCCTAAATAATCCCAGGTATAAGTGTGCATCGTGTGATGAAGGGCTATCCTAAAGTCACGAGCTACATCTTCCGCAACCACCAGGCACTCCAGGCCATACACGTGGCATATTTTATTGACCATTGACCTCATCTCTGACTGCCCTTTTACCATTATCATTGCTCCCGTACTACTCCGATGTGACTATACTTTAGAATCAAGCTTATCCGAAATCACCCGAATCCGCCTAATCCATCAGGTTTCTGAACGCAAACAAAATAATTGTGAGGATTGCGTTGACCGTTGGGATTGCAGGAGTAGGTATACTAGGTGTTCGGTTGTGTGGTATCTTAATAAAAAATACTAAAATTATTTTTCTCCATGTTCTGAAATAAATAAAAACATAATCACAGCATTAGTCAAATGAATTTTCGAAGGAATGATTAGCAGGCTCTGTAACAACCCAATTTATTTGAGCAGCAATCTTTATTTATCATAAAGTAGCTGTTACCCAGTGTGCCATGCTACACCTACCTTCTGCCTATGACTTTCCCCGTATCAAGATCTACATGTATACCCAGTTACGTTAAAATCGGTCAAACGGTGTGAATTTGTTTATATCTGTCAAGTAATTCATAAAACAGCCGACAGAGGCCAGCACCACAGCCTGCGTGTCGATAGCTCTTATCAAAGGAAGGCCTGCGCTCCTTAGTTAGACAGTGACTGTTGATATAACATTGAAATAAACTGCATTACATGATTATAAAATGATGTAAAGTCATCAATGAGTTCGAGTTATTCTAATTATCAAGATGATGAACAAATAAATTTGTGCCATTATTCAAAATGGCCGTCAGAATCTGAATGGTTCAGTGTAGCCAATTTTGTTTTCAACATAACTTTTGACAAAAATTTCCCTCATCAACCTACTTGTGTGCCAAGTTTGGTCAAAATCGGTAATGTTTTTTATGAGAACAAATGTCATTAAGGCTACTTGTAAACCAATAATAACCTCAAAATTGATCTTATATTTTAAAAATGGAAATTACAAATTCTTATAAATGCCAAAAAGCGTCCCATTGAATATTTTATTCATATTTTTGTCTATTTACTTTCAGAAATGTTGGATAAAGCTGGCAGAAAATATGTTGAACAGAGAAGCGTAAAGCACAGCAGAAAATACAGAAGTACCACCGTAGGAAGAATAGTTCCTTTCAATCCATCCGGTAGTCCCATGTAGGGGAAGTGGAGTATTGAAGGAGCTGTGCAGTTTTCGTATGGTGCCCATCGCAGAACTCTGGAAACCTCTGGAAAAGCAAAAGAAGAACATCCATTAATAATTATTTTGTAACGGAAATAAATCTTTAGTCATTGGATTAGCGCGTTTCCTCCCTCAAATGACGCAATTATTTGTGCCACTGAGATTTGTTTGTATATATATGTATATACTTGGATCAAAAAGGGCCAATGTCCAAACCTCTGAAATTCGAGAGAGCTGCACGAGTGACACCAGGTGGGATAACCATTAATTGTTAAAAATATTAGTATGCCCAATATTAGTTAATGTGGAAAAGAATATTTTTCTTTAACATTGGGCCTTTTAAAAATTATGTTTATCCCACCTGATATTATTTGTTCGTTCTCTAGCAGTCTCAAAACTTGTCCGATTTCGATCAAATCAAGTATAAAAATAATCTGTCGAAAGGCCAAGTTTGTTAGAATTGCTGGATAGTGTAAAATTGAAGTTCAAATTTATGAATGAGAGGCCAAATATTTCCAATTTACTCAGATGAGCCTCGCTCCTGGCCACCAGGACCCTGAGAGCAAGACTAGACAAAAGAAGGACCATTGTATGGGCCTGAGAATGGGGCTAAATCTTTCAAACCGTTTGCTAATAAAAACAAAAGTGGAATTTCTTGGCCACTTATATATCATTGTAAAAGGTCAAGTTTGTTTACAAGCACCATCCGTCCGCCGAAATATTTTTTTCGGACAAATTAAAACGAAAAAACTTGTTCTTATTACTGTTTTTCGTTAAAAGATACCAGGCACATGTTGGAGGTAACTTGGGCCCGGAAACGAAATGAATCAATTTTCAAAGTAGAATTTTTCATTTATATATATATATATATATATATATATATATATATATAAACCAGGAGGATATATATATATATATATATATATATATATATATATATATATATCAAACGACAATTATGAAACAAAACGGAGTCTGGCCGTCACCAGAACAAACTCTGTTTATGTGCCATAATAAGGCATTAAGAGAATTTGCTGAGCAACTTTACATGGCAATGGAAAGATTGAATACCTATTACAAATAAAATTTGGTATTAAGCATTTTATGTGGTAATACTAAAATTTATTTTTTTTTCTAATTTTATATCTTCTATATTATTCATGTTTTTGTTTTACTTCGTTTTTATACTCTGTTCTTTTGTTAATTTTCTCCATTTGTAGTATTTTGTAAAGTTATAATTTGTAAACTTTTAAATTTTAACTAAAACTAATAATATGTTTTTAAAAAAACAAAATATGTTAACTTACAAATGCAAGTGATATGCTGATTGTTGCATGAGACTTGCAGACAAAAATAAACTCCCTTCTTGCAGGGTTACTGTAAGGAGGAAACAAATAAAAAAAAAAAAAAATATATATACATATATATATATATATATATATATACATATATATATATATATATATATATATATATATATATATATATATATATATATATATATATATAATTTCGTAAGAGAGAGAGAGAGAGAGAAATTTGGCGGGATCATTTTTGGGATTTATTAGGTAGACTCGTTCACGATTTAATGAAATTGGTCTAAATTTCTTTCATGAGTGGAACCTCATATTAGTTACTTTCCTTCAAGTAGAAAGTGCAGTGTACCTACCTTCTGGCGAAAATAGAAAACTACCAAGAACAGATCATTAGGGAAGCCATAGAAATAGTAAGATGCCCGAAAAAGTTTAACAAAGAAGAGGGGTACAAACTCAGCAAATTATGGCATCCGGTGATTAAACCTCGGGAAAAAAGAAGAAAGGAAATTTATCCTACCAACGGTCCAGATGGGACCCACCAACCAGAATCAAGCAAGACTGGGACCAACCAATCATGGACATGGAAGAGCATCCTCACAGAACATCAAGAGCATCATGGATAATGGAACATCCTCATTCTCAGACTAAGCCCTGGCAGTGTGACTAGCGAAACGTCGGCAAAGAAGTTTGTAACACGGTCAATACGTGAAGACTATAATAATTGTAATGACTCGGACCGTGGAAGTCTACGAGTTAAACCTACCAGAAGTTGCCAAATGTTGGCAATCTGTACTTTATGGTCCGAATAACGATCTAATTTCTGGGCGCGCCATAAGGTCACGCACTGACGTAACACATTATTGTAACATATTTCTCTAACATATTCCTATGAAAATTTTTGAAAGTTAAACCCCTATAATGAAAGCGTGTTCCGCTCCAAAATACGATATCCAAAGCCACTTTATCAACATCCGTTTCAAAACGAATTACACGAACTGCCGATTTTGATTTATGCCGAGCAGGCCTAAAATATATTATAATGATCTTGTACATTTGAAGAATATTTAAAAAAGCGTTAGCCAACAAGGAAATTAACCCACTCTTTAATAACATACTAGGCGATACAAATAATGACATGGTGAGGATGTATTATGAGTAGGGACCGGATTTTTAGGATAAAATAAGCATCCAATTAGGTTTTTGCAACAGGCATAGTAGGTCTTTTTAGGTTTGTTTAGGCGATAAAAATGTTTTGAATAGGTTTAAAAAATAGGTCTTTTTAGTTTTAAAAAAAAAAAAAAAATAAATAAATAAATTTATTTTAGGTTTTTTTAGGTGATAAAAATGTTTCAATAGGTTTGAAAAATAAGTTCAACCTATTGTAATTTATCACTAATAAGTTTGATTAATTTATAATTGATAAATTAATATGTAGATATAGTGACATAAAAATAAACAACAAATAACATTATTTTATAGAATAGTATATTGAGAAGGAAAAAAAAAGATGAGCAAATAAAAATAAAACGGAAATACGAATTATTATTTTTAAAAAAGAATTAGTAGTCCAAATATTGAACAAAATATTTATTTAAAAAAACAAAGTGAATGAAATTTATTTAAATAAAATACATTTTAGAAATAAAGCAATGTTTTTTAAAAAAAAAGAAAAACCAATTAAATTATTTAATAAAACATACATTAATAAAAAAAAATAAGTGAGAACATAAAACAAAACAAGATTGATTGATTTTAAGAGCTCGAAATAGCGACATGTCGCGAACATAGCGACTTGCTCTTTTTTAATGTTGGCAGTAGAAACCACTCTCGTTATTGTAAATGAAGGAATTCAAACGTTCAGGGTTTTGTGGAAATTTAGATGACTGAAAAAATTTGTATGCATCAAATACTTTCATCCTTAAAGTTTAAGGACCGTATCCATTACTACACTTCACGTTAAGTCATACATGTTTTAATAAATTCTACTGTGCTAAATGAATTAGTAAATATTTGAAACTTTAAGGTGAGTGAGTATTTTGTTGATGTATAGACTGTTATCTGTCAGAAGTTCGTTCATGTCATGCGGTAGATTTAGTCTGTCTCGTTCTTTGCAATCAGTCAGTATGTGTTTTATAGTCAAGTTTGCGTTGCATATGGCGCAAACTGGTCTGTCTTGTCTAGTCATTAAATAGCGATGTGTCAGCAACGAATGTCCGATACGTAATCTTGTAATGACTACCTCTTCTCTTCGGGTTGATCTGTTGCTTGATGGCCAAACACATACCGTTTTCTTAATTTCCTTTTAATTTGTTGTTTTGTGTTCATTGTTTGTTGATTAACAAACAATTATGTAAAGGGCATTTTTAAGTTCCTCTGCTAAAGAGTTCCAACTTTGAAAGAACACCAGGAAGAATTTCATTTCCTATAGAAAAGAACTTAACTATGTTAAAAACAAAACAAATTAAGCGGAGAAAGATAAAGATGCCCCCGTTTAAGCCACAATACGGCATAGGGGAGTATTTCATCGTATCTTTTAGCTCCAGTGTTGACCATTCCAATTTTCCAAGAGATCTGGAAGATCTGAGAAATGTGCTCTTAGGAATGCGAGTGCACCACGAATCTCGTTGCTCAGGAGGTACATCGAAGCAAACAGGATGCAAAAACAAGTCAACACACCTCCACTGTTTAATTCCTTTAATTTAACAAAACGTTTTCGAGGTCAGCACCTCATCCTCAGTGTCCTTATTTCGTGCGATGGTGTGCCAATACGTAACGCCAACAGAAGCTTGACTGGCTGGCGTATTGGCACACCATCGCACGAAATAAGGACACTGAGGATGAGGTGCTGACCTCGAAAACGTTTTTGTTAAATTAAAGGAATTAAACAGTGGAGGTGTGTTGACTTGTTTTTGCATCCTGTTTACTATGATGAACCTTCACCAGCCAACCAACCACATTTGTAGTACATCGAAGCCTTAGAAATGGCAGCTGCTTCATTCATATAAAAAGCGTCAACAACTGTTTTTATTTTCCCCCCAGCGTGTTAAAATGGGTTCTGGTGGAAAAGACACTCCTAATAAAATTTCCCTGAACGTCTGGACCCGGGAAGATGCTTTTAAGAAAATTCTTTTGATCGAGGTAATGAGTGCATTGAATTGTATTTTCTATTTTAAATATTAGGCCTGTCTAGGTCATTCCATCGTTATTTAGGTGATTTTAGGTGATACCATCCGGAATAGGTGTTTCTTAGGTTCCAAATTTGCATTAATGATACTACAAGACGCGAATCATATAAAAACCGATCAATATCATGTTCAACAGAAAGGAAAAAAAAAACAAAAAAAACTGCCGTCCTTTAATATATTCTTTTCTTTTCATGGGCAATGTAGAAACGTGACCCTAAGCATGCACGTGACCCTAACACGATTCATGATAATTGGTTGTAAATTGTCCTAATGTTTTTTTTTAAATGTACTTTTTGTTTATAATCTGCTTCGCCGCAATGTTGAAATTAAAGTTTAGTGAGTAAAGATCTTTTATAACTAATTGGGAAAGATCTTTTATATGTAAGTTGGAAAAGATCTTAAATATTGTCGGAAAAGATCTTTATATGAAATACCTCTTATATACAGGGTGTCCCCAAAATAAATGGCCAAACTTCGGGAATCGATGCAGGAAAAAACGAAAAAATGTCCTGTGGCAGATATCTCGTTTTTGCTTCGTTTCCGAGAAAATTGCAAATATGCGTTAAATAAAGAAATTATGAAAAGGCAATCTTATATCAAAATCGTAAAAAGTACATGTTTTATCCCCCCTCCCTTCACTAACACTCTCGCCCCCAACCCACCTCCTTTAATCCCTCCTCCTAAAATATAGGAGTGGGTATGTCTCTGATTTTGTGTGGAATAATGAAACAATAGGTCCCTATTTTTTGACTCCTCGACTTAACGCAGACTCTGTCCACGCATTCCTCGATAATACCCTGTCGTAAATTTTGGTGGAAGTCCTTTTGGGGCAGAGATTGGGAAGCTGGTTCCAAATCCACAGCTGTCCGGTCCGTTAAGGGAGGGCCGTCGGAAATTGGTTAGACACTAAAAATCCATAGCGTTGGATAGGACGTGGTGGACTGACATCTTGGCTGGCACGATCTTCAGTCATCACGCCCATGGATTTCTTCGCATGGGGAGACATTAAAGATTTGGTCTACAGTGAGCAAATTGGCTCAAGGGAGCACCTCATTCGTCGCGTCAGATGGGCCTGGGAACAGATTACAGCAGAGCAATGCACAATTGCCATCCAGTCTGTCAATGTGATATGTGATACCTGTATTGCTGCAAGGGGCAAAACCTATGAAACGTTTTTAAGAAATTGTTATTTTATAATTATGTATGCGTCCAGTCTTTAATTTAAAATGTTTTAAGAATTGAAAATTGTTCTTTTGTTCTTTTTATTTTAGCACATTCCTCCGAAGGAAAGCAGCTATTTTAAATTCGCATCTTATGACGCAATCCAGAAGTGCCGACTAGAAAATTTTGCGTTTTAGAACCCCTAGAGACCGAAAATGATGGTGGTTCAAATTTGTATATATACATATATATATATATATATATATATATATATATATATATATATATATATATATATATATATATATATGGGAAAGCTCTTCCCGAGACTTGAGCAAAAATTAAGAACAGCAGGTTCATTAATTTGCGCAAGGAAGGGAAGGAAAATGCCAAGACCTGCGATGACCGAAGAGAATGAGGAAGAAAATCCTCACTGGTTGACGGAGGTTGATCACCAGCATAGGTTCTCGGTAAATGTATGGTGCGGGATTTTCGGACAATAAGTAATTGGCCCTCATTTCTTTCAAGAGAGACTTACGGGAGAAGTTATTTGTAATTTTTTGACAAATACTCTACCCACATTATTGGAAGATATTCCACTGCAACAGCGATGTAACATGTACATACAACTTGACGGTTGTCCCACACATTTTTCTTTGATAGTACGGGAAAAACTTCGTCAGTTATTTCCAGGTATTACATGCAACTTTTATAAAATTATGAAGTATTATTTAAATTTATTATTATTAATTACATTTATTATTATTATTTAAATTTATTTATGATCTAATTCAATTTTATGACTAATTTCTGTACTTTCCTCCCTTCTCCCACAGATCGCTGTATAGGTCGTGGGATGGGGGTAGAATGGCCGCCTAGATCACCTGATTTGACGGTCATGGACTACTATCTGTGGGGTAGAATAAAAGCCCTGGTGTACCATCAAAGGCCTCAAAATAAAGAGGACCTGATGGACCGGATAACTCGGTCAGTTGCACAATTAAAAATAGATGAGATTTCAAATGCTCAGAATGATTTCCCAAAAAGACTTGTGCAATGTATTAATGTTGAAGGTGGACATTTTGAACATTTAAAATGATTTTCGCCATATTTAGTGAAGTTAATATTTTTTTAAACAATGTAACTTTCTTTGGAAACTGATTACTTTTATTTTAAACAAAGGGAAATTTGTTTTTTAGTTTGTCGTTTAATGTAATAATAATTTCATATGGAAAGAGAAATTTATTCTCTGTTCTGTTTTATAATAATTTGTATTTACTTTTTGTACATACTTTTTTTTATTGTTTATGACAGCTATTATTTTTCTATTCATATCGATTTTCTGAATTGTTATTTTGTAAAATTTTTAAGGTATATTTTTCATTCATAATGTCCCGTTAAATATTCAATCTACAACTTTGATCTTGGTATCATCTGTAAGGAAAATTAATAGGCTACAATGTTTGTATAGAGGTGTTTATACGTACAAGGCTTGGTTTCAGTGATAAATAGGAATTTGTCTACAAAAGAGCGATATTTTTAGTTTTTTGCGTTTTACGCGCAAACGGTGCGTCGGATCAAAAGATGTCTCAGAATAAATTAGTCTTAAAATTAAATTTAATTAAAATACCTGCCACCATTGGAAACTCAAGAGTTAGATGCGCTGGAGAAAAACTGGAGAATGTTACAAAGTCAACTAAACCTTCAAAAGAAACCTCATGCAACATAACTATGACCTACCAAGTTTCATTTAGAAATTCTAACAACTCTAGGAGGAAAAGGGGGTGGACACATATGCTGGGACACCCAGTATATATGTATATATAATAATTTTAACGGGGTTGAGACATTTTTCAAAAATTCTGTCATGAGTGCAACCTCAAGGCCTATTTACACACCATCAGAAAGTGCTAAAATTGTTCAAATGGTAGGAAGCGCATACTCGGAACTGTCCCACCTTCCGCTGTGTATTGCGGGTCTACCCTCAATACTCAGGAATTTTGGTGGTTTTTAAGCATTTAGTTGTTCAAGTTGTATCTTGTATATCATTAATACAAAAGTATAAGCCCTTTCCAAAGTTTTAAATAGCGCCCATGAAAACTTTTTTCAGTAATGCCGTTTTTTACAGTTTTCATATGTTCTGCTATTTTTTTTCGGATACCAATCTTCCGGTTTGCCCGACATACTCTTTTCCACAGGAGCATGGTATAATGTAAATTCCTGGTGTTTTTAGCTTTAAGTCTTCTTTAGGATTGTTAAACATCTGGCTGATTTTGTGGTCAGTGGTATAAATTGTCTTGATCTGATGGTTTCTCTGAAGAAAACAGCGGTGGCGTAACATTTCTACAACACCAAACATGCAATCCAATTTCATAAGGCCAAGATTCTAGTCAAGATAGAAAATTACCAAGAGCGACTTATTAGAGAAGCAATAGAAATAGTAAAACAACCAGAAAATTATAACAAAGGAGATAGGCTATAAGCTCAGTAAATTGTGGTACATATTCATTGAACCTAGACACACAAGAAGGGTATATGATTCGTTTTAGAGGCAGGAACTTGTGTTTCTACTGACAAAATAAATATTTCAACTCAGGCACATGCGGCTGGAACGCCTGTGATATCCGGCTGCAAGGATTTTCATATTTTGAATTTATTTTGTAATTCGGTAGCTACATTTTACTTGAATATGCAAACAAATAAATATATTAAAAATGGTACATATCCCAAATGGTATAATCTTGGTATTATATCCTCAAATAATATATGTTTTCAAATACATAACTGAAAGCTTCAAACTTTACTCCGGTCCCGACGACTCCGGAATAGGGAGAACCCTCTGTGCGTTAGGGATGGGCGATAGTCTATAGTTACTATCGATAGATTTTTTACTTTTTTTTTAGAATTGAAGTTTTCATCATCTGGAGGGCTTTGGTATTAAATACTGACACGTCTGGTGAGTAAAATACTGTAAAGGAAATGTCTGGTGAATAAAATACTGTAAAGGAAACGTCTGGTGAATAAAATACTGTAAAGGAAACGTCTGGTGAATAAAATACTGTAAAGGAAACGCCTGGTGAATAAAATACTGTAAAGGAAACGTCTGGTGAATAAAATACTGTAAAGGAAACGTCTGGTGAATACAACCAACTAAATAATGTAGCCAGGAATTACCTTTGTGTTCCAGGCTCGTCTTCAGCTTCAGAACGTGTATTTCTGAGCAGCGGAACAGACTGAGCCAAAGAAAAGCGGAAAAGTGGTTTTTCCTTTCCAGTAATATGTGGCTCACGGAGCATAACTAACATAGTTTGAAATAATAGCACTTTTTTTGTGCCACTTGATATTATATTCTTTGGAAATGCCTTTTATAAATTTAAATAAATTCGTTTTTCCTTTTAAACCTTTGTGTAATCTTATAAATATACCTAATCCTGCAAGTAATAGATAATTCAACTGAATAACATTAAATTCTTTATAGGACAGGTATGTAAGGAATAGGGAAAGCCACTATCGAATAACTATCGACAGTATCGATATAGTTTAACCGATAGAATCGGCCTATCGATAGTGCTGAACTATCCACTATCGCCCATCCCTACTACACTATATATATATATATATATATATATATATATATATATATATATATATATATAATTAAATAAGAAAACTTCATCTTTTTCCATGTTCAATTTAATAACATTAAATGTCGGATGGCCGTTAAATTGAGTACGTGTTAGTCTTTTGATGTTATAGCAGTAAAACATTAATTGTTAATAAAACCAGTCAGCAGAAATGAGAATTAAATTTATCTTTTTACCCAGATGACGCTGTTGCAGTGATTTGGATTTTGGTATTTATAAACATTCTTTTGAACATTACTTTTTAATTGATTTCTTAAGTACTACTAAACTTAATTGGCCCTAAGCTGTGTTTGTATCTCAATTGGAAGGAATGTACACATTAAAGTTCCAATCGCGAACAAAAAAAAAAAAAAAATCTTGAATATTTGTACATGTTTCGCAATTATCCCAGAAACCAATAAAATATGTCGGCTTCCATTGGAGTAAGGAGAACCTGCTCGCGGATCAGAGTAGTTTTGAATTTCATGTTTGTTATAAAAGATGATTTATCAATTCTCCAGGAATCATTTCATCTCTTTTGACAAACTTATTTTACTAATTCCAAGGAGAAGAGAATGTGAACAGGTTTAATATTAAGGTGTTCGTCCTTGTTTTCATGCGTAGCCTATAGATTCTTTTATATGGTGATGGTGACTTTCGATTTTGAAAGGTCAAATCTTGGCATATATATATATATATATATATATATATATATATATATATATATATGTATATGCGTGGACAATGCTGGATGTATTTATTTATTTAATGGCTTCCTGTCAATGGCGAAAAGCTATGATAAAATAAATATCACAGGTCTAGAAAAACAAAATTGATGAGCTGAATGGAATATATTCACTGAATATTATATTCCTTTGGTGTGCTGAATCCAAATATGGGAACCAATTTTGCCATTTGAGAGGTGGTACAAAGAAAAAAATAAAATTTAGAAGAGATTATAATTTTTAGTAGGTATATACAAACTAAAACAAAACACAAGACAAAACTCTTTTATAACATTACCTAATAGGACGGAACTTAGCCCACTGACATATCTGGCTTACTTTAGAAATATTTTAAGAATTGATACATTTATTAAAAAATGTGGCCTAAAAAAATTCAATCAAATCATCTGATTGTACACATATGTAACTTTTTATTACAAGTTTCTTGTTATATATATATATATAAAACACGATACAGGCCAGTTTTCGTTTTTTTCCACGAAACTTGGTATATCGTACTCCCCCATCAAACGATTAAACGAGTTCGTTAACCAAATAAATCGGTCCATCCGGAGCCAAAGTAGTTATTTGCCAATACCAGTCGTATTTTTTGTTATATTTCAACGAAACTCGGTATTCGCTGATATATTCGGTTCGCTATTATAAATAGAAGCTGTTGCAAGATACCGCCTGGAAACTGGAAAAGACTGCCTGCAGACCCACCTCCACCTGCTTGGCTTAGCAGACTCGGACGTTTTCTCTCTATGTTCAAGCGGAAGGATGGTGGGAAGTCACCTTCCCATCAGTCCCGAAGCCAACCATTTTCCTGACCTCACGGCGCAAAGTGGCGCAAAACGCCAGAATTTGTGGCAAAAAAACTGTAGGTACTTGAATCTTTCTGATTTTGGTATCATGAAGTATCTGTTTATGAATGAATGAATGAATGAAAAAAAAAACTTTATTCTGGGACTTCGTCCCATAAGAATAAAAATAAGTACAAAATAAACAATAAACAAATTTAACCTAAAAATATAAATATGAATAAAGAAAAACAAAAGTATAAAAGAACAAAACAAAAAAAGCAACTAATACAAATATTATATGTGAAGCCTTAAATAATAAAATGAAATATAAGTAAATATGTACATTCATTGGAATGGGGCAATGATGATACAATGATCAGAGGGGGATGGGAATAAAATTAAAGAGTTTAAATAAACAAATAAATATTAAAAAGTTGAATAAATATTAAAGGAATGGGGGCTATAAAAAGATATAAACTAGGAAAATGCATAAACACGAGAAAAAAAAACAGCAATATAATTTACAAAGGTAATCAGGTCTTCCTGGTGGTGAAATTTTAAGAAGCGTCTTCCTGGGAGGATAGGAGAAAAGCAAAGAGGCGGGATTTAAAGACAGGTAAGGAAGGAGAGTGTCGAATGGAAAGAGGGATAGAGTTCCAGAAGGAGGAGGCTCGGGAGATGAAGGAACGGTCGAAGAAGGCTGTTTTATGAGTGGGAGGATAGAGATCGGAGGGACGGGAGCGGGTACCACGGGAATGGACAGCCGATTTAAACTGCAGGAGGTTGTAAATATAGGAAGGAGATTTGGAAGAAATGGTTTGGTAAAGGAAGGAACCTAGAAAATATTGTCGTCGAATTGATGGAAATAGCCACTTCAACTCGGAATACCGGTGTGAAATATGGGCATCCGTGGGGGTATCGAGGATAAATCTGAGAAAACTGTTCATTAATCCTTAAGACGAACCTCAAGCTCCCCAGTGAGCCCTCCATAAACCAGGCAACCATAGTCGAAGTGGGGGAACACTAGAGAAGATACAAGAAGCTGACGTGTAGGAGTAGGGAGGAGGTGACGGGAACGGTTAAATAGTTTAAGGGTGGCTATGGAGCGACCCATAGCCTAATGGGACACAGCATAAATTTTATGCTGTGTCGAATGAATATAAAAGGTCGTCAAGCGGAATGTAGATTTCAGAAGACTAGTTAATAAAAAAAGTCAGTCCAACGGAAAGATGAAAGAAGTGATAACAATAAGACAGGGAAAAGAGAAAGGTTATTCGAGAATCACTTTCAGATTGGAGCGGCGCTATTAATCACGGTACCCGAGTGTTTTTTTTTTAGTGTTAGAATATAGGCAGCATTTCGAAACATTTTTTGTGAATGTCGCATTCATTAGCATTTAATTTTTTAGGCCTGCATAAGCGATAAGAGAATGTTGTCGAGTTGCTGAACGAATGAGATTAGCTATATGAGGAATGGGGAAAGGTCGACCGGGTGTTTAAAATGAAGAACTGAATTAGAAAGACTCATGAAGCAGAATAAAAATGTGAATTATTAAGTTATGGTTGTTTCAGTAGGGCACGCAACGACTTATTGTGCGTTTTATGGGACACGACAAATCTTATCTAGTAAAACGGAGCGCGTATACAGCAAATCGTACGTCTTATCAAATTGGAATGAAGGGTCTTTTTGCGAAGACCACATCCAGTTACTTTTGAAGTAGCAGTAGTGATTTATAACAGTTACTCGTACTCGCTGATTAGCTAATAGGTTCTTTGCCGGTTATCTATTACTACTTGGCTCGTTATCTACGGTTATAATTCATATTAGATAATGACAAGCAATCTTTATTAACTGTTTTGCAGGTTATGAAGGACAACATAAACAACGATATTTGTAAACACACATATTTTATTCCTTTTTTTCTCTCTCTCTTTTTGGATATTTTATCTCCAAAACTCGCTACGCTCGCTCAAGAAGATATCAAAACTCCAGTCAATCCAACTCGCTAAAATTAATAGAATTCTATTAATTTTAGCTACTCTAGTCTTTCCAACTCGCTAAAATTAATAGAATTCTATTAATTTTTCCGAGTAAGAACTAATTGTAAAAGACTCATTTTCTCTCACTATCATAAGCAGAGCTTTTTCATAAACAAAAGCTAATTCACTGTTGAAGGTTACTTTACTCCCAGCAAGAACCAAAACAATTGCTCATCGGAATCCTCCAATAGGATGGCAAAGGAGTTATGCGCATGCGCTGAATCACTGATACAATCACTACTGCTACTTCAAAAGTAACTGGATGTGGTCTTCGCAAAAAGACCCAGAATGAAATTCTAAATTTGATCGATAGACTGATGAGTGCGGATTCACTTTCCGCGAAATTGAACGACAAGATGTTACAAGTAAACACTGTTTCCGTGCGTTGTACAACCTTTCGTCCGTTTTTGGTTTAGATCTCAAGTTTAATTTAACCTAATTTCCTTTTTTTACTATAATAAATATAATATAGTATATAGCGTGGACTAATGGCTAATGCCTTAGATTCTCATGCGGGAGATGGTGGGCTACTCGCTGCGCCATGGATGTCGGCGGTAGTGAACCAGATATCGGTGCACCACAGTGATAACTACAAAAAAAATGTGGCTTATGATGAACTTAATTAGAAATTTCAAGAAGTTTACATCCTCAGCTAATTGGAGTACTTCGTCTTCCTGTGCATATCATTCAAGGGGATCATCTCTAACAGGTCAGCGCGTACGACTAACGAAAAAAACGTCCGACTCGATACGGAACTGCGTCATCTTAGCAATAGTAGCAGCTATTGGTAGGGTTTGAACTTTCGTGAAAAATACAAAATAAAATCTCGATGAGAAAATAGATTTAAGGCGCCACTACATGAAACTAAAAGTATCATGGGGACTTTATTTTTTAACGTTCGCTCTTGGAAACACTATAACACTGTTTCAAATTTTCTTACCTTGTTTGAGTAAATCACTTATTTTCCTGTTAAAAGAAATAAAAAAAAGCTACAACTAACTAAAACGTTATGCAAACAGATGCAAACCCCGTTCAAAAGAGCAAAATTAATAATTTGGAAGTTTCTAGCCCTTATTTCTCCGATTGACATCGCCACACCGAAAATGGCATCGGAACATTTTTAGTAGAGAATTTAGTAACCTTTCGAATGGTCACCACTTACTACGTTTTTTTTTGTCACCGTTTTCGAGTTATTTTAGAAAATACACGAAAACACCGAAACTTTTTATTCCTGTAAATGAAATATTTTATTTCAAGTATTTCCTTAACTCCAAACGGAACTACAATTTAACTATCTTAGATGGATGTCAAAAGTCTAGTACAAGTTTCAACAAAAACAATCGTTTCCGAATACCCATATATATATATATATATATATATATATATATATATATATATATATATATATATATGCAGAAAAATTTGAACCACCGTTATTATCGTAATCTATGGGTTCCGAAACGTGTAATGTTCAAGTTGGCACCTCCAGGGTGAGTCATAAGCGGGTTTCCTCCCTATGGAGGGAGAGAGGAAGGAAAAACGCTAAAAGGGAAATACAATGACTTATCGAGAGTTGAATGTATTAATTATTAGGTTATAATAATGACGTAGTGAGTCATTTACAAAATTAAGCAATTATATGAATGTAAAGAAGGTTTTACGACCAGTTTATGAAGTTATAAAGGAATAATGTTAAAACTAAATAACGAGGAGCCAAAATAATGGCTCATAAAATATATCATATCTAAGATTAATGCTCAGATAGTGAAAGACTTTGTAGCGGCAGACACTCCTAAATATTTAATAAATGTTTATAAATAGTCATGTCTTTCCGCGAGATATTCAAGGAGTGGGGATGTTTATTATAATATAGGAACGTTCTGGGAGTTACTCATGAAAAAAATTCTGAAAAATGGCTTACTTCTTCAATGATCCTACCCGCCTAGATAAGTCATATGTACAGATAAGTCATATGTGGCCAGTTAATAAGCACCAATTGATAAACAAATATTTGGAACACATTAATGCATTTGTTGAGAGAATTCAATACGATCTTCATTAACTTTAATCCAGTTCAACAGATAGTTTCTTTACTTTTCTTTAATGATTTATTTATTTTATTCAACTTATTTATATTCATTATTTTTATTTCATTTACTTAATTTATAATTTTGATATTGTTCCCTACTCCTACATGTCAGCTTCTTGTATCTTCTCTAGTGTTCCCCCACTTCGACTATGGTTGCCTGGTGTATGGAGGGCTCACTGGAGAGCTTGAGGATCGTCTTAAGCGATTAATGAACACTTTTCTCAGATTTATCCTCGATACCCCCGGGGATGCCCATATTTTACACCGGTATTCCGAGTTGAAGTGGCTATTTCCATCAATTCGACGACAATATTTCCTAGGTTCCTTCCTTTACCAAACCATTTCTTCCAAATCTCCTTCCTATATTTACAACCTCCTGCAGTTTAAATCTGCTGTCCATTCCCGTGGTACCCGCTCCCGTCCCTCCGATCTCTATCCTCCCACTCATAAAACAACCTTCTTCGACCGTTCCTTCATCTCCCGAGCCTCCTCCTTCTGGAACTCTAGCCCTCTTTCCATTCGACACTCTCCTTCCTTACCTGTCTTTAAATCCCGCCTCTTTTGCTTTTCTCCTATCCTCCCAGGAAGACGCTTCTTAAAATTTCACCACCAGGAAGACCAGATTACCTTTGTAAATTATATTGCTGTTTTTTTCTCGTGTTTATGTATTTTTCCTAGTTCACATCATTTTATAGCCCCTATTCCTTTAATATTTATTCAACTTTTTAATATAGGACTGCCTGCCAATGCTTGCAATGGAATGCTGTATACACCTCGTCGATACAGGGGACTTGGCTTGCTTCGATGCCATTGGGAAGCTCCGTTGCAGCATTGGTCTATTGCTCAAAAGCTCGACGGTGTTTCGGACGAATTATTTCATTCTTTTTTTGATTATACTAAGGAGTCGTTCAAATGTGCCCAAAGACTCGAAATTCCAATGGACGTTATCGGCGACATGCATAACATAAAGAAGCTGAGGCAGACCTTGAGAGACAACTCTTTCAATGAATGGGCTAACTCGAAGTGGCAGGGCATTGGAGTCCGACACTTCAAAGACTGTCCAAAAGCAAATAAGTTCATTTACAACAGAGAAGTTTTATCGGGCTCCGAATGGATAAATGCATTAAAAATTAATATTAATTATGCACCTCTTCGAGCTGTTCCTGGCATTAGCAGTGAACCAAGGGATGTTGGTCTCCTTTGTCGCAGATGTGGCAAAGAGAAAGAAACGCCAGCACATGTGCTGGGAAGTTGCGACCACAACATGCTTCTGGTTACACGTCGCCACAACAACGTGAAGCACACTCTCATGGAGCTTATGAAAGACAATGGTCACGACTGCTTCGAGGAAGTTTACAGCATTGACGATGAAGGCTCCTCAAGATATGCCGACATCGTTGCTTTCAAACGGAAATCCAAAACGGCTCTTATCATAGACCCAACGATTCGTTATGAAGGCAATGATAACAATCAAAGCCAAAACATAAACAAAGAGAAGCAAGCCATATACGAGAAGTGCATCTCTTACTATAAGAAAAAGTTCCGGGAGAACTATGGATCAAGAGAATTCTCCGTGAAGGGACTATGGTTCGGCTCCCGGGCACCATTCCCAAGGAAACAGCTGCTTTCTTCCAGGAAATAGGAATCAGCGAGGACATTCTAGGAAGAATAGCAGAATCGATTCTTATTGACTCACTCGCCATTATTCAGAACCACATATATGGCTGACCGCATATTTTCTCCTACCGTTTTAATTACTATTTAACTCTTTTGTATATTTATTATTAGTATTTTATTGCCCCCTCCCATTTTTACCACTAATTTCATCATTTTATATCATTTATATAATTTTTATTGTTGTTTTACTCATTCGTTCTTATATTTTTTTTGTTTTTCATTGGAATACCCAGATTTGAAGGGTTTATTACTATGTTGTGTGTGGAGCAACCCAATTTAGTTGGGCAACCAAACTTTTCTGAAATAAAGTTTTTCTCTCTCTCTCTTGTTATTTAAACTCTTTAATTTTATTCCCATCCCCCTCTGAACATTGTATGATCATTGCCCCATTCCAATGAATGTACATATTTACTTATATTTCATTTTATTATTTAAGGCTTCACATATAATATTTATATTAGTTGCTTTTTTTTTTTTTTTTTTTTTTTTTTTTTATACTTTTGTTTTTTCTTTATTCATATTTATATTTTTAGGTTAAATTTCTTTATTGTTTATTTTGTATTTATTTTTAGCGCGGTTCCTCCCTCCCCCATAGGGAGGAACCCTGCTTATAGGGTTGATACAATGAAACAATCCGGAAGTGCCGACAAGAAAATTTCGCGTTTCAGAACCCCTAGAGACCGAAAATAACGGTGGTTCAAATTTGTATATATATATATGTATATATTTATTTATATATATATATATATATATATATATATATATATATATATATATATATTTGTCTGTTCGCTCATTTCTGGCTTCCCTGATGGTCCGATTTTGATGAAATTTGGTACAAAAATCAGTCGTCCAATTTGAAAGGTCAAGTTCGTTAACCAGCAAAATCCGCCTACTGGAAGATGGCGTTTGGGGCGAAATTCGCGCAAAAAAAATCGTAACGCTTACGTTTTTGAGTTCATAAGCTTCTAAGTACTCGTTTTATATGATTCCTGGGCTAGGAAAACGAATGAAACCATTTTCAAGGCGATATCTTTAACCGTTTTCGAAAAAATTGGAAAAATATTTTTTGAATACCGTTTTTGGTTTGGGTACTTAGAATCATGGGATTCAGTTGAAACATTTTCTGCATGTTCTACTTTCATCAAAACTAATATGTTGAAATTTTGGTTACGTTTGGAGTTAAGGAAGGGTTAGAATAAAATATTTTATTAACACACATAAAAAGTTTTAGTAACTTTGTTTACTTTCCTTAATATCTCGAAAAAGGTTGAGAATCTTGGTAAACGGAAGAATACCATTAGAAAGCTTATTAAATGCTCTAAAAAAAAGGTTCTAATGAAAGTTTTGATTAGGCGATGTCAATCGGAGAAATAAGAGTTTAAAACTTTAAAGTAATTGATTTCGCTTATTGGAACTGTTCTTTTTGTCTGTTTTTTATTCCTTGTTATTTTTTAATTGCTTATTGTTGGATAATGTATTTGAAAATATAACAGGTTAAGAAAAATAAGAAAAACAATTTAATGTTAGAGATTTGGATTTCCAAGATATATAGCTTTTCAACTGCCTTGCGTCCTTCTTAGGGAGGGTTCTTTGTCTTTGATTTTGGTACTTAGAATTATGGGATACAGTTGAAACATTTTCTGCATGTTGGAGTTTCATCAACACTAATATGTTGAAATTTTTGTTACGTTTAGAGTAAAGGAAGGGTTAGAATAAAATATTTTATTAACAGAAATAAAAAGTTTTGGTAACTTTGTATACTTGCCTTAATATCTCGAAAAAGGTTGAGTATCTTGGGAAACGGAAGAATACCATTAAAAAGCTTACTAAATGCTCTACAAGAAAGGTTCTGCTGGAAGTTTTGATTAGACGATGTCAATCAGAGAAATAAGTGCTTAAAACTTTAAAGTAATTGATTTCCCTTATTCGAACTGTTCTTTTTGTCTGTTTTTATTCCTTGTTATTTTTTAACTGCTTATAGTTGGATAATGTATTTGATAACAAATCAGGTTAAGAAAACTAAGAAAAACAATTTAATCTTAGAGATATGGATTTCCAAGATAATATAGCTTTATATAGGTCCTTCCTAGGGCGGGGACCCACCCAGGTAAGATCGTAAATAACACCTTTCTTGAGAGTAAAGATGGAACTGTCAACTTTGGTCCTCCTCTACCTCCCGGCACTTTCATTGCTGACGAAGGCTACCACTGACTAGCCAAAACGTCCTAAATATAGATTTTTTAACAAAAATCGTATTGAGGTTTATTTAGCCGAATCCCAACCATTCCATCTTTACTTATCACCTCGACGGCTAACTATCTAATCTTCATGCTTTCTAAAAATGTGGACCCAAAATAATAACATCTTCTATTTTAATCATTTTAAATGAGTCTAGAGATAAGAACGGAACCGCGCTAAGATCTTACTCTTATGGGACGAAGTCCCAGAATAAAGTTTTTTTTATTCATTCATTTATTCATTGTTCTTTATAATTATTATTATTATTTATAATTTTGACATTGTTACTAGTTTATTTATTATTCTTGTTCTTATTATAGTTCCTATCATTTCTCTATCTTACTGATATTGTTGCCATACTGTCAAAAATCAGAAAAAATATATATATTACTTTAATTGTAATGGAGGCAGTATCGACAGATGGAACCTGCAGAATTTAAATAAACTCCCACAGTATAGGGATACAATATTGTGGAAAAAAAAATGCAACAGATCATGCCATAAGTTATGTCGGTTTATGTAGTAGAGCTGTAAATAGTGTCAATCCGAGTTTTTCGGCTAGCTCTTCGTCTGTAAAAACAGGATTTTCTTCTAGCAGCATGCAGGAGTTTGTCGTCAAGGTCTGTTCGTCGACCTGAAACTAAAGGTTTCCCGCTCGAAATTGTTCAAAGCACAATTTCACTTGTCGCTCACTAATGACATTTTCATTACACATTTCAACAAGTTTTTTAGAAGTTGATGCAGCGTTTTCTCCTTTATCGAATCCCCAAAGCATAACATGGCATAAAATTGGTGTCTTGGGAGATCCATTTTAAATGAAATTTCAGCACAAAATAAATAAGTTTCACTAACAGGATAAATGAAAGTGTATTAATGCTATAATAAACAAAAAATGTAAAAAAAATAAATTTAAAATGAGGAAAAATAAATAAAAAGAAAACAAAATATTAAAAACCAACATTATTTATGGAATGATCTGATATAAACACCAAATTATTTTTTGTATAACAAATTAGCCTCTTCCTAATAACAAATATAGTTTTTTTTCATTCAAAGAAACCTTTTATATAGATTGTGTCATGAGCTCAACCTTATAAGTGGGGTTCCTCCCTATGGAGGAAGGGAGGAACCGCGCTAAAAGTGGGTCTAGCTGGTTAAGTAGCTGTAAGGCGCCTCGTGTTACGGTGACTTGATCGAGCAGAAGACAATCGTCAGTCTTGGTGAAGACAAGGGTAGGAAATCCCGAACTCAGCCTTCAGCTTCGTGAGTATCTCTTTAAGGCTACTGATGAAGAATACTGGGTTGTCTTGCCTGGACTATTGGAAAATCTGAACTAAAGGATTAAAAGCAAACAGCGAGGGGTAGACATGGGTCCATAACTGCAGAGATGACAACGACTATAGGAGGAAGGCGAACATAAAATCAAATCCCTTTTAGTTTTAGAGGTGAATCAGGGGGAGTCACAAGCTGTTATTTAGCAAATTACACCATTCAGTTTTCAAGATTCTTCAGAAAATAACCATGAAGGTGGTGAAAAGATTTCCCATCGGGCCCTATTTGGATTCAGTAAAGAAGAAGTCAGCACTTTTTCAAGGAATTTCTGACAATATATATAAGCGAACTAAAATTGGTGCTAATGATGCTGGCAGTCAAAGCACCTGAATTTGAAAAACCAACTCCCTACCACTCCAAACTCATCGGCTAAAATTGAAAAATTCGGAACATGCTTGCAATGTGTATTTTGATTCAAGTAACATATGGACGTAATTATTACGTATTATTATGTTGGGGTCCATATGGTCCACGCGAATTACAATTAACACTGTTTTAATAGGTCTCATTTTATTGTCTTGACTTCATTCTTTCTGCATGAGGTCCTCCTGTGTCATTAAACCTAGATGGCGCACTATTTTATATACTTCATATATATATATATATGTAAGGGACTGATCAGCAAGGACGGGATTTAGAGATATAGACAATGGGGAAATATTTTAGAGAAGCGGAAATTCCTTTTTAAAACTATAATTTACACAGAGGATACAAAACATAAATATCATAAACCATTGCTACGATGAGAGAAAAGGTTGAGTGAGAGAGACGGATAGGTAGAGTTATCAAATATGATCATTTGGGGAGATTATAGAGAATTTGGAACTGGCCTACCTCTGAACAGCATCTGGGCCGAAGTCTCAGGAACGGATGCAAACTCTCCCCGGTCGGAGGTAAGCCAGCTCTTTTTAAACCCTCTGTACCCCACTCCTGCTTTTGCAGGTGATTGAACTAGAAACTCTTGTCAGGTCTTAGATCTTCCAGGAATCTTACGAATCAGCCACGTGCAGTGCCAACATCCCAGACGCAACGTTTGCGGATTCGTGGTTCTCACATCTCTAGAGATGGACAGCCAACCTTTTCTCTCATCCTTATTCACTTAACAAGGCCAAAGGGAAAACGGGGCCTTACATCACCCCCCGATTTTTCAAAGTCATGTTTCCCTTGGAACATTACTTTACCTTTAACACTACCCATCCTTATGTTACTAATAATAATAATAATAAACAATATTAGTGCTAATAACAATACAGGTGATGCGCTGTAAAAAGTAAAATAAAATAAACATTATTGGCATCTTTACAAGACAAAACCTCTCCCTTAGGAGGTAAAAATCCTTATGTTACCATTATTTTATAACTATACCGAACACTGTCGTCACAATCACTGAACGGCTACTACACTTTCGAGCGGTCTATATCCGCTCCGTTATTACAGATACGACACTTTCAGCTGCCGGTCGATGTATTACGAATCCTGCTGCCCCACTTCCTTCCGTTGGCTGCGAGTTTTGATTCGCACCACGCCGGGATCTGAGTTTTGTAATTAGCAGGCCAGTGGTAAACCCAAGAAGTGCTATTAGAGCAACCGACCCGCCTGCTATCCATAGAAGTTCCCCTTCCTTCCCCTTCTTTTGGGCCGCAAGGATCCGTTCCACATCGCTCCATGTTCCCCATTCAGCCGAAGAGTTATTGGACGCTTCTTCGAGCTCCTTGAGCTCCTTCAAAGTATCCTCCCATACTGCGGGATCATATTCCTCTTTTACTGGCAGGTCCAAGGGTGGTTTGATCGTAACGTTGACCCATTGCAACTGCACCACCTGAGAGGATTCCCCAACGTCGGCTATCGGCAAAAGGCGATAATCAGGTGTCCAAGCTGTGCAACCAGGTGCTATGGTAAGCTGCCCACTTCCATCTAGAACCCGCTCTAGCGATTCTACTCCAGCACTCCCTCTGCATTGAAGATGGAGGCGAGTGGGCTTAGACATGCTATACCACCATAGCTCCTTGTGCTCGTCCCAAATCCATGTGGGTGAAGATCTAGGATTCACCAAAGTCCACAGGCACCATTCCTTCGACGTATTCTCCTGGCGAAACGATGAGACAATACAAGATGGTGTTTGTCCGTGAAAGAATTTGAACTCGGCAGGACAGATCCATGGTATCCCGGGACGACATCTGGCTATATCCTGCTCCTGAAGAATTGAGTAGGCCTTCTCGTTGTGGCTCTCCAAGAAGAACGCCCCCTCCGGCTGAGCTGCAACCATTCTTCCTGTTTTATTCTCCTTAAGAGGCAAGGAGAGAACCTATAAAGCACCATCTCCTGATCCGGAGTTTTTAAAGGCAATTCCACTACAGCTATTACTCCATCATCGGTTGCAATTGCATGTACTTCAGAAATTTGGTAGTAAATTTGGTCATGATATCGGCTTCCCTCCGAGAGGAGTGTCAGTCCAGTTGGCAGAGCCTCTCTTACCTTCCCCAAAATCAGAGTTAACTCTTTAGGACCTAGCATCTCTCTACTCAACTTTCCACTCATCGATGCACCTACTCCATTAAGAACTCTGCGGAATCTAAATAGGAATTCCGTTACTCCAGTTTCTAGGCTTCTGAGGGACGAGGAAAGGTACAGGGAACTTTGGATGAGGTTAGTAACACGCGATATGTTCGTTTGAAGTTGCGCCTCTTTTTGAAAACCTTCCTTCAAAATTCTACGGACCACCCACAGCGACAACCCTGAAATAAGATATTCAGGAATCATTTTCAGGCAACTTAGCTCTCCTCCTAAGCGGGTATGGGGACCTACGAGAAAAAGTTAAAGTTTTCCCCTCTGGTGTCCAAGTAGCATCAGGTTTCCCCTTTGGCTGAGCTTGGCTCTCGCTATCTGAACCACTGGAACTTTCCCCGGAAGTCCCACCTGTCTCAATCCGTCCTTCGTTTCCCTCCCCTTGACTATCCTGGGTTATTTCCCTGTTTTCTTCCTCAGGAGAGGATCTAACGCCCAGAGGGCAGGCAGGGTCATTACATTCTGGCGATCTTCCCGCAGCAACCGGACAGTGTCTGTGAATCTCACTCTGCGTTTCAATTTCATCTTGGTCCTCACAAGAGTCGTCTTCTGAGCCATAACAACACCCTGGGTTAATTTCCCATTCCGGCTCCATGACCTCATCTTCCGACCCTTCCACTTCCCGGGTTGCCCCACCTGCCTTCGTCAAAACCTTAGGGTGCGAATCCCCTCCTCCCCCCGGGGCCCGTTTTAGCCTATTTATATGAACTACATTCAGAGATCCAGTGGCCAGTCGGATCTCATAGTTCACTCGCGAAAGAACCCTTTCTACTTTGTGTGGGCCTGTCCAGGGACAGTGGAATTTTGGACAATTCCCAGGCTTTACGGCTGGACAATGGAGATAGACCCAATCCCCCACCTCTAGGCGTCGCTCCTTACGCCGGGCATTACAATAATGGGTCCTCATTGCCCAGGCCTTTTCGGCACGACTCAAAGCGTCCTTATAGGCTTCTTTCAGCCGATGCCCTAACTTTTCGACATGGTCCGCTGATTCCGATCCGTCATTGGTTGGACCTACCCAGCAATCAAACGGAGTTACCAATTCTCGCCCAAGCATGAGGTAGTTTGGGGAATATCCTGTCGACGAATGAGGTATTGCTCGATATGCCATGAGAGCATATGGGACCCACTTATCCCAGTCACGACCGTCTCTTCGCACATATTGGGATATCGAATCGGTAAGAGTTCGATGTAACCTCTCTACCATTCCGTTACATTCCGGATGGTAGGCGGTAGTTTGTAATTTCCTAATCCCCAGAGCTCTACAAACTTGAGTAAACAGTCGAGAAACGAAATTTCTTCCCTGGTCTGTTAACATCCTCCTAGGGACCCCATGTCGAGTGATAATATTCTCGACGAGTGCTACGGCCGTTTCTTCAGCTGTTTGCCCCTTCAGTGGTATTCCCTCCGCATACCGTGTAAAATTGTCAATTACGGTCAAAAGGTAACGATGGCCCCTTTTGGAAGTCGGCAAAGGCCCAAATATGTCTAGCGATACCTGCTCGAAAGGCCCTGTGGCCATATAGGGAGCTTCCAGGGGGACCTTTTGAGATACAGGACTTTTTCTGCTAGCGCACGCGTGACACCGTTCCACAAAGGACTTAACGTCCGCCGCCATGCCCGGCCAATAATATGAGCTTTTGATTACCGCGAGAGTACGATCAGCCCCTGGGTGCCCAGCCCATGGTTTCGAGTGATTTTCTTCAACGATTGTTTTTCGTAGACCCTCAGGCACCATAAGCCTCCATTCCGACTCATCCGTTGCCCCATCGGCCCAATATAGCAGGCCATCGGCATCTGTTTGTACATGAACAGTGCCTCTCTTGATGGCTCTTTGACACCACATATCCTCCTTTTGAGCATCCTTCAATTTACCCCGGGTTATTTTCTGCCTATTTCCCGTGACTACAGCTATTGTACGGCTTAAAGCATCAGCGTTAGAATGTTTCTTCCCCGGGCGATGTTCGACTTCATAGTCGAACTCCTCTAACCGAAGGGCCCACCTGGTCAGCCGTGAAGACGGGTCTCGAAGGCTTAGCATCCACCTCAAGGCAGAGTGGTCAGTGACAAGCTTAAACCTTCGCCCTAGTAAATAACAACGGAACAGCTTTGTTGCCCAAACCACCGCTAGCAGTTCTCGTTCTGTTGCCGAGTAGTTGAGTTCTGGACCCTTCAACTGCCTACTAGCGTAGCAAACAGGTCTCTCGCCGCCATCTCTGTACTGGGACAGAATGGCACCCAGAGCTACTCCTGATGCGTCGGTGGACAATATAAATGGCTCGCTGAAATTCGGATAGCACAAGACTGAGTCCGAACTTAGGATTTCTCTTAGCGATTCAAAAGCCTTCCGTTGCTTGTCGCCCCACTGGAATCGTACTCGTGAGCCAGTTAATTCTGTCAGCGGTCTTGAAAGATCCGCAAAGCCTTTTATGAATTTACGGTAATAGCTTGCCAACCCTAGAAAACTTCGCAACTCCTTCACATTTCTGGGGGCGGGAAAAGACTTGATCGCCTCTAATTTTCTAGGATCTGGTTTCACTCCCTCGGCTGTAACTACGTGTCCCAGATAGGTCACTTCCGATGCCGCAAAAGCGCACTTGTTCAAGTTCACTTTTAGATTAGCGCCTCTGAATATGTCGAACAACTCCTCTAACCGGAGCATGTGTTCCCTCAGTGATGAGCTATAAACCACCACATCATCGAGGTAAACGAAACACCCGGTGCCCTTCAGTCGGCCAAGAAGTTGGTCCATGACCCGTTGCAACGTGGCAGGTGCCCCCGCAAGGCCGAAAGCCATTTTTTTGTACTCATAGTGTCCGTTTACAGTCGTGAAGGCCGTTTTTGCCTGATCCTGGGGTGCTATCGGTATTTGGTGGTACCCACTCGAAAGATCAATTGTGGAAAAGATTTGGCTACTCCCCAATTGTTCTAAGGTTTCCTGTATCAACGGAAGCGGGTAAGTATCGACCTTAGTAACTGCATTGAGGCCACGGAAATCTGTGCAGAATCGATACTTTAAGTCACCTGTTGGGGAAGTTTTCTTGACTAGAATTACAGGTGCTTGCCAAGGACTTTTAGACGGCGTAATGACGCCTCGTTCAAGCAACGTCTGAACCTGCCGTTCCATTTCCTCCCGTTCACTGAAAGGCACACGATACGGGCGTTTCACCACAGGTCTGGCATCTCCAGTTTCAATATGGTGCTGAACAGGCAGGGAGCAACCTTCGGGACCCGGTTCACAAAAAATGTCTGAATATCTGGACAACAAGGACTCCATATCCCTCCTTTCCCCACCACTTAAATGGCCCAATTTCTCGCCAACGATCGAGGCGAAACCAACAGGAGTTTTAGAGCCATCCTCGCGTTCCCTCTCCGAACAAGATCCACCGTCTTCCGCCCAATCTCTCTCTACCAGACCTACCACTAGAAGCCGTGGCAATGTCACAGCCGAAGCGGTCAAATTGACGAACTGCATCCACGAACGGCCGTCCCGAGGAGTGTTAATGCATCTCCCTCCTACAACCCCATTGGGAAGTGCTCTTGACGGCTCAATTATGACAGCTTTCTGGTCTAGTTTCCCTGGTACGGAAATCTCTAATAGAGATTCACTGAAGGCCGGAAGCGTTTCCTCTCGCGAAAGACGCGCTGAGCTGGTTTTGTTATCCTTCTTCCCCGTGTGTCTTGATTCCTCCTTGACTATCGGCTTAGATCCTATATTCACGCTAGTTGGAAGGGATAAAATATGACCTGAAAACTTGGCTTCTAGTTCTCTCGCCGTCCTACTCATGAAACGTACCCACTCTCGGTTCGCAGACATTTTTAACTCATCCCTCTTTGTTATCGAACCAACGGAAGGTAGGGATTCAATTTTAGGCGATGCTCCCGTGACTAACAATCCCGAACGTAGGTCTATATGGGCGTCTAATTTCCCTTGTAAGTCTAAGCCTAATAGTCCATCTCCTTCTAAGCAGACGTCAGCCACTATGACGTCGTGGGACAGTCGATGGCCCTTAACTTCGATATTCACCGTTTGAATACCGCGTACCGGGATTACCACACCAGTTACCCCCCTAATCTTACTAGTCGCGGGTCTTAATTTGGATCCTGAGGCAGGAGACCTGATTAGAGTAACTTCAGCACCAGAGTCTACTATCATCCTATGAATCCGCCCATTTATCCAGGTGCTCACCTTTAACCCTTTGTCACCTCCCCCACCTATGCCTAGTAATTCGTAGCGCGATCCCCTTGTCGCCGACTTAGGGCCGGGGCCCTCCCCAAGTCGCTCGCGTTTGGGGGCCTTCTTTGGCAAAGTTCCTTTCACGAGGGGTTTGGAACGACATTGGCGAGCGATATGCCCACGACGACCACACCTATAACAATTCGTACTATTTTTGGGAGAAATATCACTAACCCTCTCTGTTTGTCGACATCCCCTGGCCCAATGATTCGTATCCCCGCAGCGATAACAGCCACTTGGATTACCCCTCTCAATGACCCTTACTTCGCTTTGTCCAACTTCCTCGGGACTGGGAATTTCGTTATCCTGGGGATTCTTCTCTACAGTAAATATTCCCTTTTCGTGTCGCCCTAACTCCGTTTCAATGGCTCTAGCCTTCTCAATCGCGGTTTGTAATTCCTTTGGGAACGCGAGTCTCGTCAGCCTCCCAATCTCTCCTCCGAGCCCATTTAAATTAAGGACGACTTTATCCAGTTGTTTGCGAGCCCCTATAACTTCTTCCTCCGATCCCTCACCTGAGAGTGATCGTTCACCCATCTCCCGACAACGATCTCCGAAAGTTCTGACATCCTCCCCACGCTCTTGTTTCATTGAACTAAGCTGAAGGAGAAACTGCTCAGGTTGCATAGTCGCCTTAAAGCGGTCTAAAAGAGCATCTCGAATCGTGGAGTATTTTACATTTGGCCCCTTGAGATCCGATCTGCTGGCCAAAAATTTCGCAGCCATCCCTTTCAGTCTCATCCTTAACACAAGGGATTTATCACGATCTTCCCAGTTTCCGCTAGTTGCCACTAATTCCAAACCATTGAGATAGTCTTGGATTGGAACCCCAGAATCGTCACCGGACCATGGACCGACCATTCCCTGAAGAGAAAGATCCCTCTTTCCTTGCTTACCCTCATGCCTTGTCCTCTCGAATTCTTCCCTGAATTTCTCATTTGCAGCCAACGCCTGATCCAATGCCGTTTTCAGATCGGCAAACTGCTGTTCCGTTACCACCATCGTATAGCTCTATTTTCAACGTTTCCAATGAACCACAACACGTTATGCTTACGAATAGGGATTGCTTTACTCTCTAACAGGGCTAACCACCAAATATCCGTATTTGGCGGTCCTTAAACCAGGAAACGTGAGGACATTGAATGAACAACTACCCAGCGCCGAGATATCAGTTCGAGGAATTGTCCTATCAGCGTCAGCAGTACAGCCGCCGGCCTATCTCGAGAGCAGGGTTCTTATCTAATGCCGGCTTGCAGCTGGACATTTAAATAATACCCGGAAACCTGACACCATTTGTAAGGGACTGATCAGCAAGGACGGGATTTAGAGATATAGACAATGGGGAAATATTTTAGAGAAGCGGAAATTCCTTTTTAAAACTATAATTTACACAGAGGATACAAAACATAAATATCATAAACCATTGCTACGATGAGAGAAAAGGTTGAGTGAGAGAGACGGATAGGTAGAGTTATCAAATATGATCATTTGGGGAGATTATAGAGAATTTGGAACTGGCCTACCTCTGAACAGCATCTGGGCCGAAGTCTCAGGAACGGATGCAAACTCTCCCCGGTCGGAGGTAAGCCAGCTCTTTTTAAACCCTCTGTACCCCACTCCTGCTTTTGCAGGTGATTGAACTAGAAACTCTTGTCAGGTCTTAGATCTTCCAGGAATCTTACGAATCAGCCACGTGCAGTGCCAACATCCCAGACGCAACGTTTGCGGATTCGTGGTTCTCACATCTATATATATATATATATATATATATATATATATATATATATATATATATATAGTAAAATAATCCGGCACAACCTTCAAAATCCGCAGCCTCGCAGCTAAGGACATTCCAAACGCAATAATCCGCAATATATTTTGTCAGACGAACAAAACACTGTAGGCTGTTTGTATTAGGCCTACAACAGCTAAGAAAAAAAACAAGCACAAGGCCAACCATTATAAGGTTGTGGAGGACACAACTCCCATCTCGCCAGAAAAAATTCCACTATAGCTCTCGACGATTCTTGTAGAAGTATAGTTAGACTCAAGGACATCAGCGCTTATCCAAAAACCGCTTTTTCGCGAAGAATAATTCTTTTGGGGAAATGAAGGTGATCTGCCTTTCTACGCACTCCCCTAGCCACGTTAAGACGCTGAATAAAAATTGAGAGGGCTTCTTCATGGACAGAATTTCCTTCCAAAATCGTTTGGGAGCTGGAAACAGAAACAGCTAATATTTTCCTTTGATATTCCGTGAAAACTGTAAACACCTAATCCAATGACGACGCAACAACCAAAAGCAAGAGTTTAAGCTCCTCAATGTGCAGGAAACAGACAGTAGCCAACTACTACGCGCAAATTGCTCACTCTACCTCCTCGAATTCGTTCATTTTTGAGAAAAATTGAAGCGAAGCTCTATTATATATGTACATGCTTATAGGGCGTAATAACCTTGTCTGTTTATTGTCCTCCAAAACAGGAATTTAATCTAATCTACATGCTTATCACGTACTTACCTTCTTTTAAGAAAAAACTGAATGAAATAAAGACTAAAAATCGTTCAAAGGAACTAAACTCCTAATTTCAAGTACCGATTTCACGAACGAGAACAAAGTATCAAAAATTGCTTAAAACCATTTATGTAGGACATCTAGTAAGCTTTCGAATGGGTGGCTTACGCTTCACACGATGTCCAACAATCTTTGATTTAAGTACTTTAGAAAATACACTTGTATGTTCATAATTTTTTTTTTGTAATAACACAGGCACACACACAAAAAGAGTGATATTTTCCAAAGACACCATACATATATTCTTATGTATTTCGACACGCTGAATCCGAATCCGGAGTCCGTTTCACTCCATCACGTCAGGTTTAAGTGCATTTGAAGGTTAAATTTCGTATGAAATCGTTCAAGAAGAAATAAATAGAGCTTCTATGATTTTGACGGTCGCTGAGTTTGAATCCGAGGTCTGTTTCAGCACATCGGCGCAAAATCAAGGAAATTTCAAGGACAAATATGTTTATTTGCTAGAAATGATCTGCAGTCAAAATTCTATTATTGCAAAATAGACATATTCTTTCTTGAAATGACCCCTTGATTTTTTGCCGATGCGGTGAAACAGACCTCAGATTCGAATTTAACGACCCTCAAAATCACGAAAGCTCTATTTATTTCTTCTTAAACGATTTCATAGGAAATTTGACCTTCAAATGCTCTGAAACCTGACGTGATGGGGTGAAATGGGCTCCGGATTCGGATTCATCTTGTCGAAATATATATATGTTGTTGAAGAATATATGTTTGGTGTCTATGGAAAAGAGAATTTTTTTTTCTGTCTGCCAGTTGATTCATAAATAGTCAAGGAATACCTTTTAAATTTTGCCCGTATATAAAGTGGTTGCCACAATGTATTTGTTAAGGTTCGAGGAAATATAATTCTGAGCAAACCTTTTCCTATAGTTATGGGTCCGGGAATACTTCCTGGAGGCGCTGCAACTAAAAAAACGGCTTTAACCACGTTTTTCAGACTCGAAATCCCGGTATGTTCTTAACCTGCGGTGTTAGAGGAAAAAACTATAAATACATTTTGTAATGACTCTACATTCTACACATTTTGTTGCCGGGGATTCACCGCATCTTGAATCACGGGAGCTGGTGATTTGTTTGGTCTTTAAGTTAAAAAAAAGTCCGAGTCGCAGGAGCTGCATCATCTTAGCGCGGTTCCGTTCCTATCCCTAATATAATTTGGAAAGGTTGAAATAGAAACAGTTATAATTTGGTTAGACCTTTCATAAAAATAAATAATTTTTGACCCCAAATAGGTCATTGTGATATATACCTCTACCTGACATAGAAAAATGACTCCCTGTCGTTGTCAAGGTTCGTTCTACAAACACACTGCTTACTGTTTCTTATTTTCTTTTACCATAATACTAATTTTACGGATAAATGCAATTTAAAAAAAAAAATCAATTAAAAAGTGATTTAAACAAAGACAAAAACCCGTTCAAAAAAACACATTTGAAGTTTTAGGCACTTATTTCTCCTATTGACATCGCCTAATCGAAAGTTGCTTCAGAATCTTTTTTGTAGACAACTTAGAAAGCTTTCGAATGGCACCTATCCACTTACCACGATTTCCCAACTGTTTTCGATTTAATAAGGAAAATATGCGAAGTTCCCAAGACTTTTTATGTCTCTTAATAAAATATTTTATTCTAATCCCTCTATAAGTCCAAACGTAACCAAAATGTATAAATAATTGTTTATATGAATTTCAAACATGCAGAAAATACTTTAACTGAATCCGATGATTCTACATACTCAAACCGAGAAAAAATATAACAAGGAAAGAGTAGAAGAATAGTGTTGGAATGTGAAATGGAAACGTGTGCCTAGAACAGTTTACCTTATATGGAAAATTAATAAGGAAAGTGCAGGAGTGAGAGGAATAAATAATTGATCGATAATGTCTTTAATAAGGGCAATTAACGTGGGCTTTTCTCATGGATTAGGTCGTTTCAAAAGTTAAATGTTGTTGATTGAGTGATTATAACAGGTCTTATAATAATTTGGAAAGTTTTTCTTCTTTATACGTAGGAGCGAATAAATAGAGTTTCCGTACAAAATTAAATATAACAAAAGAAAAAAAGAAAATAGAAAACCTTCTCCCACAGTTGGTTTTATTACTGAGCATATTATAATGTCTTATTGTCCTGCGACAAAGGGAGAGTGGTGTCGTATAATTTAGGCATGGGATTGAAAACGAAGCAAGAGAGAAGATTGAATAAAAATAACTTAATATTCAATAAGGATTATTACGCAGCACGTCAGGTAGATAAAACCACAAATAACGAATATGAGAAGAATGCAGATCAAATTTTACACAAAAAGTTAAAGATGAGAGATTGTTCAAAAGTGACCCAGGGATGAAAGATGAAAATGTCTGTAATAAGCAGGTTATAAACAAAGTGGACGTTATAAGAGTAGGTGATTATTTTATAGTCCTAGTTGAAGGAAAATCAGCACGGGAAATATGTGTGACAAGTGGTGAGGTGGATTTCCGCCAATCCAGTTGTCCCTTGTTGCTAGCACAAGACTAAAAACTGTTTCCTTCGCTGATGGCAGGATTTTCCAATATCTACTAGTCAAATTACTAGTAAACTTAACAATCCTCTAGTATTTGGATATAATACATTAATTTCAAGATCCACTGACTCTAAATGGAAAAATTTGGAGGCCTACCTGTTTGTCTTCCTAGTTCTGATTTTTTGTTAAAAATAATTTTTATACCTTATTGTTTGTTTTTCAAAATGGATCTCTTTAAAATGCATTAAATTTTTCCATTCAAAATGGATCTCTTTAAAATGCATTACATTAACTTTTCCTGCTATTTTCCATACAATTTGTTTGTTTTTTTAATGGATAAAGTTGTATTATTTTCATTTTCCCTCACTGTCTCCTTAGGAACAGAAAAGTCAAACTTAGGCACCGACCTACTGGTGACGTGTCACCAGCATAAGGCAGCTTATAAGCTTAGGACCAGCGTAAGGCAGCATTTATTTTTCTTGAAATACTTAATGTATCTAAAATTGGTTTATGTGCATTTCATAAACAATGAGCTGACGAACAATTTGATATATTTAAAATCTATTATCTACAAAAACTAAGGGAAAAAAGATTTCAAATAAAAAAAACCCTTCCTTAAAGTGTCAACTATTGGGTCACTTACCCTAATTGTTCAAAAAGTAGATGTTGAAAAAAAAAATCTACTTATCGACCTACTCTCTCCCTCTCTTTCTCGTCTTAAGAAAGGGGCCGAAAATAATTGTTAACTGTTATTTAATAAAAAGTATTTTTTTCTTTTTTTTTTTTTTTACTTTTATTTTCATATTAACCCTCCAATGCCCCACTTTTTCACATTAGTTTAAAAGTTTTCCAAGAAGTTGGGGTTTTGGGTTTTTTACTTCTATGGTTAAATAAGGGATTGATTTACATTACTGAAAATTTATAACACTCCAGTGTTACAGATAACAACGATAATTGGATTTGAAGTTACTGCAACAATCAAAATAACAACCGGTTAGAATCTACATTGCATTTTCCATTGTTATGGCTAAAAATGGTTAAGTTTTATATTTCTTTCTGTATAAATCATTTACTGAACATTTTTTTTATCAAATAAAATAAAGTTTGAGAGAATTTGATTAAATCCCTGTTCATAAGTATTCTTTGAATTCAGTGGTCCCCCTTAGGGGACCTTGGGCACTGGGGCTTCATCAATTCTGATTTGTTTATTTGTGGCTATAAAATATCTACCTTCAAATATTTGAAATAATTTACTTTATTTCGTAAAATAAAATGAGATAACGTCAGTTTCTCAAAATAATTATAATTATTAGAAGTTTTAAACGATATAAATAAAGAATAAAAAAAAAACGCAGACAAAGAAATAACGGTCTGTAAAAAAAAAAAAAAAAAAAAAAAGCGATGTCTAATAAATGTAGAGTAACTAAAGGCACGAAAAAGCTTATAAATGCAGAATTGAATGGCTTGAAGAGGAATGTAAATTTTCAAATAGAGCTGGGAATGGAGGTTATACAGAAAGATAATTCAGAAATTGCAGTAACTTATCTTCAATTGAACGTTTTTGAAAGGATTTCTGGAGACGAAAGTATAAATATTATTGTTGAAAACTCCTACTCATACTCAATTTCCAGAAGTTATGAATTGAATGTTACTTCCAGCGAAAAAAAAAGTCCGACTCGCAGGAACTGCATCATCTTAGCGCGGTTCCGTTCTTATCTCTAGACTCATTTAAAATGATTAAAATAGAAGATGTTATTATTTTGGGTCCACATTTTTAGAAAGCATGAAGATTAGATAGTTAGCCGTCGAGGTCATAAGTAAAGATGGAATGGTTGGGATTCGGCTAAATAAACCTCAATACGATTTTTCTTAAAAAATCTATATTTAGGACGTTTTGGCTAGTCAGTGGTAGCCTTCGTCAGCAATGAAAGTGCCGGGAGGTAGAGGAGGACCAAAGTTGACAGTTCCATCTTTACTCTCAAGAAAGGTGTTATTTACGATCTTACCTGGGTGGGGTATATTATCTTGGAAATCCATATCTCTAAGATTAAATTGTTTTTCTTAGTTTTCTTAACCTGATTTGTTATCAAATACATTATCCAACTATAAGCAGTTAAAAAATAACAAGGAATAAAAACAGACAAAAAGAACAGTTCGAATAAGGGAAATCAATTACTTTAAAGTTTTAAGCACTTATTTCTCTGATTGACATCGTCTAATCAAAACTTTCAGCAGAACCTTTCTTGTAGAGCATTTAGTAAGCTTTTTAATGGTATTCTTCCGTTTCCCAAGATACTCAACCTTTTTCGAGATATTAAGGAAAGTATACAAAGTTACCAAAACTTTTTATTTCTGTTAATAAAATATTTTATTCTAACCCTTCCTTTACTCTAAACGTAACAAAAATTTCAACATATTAGTGTTGATGAAACTCCAACATGCAGAAAATGTTTCAACTGTATCCCATAATTCTAAGTACCAAAATCAAAGACAAAGAACCCTCCCTAAGAAGGACGCAAGGCAGTTGAAAAGCTATATATCTTGGAAATCCAAATCTCTAACATTAAATTGTTTTTCTTATTTTTCTTAACCTGTTTTATTTTCAAATACATTATCCAACAATAAGCAATTAAAAAATAACAAGGAATAAAAAACAGACAAAAAGAACAGTTCGAATAAGCGAAATCAATTACTTTAAAGTTTTAAACTCTTATTTCTCCGATTGACATCGCCTAATCAAAACTTTCATTAGAACCTTTTTTTTAGAGCATTTAATAAGCTTTCTAATGGTATTCTTCCGTTTACCAAGATTCTCAACCTTTTTCGAGATATTAAGGAAAGTAAACAAAGTTACTAAAACTTTTTATGTCTGTTAATAAAATATTTTATTCTAACCCTTCCTTAACTCCAAACGTAACCAAAATTTCAACATATTAGTTTTGTTGAAAGTAGAACATGCAGAAAATGTTTCAACTGAATCCCATGATTCTAAGTACCCAAACCAAAAACGGTATTCAAAAAATATTTTTCCAATTTTTTCGAAAACGGTTAAAGCTATCGCCTTGAAAATGGTTTCATTCGTTTTCCTAGCCCAGGAATCATATAAAACGAGTACTTAGAAGCTTATGAACTCAAAAACGTAAGCGTTACGATTTTTTTTGCGCGAATTTCGCCCCAAACGCCATCTTCCAGTAGGCGGATTTTGCTGGTTAACGAACTTGACCTTTCAAATTGGACGACTGATTTTTGTACCAAATTTCATCAAAATCGGACCATCAGGGAAGCCAGAAATGAGCGAACAGACAAATATATATATATATATATATATATATATATATATATATAAATAAATATATACATATATATATAAATATACAAATTTGAACCACCGTTATTTTCGGTCTCTAGGGGTTCTGAAACGCGAAATTTTCTTGTCGGCACTTCCGGATTGTTTCATTGTATCAACCCTATAAGCGGGGTTCCTCCCTATGGGGGAGGGAGGAACCGCGCTAAAAGTATTCATTTATTAAATGTACTATTTTAGACAGGCTACATGACGGCCAAAAATATAAGAATGTTCTGGGAACATTTTGAATCCGACAGATTGGTGTATAATAACACTTTGGTGTATAAGATAAGTATAAGATGCAACGGATTTTTCGAAATTCAAGTATTTATTTATTTGAAATTTGTACAGAAAACGGTACAATGATCAAGTATGTTGATCCAGATATTATGTACAAGTTGATAAAACTGACAAAAGTAAAAAAAAAAAATAAAAAAATACAAAATTTGGAAGAAGCCAACCATTGTTGGCACTTCCAGAGGCGTCTCACTAAATATTTTATTGATCATAAAAAGATCAGGCAAGTAAATTGTCTCGAGGCCACTGTCTCTTAAGCCGCCTGGGGGATTGTGTGGATGGGATTGGGATGATAAGGACTGACCTTCAGGATTAGGATGGTGAGACAATACAAGTCTGTTAATAAAACTTCTTTTTTTTTTCTTACCCTAACCAACATGAGACCAATCTTAGTTGTAATTAATGCTAAACGTGTGCTAGTATTTTTAATTTTATGGGTTAAAGGGTTAATGTACGTATGCCTGGTATCAAAATGCCATTCTTATCCTCTTATCAAAACAGGATATAGATATCTGATTAAAAATGCTTCCATGCGTTCATGTTTCCCCATAGAGTTGGAGAAAAGACGCTAAAATTTCTTCCAATCGAAGCAACAAGGAGAGATTGAGTTTCGCAGGAAATCACATTAGAGAATCTAAAAGGTAGGCCTCGAATAAGATTTGAAGATATGGACCTCGCCAAGCAATTATGTAACCAGGTTACGTAAAGTCCGTTTCGGAGGAGCTACGCATACTGCGCATATTACTCAGGAAAACACTCGATAAAGTAAATAAAGTATTGGTAATAACCCATGACTACCTGATGACAAAGAATGACAAATCAAACTGTAAATATTGTAACACAGACCTCACAGTGAAACATATCACACTAGTATATCTAAAGTGACACAAGTCAAAAATAGGTGTTTACAGTTATGACTATGCAAGACATTGGTACCTAAATGTCTTTTTTCAACCATCAAAGCTGCATGTACCTAGCTTCAGAGCTTGTGCACCAGAGGGCACTTGTTTCACCCTTCCTGTCTTAATGCTATTCCCCCTACATACGCAAGAGTGACACATTTTCAGTTCTGTTTTATTTTGAGTTGTGTCACTTTAGAAATACTAGTGCGATGTATTCACTGACAGACTGTTACGATTTCACCTGGTCATTCCACATGACTTGACAGATATACATTCTGAAGATATAGATACAGTACTGACCTATTAGGAAAACAAAAACATAATCAAACAAATATAGACCTCACATCCAGCCTAGGGCAAATGGTTTCAAACCCACAAGTACTAAAATTCGCTTATTCTTACAATAAACTCATAGCGTCTCAGAACGATTTCTGCTTTGAATTCTATTACGATCTTCTTTTTTGGAGATTGAGGTAGTTAGCCGTTGCGGTGATACGAAGTCAAGGGGTGGTTGGGATTCGGCTAGGAGAGAGAAAAAACGTCAGATCTTTAGGCAGAAATATATATTGGACGTTTCGGCTGCATTTTGGCAGCCTTCTTCAGCCTAGGGGGGAGAGACCAAGAAGACAGTTAGGTGACCATGGTTAAGTGACCATGTTTAATACATTTAACCATTGTCACCTGTCTTTTTGTTCTTCCTCTCTCCCTCCTAGGCATTTTTTAGTGCTGAACAAGGCTGCCAAAGTGCAGCCGTAACGTCTAATATAGATTTCTGCCTGAAGATCTGACGTTTTTTTCTCCTAGCCGAACCCCAACCATTCCTTCACTTAGAATCTTCTTTTTTATTACAATAATGTTTTATTTTATTTTTTAGACTTGTATTTTTAAATGTATTTTATATATTTTTTAATTGTCAACTATAAAAAAATATGTTTGCGTTTACATACTCACTTTAATGATATTTTGGAGTGGCATCGCTAAACCAATTCGTTCCAGATGGCGAATAACTATGGAGTGGTCAACACAATCTTATTTCGCAATGTCCTGATTAGTTTTGCAAGAGTTCTCTTCTACCCTCAGTTAGCGATCAGCAACAAAAGGCCTACTACAAACTTCCTTGGTTTCGAGATCAAAATCTCCAAGACTAAATTTTTTGGAACCATTCCTGCACGTTACATTCACTGATCCTTCGACTCAAACAACATTGATGCTACCGCGGTTTGAGCCCACGATGAAGATCTTGTTTTGACATGGTGAATTTCAGAGATCTCATAGATAATGGAACAAAAAAAAAAAAAAAAAAAAAAAAAAAAATGAATATTTAAAAGCTGTATTATTTGTGCACCAACCAAATATTTCTGACTAAACATATTTTGTGATTTAGAGTTTCGGCAACCCCTCCTGAATATATTCTCTTAAGGTCGACAAGAAAGTCCGTAATCCTTTAAGGGGTCACTTATTTAGACGAAATATCTAAGGTACCTACGTTGCGTGATTGGAGGGCAAACAGACAGACAGGCACGAAATTCTAAACCTGCACGAATCATCATCAACTCTCTCCAAACGCATAATTCTGATGAATTACGTGAAAATAACGAATGACCAAAGAGATCGACTTTATCATTAGCCCTATCGAAATTTTCATGATACCCAAATATTTTGTTTTCATGTAATTTAGCAGTCCACGGTCGATATTATCGTGCTACGTTTCAATTCTGAACGGAGCCCCACCCAATCTGCATAAAATCAGTGTGCGCACACTTTGTAAATAGGGAGAAAACACGCACATAAATATTCGCAAAGAGTCGCAAGGAGTGTGTTCTGCTGTACGTGATACTAGCACCCGGCTTCGGTCCCTCTGTAAGGGATACTCGCACCCGGCTTCGGTCCCTCTGTACGGGATACTCGCACCCGGCTTCGGTCCCTCTGTACGGGATACTCGCACCCGGCTTCGGTCCCTCTATACGGGATACTCGCACCCGGCTTCGGTCCCTCTGTAAGGGATACTCGCACCCGGCTTCGGTCCCTCTGTACGGGATACTCGCACCCGGCTTCGGTCCCTCTGTAAGGGATACTCGCACCCGGCTTCGGTCCCTCTGTAAGGGATACTCGCACCCGGCTTCGGTCCCTCTGTACGGGATACTCGCACCCGGCTTCGGTCCCTCTGTAAGGGATACTCGCACCCGGCTTCGGTCCCTCTGTACGGGATACTCGCACCCAGCTTCGGTCCCTCTGTACGGGATACTCGCACCCAGCTTCGGTCCCTCTGTACGGGATACTCGCACCCGGCTTCGGTCCCTCTGTACGGGATACTCGCACCCAGCTTCGGTCCCTCTGTACGGGATACTCGCACCCAGCTTCGGTCCCTCTGTACGGGATACTCGCACCCGGCTTCGGTCCCTCTGTAAGGGATACTCGCACCCGGCTTCGGTCCCTCTGTACGGGATACTCGCACCCGGCTTCGGTCCCTCTGTACGGGATACTCGCACCCAGCTTCGGTCCCTCTGTACGGGATACTCGCACCCGGCTTCGGTACCTCTGTACGGGATACTCGCACCCGGCTTCCGTCCCTCTGTACGGGATACTCGCACCCGGCTTCGGTCCCTCTGTACGGGATACTCGCACCCGGCTTCGGTCCCTCTGTAAGGGATACTCGCACCCGGCTTCGGTCCCTCTGTACGGGATACTCGCACCCAGCTTCGGTCCCTCTGTAAGGGATACTCGCACCCGGCTTCGGTCCCTCTGTACGGGATACTCGCACCCAGCTTCGGTCCCTCTGTACGGGATACTCGCACCCGGCTTCGGTCCCTCTGTACGGGATACTCGCACCCAGCTTCGGTCCCTCTGTACGGGATACTCGCACCCGGCTTCGGTCGCTCTGTACGGGATACGAGTTCTAATACAGCGCGCCGTATTAAAACTCGTATTTTATAATTTTGATTTTTATTTTGGTTACAATGATTATTAATTTTTATATAAGTTATAAAAAGTTATATTATGTAGGCACAAAAAAAAGAAGGGATTTCTGTTTATCATTTATTCTTTATTTTATGAATAATAAGCAAGGGAATAATATACTCCATAACTAGGGCAAAAAGTTTCCCATCTTCCTTTTTGATCCGTGACTTTGTACAATGCGGAGCTAAAAACTTATTTTATTTTTATTTTTTTCATAAAACATAGTTACAAAAACAAAAGGATTATTATAAATATTTACAGTTAACTTAATGAATTATTCAATTAAATACGTAATATATTAATCTTATCAATTGAATATTAGATTTTAGATTTTAGAAAACAAGGTGCCCGGCTAACCGAGGAACCGCACCGAGGCCTACAAGACCTATTGTGCCACCCGACGTGTCGTTCTGTTACAACGCCAGACCCGTATCAGAGATGAACTTCCTTAACGTTGTGATGTCCTCCTTGGATCATCAATTATCGCCGTCCCGAAGTGCAAATACCTCTTGGCTGCCAGCGTCGTGCATCTGCATACAATATGGTGTGGGGTCTCGTCATCCTCAGAGCACAATCTGCACCATGTTGTATTGGAGAGACCCATGGAGTAGAGGTGTCTCCGTAGTTTGCAGAGCCCTGTAAGTAGGGCCGTCAGTAGTTTCACCTTGCTTCTACATAGACTAAGCAGTGAATCCGTACTTTTCTTATCCGCAAAGACCATAAATTGCTTCGCCTGTCTCTGGGTAGCACTCCTGCTCCATTTCCTCTTGTGTTCAGCTTCAGCCCACCTACGGATGCTCAATCTGGCAACAGTCGGTGCAATTCCACATATTGGCTCTGGTGAGAGAGGTGTCATGGATGCTCCTATGTTAGCCAATTCATCAGCCTTCTCATTCCCAGGTATGCCAGAGTGCCCTGGTACCCACTCTAGTTTGACCCCGTTTTTCCTGTCTAGATTATTCAGGCTGTCCTTACACTCCTGTACGACCTTAGATTTTATTCTGTTTGCAGCTAATGCACTTATAGCGGCTTGGCTGTCCGAGAATATTGTAAAGCGTTTGCCTCTAGGGCTTCCGCTGTTCATGATGTCCGCACACATATTAATGGCCAATACCTCAGCCTAAAACACTGTAGCATAATTACCAAGTGGTATGCTGAGACTGTGTGTGGTATCCTGAATCCACACCCCTGCTCCTGTACCTAGTTCAGTTTTCGAGCCGTCGGTAAATCCATAGCTGTCTACCCGGCTTTGTACCATTTTACGTCCCATCGCCTCCTCTCTTGTTTTGATTGTTGTAACAAAATGTGAGCTGAAGGTTATCTGGTCTTGGTAGTCCGAAGGCATGCAGAGAATTGGTTCCTGCAGATTCCTCCGGATAATATCACAGTGTGCACTAAACGTTGGACATGGTTTCTGTCCCAATATACTGAACCTATATGCCGTATGTCTAGCAGTTTCTTCAATAAAAATCTCTATTGGCCTTAGGTTAAGCAGGATCTCCATAGCCCCCGTGGGGGTGGAGCCCATTGCGCCTGTAATCATCAGGCAAGCCCCACATATTACATTTATTTTTAAATGGAGGTCACGCAATAAAAGAACACTATCTAACAAAATATCTTAACACTTCAAGACTAAAAGTGAACTAATTTTGCAAAAACAAGTACAGAGGTATAAAAACAAACGATAATTTGAAGATGGTTGACCGGGTAACTGGGCGCAGAAGGCAACGAATTCTAATTCGACTGAAAACGGCCAAAAACTTCATTCAAATGCCATCTAGTAATAGACAGGAATACTAGAAGTAAAATACGGTAACGCTAGATAGCACTAATGTCGATAAATGAGAAGAGAAAGAATGCAAGAGATACGCCGAGCTCTCGACTGCTGTACAAGTCCACGGTACGTGGGTCCCGTCTCCCATCGACTTCTACACAAGTCCACGGTATGTCCCGACAGCTCTCGACTTCTGTACAAGTCCACGGTACGGAAAGGGTTAAGACCCTTTAGGTCCCGAAAATTCCAAAGGCTCAACTTTTTGTAAGAATATATATTTTTCTGTTCGCGCTCTTGCACGCTCAAAAATAGTTTATTTTGACGTTTTTTAATTTGACGTGATTGTGCGGTTAAATTAGCGGGAAAACATTCATAGTGATGTTGCGCACAATTTTGCGCTTAAAGGCTTCCAGGTATCGTTGGTAATCTGACGCGGGGACTCAAACGAAACAATTTTCATAACTTTATTTAACTTAATTTTGTAACTTTATTTCAGTAAAGTGACAAAAGATAAACGTTCCTTGAAAGCTACACACCGCAAAAGATCAGAGGGTTAGTCAAGGATCATGGGCGTATATAAAAAATAATTTCGGGGGATGGCAAAATTTAGGGGGGTGGCTGGTACCATTTCCGGGGTATGGAATAGTAAAAATTTACAAATTTTAATAGTTTTAGGCAACTAAAACGCTATTACAATATAAATAAAATATTTTTTATGAACTAATTGATGTTATTTCATTTATTTTGAAGGGTTTTATGACACATTTTTACCAAAAAATCAAAATTCGGGGAGGGGGGGGGGGGCTGCAGCCCCCTTATATACGCCCATGTCAAGGATGCAAGGGTAGTGTAGGTGACCCAGCAGTGCAATAGATATTCAAGGACGAATTGCTTTCCGCCCTGAGGGGGGGGGCTGGTTCTATCTATAAAAAAAGTTACAGGTACCCATGAAGTACGGTAGCATGTTTAGATCATAAGTCTGCACGGCGGCCAGAGAAACTCCGATGAAATACCAGCCCGACAGGATTACTTTCATAAGTGCAAGACTTGATCATTCAAATCCTTGGCTCGTGAAATCCGAAACTTCTTAACATGAAATCCGCGATCGAAGAGTGTCTTAGCAGGACATCAAAGGCGACAAGAATCCGATGACAGAAGGAAGTGAGAAGGTTCATTGTCAGGACTCGTTTTTTCCGCTGATTTATTCGTAGATACTCGATATCTTTAGGTAATCGCCGAAAGAGGAACATAGAGTTGAGCTCCTTGGTAGAATTTCATTAATTTTTAATGAGATTCAGATATATAGCTGCTGAGGTGATAAGTCAAGAAATGGTTGGGATTCGGCTTTGAGATAACGTTAGATTCTCAGATTAATCCATATTTCGGACGTTTCGGCATGCTCATTCGCAGTCCTCTTCAGCAACAAATACCCAGGGGATAGACAGCGATAACTTCTAGCTGAACATGGATAAAGCCTCGGGTACGATACGAGCGAAGAGCGATGAGCGAAAAGCTTCAGAGCAACGTCGCTTACATTAATGTTAAGCTGGCTGCAATAGGCATGAGCGACCGGGCGACGTGGCTTGCAGGTTCGACTGTCGCTCATCGCTTGGCCCAGACATTACAATTTTTCTCGTCGCTCAGCCCAGATATTATATTTTGCGTGCTACAAAAAAGTCTACATCCTCTAAATCTTAACCGATTTGAATGCATTTTTTTTTTTTTTTTTAAATGAAAGCGTAATATAATATACAATGTTTTTGTTTCCCTTGTTTATTAAATTACGTATTCTTAGCGTGTTTACATGTAATCATTATACCTGGTGATTATTTTTATATAAAATCTATCGCAGCTCAGGTGATTAAGCTTGGACAATATAAAAATCGAAACTGTATAATTTAGTGTTCTTGAAGTCAAAACCAACAAATTATTAGTAAGACTCGTCTGTATATATATATATATATATATATATATATATATATATATATATATATATATATATATATTTATATATATATATATATATATATATATATATATTTATATATATATATATATATATTTATATATATATATATATTTATATATATATATATATATTTATGTATATATATATATATATATATATATATATAAAATATTTGAAGCAAATAATTTCCGCCTGGCACTACAGTTGCCTGTTCTTTCTGGTGCATAAATCTCGCTTTTCATGGACATTTTCTTTTAAGGGGTAAGACTACATTGTGCTATCAAAATTAAAGTCATTTTGTTGAATTCATAAATAACAAAGAAATCAATATTTTTCAATTCTTTATATAAAACATTTTATACGGGATGTTAAAGTATCAAAAAAAAAAAAAAGTTTTAATTCTTCGGAAGAAAAAGTGACGCATTGTGTCTGACGAACGGAAATCCTCTATTTTCACGGGCGATAGTCTGCAGGTGGCAATTTTTAATCTAGAACAAAAAAGTAAAACGAAAAAGGTTAAGTTCAAAAGAAGAAGGTTAAGTCTAGTAATGTATGTAGGACTTTTAGGAAATATTATTTTTTTTTGAAAAGAGTGAACAATTATTAAGTTTCTATTAAAAAATCGGTCATAAAATAATTTAATGAATCGAAAAAACCTACGTAATTTACTAGAAAATATCATTCTGCAGTTAAAAGTTGAAGTTGATCAAGCAAACATTTAAGACACCAGAGTATCGCCTGATTTGAAAAACATACTTTTGAGAAAACGTCTTGATGATCTGAAATGTTCATTTTTTCCTATTTATTTATTTTTCGTCCTTTCTTGTAATAAAGATGAAAAAAATGGGCTTTAATTTTGAAATGTATTGAGTAAGGACCAAAAAATACTTAAAAAGGGATCAATAGAAGCTCGTTAAAAAAATCAGCATCGGGACTTCACTGGGAAAATCGTATTTTTTGCCAATTTAAAAAACGGATGCATGCACTCTGGCCTTGCAGAATAATTATCTTAATTAAGGCACTTTCAAATAACACGTGCCTGCAATTATTTATAACACAAAGTTAAAGGAAGGAGATTTGCTAACTTGGCTTTGTAAATATTTATTTGTTGATTTACCTTGGGCTATTAGCATTTTAATCAACTTGTTAGATTTTTTAAACAACGATAACGATGTTAATTGCGTCATTATATGCAGAAATAAAGTCTTGCCAATCAAATGCATGATCAGAAATGTAAAATATATTTATTTACATTATTTTATAGATAATTACTAACTAGGTACTTGATGGGGCATCACTCCGTCTTCTGAATTGACAGGGGATTGTTTTCTTTTTTTTATATATATACATATATTGATCGTGCATTTAAAAGTTTTGTACTCCCTTTATTTAATAGTCTTTGATTGTTCGTTACATATTTATTTTTTAATCTTTCTTCCAATGACTATAATTTATATTTATAATGCACGATCTAAAATTCAAAAACGTCTGTCACGCTTTTGCTATTAACTTGCTATTAAGAGCATTCCTAAAAAGGTGGGTAGAGTACGCTGCATTTGTTTTTTTTGTTTTTTTGTTGTTTTTTTTATTTATCCAAATTTATTTATTTATTAAAAGAATATTACAATCTGATTAAAAGAATATTACAATCTGATTAAAAGAATATTAAAATCTGATTAAAAGAATATTACAATCTGATTAAAAGAATATTACAATCTGATTAAAAGAATATTACAATCTGATTAAAAGAATATTACAATCTGATAAAAAGAATATTACAATCTGATTAAAAGAATATTACAATCTGATTAAAAGAATATTACAATCTGATTAAAAGAATATTACAATCTGATTAAAAGAATATTACAATCTGGTTAAAAGAATATTACAATCTGATTAAAAGAATATTACAATCTGATTAAAAGAATATTACAATCTGATTAAAAGAATATTACAATCTGATTAAAAGAATATTACAATCTGGCTGCATTCGTAATTTGTAAATCTATATACCACGTGTCTGTCTGTTTGTCAGTTTGTTCCTTATGCAAATCCACACAGTTCGTCTGATTTTGACCAAACTTGGCTCACAGGTAAATCTTGGTCCGGGGAGTGTCGTAGGCTAAGTCAAAAACGTCTACCAGCTTTCTGTCTGTATGTTTGTTCCTTATACAAATCCCCACCGTTTGACCGATTTTGACCAAACTTGGCACACAGGTAGGTCTTGATACGGAGACTGTCAGAGGCTAGGTGAAAAACGTCTGTCAGCTGTCTGCATGTATGATTATTCGATATAAAAATCCACACCGTTTGACCTATTTTGACCAAACGGGGCAAACAGGTAGAGGTCCATGAATGTCATAGACTAGGATAAAAACTTCTACCAGCTGTCTGTCTGTATTTTTGTTCCTTATACAAATCCACAAAGTTCGACCGATTTTGATCAAAATTGGCACACGTGACGGTCTTGATTCGGGAAGAGTCACGGGCTAGGTTAAAATCGTCAGGACTTACAGTTCGGAGGTCAGGGGTTCGAAACTATGAACCCAAATAGTTACAGATTTATGTTATTATATTTTAGTATTACTTATCTGGTTAATAATTTATTTTTGCTTTTCTAGATGCAGAATGTAGGTTAGTATGGCACGCCGAGTAACAGCTAGTCTATTTATAAATCCATTAAAAAAAGTAATAGTTTTGTCCCTTTATATGTCTAATGTGTAGGGACCAGATTTTAATGATAAAATAAGCACCCAATTAGGTTTTTGCAACAGGCATAGTAGGTCTTTTTAGGTTTTTATTTAAAAATCAATTTTAGGTTTCTTTTAGGCGATAAAAATGTTTTGAATGGGTTAAAAAAATACTTCTTTTTAGGATTTTTATTTAAAAATCCATTTTAGGTTTTTGAGGTGATAAAACTGTTCAATAGGTTCGAAAAATAAGTTCAACTTATTATAATTTATCATTAATAATTTTGATTAATTTATAATTGATGAATTGATATGTATATAGTGTCAAAAAAATAAACAGCAAATAACATTATTTTATAGAATAGTATATTGAGAAGGAAAAAAAGAAGATGAGAAAATAAAAATAAAACGGAAATACGAGCTATTATTTTCAAAAAAAGGATAAGTAGTCCAAATATTCAACAAAATATTTATTTAAAAAACAAAGTGAATGAAATTTATTTAAATAAAATGCATTTTCGAAATGAAGCAATGTTTTTTAAAAAAATAGAAAGAAAAAAAATAAGAACATAAAACAAAACACTTAAAACAGGGCATGTTTCAGTTTCTCTGCTAAAGAGTTCTGACTTCTAAAGAGCATCAGGAAGAATTTCACTGCCTATAGAAAGGTACTTAACTATATTAAAAACCATTTTTTACAAATTTAAAAGGGAAAACATGAAACTAAAATAGGTATTACTCCTTGTTACAGTAAACTACCATACAGGTGCTTACGTTTTCGACGGTTTACGTCACAAGACGTTATAGGGGTGTATTTCATGGCGTTTTTTGAGCTCCAGAGTTGACAATTCCAATTTCTAATGAGATTTGTAAGATCTGAGAAATGTGCTCTTAGGAATGCTAGTGCTCCACGAATCTCGTTGCTCTGGAAGACCATCGAAGCTACTTCATTCATATCCTAAGCGTCAACAACTGTTTTTATTTTTCTCCCCAGCGCACAGTGTAACGAAGTAGTGGAGATTATGGACAAAAATCATTAACCACTAGTTATTTTCAAATAAACATTTTTATTAATTGAAATCAACTCAAAACAAGGTGACAACAGTATAATAATCCATACTATACAGCTATAATAATATTAATTGTAATATTAATAGAAATAATATAGCAGGTAATAATATTATTAATAACAATATTATAAAATATATTATAACTGTAACATAAAATGTAGTAATTGTATAGTAGTAAATTATACTTATAGTAATGTTGCCCTAAAATAATAATATTTTACCATTTTCTATGAAATTATGAAATAATTTCTTAAGTCGTTTTTCGATTCTTGAGTATGTAAACTTATATCGAAACCAATATCTATTTGATTATTAAAGTCATCCTCTATTATACATTCATTACTGAATGGACTGATTTCGCATTGCCTTTTTATATTTTTTCTCCGTAAAGAAAGCTCTGGGCCAGATATCAGAAGAACCCGGCGCTTTTTCGATCTCTCACATAACGCTGTAAACTCTTTTTTATGTCTGCCTCTAAGGAAGCCGGAAGGGCCATCAAGGCGTGAATATCTTTTTTCTTGATAAAAATTAATAACAATTTCTTTTAAGTTAATATATTGGTTCAACCAGTATTTATATAAGAGTTTTTTCTCTGCGGTGAACACATTTTTTACATATATTATAGGACTAATGGCAGTCTTTTTAATATTGCTTAATATTTCTTTAGGAGCATCCTGCAGATTAAATTGAATCATTTTCCCAAGGATTAATACCGTTTGTTGGATTTATCCTAATTTTTTCAAATTTGGAAGTAAAAATAAATTGTATTATCTGGTGGATCTAAAAATAAAAATCTTTGGAATCGGCTAATTTCGGCAAACTAAATGGCCCTCAGTACATTATACTTGAGGTAAACTTTAAGCTCTAAAAAACTTGAGATGTGTTCAGATGAAGTTTTTTTGCTATGGTCTATCAAAATTTTGTACTTAAAAATAATGTCAAAAAATCAATGAAGAATAATTCAGGATAATTAATAAGAAAGTAATTATCCATAATCAATTATATCAGATAAAAAAGGAATAGTTTTGACGTAATTTCCTTCGGATGACTTAATAAAAACACTGTCCTATCTTCAACGAGAGGCTCAAACTGATTGTTGGTATAAAGCAGGTTTTAAAGACTTTGCCTTGTTTATAATACTGCTAATTTGTTTGTTGATCAAAATAAAACTAATATTTATTAGTTTTATACGATTTTAATTCATTGAATAGTTTCTAAACTTAGCTAGAGGATTAAAAATTAAATATAAGAAAACAAAAATTTAGATTTTTGTCCATTGGACGTTACACTGTGCAGCGTGTTAAAATGAATTCTTGTGCAAGCGACACTCCTAGTCAAATTTCCCTGAACGTCTGGACCTTGGAAGATGATTTTAAGAAAATTTGTTTGATCGAGGTAATGAGTTCATTGAATTGTATTTTCTATTTCAAAGATTAGTGATATCATCCTGAACAGTTTTTTTAGATTCTTCCAAATTTGCATGAATGATACTACAAGACGCGAATCATTTAAAAAAAAAAAATCAATATCATGTTTAGCAGAAAGAAAAAAATAGGTGAAAACCTAAGAATCCGGTCCCTAGTGTGGAAGAGTAATTTTCCGATCTAAATAATCCTCAAAGTTTGCTTGCCAACAGAAATAATATAATAGTAAAAGCCAGAAATAATTTATTATCTAGAGATATTGACTCAGCGCTTAACTCAAAATACAATCCAGTTTGTTGATTAATCTGCAATTTCTCATATTATCAGTGAATCAGCCGGGTTTAGGAAAAATTACTCCACTATTGACAATTTGTTTAACTTGACCACAACAATTAAATTAAAACTACAAAAGAAAAGGAGTAAGGTTTATTGCTTCTTCGTAGACTTCAAAGCTGCCTTCGATTTGCTGAACAGAGGTGCTCTATTTTATAAACTATATAGACTAGGATTGATTATCCACTAAGATAGTCAGCCTTATATATATATATATATATATATATATATATATATATATATATATAATATATATATCTTTTTCTCTCAGTCTATTTTATTATAACTGTATTTATTAATTATTATTTCATTTTATGTATAATTATTTATTTTAATTTTTGTTTTTCTTCTTTTATCCATAGCCTTCTTAATTGGTATCCATAACTTGCAAAATGTATATTGTTATTTTATGAAATTAAGTTATGTATATAGGTATGCACTCTGGCTGATGGACAATGTCCAAGCCTAAGTAAATTGTTTTATTATTTTCTTTTATATTTGTATATATACATATATGTACGTATGAAATAATAAATTTACAGTCATTAATTCATTCATTCATCTGCAATTTCTCACATCCAGAACCAGCCAACTATCTTCAATTTAATGTCAGTATTGGAAAGTTAAGGGCCATAAGCCAATTAAGAGTCTGCAATAATGAATATACGAGAATATCCCTTAAAAATAAAACCATTATCATAAAATCTGATGAAATATGTCAGTTGTGCAATAGATACATTTATAATAGTTTGAAGCAACTAATGCTGTACTGCCAAACGCATAAAATTCAAAAGCAACAATATTTACATTCATACATATTGGAAAACAGTGGCGAATTATCGTTAGAAAATGTGCTAAATATTGACAGTACTCAAACAGTGACAGTAATCGGCCACCATTTGTCAATTGGAATGGACGGGCCCACCTATACGCTGTTAATGGTCATTTTGACCATAAGGAGTCATTTCTGACCAATGGTGCCGTTGACTTTTTTCATCCTCATGACTCGTAGATTCGAAATATGCAATAAAAAAATTGACCTTGAATAACATTTCAAGGTCAATTTTGCGGGGGTTAATATGGGGGTTATTTTTTCCGATCTCACATTGGAGAATCATCTGGCAAACGGATGACCATTATTTTTGGGACACCCTGTACAACATCGGTACTTAAAAAACTTTTATTTATAACAACCAAGGGCAAAACAGCTATTGATTAACTCACATTTTAATTTTAATTGTTCAAAAAGTTCAGGTGAACCTTTAACTTTTTGATGAAAAATCTGTTATCATAAAAGTTGAAGAAAACTTCTATTGAGCAAACCTTTTATTAACAAGTTTGTTAAATACTCTCAAAATAGAGATGGGCGATCTGAATCGACCTTTTAAAAGATCGATCTTTTTAACACGCAATATAGATTTCTTGAATCAAACTCCAAGGGCCGATCTTTTCAAAGAATCGATCTCCAAGGGCCGATCTTTTAAAGAATCAATCTATCTAGAATACTGTAAAATAAATTGTTCTTTTTTATTTCAAATACTCAAATATTAATTCTAACTTCTTCTTACTCAATCTCATTTCTGAAGAATTCTAATTTATTTAACTGAAGAAGAAATTTACATAATAGTTTCCTATTTCCAGTAAGAGACTTTTAATAAAACAATAACATTATAAAAGGACTCAACACCTTCAGTTTCAATACCTTTAGTAAAGCTAAATAATATATTTTTATTCTTAAAGAGTGTTCTATAATTATTTTATTTATTTTCACATTTATTGTACATATGTATATTTATATTTTTTAGATTATATTTTTATTTCTATTTTTATTTCTGATTTGGTATTATTATTCTTTATTTTAGACATTGTATTACTATTAGCATTATTAAAAAAAAAATCAGTCCAGTAAAAAAATAGATATATAAAGGTATCTAATTCATGACCAACGGCACACTAGGGCGATAGTATGGTCAGTACTATGCTCCGGCCGCCTGATTTTACCCTTGACTGCTTCGACTGCTAGAGTCATTAGCTCAAGGTACCCATTATTAAATTAATTAAAGGCTGGGTTGGCCTAGGGACGGTCAGGGAGGCCGAATTCAACCCATGAACAAAGACACTTGAAGAAAAAATCTTTAGTGCTTGCTCGGGATTTGAACTCTGGTGCTCCAACATATTAGTCCACTGCTCTACCACTGAGCTAACCTCGCCCCCAGCATTATTATGATTACTTAAATATTAAAACCACTAACACAAAATGGCCAGATCCTTGGCAATGTCAATGTACTTGTGCCAAATTCTATTCTAAATTAGTAATTTGGGTCCAGAATAAACCCTTCTTTAACATCCATCGATTTAGTTTATTTTAAAATATATCTTTCTCTGTAGATGCCTACGGCGTTATTATTAATTGGCTCTGGATTGTCCCCATCCAACTTGGTTCTGGTGGTTAACGAACTCGTTCAATCATTTGCAAGTGGAATGCTATATACCAAGTTTCTTGGTAAAAACCACAACAAAACAAAAACTCTCTCCAGTTAGCACGATAACCGCCATAGTTTTTAGGTATCTAGTACGTAGGTCGAAAAAGATTTGAAGACATTTTCCAAAAATTCATTCATGAGTACAACCCCAATAGGTATACCATCGGAAAGGGCTGAAAATCTGAAATAGCAATGCTATAGGAAGGTGTTAATGGCCTCAGTCGATGTACAAGAAAAAAAACTTATCTAGCTTATTTGCAAACAGATTTAGGCAGACAACATTTTTGTTTTGTTATTATAATTTTCTTTTTAGGTGCTTTGACTGACGGGTTCATTGGCACCAAGGTCAAGGGAATTTTTTTTTTCATGTTTTCTACGTTGGAGTAACCCTCCAGCGAGGGAGTTATTTATCTACGTATGCCATCCTTTGTGGATACTACACGTATTTTGATTGTACGATATCCCCTAGATATTTTAATCCCAGCTAATCGCTGTACTCTTTCTAGTTTTTTCACATTTCTTTTTACACTTAAAGCATGGCCCCATATTTCAATCCCGTACGTCAAAATGGGGACAATCGCCCCTGTGTAGATTGTTGCTAATGCGTCAGAATTAAGACCCCAAGTGACTCTGGCAGCCATCGATAGTCCATTTATTATTGAAAATAGTCGTGTTTGTAAGTTAGTAATGTGATAGTTCCATTTCAACTTGTTGTCAATATAAAGTCCTAGATATTTAAGAACAGTTTTGTCTTGATTAGTTTGTCCATTTAGAGTAATGTCTAATTTAGGTATATTTCTACTTCTTGTAAATAGTGTGTATGTAGATTTCTCCAAGTTAAACGTAAGTTTGTTTCTGTTCGTCCATTCATTAATTGTGTCTAAAGTTAAGTTTGCATGTTCTTCTATTTCAGTTAAGTTTGTCCCAACTACTGTAAGTAGAATGTCGTCAGCAAATGCTGTAATCTCTGTCCCTTCAGGTGTTTCTGTTGTGAGTACTGTCCATAATTAGGTTCCATAGTAGTGGTGAACAAGCTGATCCTTGTGGAGTACCTCTGTCCCTTCGGGGGTTTCTGTTGTGAGTAAACTGTCCATAATTAGGTTCCATAGTAGTGGTAAACAAGCTGATCCTTGTGGAGTACCTCTGTCCTTTCAGGGGTTTCTGTTGTGAGTAAACTGTCCATAATTAGGTTCCATAGTAGTGGTGAACAAGCTGATCCTTGTGGAGTACCTCTGTCCCTTCGGGGGTTTCTGTTGTGAGTAAACTGTCCATAATTAGGTTCCATAGTAGTGGTGAACAAGCTGATCCTTGTGGAGTACCTCTGTCCCTTCAGGGGTTTCTGTTGTGAGTAAACTGTCCATAATTAGATTCCATAGTAGTGGTGAACAAGCTGATCCTTGTGGAGTACCTCTGTCCCTTCAGGGGTTTCTGTTGTGAGTAAACTGTCCATAATTAGATTCCATAGTAGTGGTGAACAAGCTGATCCTTGTGGAGTACCTCTGTTCTGTGATGTATGTACCGTCGTGTTTTGTAGTGTCATGTATACATGTCTATTATGGAGATAGTCTGTTAGTAATCTGTAAATATTTTGGGGGTATTGGTGTTTGTGTAGTCCAAATGAAAAGGTCAAGGGAATGTCACACGTGTATCGAGAAACCGATATTTTATTCGTTAATAAATGTTACAAGGTTCATAAAAAAATACAAAACTACAATAAAAACATTTTATTTCAATAATTTATTGAAATTATTAAGTGTTAATCATACAAATTATATACATAGGTACCAAATTAGAATGTTAAAATATTGTGGAGTACCCTGACAGGTTTACCTGTTTCATTTATGCTTGAGGGGATGTCAGAAGTGACAGGACCAAGAATAATGATGTACAGGGCCAACCAAATTATAATTATATACTTTTTTTCTATCCACGTTATCTTTTACTTCTAATTCTGTAATTATTTTTAAAATAATCATTTCGAATCTATTTTGATCTCCTCGTTTTGATAAGCTCTTAGAATAGAATTAGTTGATATTTACTTATTATATGGCGAGACTAATTTAAACACCTGCTCCAATGGGTCTAGTGGCTAACGCCTTAGATTCTCATGTGGGTTCAATTCCCACCGGCGCGCCGGAACATGATTTTTTTGGGGGGAAATATCTTAACGCGTATTTGTTTGAATTTCTAAGGTTACACGTAAGCTTTTTATAAGTAATTGAACGTGAAAAACCATTTTGTAACCCATTTCTACAATTGTTGCTGATGAATTTGGAAAAAAATTAATTCTTCTTGGAGTTTCCTGATATATTCTTTTATTTTTTAAAACCCGTTAGGATATCGTAGTAAATGTAAACCATCTATTCGAAAGCCTATTCAAATATCTACCAAAAAGGATTATACAATTTTAGATAAAGCGATCTCATACGGAGAAATCGAGGTTTTAATGGAGTAATTCCCTCTTGGGGTACTATTGTGGCGCCTAAGATCTTGCTTCACTTTCTTTTGATGTTTTAAATGTGGTTACATTAATCACGAATAGTTAAGACGGGACATCAACTGTTTATATTATAAGCTTTCCAAATGAGACTAGGGATATGAACAAAAAATACACTAGTATCACGAGCTTTCGATATAAGCTTATCATTCTTATGCCACTGTTACAGTATGTTGGTAATAATATGGTATTTATATCGTATATTATGTTACAACAACGAATCATGGAATCTGTCATTAACTAAAATTCCATCATTTGTCATTGATCCTTCCTGGAGTGATGGATGAGAAGTTTATTTTTGATAAATAAAATTTATAGGCCCAACTACCGGTCTTTTTAACAACCTAACTAAAAACAAAAACAAAACAAACTCTTTGATAGCTTGTCGTAAAATGGCCTTAACCCTCAAATTTAATTGAGAGGATGTTTATCAGACTGACATGATCAGTCTTGATAAGGAAAGCCGAACCACCCAACCTGTCTGCTTAGCATCATGTTCCTATGGTTACTTCTATTGAATCGGCTGATGTTTGTATCTACTGTTCTTAAATAGAGGCTTTTATTATGTATATATTTAATTTATAGAGTTCCGTAGCGTAGGCAAGAAACTCTTTATGGGTCAACGTTAAAAGTGATGCCGCGGAAAAGTTGTGAAATTGAGTGACTAAAAAGGGATAAAAATATTAAAAATATCTGTTGGTCTCTTCCGGTCGCGCATTTGCTCTAACGTTTGACAAAATTTAAAAGGAAACAGATTTTATTGGAATTTTGATTATGTTTCAAATTACCATTTTTAGTGTGTAATAGTTGAAATTGCCATCTACGAGGCACTAAGAAATTAATATGTAAAACTGGAATTGTCTGTTAACATCTTCCGGTCGCGCAAGGGCTACCAAATATTGCCAAAATTGCTCAAAATTCATTGATTACAATGTAGATACATGACTTGTGATTACATTACATGTCTGGTAATTTGAAGTGTGACTTATTATCAAAGGCATCGTCACCTCGAGTTAATAGTACTACTTTTTATTAAGCCATCCGGAGCTTCACCTCCATACACCTTCGCAGAAGCTGGTCACTCACTACCAGCACCCTTATGTGTTCAACCATGGCTTTTCATCTTAAAGGTACCTTGAGGTTTTAATTTTTTCGTTAAGAAGCTTAGGGCCATCTGTAAATAGTTCCGTCTTTTGCGTTACCCGGTAGAGGTATTTTGGGAATTTTCTCCTAAAAATAGAAGGGAGGAAGGGAGCCAAAAGTGGTTGTTTTCTTCAAAGTTCGCCGTCGTGCTGATTTCCATTTATGTATCGGAATATATAAATAAATAAATGTAACATCAGACCGAGGAAAGTCGTGGTGAAACTACGAACTCAGAATAAAAAATCGTTCTTCTAGGATTTAAAATCCAAATGGTATAAGAAATACTGCGGCCATAAATTAGCTGACACAAAGATATCTTGATTTCTCCTTCATCTATCATTCTTAGTGTTTAAAATATCACTCCGACTCGTTTATTTTATTATTAAACTAGCTGTTACCCTGAGTGCCATGCTGCACCTACTTCATATTACAATGCTGTTACGTACATACTACTACTTCTTTATATAATGTATATATATGTGTATGTATATGATGTAAAATAAAGAAAAATCAATCAATGTTATAATGTAAATGTATGACTGATTAATAATGTAAAATCCTTTTAGAAGAGTTTACTTTCATATCCCAGAATTTCATCTTAAACAGCATGCATATGTACATATACAGGGTGTGCCCAAAATAAACGGCCTAACTTCGGGAATCGAATGCCGGACGAAAAAAGTCCTTTAGAATTTATCTCGTTTATTAGGAGATGTTACTTGCATATTTTCGCACCTCTTCAGGGGCACTTCTACAACAAAACATCATTTTTTGTACATCCAAACGAAACAAATTTTTTATAAATGCTATAAAATGCCATAAAATATTACTGACCTAAATTAAATGTTAGACCTACCCTAATATGTAAAGTTATTGGCAAAATTTACTGGAAATATGAACACACAATAAATAATATGTTTAGTAACATTAAAGGCAGGGTGAAAGCATCAAGCACAAAATATAATATTTTTAAAATCAATTGTAACAAATGTTATATTGGGGAGTCAGGACAATTATTAAGTAAAATAATTATAGAACATGTTAAGAGCATCAATACACGTGAAAATGATAGAGCATTGATGGATCATGCAATATCAAAAAAGCACACTTTCAATTTCAAGGAAGAAAAAATAATATACAAAGAAAGGAATACGCTGGGAAAAAAGATGAAAGAAATTATATATACTTTAAAAAATGCAATAATACCAGTGAATAAAAGAACTGATCTTAAAAATGTAAGTAGAGGTGTTTGACGAGTAGATCTAACTAGGAGATCTACAAAAGACTGATTAAGACATTTTGCCCATTTTGGTAGTCCCCGTACATTATTAGTTAGTAAGCTGGACTCTAGAGCGAGTCTTGCTCAAAACCTTGCAAATACGCAGTGATGGCACTTTAGTTCTGAAAGAAGCTTTATCGTATCAAAAAAGTCCGTCACGCAGGAGGTGCATAACTAAGCACTTTCCTCAGAATTTGGGTAGTGTAGACTGCTTTCCAGAATAATTTGCTTAAAATATCCTATAAAAATAAAATAAAAACATGAATAGTTCTCTTTTAATTTTGTAATGAGTAAGTGTTCAATTATTAATTTGCTTCCTGAGTTATGTTTACACATGGCACCTACTACACTACTTCATTAATACAAAAAACTTCATATTTTCGCCTTTTGATCTGACGCAGGAACAGGATACAGTCTCTCTAGTGGTAGAAAGCGCTCCTTGCGGCGGCCTTGCGAACCTACGCCTGGCGGGCTATTCTATTGAAATATATTAAAAAGTAAACTCCCCTTTCCGATAGACCGATTTAGATCATTTTTACAAAACGTCAGCAGAAATTACGACCGGTATGAGTATATTTGTAATTTGGGTCCGGAGTAAACCCCACCTCCTAATGAACCGATTTTGTTTATTTTCACAACACATATTTACCTGTAGATTACTACCACGAATACCGAGTTTCGTCGAAATATAACAAAATCACGGCTGATAGTGGCGAATTGGTATTGTGGGTCCGGGGTAAACCCCCCCCCCCCCTCCTAATGAGCCGATTTAGTTTATTTTTACATCTCACTTTTCTCTCTATATTACCACTACGAATACCAAGTTGCGTTGAAATATAACAAATATTACGGCTGGCATGGTCAAATTAGTGTTTTGGGTTCGGGGTAACCCCCCCCCCCCCTTCCGGTGGACCGATTTTGGTGGTTAGCGAACTCGTTCAATCGTTTGCTAATTGAATGCTATATACCAAGTTTCGCGAAGAAAAAACAAAAACTCTGGCCGCTATCGTGTTAACAGATATATATATATATATATATATATATATATATATATATATATATATATATATATATATATATATACATTTTAACGGGGGTCATTTTCAGTGTCAACTAGGTAGGATCGATAAAGATTCAAAGAAATATTTCAAAAATTCCGTCATGAGTGCTACCTCAATAGCTTCTTTCCTTCGGAGGAAAGTGCTAAAATCACAGTTTCGATTTCAAGGAAGAGAAAATATTATACAAAGAAAGGAATACGATAGGCAAAAAAGATCAAAGAAATTGTATATACTTTAAAAAATTCAATAATAGCAGTGAATAAACGAACTGATCTTAAAAATGTCCACAAAATTTTCCATGGAATAATAAAACAAGACACAATTTTAAATTTTGGCCATTTTGGTGATCCCCGTACATAATTAGTTAGTAAGCCAGACTCTAGAGCGAGTCTTGCTCAAAACCTTGCAAATACGCTGTGATGGCACTTTAGTTATGGAAGAAGCTTTATCGTATCAAAAAAGCAGTCCTGAAAAAAAGGCCTGTGATTTCATCATCATCCTTCGGCCGGCTCAGAAAGATCGTGCAGTTCAATTGCGTATGCGCGAACTTCTGAAAGGAAAATATTCCTTTACATTCTCCGTACAGTCCAGCCGTCGGGGCTCTTATATAATTTAAAATTGACTACTTATTTCCAGTGGTATAGGTTAAGTTGTATGGCACGCAATGGACGTGGAGGATCGCCAATAAATAAATTGGGTAATATTTTTGTTTGGGGTAAATAAAGCATTTTTTGGGGAACTTTTTGGACAACTCCTTATACATGTTTACAAATAAAAACTCAGAAGTGACACAAGTGGTGAGTTACAGTCTCAGATCTCTGGTGGATAGCGGCCCATAAGGATGGAATCGTTTCTCTTAGATGGGGGATAGAACCAGGATGGTCTTAATATCTTCTTTGTATTCCACAGATTTTTTTGTTTCAATATTCAGGAATCTCTCCAAAGCAGTGATCCACATCTGGAAATTCGGCGTGTTGTATTCCTTCTTATAGAAAACTTTACAGTGAATTTATGACACAATCCGGAAGTGTTGGCCAGATTATATATATTTATTTATATATGGAGGCTCTAAAGTTTGCACTAAAGTGTTTATGGCAAAATCAAACGGTAATGTTCCTTAACCAAAACTCGAAAACGACGAACCAATGTTTTGTCCCGTTCAGTATTTATGTTAACTGAGTTTTTTTTTAAGGTTAATAAAAAGAAAGTTTCAAAACAACTTTTTTTATAGATTTATTTTATTTACAGAATATATCTATACCCCGGAGGTAAAATACACCAAGTCACATTCTTGCAATCTTTCAGAAGAGCCAATTTTCCATTACTTTGAGCTATTAAAATTTGTTCCTTCGTTACTTATAAAAACAGTTTAAACTAATGCTTCACTTTGTTTTTGGCATTGATAGATAATTGGAAGTATTGATCATAGTCCAACAAAACCCAATCCTAAACATGATGTATTTTACCTCTAATTAAAACATAGATGATTTTTTTTTTTTTTTTTTTATTTTTTTTTTTTACGGCGCATCTACTTCTAGGTCATTAGCGCCGACATCCAGGGTGCAGCTAGGAATTTTCCCAACGAGCCCTGAGATGAGAAAATTCCGGCCGGAGGTGGGGATCGAACCCACCATCTCCCGCTTATGAATCCAATGCGCTAACCATTGGACCACGGGAGACCCCACATGATTTTATTTTTCTCTCTCTTATTTTCGTTATCCCTGGGAACAAGACATAGTGCCTTATGCCATTATACGGATCAAAAAATCCACTTTAAGAACATGTTGTTAAGTCAATTTAATAAAAAAATGGGCAGTGTCCATTACCTCCGAGGTACAGGAATACAATCTACAATAAATTGTATTATGCAATCGGACAAAAGTCGTTTGCCCACGCCTCAGGTGTCCCAGTTGTTAGCCGAATACCTTCCTTGTTAGGAAGGATTCTAGGATGGCCTCAAGTGAAAACTGAAAAGGCAAAAAAGCTCACTAAACATAAAACTACTAGCAGATCTTTTTAAGAACTCAAAATATATCTAAAAGCGCATTCCAATGGTCTATATCACTTTTTATGTATCGTATAACTTCCCACATAACGATCAGAACAACTTCTTCACAAAAGAACAAACATAATATCAAATTCCTAATCTTTTCCAAATTCCAATCCCTTTTTTCAGGATGGCCCTTCGCGGCTTCTTATGAGTCTAAACCCACCCAACAAACAGCGTCCTTCCTACTAAAAAAAAAAAATGTCAATCTAATATATTCATCGTATTTCAACGAAATTTTGTTCTATTAGAATATTTGTAAACTCAGGCCAAGGAGTAATACTACCTTGAAGTGGTCAAAGTCCTACATATTTTCTCCAATTTGTGGATCACAAGTAAATCAATATTTTTCAATTCTTTATGGCATAATTCTTTGGAAACAAAATGGCGACGCAGTGTCTGGCGAACAGAAACCTTATTTTTACGCAAGATAGTCTGCAGGCGACAATTTTTGATCTGGGAACAAAACTTAATTATTTTTTTAACGAGGAAAGTTAAATCTAGTGAATTACGTAGGCTTTTTAAGAAATATTTCAAAAACTAAAGATAACTCGAAAAACTTTATCTAATAGAACTTGTCGGTTATGGGGTTGTAGAGCATTCCATTCGCTCCAATAGTATATATAACTTTACTATTTTATGTATTTTCCTCCAACTGGAAAACAGTTTTAGTGTTCATCGTGATATCTTGCAACAACTGTCGACCAATGAACCGTTTAATTTCTCACCATTTCCAGTCATTATGTAAATATAGGTAGTACTGGAAGTATAAATAGTACGAAATATATAATTTTGGGCCTCAGACCAGTTATTCACACTCAATTATATAACATCTTGACCATTATATTGGCAATGGTTTTGTTAAGACCAATTGAGTGCTTATATAACGTTTGAAAGAAAATACATAAAATAGTATTGTAATATATATTATTGAAGCTAATGGAATGCTCTACAACCCCTTAACCGACATTTATTTTTTGGGTGCATCGTTGAAGAGATATCCGGTCGAGAATAGAAAAAAGTGTGTTTTTTCCCAAAATGACAGACTTTCAAGAGCGGATATTTTGAAAACTAAAGATATCTCGAAAAACCTCATTGAATAAAACTTGTAGGAAATTTAATAAGCTTTCATTTGTTATAGAATGGTCATGTCGCTAGGACGCAGGGTTCCCGAGATATAAGTGAAAACCCGAAAAATGGGACCTTCTAAACCCCCCTCCCCCCATCACAAAGGCTACGGGTGAGGACTTTAGATATGTTCATCTCTTAACTAGCCGAAAAACAAAGTTATAAAGTTAAAAATTGTGTTCCAAACATTTCACTCTATAACTCTTAGTTGCTTGGACTATTAGTCGCTAAATTTCAGATTTCACGATGAACACTGACATTATTTTTACGTTTGAAGGAAAACACATAAGATAGCAAATTAATATATACTATTGAAGGTAATGCAATACTCTACAACCCTAAAACCGTTATTTATTTTTTGGGTTCATCCTTGAAGAGTTATCCGGTCAAAACGGGGGAAAAATATGCGGCAAAAGTGTTTTTCCCCAAAATGACATGTTATTTATTTAGGAAGTGTACCATACATAACATAATATATTTATTTCTATCAGATTCTTCAATATATCCAGTCAGATAAAAGAAACATTTTGCCTAATTTTCGGGCTCTACTCATAAAATAACATAAATAATGTAAAAAAACAAAAAAATTATATTCATAGGCCTGAAGTCCAGTGAGATCTTTCGGAAGGTTATTTTCCCACGCTGTCACGTGAGGTTACAAATAAAAAAAAATTATTAATGCGTGACAAACATTACAAAACCCATAAATGCAGATGTCAAAAAATTTGAAGAAAAAATTTATTTTAGGTCACTAATGCCAAAATGCAAATAGGCTCGTTCACCTCAATTAAACTGCCTTAATATATTCCCTGCCCCCTCCCACCTGGATTCGAATATCCACAAAGTTAATTATCAGCCCTTTCTCACGTTTCTGGAAAAGGATACGCAACAAGATACTGATCCGGACTGTAGAAATGAATTTCAAAATTTGACATTTCCGAACTACCTTTCACTTCTGTCAGGGAAGGACTAATGGAGCTGCGTGATAAAGAAGTGCGTTATTTTAAAAGAAATTTATATCCTAAATTTTTATGTGCCTATAATTTTGTTACGGATGAAGTGGATTTTCGAGTATTTTATCATATTATTTTAATTTTTTTTGGTCAATTTTTAAAGAACTGTTAAGACTGCTCTCATGAAAGAATTATAGACAAATCTCTTCAAATCTCATCGATCCTCCCTACGGGATACCAACACTTTTCCCATATATATATATATATATATATACTAGCTGACAAACGTTGTTTTGCCATATAAATTATTTCTAGTGCTTATTTTGGTAGTCAAATAAAAAATAACTATCTTATTATTAGTGTCTGGGGATGTGGTCTATTACTGCAAAGGAATAAAGGCGCGGAGAACGATGACGGCCTATAAAAATGGCAAATAACCGATCATCCATTATATTAGCACTTTCCTCCGAAGGAAAGTAGCTATTGAGATTGCACTCATGAAGGAATTTTTGAAACATTTCTTCGAATCTTTATCGATCCTACCTAGTAGAGACCGAAAATGACCCCAGTTAAAATTTATATATATATTTATTTATTTATTAGGGTGGGCCTTTAACAATTTTTTAGCATAAATATGCTTAAGCGATGACTAAACTGAAAAAAAATGTTACAAAAAAGTGTTACAGAAAGTCTCCACTGGCGTTCGCGCTGGCGGCGTGACTATGTACGAATAAGAAGACTGTATGTTATACAGTACATTACATAGGTTTTAAGTAAAGATGGAATGGTTGGGATTCGGCTAAATAAACCTCAATATGATTTTGTTTTAAAAAATCTATATTTCGGACGTTTCGGCTACTCATTGGTAGCCTTCGTCAGCTAAAATGACAAAAAAAAGAAATTAATACAAAAACAAAAAAAATTATGATTGTGATAGGTAACAGAGCTATAGATACAATTAACTTATAAAAGAACATATCGTCTTAAATTCTTAGAAGGAAAAAGTGAATAGTAATTGATTTTACAAAGAAATAAGAAGCTACATACCAATGACAAATATAGTACCTAATAGTAACAATAATTAATTTTACAAAGAAATAAGATACTACATACCAATAGAAATGCCGAGCGACAGAGGAAGACCAAGGTTGGCAATTAAGTAACCATTGTAGAGTGTCGACGGCTAACTATCTAATCATCATTACATAGGTTTGTAATTAAGCATATTTATGTTCCTTTAAGTACTTTATGTATCTTTAAATAATAAGCGAAAATAACACAAAAATATCCAAGTTTTGTAATTTGTTGAGTAGTTTTCAACAAAAAATATTGCATCTCAAAGGTTGCTAATTTTGGCCCCTGGTCAATGGGAACGTTTTTTTTTTTTTTTTTTTTTTTTTTTTTTTTTTTTTTTTATAGGAAATAATGTTTAGAAATCCAAATACATATACGGCTTTCTCAAGCGGTTGGTTTTTTTAACGTTTTTATTTCTTCATAAAAGAAACCTTTCGCTCGGATAAACAGCGGCTAAAAAGATAAGGGTTTTTACCTTCTTCGGTGTGTCTGTGGAACACACAGTGAAGAATAGGAGAGAGGATAGGACATCTGAGCCTATGGCCGATCATGGGGACTACGATGTTTAACCCTTAAGTAGGGAGGTGGGGTGCTCACAACACCCCAATGAAAAAAAAATCGCTCCCACAAAAAGGGGTCTTTAAAATTAGCATCTACTTAATTATTTCACTTTTTTAAACCCATTACCAATATTATATAACCAAATATTTGATTACAGTGCTCAAATATGGTATTTTTTTAAATAATAAAATTTGAATCGTTTTTGTTCATTTGTAATTTTGTTTTTATACAGTTATAAAAAATATGACTTGGTTGAATTATGAAAAATTTGTAATCAAGTTTGATTTGATTATTAAGGGATAGAAAAAGACAAAACAAGTACTTAATTTAAAATATATTCTTGCAAAGTACACTAATTTAATCTGTGAAATAGTGCATGTTTCTAACTCTAAATGTCCACGACAAATTTACTTCACGTCATTCATATGCAGAAATGTTTTTCAAAAACAACAAAAAATCGTTGTTTTCTTATCTAAACTTTACTTTCTGTGTATATTGAACAAACGGTTCATCTACCAGACAGTCTGTGATCCGTTTTTGGTGCTGGTAGTGGCATCATCCTCCTGGTCATTTTGGCCGACTGATGTATTTAGGAATCAAAGATTCTGTTGGTCTTTTTTCAATTCGTGGTTTAATCAGTTTACGCCCTATATCTCTGAAGAACTCGACCCTCACTAGAGTTCGTACTAGGATTATTTCCTACATATATTGCCTGAGAGTTAATGCCGGCTATGTGAAGAATTCTAAAGAAGACAGTTAGAGGACACGTCGAGCTACAGGATATGTAGCGTACATCTTGGCAATGATGTCTACATCACCTTTTGGTAGAATATAGAATGTTACTATTTCTACCTTCTCATCTCAGCCTGAACTATAGTGATTCTTCATCCAACTGTTCACTTTATGTTTCAAGGAATGATTTTTCAAAAAAATATATACTTTCCTCTTCATCTGAATCAATATACTGAACTTCTCCATCATCTTTACATACTTACTAAAAGGCCTCTCCATTCTTTCTTGATTTTCTTCATATAAAATATCAAACGGTGGCCGAAGCAAACAATTATATTTTAAATTTTTGTAACGTAAGTAGGGAGGTGGGGTGTTGTGAGCACCCCAAGCCAATAAAAGACCCGAAAGACGGACAAATAAGGTTTTTTCTGATGCAAACGCAACCTCAATGTGAACATAACTACTATTTAGGAAGGCACCAAGGCGATGAAAAAGATTGAAAATCTTTAAATTGAAGAGAGAGTGAGTGAGAGAGAGAGAGAGAGAGAGAGAGAGAGAGAGAGAGAGAGAGAGAGAGAGAGAGAGAGAGAGAGAGAGAGAGAGAGAGAGAGAGAGAGAGAGAGAGAGAGAGAGAGAGAGAGAGAGAGAGAGAGAGAGAGCAAGAGAGAGAGAAAGGCCGGCAAAGAAGCAGATTAGCAGATCTGGTTGCTGCAAACCAGTATTCATCATAACATGTGTTCGTGATGCAATGAACAAGGCAATTCCCGTTTAATTGGAATCCCTCAATTTGAATCTATTTATAAAACGATGCACCTGTAAGGAGTATAAAAATAAACGCATTCTTACGTCCGTTTGAACGTATCATGTTTAGAGAGAAGAATATCGGTAGACAGTTGGGTTATGTTCAGGGCATAATATTTATAGACCTAGGGATCTCACGCATCCTCCGAGTAACCGGTTGTCGGGACGCCCATTCTCTACATGGAATCCTCTTGTTCTTCACGGGTTAATAAATATCTTTTCAGGATCTATTGCTGGCACTCCTTAGGCCGGGCGCAAATTGAGCCCAGCGCAGACGCAGCAGAGACGAAGCACAGGCCTCGGCGTTTCTGCAACACATTAGTTTCAATGGAGTGCCGCATATTGAAGCCAGCGCAGGCGCAGGCGCGGCAAGGGCCTCTGTCGTCCCTCGGCGTTTTTGTGTTTTCACACAGATTCCTACGTCCTCTGTCGGTACTGGCTCGCTCGCCATTCCATTTAATCATGGAAAGTTTAATATGTGAAGTGAAAATTTTTATTGTGTTGTGCGATACAAGTCTTCTGAATTATATGAGGACGACAAGTAAAGACCAGATATTGGATTAAATCGGCAAAGAATTAAACACGGACAACGGTAAGTACAGGTTATTTTGTCTGTTTTTAATATATTAATTGAAATGCAAAGTAGATTTACATTTAAAAGCGTTGCAACTCTTTAAAATATTATTGAGATTACAATTGAGTTAAAACAAATAAATCAAGTGAACAAAAATAGTGAGTGTTATTATAAAAATGAATTATGTAAGTACAGGTTATTTTACCTGTTTTCATTATTTTAATAGAAATACAAAGTAGATTTACATTTAAAGATGTAGTAACACTCAAAAATGTTATTAATATAACAATTGAACTGAAACAAATAAATCAAGTGAAGAAAAATAGTATTATCAAAATGAATAATATAAGTACAGGTTATTTTGCCTGTTTTCGTTATTTTAATAGAAATACAAAGTAGATTTACATTTAAAGATGTAGTAACACTTAAAAATATTATTAACATATCAATTGAATTGAAAAAAATAAATTAAGTGAACAAATTTAGTGAGTATTATAAGAATGAATTATTAAGTTCAGGTTATTTTACCTATTTTTAATATATTTATTTAATTAAGTAGATTTAAAAATAAAGTAACTCTTAAAAACATTATTGAGATTACAATTGAATTAAAGCATATTGTATTAAGTGAACAAAAATAAGTGAGAAAATTGTTTGTAGTTAAAGAATGAAGAACCACTCAAAGCTGGTTTTCTTATGGTTACACGTTTACTGTGAATAGCTCAAAAAAATTTGTATAAAATTGCTATTTTCTCTCATACTCTATTGTAATTGTTTCCCACATTTTGACATTAGGTTCAGGTATTTAAACAGGTTGCGAGTGTGTCCATATTGCCCGGCATACTTCAGACATAATGGTGGGAACAGTCCTTTCTCCCAACCTATAGCTATTATTTTAAACATATCCCCAGAAGCCAAGTATTTGAAAGGAAATACTATTGCATTATGTTATTTGAGTTCTAATATCTAATAATAAATGTTGTTATAGGAAAGAAGGCTGAAGACCAATGGACAAAATTGATAAACTACCAAGGGAATTCGATATACAATCTAACAAAAGTTATGCCCTTGCAATCTCAACAGTTAAGAAGAAGAAAACTATTTGTCGCAGTTACGGAAGCTGAAGACAAAATTTATCCTCAATCTCGGAATGATGGTTGAGAATTAGCAGATAATCCATCATATTTACTAACTCCCACGATTATCAATTAACATGATGAGGAAGAAACAACAAAAACCTTCATTGAAATTGAATTATTTTGTCTATTTACTCATTTTACTTATTGTATTAGTTCATTCTCCGGTTCGTTAATTATTTTTCTTGTCTCATTTTTCCTGTTATTTTAAATAAAATTGTTAAATATGATATGTACATAAAATAAAACTATGATTGCCTAAGACATATTGCTACCTTCACTTCAGTTCCAATTGGCCTCTGAGCACTACATTCCTTTCCTTTAATTTCACTTTAATAATCTCATGTATTTTATAAAATTGTAGTCGAGTTGTATATTAGAAATTCAAAGTAAATACTCGTTTAAAAATATAGTAAACACATTAAATAGGCACACATTTGGTAGGTTTTTAATGTGGCCTAAGTTTCATTCACTTCATTTCATTTTTTAGGGTTAATTCAATTGTTTTAATTTCAAATTTCGTTGAGAATAAATTTGAAGTCTAGTCTCCCTTCAAAATGTATGAATTCAATTGTTATGTTAATGGTATTTTTAATTAAAAACACCTCAAATTTATTATGATCACCTCAAACCATAAATATTTTATTTATTTATTTACTCTCCTTACATGTAACATTTCGGCCTTTAGGCCATTTTCAAATCCCTAGAAGAAAAATAAAGTAAGTGTTAACATCACATTTTTAATTAAGCTTGGACCTCGGAATTTTCTTCTGGAGTAAATAAGGATATGAGATATTTTTTTTGTTTATTCCTACCCCCAAAGAAAATTTACAAATCAAAATTACTGGCTTGTGCCAGTTCATGTTCTACTCCACGTGCATTTGTTAGTGTTTGAAGGTGGAGTACATTTTTTTTTATTAAGATTTTGATATTAATCAAGGATACTGGCTTGTTGGGAGTACTAAGAAAGATTTAAATTCTATTATTAATAAACTAAATGTTTATGCTAAGGTAAAATGTTGAGAAGAGTTCAATGTTTTCATAGATTATGTAATAATCAGGAAATAACTTAAATCTAGGTAAATTAAGGAATAAATTACAAACATACCAGAGAATAAAAATAATAAAACTAAAATGTGATAATATATATAAAATGGCGCTAATTATCCGAGCAATCGATGCACCATAATAATAAAGATGGTAAACATAAAACCTTTGTAGATTGTAAGAATATAAGAGAAAATTTATTATTTAGAAATAATGATGCGGATAGTGAACTAATAAAGAATTATAATGAGTATTTATAAGAAAAACTGGTTGTGAATTTAACTGATATAAAAATCCTTTAGGAACTAATTAATTAAATGAAAATTTAGATTTGTTTCTGACGAATGCCCAGATAGATATAATAAATGTAATAATAGATGTAGAGTGTATTTTAAAATCATTAGATACTTGTAAAAACCATTTTAATAGCCTTAGAAATGATATAAGTAGGAAAATTGGAAATTTTGTTGAGAAGAAAGAAAAAAATGTTTTTAACTGGGTAAATTAATTAAAATTTGGGAGGATTTAAAAATTACAATTAGGTTTAAAAAAGAAAATTCTAAAGGTATATTATTATAAATGGCTTAGAGGGTTGAATGAGATGTTAACACTTCCATTTTTTTTTTTTTCTAGTGTTTTGAAAGTGGCTTAAAGGCCAAAACGTGTGTGTAAGGAGAGGAAATAAATAAATGAAATATTTATGGAATAGGTGATGATCATACTAGGGCGTTTTTAATTTAGCTTGACCTCAGAATTTTCTTTTGGAGAAGGATATTATAAGATAATATTTTTATGTTTCACTATATTTTTAAGTCTACTTAATATTTCGAGTAATATATCCGAAATCGTTTTTAAAATATTAAACCCGCCATGAGTTTCTCTTTTTCTCAAAAAGTTCCTAGATTTCCCTCTCTTTCATTTTTTTTTTAAATACAGACGACAAAAAAAGCGTACTGTTTTCGTATCATCAGATTTGGACTCAAGGCTCAGCAGCGCAGCGCGTGGCTTCTATCGGAACTAGGCAAGTTACCGAGCTGGGTTCAATTTGCGTTACCGTTTCTGAACTGGGTCCTACGGACCTCCTCTGTCTGTTTTTTCGCTATTTCTGAAGCCCCTGTGCTGCGTCTGCGCTGGGCTCAATTTGCGCCCGGCCTTATACTTTCTCCTAATCCTTGAAGTTCTTCCGTAACATATGTGTTTATAAAAACCGGCTTCCATCTCTTGCGGTGTTTCTCTTTCAGACTGATATTTTCCTGGACATCTGTCTCGCTTTTTCGGAGTCACGGTTTCCTATGTGGTGGTTACAGCTTGCTTCAACAGATAGTCGCTGTATGTGGCTTTAATTATACTTAACTATCTCGTAGTGTGAGAGCTATTAGTACTGTGAATATTGAGATGTTTTTAGCTAACATTTTCTACTTATTAAAAGTCCTCCATACATCATTTCGCAATGGGGGTCGAACCAAGGATCTCAATTTTACGCTTCTATGCGTTGCCAATTATGCGACTGGTCTTCATGTATTAGCATAGCAATTCGAATCATCTAATGTAACCTAAGTTTCAGATAGACAGTACAGCGTCATAATTACCTCATGCCTGCCAATGTTATTGTCCTATATGGAGCTGTTCCAAGAGGGAATCATATCAGAAATGAGGGGTTTTTGGTGGGTGAGAGTCCCACACAGTGAAGGATTAACAAGAGGCAAACCTAGTGAGGCCTTTTAAGTTTTCCCCACATTGGAAGAAAACAAAAATAGTCCTATAGGACTCATTGTAGGTAGTTCTACTAGGATAATGTGTTATATTTCTTATGCTATGTAGTATGGTTTCGTGGCAAGAAAAACAAAAGACTGTTTAGTTGTGTTATATCTTATTACAAAATACATTCTTTAATTCTGTTCTCATGAATCCTTTTTTTTATTAATTAAATTCATCAAGTTAAAACATTCTGGTTACGAGGATTGTAAAAAAAAAGGATTGTTTTACTTATGTGTGTGTACAAAGACATGGAAAATTCTACTTGAAATCGAGATAAGTACTGATCACAAACTTCATTTTACAAAAAGAATGAAGGCCAACTTCAAAAAGTTCTCAAAGCTTTTCAAGCTCAACAGAATACATTTTTAACTAACCTCTTCGAACAGTTTAGTCTATCAACTAGTACTAGTACCAATACTTTGTCTGCTTCTGAAAATTTTGACCCAGGAAAGGAAACGTTCTCATGTTACCTTGAACGATTTGATAACTACAGTTCCATGAAGAATGTTGCAGAAAAAGAAAAGTTAGCCCGACTTCTTTGCGCCTCAATAGGTTTGCAGAATTACAATAACCTGGGAGCATTCCTAGGTCCTGAGAAACCCGTGAAGAATCTAGCCTATGATGACCTTATCTCATACTTCAATAGGTTCTCAGAATTACAATAACCTGGGAGCATTCCTAGGTCCTGAGAAACCCGTCAAGAATCTAGCCTATGATGACCTTATCTCATACTTCAATAGGTTCTCAGAATTACAATAACCTGGGAGCATTCCTAGGTCCTGAGAAACCCGTGAAGAATCTAGCCTATGATGACCTTATCTCATGCTTCAATAGGTTCTCAGAATTACAATAACCTGGGAGCATTCCTAGGTCCTGAGAAACCCGTCAAGAATCTAGCCTATGATGACCTTATCTCATACTTCAATAGGTTCTCAGAATTACAATAACCTGGGAGCATTCCTAGGTCCTGAGAAACCCGTCAAGAATCTAGCCTATGATGACCTTATCTCATGCTTCAATAGGTTCTCAGAATTACAATAACCTGGGAGCATTCCTAGGTCCTGAGAAACCCGTCAAGAATCTAGCCTATGATGACCTTATCTCATACTTCAATAGGTTCTCAGAATTACAATAACCTGGGAGCATTCCTAGGTCCTGAGAAACCCGTCAAGAATCTAGCCTATGATGACCTTATCTCATACTTCAATAGGTTCTCAGAATTACAATAACCTGGGAGCATTCCTAGGTCCTGAGAAACCCGTCAAGAATCTAGCCTATGATGACCTTATCTCATGCTTCAATAGGTTCTCAGAATTACAATAACCTGGGAGCATTCCTAGGTCCTGAGAAACCCGTCAAGAATCTAGCCTATGATGACCTTATCTCATACTTCAATAGGTTCTCAGAATTACAATAACCTGGGAGCATTCCTAGGTCCTGAGAAACCCGTCAAGAATCTAGCCTATGATGACCTTATCTCATGCTTCAATAGGTTCTCAGAATTACAATAACCTGGGAGCATTCCTAGGTCCTGAGAAACCCGTCAAGAATCTAGCCTATGATGACCTTATCTCATACTTCAATAGGTTCTCAGAATTACAATAACCTGGGAGCATTCCTAGGTCCTGAGAAACCCGTCAAGAATCTAGCCTATGATGACCTTATCTCATACTTCAATAGGTTCTCAGAATTACAATAACCTGGGAGCATTCCTAGGTCCTGAGAAACCCGTCAAGAATCTAGCCTATGATGACCTTATCTCATGCTTCAATAGGTTCTCAGAATTACAATAACCTGGGAGCATTCCGAGGTCCTGAGAAATCTGTCAAGAATCTAGCCTACGATGACCTTATCTCATGCTTCAAAACTTCACTCATTCCAAAGAAAAATGTATTTGTCCCTCAACATTATTTCCTCAATGTAGTTCAAAATGAAGGTCAAAATATTTCGGACTTTGTCTCTTCATTAAAGAGAGATATTCCTGAGTTCTCTCTGTGAGTTCCCTGTCAAAAGTGAATGTAACAAAACTGTCTCGGTTTCTGATATTTTCCTGCGAGCTCAGTTTATTCGCGGTCTTCGAGATGACTGGATTCGAGAACAAATCTTCAGTCTGACAAGTTAACATTTGATCACATTGTACTCAAAGCTACAGCTCTTGAAGCTTCCAAACTAGACTGTAGAGAGTTAAAACAAACTACGGCTGGTCATTCAAATTCTCTGCATTATTCAAATCATAATTCGTATTTCATAATTGTCTTCAACTCTACTTAGCCCTTTGATAGTATCAAAAATCGAATCGTAGTTCGTAGACTAGGAATATGGCTTCACTCCTCCAATGTTAAACATAAGCCGAAAAAAAGCACTCCTGAAAGAACCTTTTCGATAAGGTAGAAGAGAACATATCAAGCTTGATGCATATACCTTGAAAAGTACGCCAAGACGTTATTGCATTAGGATCCCGTTACCTTCCATCATAGAGAAAGGCATTAAATAGACAAACTTACCCGGATTCGACATCGTAGCCTTGCTTCTTGGACTGCATAAGCGACATAAAGTCAACCAGAAAATAGCCAGCAGTCAGCAGGTTGGATATGTCGTTGCTCCCAAGAAATCTGAAGGATTCCTGCTCTCCTTCTACGACCAGAAGAAGAGGCGTTCCCCAAAACCTTCAGCATCGACGGACAAGACCAACCCACCTCCTCCCCACGTTCAGCTACCTTGGCCTCTTGCTGGACAGGCATAACTCCCCCAACGTCCCATCAACGTGATCATTATAGTAAGAGAAAGAACAGCTAGGCTGAAACATCTACTCCTGTCAACTTCGCCTTCACTAAGGATCAAAATAAAATCCACGTCTTAGACCGGCCCTTGTGGACTTCAAAAATAAGATAACATGTCCGAAGAAAAACTTACCACAGCAAGAAGAACAATGACCTCAATAGAAATACTGAATTCTTCGACTATTTCAGGAGCTATAGGAAATGCCTCATCAAGTTCAAAATTAACCAATCCTGCAAAGGAAATTTACGAAACAATAATTCAGAATCAAACACAGCTGTAGAGAATTGAATCAAGACAGGCTCTTTTTTGGGGGGCACAGACTTAGAGAAAAACGTGCTAAAAGCAACGTATCCAACCCATGTGTACCAAACGGATCACGTACACAGGTGACTTTTGGTCACCTTCACCCGGTATTCAATTTCTTCTTCATTCATTCTTGCAGAATAAGGTGGCCACCTTTCATAACGGCTTATTTGTAACACATATCTAAGACTAAAATATGTTAATAACGTTCTTAATCTTTCTTTCTGCATGTTTTGTTAGTATAATTTTATATATATATATATATATATATATATATATATATATATATATATAAATTCTCTCAGATATATACAAGTTAGTCTGTTCGCTCTTTAAGCGGCTCAAAAATGGCCCGATTTTGATGAAAGATACATAAATCTCTATTCTGCTGGTAAACGAACTTCACCAAATTCCATCAAAATCGCTCCATTTCCGGCACTTCCGGATTGCGTCATGAGGTCAACCTCTCTATATAGGTAGGGAGGAACCGTCCTAAAATTAGGATTGTTTTTATCATGCGTTTCCTTGCATGTCTTTTATTTTCTCAATGTTGTCAAGTGGGGTTAAGGGGCAAGAGTGAACGTGAAGAGAGGACTTCCTAACAAGGAAAGCCCTGACAAAAGAGGTCGGGCAAAAGATATCAAATAGTTGAAAAGAACGAATGTTGTAATACTTTATAAATCCCCTGCCATAAAAAGATACAAGACAAATTGAGAAATAGATTTATAACGGGTCGTATTTAATTTATATATATATATATATATATATATATATATATATATATATATATATATATATTCAAGCAACTTCTGATTGCAACACAGTAAGAAAATTAAATAATGCATATTTGAAATTTCACTAGGAGTTCTGATCATCTTGTGGAATGTAAACAACTATATTTATTACATAATTTATTATTCACTACTTGTATATCGAAAATAATAGTTAAAATCAATCATTTACACTTTTGAGAACTTTCCTAAACAATTAAGCTAATCTTCATGACCTTAATTGCTATGATAATTATTACCTAGTTATCTGTCGTTTAATATAATAGTTACATTAAAGCTATTCTAATGGTAGGAATGCATGTAAATTGTGTTAATCGGTGACTAGTATCTAGAATAAAATAAATCAATAATTACAGGTATTAATTGGCGCCATTAGATAGTGACATTCACAAGGGCACAATCATTACTTTTTTGCCTAAACCATGGACATTTAAAATAATGGGAACTTCCAGTAATTGACATTTGCAAGTATTTTATAATTCGTGTATTTTATAATTCGGTACAGGTTCAGGTGCATTTGTTGGCCAAGATTTCTATCAAGAAAAACTGCCACAAAATGCAAGTGTATACAGTGCAGAATTACAGGCCATTCTGTTAGGTACGTATCAGCAGAATACAGACTACTGATTATAACCAGGTAATGTTATTTACTGATTCCCTCAGTTCCTTATTCTCTCTTAACAACATATACACAACACACCCCATTGTCAAACAAATATTAGATCACCGGTTACAGGAAAACAATATACAAATTAAAATGATATGGTTACCCGGACATGAAAATATTTCTGAAAGCACTAACGTAGACAAACTAGCAAAATTAGCGACACGAAGAGATACAAATGACATTGATCTCTTGACATTACAAGATATTAAAAGACTTACTTACACTAAAGGGATGTGAGACGAGAAGAAGTTGTCTTATGTCGTTTAAGAATCGGACATACTTTACTCACACACTCGTTTTTAATGACTAAAACTGAAAAACCTACTTGCAGACAGTGTAACTTACCTCTAACAGTTAAACACATATTGACAGAATGTAGAAGACGTGATTACTTACTAATACCGCACGACATGACTGAACTTTTGAAAGAGGGTAGCCAATCGATAAACACTATTTTTCAACATCTAAAACACACACAGCTATACAACAAGATTTAATTTTAGACTCTAAAGTTATTTCTGATATCTGGTAGCATTGGTGAAAAGATAATTTTCATTATAATTATTTGTTATTTTAAATTAATTTTATTTTCACTTAATCGTGATTTATATGCGTGAGTGTATGAATACGTATGTATGTACATGTGTATAACATGAATTACACATAGTGTATAAAAGCAATGTATATGCATGTGTTGTGCACTTGCATATACATCTGTAATGTATATAGTAATGTTTTAATATATATACATGGATATAATATATAATATATATATATATATGTATATATATATATATATATATTATAGTGTGCAGAGTTATAACTGTTATATTAATTTGTAAAATACTTTTATTGTAAATTAATGTTTTTACTTTTTATGAAATATCAATAAGAAATTGTAACAACTGTTTAATTATAAGAACACATTTGTAATTATCAAGCGAATCATCTGCGTTATGAGAGTCTTGATAATAAATAAATATAATTCGTGCTCATTTAGAATTTTGTGAAACAGGTTTGAAGAAAGCCGCCTGTTGTTATCTGTGATTCATGAAGTATTTTAGGCAGTATGGTAACCAACTAAAACGACAAAAATTGCGATTTGACGGTACTGCGTCAAATTCATAGGTATTTTTATCTATTGCTTAAAAAAAAAAAAAAAAACGGAACCAACACATTCGATGCATTTAGACCAATAGTGCCAATAAAGAACTGTTTTCTCCACCTGACGAAGTCCTATAAAAAGTTACGCCTGGATTGTATCTCTTAACATTTTTTTTTCGATATTTGGATCAGCCTGTAAAAGAAACTTGACTTTTCATTTTAGAGAAAATTATTTATTTTATTGTCTTACATCAAAATCGATCCATTTTCGCAAATGTTTTAGATGAAGAGTCAAAAGTTGAAGGAAAAAAAAGTCTCTCACCAGACATATGTTTATTAACTCTTTCGCTGCGGCTGTCTTTGTTTGGGAATACCTCAGAATTGGGTGAACTTTTGGTTTCAATTTTTCATGTGGACATTTTTTTTTCTTAAGAAATGTATAAAAAATTTTCCAATTCAGCCAATTTGAAAAAGTATAACACTGTTGAAAAGCCCAAACTTCATTCATCCACTGATTTATTTTTGATTCAATGAATAAAAGGGTTAGCTCATTATGGAATAAATTTTTATTGTATAAGAATTTATTCCTTTATTCAGTTGTTCATTGAATTTTTTGTTTAATGAATAATTAATTATTTTTCATTCTTCATTCATTATTTTTATACATTTATAATAATGAGCAACAAACTCCGATTCTTTCAAAACTCAGTAAACAATATCACTTAATAAATAATTTTCATTAAAACAAGAAAAATTGTAATAATCGTAGTCAAATTTATTATAAAAGATTGTTAAAATAAATCACTTTTATTGAACGAAAAATTTCATTCAAATACGTCATTTTCAATAAAAAAAAAAAAAAAAATCATTCAGATAAATAATTTTCATTCAATAAACATTTTCAGTCAATAAATCATTTTCATTCATTAAAAATCATTGTTATTCAATAATGAATAAAAATAAAAATTTAAGTTTTTCATTCAATCGATGAATGTTTACATTATTCATTATTCAGAATGAAATATCAAATTTATTCATTATTCTGAATGATTTTTGCCCATCACTGACTGCAAAATTATTTGACACCATGCTCATTTTGTCGGCAACATTAGCACTTTGTATTCTCCCGACAGTCCAGGCAACTAACAGTTATAGATGGAAATTTTTGATTTTGTAACTTTGTTTGGACTGGTTAATGACAAACATGCTCAATGAAAAACATTTACAGCACACACCCTATTGTTATAGAGATTTTTACACATTTATTCCGACTACAAACAAAGGTCAGACAAATCACTATGTTTTGGTTACCTGGACATGAAGGGATTTCACAGAGCACTATAGTAGACTTACTAGCAAAAACTGCAACTCAAAGACCTATACATGATCTGAACAAAATGACAGCAACTGACCTCTGCAAACTAGCTGAAAATAAGACAGTAAAAGACTGGCAGACAGAATAGACTAATTGTCAAAGCAAACTGCGGGAAATAAAAAATACAATAAGAACCTGATCAAGAGAAAACCAACAAGACGAGACCAAGTTATTTTGACGAGGCTTCGCTTAGGACACAGTTTACTAACGCACTCCTATCTAATGGAACGACAAGACAGACCTGTATGCGCACGTTGTAACGAGACATTAACAGTTAAACACATACTTACGAGTAAATTACGAGACCACCTAGCAATTCCTCACGACTTATTAGCCGAAAATAGTCCACATATTAACACCATACCAGAGATGGGCATAATTTTATTTATAAATAAAAATACGAATTTATTCGTACTTCATATGTTTGTGAATACGAATATAAATAAATTCGTACTTCATATATTTGTGAATACGAATATAAATAAATTCGTATTTATAAGTGTGAATACAAATTTATTTTTATTCACATATATTAAATATAAAAATACAAATAAAATTTTATTCGCAAATTTTCCTGTGAATACAAATAAATTCACAGAAAAAATTGTAAATAATCACAAAAAATGTGAATACTTACAAAAAATCAAGTGATTCCAAAAAAAATCACATCAAACAACTGAAAACTAAAAAAACAACAAATATTTCAATTGAAATATTTTCTACATCTTGAAAATTAGTCCCAACTAATATGTTTAAATTTTGGTTATATTTGGATATAAGGAAGTATGCGAAAAAAAAATTTTTATAAATAGACATGAAAAGTTTTCGGATCTCCATACATTTTCCGTAAATATCTCGATAACGGTTGGGAAATCGTAATAAGTGGAAAGTGACCATTCGAATGCTTACTAAATTCTCTACAAAAAAGCTTCTAAAGAAATATTCGATGGGGCAACGTCAATGAGAGATATAAGCGCTTAAAACTTAAAAAGTGTTTGTTTTGTTGTTTTAAAATGGTTTTTCTCTTTCTTTATCTCACTTTTTAATTGGTTGTTTTTGTTTTAAATTGCATTTATCAGTAAAATTAGTATTATGTACCATGAAGTACATATTTACAGTTGATTATAACAGTAAAACGAATTTGCTAGTAAAACAAGACTTAAAATGACAAGGAATTTTTGGTTGTTTAGAATAGAGCCTTCTCAGCAGCAGTCGAAGGGTAAGTACGTTTTCAGTACATAATTGTATTGATTTATACAGATTAAGAATTATCCGCTTCTGTGTAAGTTGACTACTGTCAGTTTCCTGTGATTTGTGATGCTAATCTATTCCATTTCTTCGAGATGTAACCGCGCTAAGATGACGCAGTTCCTGCGAGTCGGACTTTTTATTGCTTCCGGACTGGACAATGTATTCCCACAGTTTGGCCAATAAAAAATGAATAATTTTTAATTTCTTCACACAAGGTATTTGAAAGTAACAAAACTACATTCCACATTTTTTTGCCAAAAGGGAGCCAATCATTCAATTTATCCCTCAATAAACCTCCACTTCATTTGCATGGATTTAATGCTTACTAAACGCAGAAGTTTTTGTGTAAGTATTGAATCTGTAGTCCGTTAGGGGGCTGAGGAAAAAATTCGCAAAAAAACTCTGATTCACTTTCCTCCAAAGGAAAGTAGCTATTGAGGTTGGACTCATGACGGAATTTTTGAAAAATTTCTTCAAATCTTTATCAATCCTACCTAGTAGACACCGAAAATGACCCCTGTTAAAATTTATATACATATATATATATATATATATATATATATATATATATATATATATATATATACATATATATATATATATATATATATATATATATATATATATATATATATATATATATATATCTGTTAACACGATAACGGCCAGAGTTTTTGTTTATTCGTCACGAAACTTGGTATATAGCATTCCATTAGCAAACGATTGAACGAGTTCGTTAACCACCAAAGTCGGTCCACCGGAAGGGGGGGTTTACCCCGAACCCAAAACACTAATTTGACTATGTCAGCAGTAATATTTGTTATATTTCAACGAAACTTGGTATTCGTAGTGATAATATAGAGAGAAAAGTGAGATATAAAAAGTCCGACTCGCAGGAACTGCCTCATCTTAGCGCGGTCCCGTTCTTATCCCTAGTCCAATTTCGAAAGATTAAAATAGAAGCAGTTATTATTTTGTTGAGAGGAGATCGTTGACCGTTGATGATGCAAGGTAGGGATTGTCCGGGTTCGGTCACTGCTACTTTATAATACATACCCCATATGTGTATGTATGTGGGCATATATATGTACATATGTGTGCGTGTATATGTGTATGTGTATATGCATATATATATATATATATATATATATATATTATATATGTATATATATATATATATATATATATATATATATATATATATGTTAGGTATATTTACATAGATATGTGCATATATTAGTGTTAAATATGTCCTACTTGTATTTACAGCCCTGATGAAGGCTTGAAGTTCAAGCCGAAACGTCGGCACAATAAAACCATTTTTACGATAAAATGTAGTTTTATTAAGTAGCAGTGACCGAACCCCGACAGTTATTATTTTGGTTCCACCAGTCTTGAAAGGTAGGATTTACAATCTTACCTGGAAGGGTCGGCAACACTAGAAACGGTCCCGCTAGTTACAAGGTCTTGGAATCTTGAAACTCTATATTTCTAACAATAAATTGTTTTTGTTATTTTACTTAACCTGTTTTATTTTCGAATACATTATCAAACTATAAGCAATTAAAAAATAACAAGGAATAAAAAACAGACAAAAAGAACAGTTCGAATAAGCGAAATCAATTACTTTAAAGCTTTAAGCTCTTATTTCTCCGAGTGTCATCGCCTAATCAAAACTTTCATTAGAACCTTTTATGTAGAGTATTTAATAAGCTTTCTAATGGTATTCTTTTGTTTACCGAGATTTTCAACCGTTTTCGAGATATTAATGAAAGTTCCCAAAATTTACATTATTTCTAGCAACAGAAAATTGGTCTCATTTTTCATATCCTGTTTTACACACAAAATTTTCCCAACATAAGAAATTACAAAAATAAAAAACAATAAAAAACGAAGGGAAAGAGACAAAAATTACAAAAAGAACGACAAAAACCCGTTCATAAGAACAAAACAGACGTATTTGAAGTTTTAAGCACTTATTTCTCCGATTGACATAACCTAATCAAAAATAGTTTTAGAATCTTTTTTTGTAGAGAATTTAGTAAGCTTTCAAATAGTTTCTATCCACTTACCACGATTTCCCAACCGTGTTCTAGATATTAATGAAAGTATACGAAGTTCCCTAAACTTTTCATGTCTGTTCATAAAATATTTTATTCTAACCCTTCCTTAACTCCAAACGAAACAAAACTTTCAACATATTCGTTTTAATGAAAGTAGGACATTCAGATAATGTTTCAACTAAATCCCGTAATTCTAAGTACCCAAAGCAAAAACGGTGTTCAAAACCTATTTTTCCAATTTTCTCGAAAACGGTTAAAGCTATCGCCTTGAAAATGGTTCTATTCGTTTTCATAGCCCAAGAAGCCTATAAAAAGAGTACTTACAAGCTTATGAACTCAAAAACGTAAGCGTTACGATTTTTTTGCGCGGATTTTGCTGGTTAACGAACTTGACCTTTCAAATTGGACGACGGATTTTTGTACCAAATTTCATCAAAATCGGGCCATCAGGGAAGCCAGAAATGCGCGAACAGACAAATATATATATATATATATATATATATATATATATATATATATATATATATATATATATATGTATATACAAGTTTGAACTACCATCATTTTCGGTTTCCAGGGGTTCTGAAACGCAAAATTTTCTAGTCGGCACTTCCGGATTGTTTCATTGTATCAACCCTATAAGCGGGGTTCCTCCCTATGAGGGAGGGAGGAACCGCGCTAAAAATGAACTAAATCGGTTCATTAGTAGGGGGGGTTTACTCCGGACCCACAATACCAATTCGCCACTACCAGCCGTGATTTTTGGTATATTTCGACGAAACTCGGTATTCGTAGTGGTAATCCACAGGTAAATATGTTTTGTAAAAATAAACTAAATCGGTTCATTAGGAGGGGGGGGGGGTTACTCCGGACCCACAATACCAATTCGCCACTACCAGCCGTGATTTTTGGTATATTTTGACGAAACTCGGTATTCGTAGTGGTAATCTACAGGTAAATATGTGTTGTAAAAATAAACTAAATCGGTTCGTTAGAAAGGGGGGTTTACTCTGGACCCAAATTCCTAATATACTCATACCGGTCGTAATTTCTGCTGTATTGTAACGAAACGCGGTATACGTCGTGAGTAACTCATGAGAAAGATGTGTTGTGAAAATGAGCTGAATCGGTCAATCGGAAAGCGGGGGTTTAATTTGTAATATATTTCAATAGAAAAGCCCGCCAGACGTAGGTTCACAAAGCCGCCGCAAGGAGCGCTTTCTACCACTAGAGTGACTATATCCTGTTCCTGCGGTAGATCAAAATACGATAATATGAGGTTTTTTGTATTCATTACGTAGTGTAATAGGTACCATGTCTAAACATAACTCTTGAAGCAAATTGATAATTGATCAGTTACTCATTACAAATTTAAAAGAGAACTATTCATGTTTTTATTTTATTTATGTAGGATATTTTAAGCAAACTGTTCTGTAAAGCAGTCTACACTACCCAAATTCTGAGGAAAGAGCTTAGCTATGCAGCTCCTGCGTGACGGACTTTTTTAATAATGCTTCTAGTGAATTAAATTACTGTTTTTTCAAAGGAAATTTTATCTATTTATGATGGCATAATTCCAATTTAATTATCTTGAATATTTTTTGAGATATGTCCTTTCTTATTCATTAAAAAACATGACTACGTTAAAAAAATTGGACGTAGCTTCTTTTCCTTTCGTAATCGGACCATACTTCAAATGAACTTTTTTGTTGGATATTATGTCTACAACCACCTCCTAGAGTTTGGCTACTTAGACCTGAATCACCCAGTATATTACTTTGCTCTTTTATGTATTTTCCTTCAAACGTTAAAACAATTTCAGCGTTCAACGTGAAATCTGCAATTTGGTGACAAATAGTCCAGGCAACTAAGAGCATTCGTTGCCTGCGAGTATTTTGGTTCACCTTCTAAAACACCCACGTTGTAACGGTAGGCTTTTCAACCCTAACTAGATTGTATAACTAATAAGCGTCTAAAACAATCCCACGCACGATATCAAATACAATTTATACATTAACAAAGTTGACTTTAAATACCACCAATTAAATCTTAAATCTCTGCTTATCTTAAAATATTCGGGAGTTAAAACTTCAAAAGACCAACTATTTATCACAACTAAAGGAAATTCGCGTGATAAAAAAGAGTCAACTATGTCGAATAGTAATAGTTCTTTAAGAGGGTGATAAAAGTTTGAAAATACTAAAAATAGACCCCCTTAAAAACATTCTATCAGAACTATCCACTAAAAAAGCCCTGTGGAATCCCATAAAAATTCACTGTTTCTCACGCAACTTTTTTTCGATAATACCAATTAAGTTCTTCCTACACAAAATTATTCCAGTGGACACCAACAATAAGATTATCTCGTCTGAATACTAAAAGATAGAAAAGAATAGTATAGAATATTTTAAAAAATACTAATATAAAATATGGAATAATGTGAACAAAAAAAAATTATAATAAGAAAGAAAATACTACGAGATTTTATGGAAACTTATATTATATTATAACTGATATACTTTCTTGGTCACCAACCAATGATGCAGTAACTTTTTTCGAGAAAAGCGGATAAAAATAGTTTTTCAAACTGATTTTCAGTTTGGGTACTTAGAATCATCTGATTCAATTGAACTATTTTCTACACTTGGGAAATCGATCTAAACTAAGATATTTAAATTTTGGTTACACTTAGCGTTAAGGAAGTATATGAAAAAAAGATAATTGTGAGGTTTAGGGGTCTTCTCGCCGATTTTTTAGCGCGGTTACTCCCTACCTCCATAGGGAGAACCCACTTATGAGGTTGACCTCACGACGAAATCCGGAAGTGCCGAATAGAAAAACCCCATAGATCACGAAAATATAGGTGGTTCAAATTTGTATATATCTATATATGGTACACATATATATATCTATATATGGTACACATATATATATATATATATATATATATATATATATATATATGTGTGTGTGTATATATATTTATATATATATGCTTGTCTGTTCGCTCTCTAGCAAGCTCAAAAATGGTCTGATTTTGATGAAATTTAGTACAAAAATCTGTCGTCTAATTTGAAAGGTCAAGTTCGTTAACCAGCAGAATCCGCCCACTGGAAGATAGTGTTTGGGGCGAAATTCGCGGAAAAAATCGTAACGCTTACGTTTTGGAGTTCATATGCTTGCAGATAATTGTTTTATAGGTTTCTTAACATAGGAAATCGAATGAAACCATTTTTAAGGCGATATATGTAACCGTTTCTGAGTGGAATCAATGTTTTTGTAAGTCATTATTTTTTTTGTGGGTACTTAGAATCGCGGGATTCAATTGAAATATTTTCTACACCTTGGAAATTAATCCTAACTAAGATGTTTAAATTTTGGTTATATTTGGAGTTTAGGTAGTATGCGAAAAAAATTATTTTATTAATAGACATGAAAAGCTTTCGGATCTTCACACATTTTTCTCAAATATGTCGATAACGGTTGGGAAATCGCGGTAAATGGAAGGTAACCATTCGAATGCTTACTAAATTCTCTACAAAAAAGGTTCTGAAGCAATATTCGATGGGGCAACGTCAATCAGAGATATAAGCGCTTAAAACTTAAAAAGTGTTTGTTTTGTTGTTTTGAAAGGGTTTTTCTCTTTGTTTATCTCACTTTTTAATTGGTTGTTTTTTGTTTTAAATTGCATTTATCAGTAAAATTAGTATTGTAGTAAAATAAGCTAAGAAACTGTGAAAGGTATTAAGTTTGGAGTGGCTGTGGTAATCAAGATGGCTGTAGCTAATCATGATGACGTATGCATTGTTTGTTTTGAATTTTCCTGTCTATATAACCTTCCTCATAGCCATATTTCTTATTTTATAGAAAGGTTTAACCACGACAGAATGGATTTTTTTTCGCCTTGAAGCACATATTTACAGTTGATTATAACAGTAAAACGAGCCAACGGCCATAGCCACGTTGAATACACCGGTTCCCATAGATCACCGAAGTTAAGCAAGGTCGGGCGTGGTCAGTACCTGAATGGGTGACCGACCACGTGCTGTTGGCTTTATAAAAGGGCGGCAACCTATAGATAGCCCGGCGCTAATGGCCAAGATGTAGATGCGCCGTAAAAAAAAAAAAAAAAAAAAAAAAAAAAAAAAAAAAAAAAAAAAAAAAAAAAAAAAAAAAAAAAAAAAAAAAACAGTAAAACGAATTTGCTAGTAAAACAAGATACTTAAAATGACAACGAATTTTTGGTTGTTTAGAATAGAGCCTTCTCAGCAGTAGTCAAAGAGTAAGTACGTTTTCAGAACATAATTGTATTGACTTATACAGATTAAGAATTATCCGCTTCTGCGTAAGTTGGCTACTGTCAGTTTCCTGTGATTTGTGATGCTAATCTGTTCCATTTCTTCGAGATGTACGTAACCGCGCTAAGATGACGCAGTTCCTGCGAGTCGGACTTTTTCTCTATTTACGCATAATAAACTTTTTCCACTTGTCTATAAATGATTTTTCCCTAGTGACAAATAAGTGATATTTTCCTACCTATATAAAAATGAGCTTTGTCTTTTGCATATAAAAGGCCTTTTCGTTCTTGCTGATATAAGATCTTTTCTTGCTTACATATAATTGGTTTTATTCTACATACATATAATAGGTCTTATTCTAATTACATATATGTGCTATTTTAATAATTAATTAAAAACGATTTTTGCACATACATATCAAAGGCCTTTTCCTGCTTGCTTGTAAGTGATCTTTTGATCATACAAATAATACGTTTTATGCATTTGTCAAATTTAATCGAAATAGGATAATTTGTCAGTTAGCGCTCTAGCAGCACCTAAAGTTATCCGATTTGGCTGAAATTTCCACTTTCCAAACAACCGTTTCCAGGTACACTATAGGTACAATATTTTGCAGAGGGGGATTGAATAAAACTTTGCCATTTTTTTTTCTTCTTTTTTTACGCCGAACCTGCTTCTAGACCATTAACACCAGGTTATCTAATGTTTCAATCCTTCCTAATACATCCATGGTGCAGCAGGGAAATTTCTCAACGGGCCCTGAAACGAGAAAAAAAAAACTGCTTTTATCATTCTTTGGGGCTCCAGGCCGCATTTTCCGCAAGAGAAGCGAAGGCGTTAGCCTTTTGACAATATCAATGAAAATGGCCTTCGAGAAATTATAAAGCCTATAGCCAAAAAAGAAACAGTGATAATTAATCAGCGGCAAAACCCTGAGAAATACCGGATACAAAAAAAAAAATAAACAAAGATAAGGAAAATATATTTAAATGGGGAACATTGTTTATGATACTTAGTGGTTGTATTATTATGAGTGCGTTAATGGGATGCCATAAATATGTCTGGAGGCTGAAAATAATGGAGCAGGTTGGAACGAATTTCGGGGGAATGATTTTCGTCGATGATAGTAGATATGGTTGCGTAATACTAATAGATTAAGCCATAATTATATATTCGACGCGTAGAGTTATGTCTGGGAGGAAGGGTTCGTTGGCGTATCCTTAGGCTCTAGAATGGGTCGTAGAGTCCATGCTTCTATTTGGGGTCCTTGGTCACTTTTCGGCGAGGAAGGGCAACTTTTGGCGTGATTTCTCCCTCCCTCCATAGGGAGAAAATAAGCAAACGAAGTCGGCCTTATGACGCAATCTGGAGCGATCAATGAGAGTTTGCCTATGGAGTCCACATTTCAGACCCCTTAGGTCACGAAAATACCGCTGGTTTGAACTTCTGTTTGCAATCTATGATGAAATTTGGCAAAAAATACTTTTCCTTGTTCAAAATTTCAAGGTTTAAGAATTGCTGAATGGTAAAAATTGATTGTCGGTGAGCTGGCAACGCACTTTTCATGAAGTGTTTTATGCACCCTGAAATTTTGCTATAGTGTACCTCTTGGGTGTTTTATTCAGAAGCCAACTATTATTAATGAAAAAAAAATACAGCGTCTTCAATAAACATATTTGAAAATAATTGCAAAAGGGCAGACACTTTTGTGGGGTTTAATTATCAGGAAATATAAAAATAAATGTTGCCTATGATAGACTGCAATACACTGCGCGTAACCGTAAGAGTGCATGAGACGAGCGCACAGTGTTGGTTGTTTTCTGTGCTCTCATTGGTTCTTGCTCACATGATCTTGTACAGCTGTTCCGGTTTTAATGGCAGCACGAATAAAACTCTCATTTAATATTAGAATAAAAACAATTAATTTTCTTTTTTTTTACGTGTTTATACCGTAAAGTGTCTTAAAAGTGTCTGCCATATTTATTATTCATTGTAAAATTGTCCTAATTTTACATTAAAGATAGTTCTTCTGAATAAAACTCTATTTTGGGAAATATTTTTTTGCACCTTTCCCCTATGCGCAGTACTTGGTGGTCCAAGGTATGTCCAGGAAACACATATATACCTTCTTATATATCCAAGATGTAAATTATAGCAAAATTTCAAGATGCATAAAACACTTCATGAAAAGTGTGTTGCTGGCTCTCGGACTATGAAGTTCATAGTGGAAAATGGATGTCTACAAATTTCAAAAGTAGGTTTTATTGGCAAACGTTTTCAGCCCAAGGAATCGTACTTGCTCGATGGGTCCTTGTCCCTAGACGTTTAAAACTAACGCATGATGGCCTGGAACAGCACCGCAAGCAGCGCCAAAGTCCTGCACCAGGAGTTTATGCTCGGTATTTGCATGGGCTCGACGAGACTGATGCACTTTACTTTCACGAAACCTAACCATTAATAGAATTGTTTACTGTCACCCATCAAAACGACTTAACCCAGCAATTGAAGAAAACGGTCAGAATTGATAATTGGGAAACATGTAATAATTCAAGTTGACAATACTCGATCTCCTGTCTCTTTAATGATTCGGTAGCACTAATTGAGCTTCGGAAGGAAAATTATTATCTCACTCACCCTACTCGCGCACCTTCGGATTACTATAGCCTGTTCAGATAAACCACCTGATCAGTTGCGCATGCGCGAATGTCTGGGCGTGAATTTATCCCTGTACTCTCCCTCCTATTTTGCCATTTCCAAACCTTTTAATGATCGAACACATAATGTGAAACATCGCTCTGAGAACTGATTACGTCTCTTGCAGGAAAGGCTTTGAGAGACCAGGAAAGGAAGATAGTGTTTAATGTTTATCAATATGTACTTAGCCAAAGCTTATACTTTTCTCATACCTTTTGAAATTTTCCGTAGGACAAATCCTACAAGGCAGACAAAACCTTAAAGAACATTAGATTGTTATTAGGACACAAAGGCGGTGACTTGTAGCAAAACAACGGACAATGGTCCATCCAGGGCCTTGGTCCATGGGGGGGACTTTTAACGTAACTTTCCAGACAACCCTATATTTAGTCGTTTTTTGAACGTCACTATTTTGACACTGTCTTGTCTTATAATTGAACTGAATTGTTCTGGCGTTGAAGTGGCATAGAATAACCCCAAACTATTTCCAAGTTCACTTCTAAATAGAAAGACAGGCCTATTAAGTTGATAGTGAGAGCCTGTCAACACCCATCAAGTAGAAGACCGATCTAAGTTCGTAGCTGACCACAGTTGGCTGCGGCATATTCCTAAACCAATAGGCAATCTTTTTTAAGTATTTTTTAAAAATTATTATTGGTGAATTTAGAACCTTGAAAGAGTAAGGGCGAATCAGAAAAATCGATTTTTTTTATTATTTTACTTTCTGATTCAGAAATATCTAGGTAACATGACGCCTCGCCTTGTTTCTCTGGTTCGCTTTTAGTTCTTTCACAGTTTCAAGTCAAAATGAATAGTACCATCATCTATGAAAAATTCAATCTCCTAATTGAAGGGTGAATCCCGGGTCTGAAACGTCCCTCCTAGCATTTTGTTACCCATAAATCATTCATAAAAATTATAATTAAAACATTGAATTTCATAGCAGACTTTTTTAATCAGATTTATGAATCAGCATTCCATAGAATAAACATTCGCCCTTGCTATCCTGAAGCACTTCTAGAACTTTGACTTCGATTTTCCAACATCTGGAATTCGAAAATTGTTTACAACTGTATCTGTTATTTCTAGCCGTTAGTATTAACCTGGTAACGCTAATAGCGATTAATTTCTAAAATGTAACAGATGCGCTAATAGCAACCATCATTATAGAAAACCAAGAGATTTAAATTCTTAAAATGATTTATTGAAATATTATTTGGCTGTATTAATACATTATTTGGCATTCATCATGGCCCATTATGTTATGGATTTAAGTCTTATGATATTATACAACTAATGCCAGACTTATACATTTAGCTATAATATCTTATAGGTATGCTGCCTTTAAATATGTATATTAATATTTTAATTTAATATGTTATGATAATCTGTTTGTTCCTCACCGTTAGACCGATTTTGACCAAACTTGGCAGACAGGTAGGTCTTGATAAGGGGAGTCTCGTATTACTTAACATCTGTGAATTTTACTATAATATTATAAACCCTTACATTTATATTCTACAGTTTATTTTAATTTTAGATTATCCCATTTCCAAGTTTTGAGTATTTCAGAAATTATGAAGAGATGTGTATTTCTTGCTGAGTTTTTATTTTTTTTTTATTTGAACTTGCAAAAAATATGCAACAAATATTCGACGAATTTCAATTTGCTTGATTGAATCTTAGTCATGTTATCGACTCGACGGATGAGTGACAACTGAACATGCCGGCGAGCCGGAAGGACCTTCCTCTCAACACATTCCCCCTCTCTTAGCAGCTACAGTAGGCAAAAGCACCTGTTGGCTGACCATGTGCGCATATAGGAAATAATTTCGGGAGGGGCTGGGAAAATTTCGGGAGGGGGCTGCGTTCATTTCCGGAGTATTTTTAGGCAACTAAAACGCTACTATACCTAATATGAACTGTTTTTTATGAACTATGTGATTTTATTTAATTTATTTTTAAGGGTTTTATGACATTTTTTTTACCATCAAATAAAAATTTCGAGGGGGGGGGCAGCCCCCCGTTATAATACGCCCATGTGGCTGACGGCTTCAGATCCCAATAAGCTAAACTTCATGTATCGTTTACACGAATTCAATATTTGGGGTGATTACAAACATAGTTTTCACGTGACGGCAAGATGTCTCAAGATCTCCAATTAAAAAGCTGATAATACAATAAAAAAAAACAAACAAAAAAAAAGCAGAAACAATTAATTAAAAAATGAGGTAAAAAGTAGTAACTCTAAAGTTTGTAGGAATCATAAACGGACATTACTCGTTGTAAAGGATACCCCTATAACAATGAACAAGTAATACAAACACGTTTCTCATTTACTTGTCATGTTTTATTGAGAAAAAAAAACCATTTAAAATAACAAAAACTAATTTAAAAAAGTCCGTCACGCAGGAGCTGCATAACTAAGCACTTTCCTTATAATTTGGGTTGTGTAGACTGGTTTCCAGAACGATTTGCTTAAAATATCCTACATAAATAAAATAAAAACATGAAGAGTTCTCTTTTAATTTTGTAATGAGTAACTGTTCAATTATTAATTTGTTTCCAGAGTTATGTTTACTACACTACTTAATAAATACTAAAAACTTCATATTTTCGTCTTTTGATCTGACGCAGGAACAGGATACAGTCCCTCTAGTGGGAGATAGCGCTCCTTGCGGTGGCCTTGCGGACCTACGTCTGGCAAGCTAATTCTATTGAAATATATTACAAAGTAAACCCCCCTTTCCGATTGACCGATTTAGCTCATTTTTACAACACTTTTTTCCCATGAGTTACCCAAGACGTATACCGCGTTTCGTTACAATACAGCAGAAATTACGACCGGTATGAGTATATTAGTAATTTGGGTCCGGAGTAAACCCCCCCTCCTAATTAATTTAGTTTATTTTTACAACACATTTGTACCTGCAGATTACCACTACAAATACCGAGTTTCGTCGAAATATAACAAAAATCACGGCTGGTAATGGCGAATTGGTATTGTGGGTCCGAAGTAAACCCCCCTCCTATTGAACCGATTTAGTTTATTTTTACATCATACTTTTCTCTTTATATTACCACTACGAATACCAAGTTTCGTTGAAATATAACCAATATTACGGCTGGCATGGTCAAATTAATGTTTTGGGTTCGGAGTAACCCCCCCCCCCCCCCCCCGTCCGGTGGACCGATTTTGGGTTGTTAACGAACTCGTTCAACCGTTTGCTAATTGAACGCTATATACTACGTTTCGTGAATAAAAAACAAAAACTCTGGCCGCTATCGTGTTAACAGACATATATATATATATATATATATATATATATATATATATATATATATATATATATATATATATATATATATATGTATATATATATATATATATATATGTATATATATATATATATATATATATATATATATATATATATATATATATATATATATATATACATATATATATAAATTTTAACGGGGGTCATTTTCGGTGTTTACTAGGTAGGATCGATAAAGATTTGAAGAAATTTTTCAAAAATTCCGTCATGAGTGCAACCTCAATAGCTACTTTCCTTCGGAGGAAAGTGCTAAAAAAAGTCCGACTCGCAGGAACTGCCTCATCTTAGCGCGGTTCCGTTCTTATCCCTAGTCTAATTTCGAAAGATTAAAATAGAAGCAGTTATTATTTTGTTGAGAGGAGATCGTTGACCGTTGATGATGCAAGGTATGTGTAGGTATGTGGGCATATATATGTACATATGTGTGCGTGTATATGTGTATGTGTATATGCATATATATAAATATATATATATTATATATGTATATATATATATATATATATATATATATATATATTTACATAGATATGTGCATATATTAGTGTTAAATATGTCCTACTTGTATTTACAGCCCTGATGAAGGCTTGAAGTTCAAGCCGAAACGTCGGCACAATAAAACCATTTTTACGATAAAATGTAGTTTTATTAAGTAGCAGTGACCGAACCCTGACAGTTATATTTTGGTTCCACCAGTCTTGAAAGGTAGGATTTACAATCTGACCTGGAAGGGTCGGCAACACAAGAAACCGTCCCGCTAGTTTGCAAGGTCTTGGAATCTTGGAAATCTATATTTCTAACAATAAATTGTTTTTGTTATTTTACTTAACCTGTTTTATTTTCGAATACATTATCCAACTATAAGCAATTAAAAAATAACAAGGAATAAAATACAGGCGAAAAGAACACTTTAAATTTATATTATTTCTAGCAACAGAAAATTGGCCTCATTTTTCATATCCTGTTTTACACACAAAATTTTCGCAACATAAGAAATTACAAAACTAAAAAGCAATAAAAAACGAAGGGAAAGAGACAAAAATTACAACAAGAACGACAAAAACCCGTTCATAAGAACAAAACAGACGTATTTGAAGTTTTAAGCACTTATTTCTCCGATTGACATCGCCTAATCAAAACTTTCATTAGAACCTTTTATGTAGAGCATTTAATAAGCTTTCTAATGGTATTCTTCCGTTTACCAAAATTCTCAACAGTTTTCGAGATATTAAAGAAAGTTCCCAAAATTTATATTATTTCTAGCAACAGAAAATTGGCCTCATTTTTCATATCCTGTTTTACACACAAAATTTTCGCAACATAAGAAATTACAAAACTAAAAAGCAATAAAAAACGAAGGGAAAGAGACAAAAATTACAACAAGAACGACAAAAACCCGTTCATAAGAACAAAACAGACGTATTTGAAGTTTTAAGCACTTATTTCTCCGATTGACATAACCTAATCAAAAATAGTTTTAGAATCTTTTTTGTAGAGAATTTAGTAAGCTTTCAAATAGTTTCTATCCACTTACCACGATTTCCCAACCGTGTTCGAGATATTAATGAAAGTATACGAACTTCCCAAAACTTTTCATGTCTGTTCATAAACTATTTTATTCTAACCCTTCCTTAACTCCAAACGTAACAAAACTTTCAACATATTAGTTTTAATGAAAGTAAAACATGCAGATAAAGTTTCAACTGAATCCCATGATTCTAAGTACCCAAACCAAAAACGGTATTCAAAAAATATTTTTCCAATTTTCTCAAAAACGGTTAAAGCTATCGCCTTGAAAATGGTTTCATTCGTTTTCCTAGCCCAGGAATCATATAAAACGAGTACTTAGAAGCTTATGAACTCAAAAACGTAAGCGTTACGATTTTTTTTGCGCGAATTTCGCCCCAAACGCCATCTTCCGGTAGGCGGATTTCGCTGGTTAACGAACTTGACCTTTCAAATTGGACGACGGATTTTTGTACCAAATTTCATCAAAATCGGACCATTCGTCTTCGAGCTAGAGAGCGAACAGACAAATATATATATATATATATATATATATACAAATTTGAACCACCATCATTTTCGGTCTCTAGGGGTTCTGAAACGCAAAATTTTCTAGTCGGCACTTCCGGATTGTTTCATTGTATCAACCTTATAAGCGGGGTTCCTTCCTATGGGGGAGGGAGGAACCGCGCTAAAAAGAAGCCAAACAGAGAAAAAAAAAAAAAATGAAACCAACAACTTCAAAGTTTTAAGCACTTAATTATCCGAATGTGAACGTCCCATTGAAAATTTGTTCAGAAACGTTTTTGTAGGTAATTTATTAACCTTTCGAATAGTAACTGTACATTTTCCATGGATTCCCAACCTCGGCAATACTAAAATTGTTCATGTCTGTTAATAAAAATATATTTTCCAAATACTTCCTCAACTCCAAATGAAACCAAAATTTAAACGTCTCAGATTCAATAAATTTTAAACGTGTAGATAATATTTCAACTAAATCCAACAGTTCTAAGTAACCAACCGAAAATTAGTTAGAAAAACTAGTTTTATACACCTTTCTCAAAAACGGTTACAGATATAGCCTTGAAATTGATTTCATTCGTTTTCCCACGTTAGAGAAAAGGGGACTTGGAAGCTTGCAGACGAAAACCCGTAAGTGCAACGATTTTTTTCGCGCCGGTAAACGAACTCGATCTTTTAAATTAGTTTATTTAAATTTGTACCAAATTTCATCAAAATAGCACCATTTTTAAGCCTTCGAGAAAGAAGAGGCATACATGTATATATATATATATATATATATATATATATATATATATATATATATATATATATATATATATGTAGTGTATTTGTTTGTAAGATATGTAATCCGCCTTTTGTAAAAGCTATATTTTTGAGCCATAATCCTGGCATCTAAATGCACATTACCTTCAATTTACATTAATCTCTGTATAAGATTTCATCATGTACGTATTAAGAGGAAATGCCACTTCAGCTATGTTATTATTATGATTCAGCTGTTATTGTGTGGAACTTAACTCCGATTATATTTAATCACTGACAATCAATTATTTGTGCACACCAACCAATCTCCCATCTGTTGCTAATTCTTAACCAGCATGTCTGACCTGAATTTCCTTAATATTAAATTAAGCCAAAGTTTCAAGAGACTGAATATTTTAAAAACACTATAATATTAAGTAACGAATGAAGATACTGGTTAATTACTTAGAGGATAGAAGACTTTGCCTAGCCTTAAATGTCCGGTTGGGTCAGTCTAATATAACAATTTATTAAAATCCCGGCAAATATTACAGAAACCGGCGAAATATAAGTCCCCATCTATCTAACAAGAGACTTAGAAGCTACTTTCTCGATGAAAACAGCTAAGCTCGAGGTGGATTGCAAGCGGCAAGAAAAAAAAAGTGGAACTTTTTCTCATAAATGTCAGTGATTCAGGATATCAAAGTGGTGTAGGGTATCAAAAACTGATCCGCTAAACATGCCCATGCCATTTCTTTAGCCGATGTAATTTTCGGCAACATTGGTTAATTTAATACACTACAGTCTTTCAATAATGCTACAAAAATAGTCCTACTGTCACAACCAGCAATCGTATCGCTTTCATTCATAGCTGCAAAATTACAAACACATCAGGCACAAGTGCTGACTACTCAGAAAAAAAAAGTCCGACTCGCAGGAACTGCATCATCTTAGCGCGGTTCCGTTCATATCCCTAGTGTCATTTGAAAAGCTTAGAAAAGCAATAAACTTTATATATATCTCGTGAAAATTGTCAAAATCGGAAAGGCACAACAGGAAAGATGTGTAGCCGTCGGCCGCTACGAGTATTTACTTGCGTTTCTAGTTAACTCGTTTGACTCGCGAGTAAATACTTGCAAGTATACTCTCGAAGTGGCAAATAAACGGTCACGAGTAAACTCTACACTTTATTCACATCGGTTTACTTGCCCTATAAATATTTGTTACACTTTACTTGTTAGTAAATACTCGTCCTACTCGTTTTTATTCACCCGACCCATTATAAAGCGAACTTATACTCGTAAGTGTTATAAGAGTTTCGTATCATTTTTGCTGGGCCCTTAATCCGTATACTGGCATTTCCATTACAAACTGTCCAAATGGCTATTGGACGGAAACAGGCAAGATGACGCATTTCCTGCGATTGGGGCTTTTTGAAGTAAATTGAAAAACTTTTATTACTATGTAAACGAAGTATCTATTTTATAGTTTGTAGTAGGGCATATCGCATAGATATAAGGCCTGTTCTTGGCAAACTGTCACACATGACACCTTGACTTTAGCAATGTTTTCATAAATAAGGGTGGGGTACAACTATTTTTCTCTTTTCCCATCTCACAGGGGAATACGGCTGGAGTAGGTAGCATTTATTGGCAGTTGGAATGAATGAATGAATGAAAAAAAAACTTTATTCTGGGACTTCGTCCCATAAGAATAAAAATAAATACAAAATAAACAATAAAGAAATTTAACCTAAAAATACAAATAAAGAAAAAACAAAAGTATAAAAAACTAATTCAAATATTATATGTGAAGGCTTAAATAATAAAATGAAATATAAGTAAATATGTACATATAATTGGAATGGGGCAATGATGATACCATGTTCAGAGGGGGATGGGAATAAAATTAAAGAGTTTAAAATAAACAAATAAATATTAAAAAAAATTATTTATTTATTGATGATGGTGCTCCGCATCTAAAGCGAAGAGCATTTAATTTCCTGAATTAAGCTGATGCAGGTGTTGAACTTAACGACGCCACTCCAAAACAGTAGTTGCTACAGACAATGATATAAGTATGTATGTATGAGGTATAGATCGTAAAGGAAACAAAAATTAAATAGAAATATGTATAAAGAAAAATAATTAAATACAATTAGAATGAATGATGTGTTTATTTAATTAATAGAGTGAATTAGATTTCATTATTATTGCAAAAAAGGTGAAATCGATTCTTATGGTTATGTATTATATTTTGTCGTACATGTTAGTGTTTTTTAATATATATTGTATTCAATATTGTGTTAATATAATGGCTGCCTTCAGAAAGTATGTCTGTCAGGTCATGAGGAATGTCCAAGTTATGCCGTAACCGACAGTCTGTTAGAATATGTTTTACAGTAAGATCTGTGTTACAAGTCGTGCATTTGGGTTTGTCCGTTTTTGTCATCAGGTACTCGTGGGTAATGCGTGTATGGCCGATTCTTAGCCTCGCAAGGACTACTTCTCGGCGTGAGCTCCTGTACGAAGATGACCAGTCTGTAATAGTCGTTTTAATAGTCCTTAGTTTATTGTCAGTCACAGTATGCCAATCAAGTCGCCATTTGTCTAGTATGATTCTGGTAGTATGTCGAGTAACATCTTTGTGAAATAGTTCAAAATGGATTAAAAAAATTAAATAATTATTAAAGGAATGGGGGCTATAACAAGATATGAACTAAAATAAATACATAAACATGAGAAGAAAACAACAATATAATTTACAAAGGTAATCTGGTCTTCTTGGTGGTCAAATTTTAAGAAGCGTCTTCCTGGGAGGATAGGAGAAAAGCAAAGAGGCGGGATGTAAATACAGGTAAGGAAGGAAAGTGTCGAATGGAAAGAAGACTATCAACAGGTTGTATCAGTGATTATGGTTGGTAAACCACAACAACTTGCAAACCTTCTTGCCAAGATAAGGGTTAAAGGAATGAAAAATATTTTGTAAAAATTTAAATTATACATTTTATATTTCTTGACATTGATTTGGCTGGACGGTGGTGGTACTGCATCATAATAGGAAAACCAACAAACTCCAAGGTCTCCACCACAAATGATTTATTTTATTCACTCAAAGCAAGCTTTCGGAGTCTACAGCTCCATCCTCAGTGCTTCTACAGCATAGAAAAACAAAACATATATAATCTTTAACACCTGAGAATCAGCTTATCAAATAAATTTGAATTGTCAGGAACCATTTAAAAACAATCAATGCAATCATAAAAACCAATTAAATCCTAAAACACAAAACACGTAATCAACCACACAAGCATTCATACTCATATATACATTAAAAACAGCAGAATACACACTTTCTGTCCAAGCACACGTACGACAAAATAAATAAATAAGTACATAAATAAAAAAAAAAACAAAAAAAAACACTAGTGAATCACAAGTTAAAAATAAAAATAAAAACCTAATGCTGAGGTACCCACCCAGTTCTTCACTGCAGGCGGTTCACCCGTAGACTGAGGTCTCTTCTTGGGAACTCTCTGAGCCGGGATAATCCTTCTTCAGTCCCGTATTTTAAACGCCAAGTATCCGTCCTCGTATTGAGATTTTTACCTTTATTTATTAGTTTATCTAATTTAATCTCGATCCCTTCTATCACGTTCATCTTATACCCCTTTTTAATATTGTGCAACAAAGTTACATCGAGGGCCTCTTTATTGTGGTCTTCTTTTTGCAAATGAGTGAACATTTCCGACGAGTTATACGTCATATGCTCATAACACCTCTTCTTCAGTTTACGACCACACTGTCCAATATAAGACGCCTCACACGATGTACATTTCATCTTGTAAATCCCAGACTTCTCCACTAAGGGTACTTTTTCCTTGGCATTACACAGTAGAGACTTTAAAGAGCCAAGGTTTTTGAAAGCCACATTAATTCCTTGGCTACCTAACTGTTGCCCCAACTTGTCTGAAAGACCTTCTATATATGGCATAGAACACCATTTGATCGATGTTTTATGCGACTCTTCTTTGTCCCCATCTTTCCCATATATTTTTTTGAGACGTCTCTTCACTAGTTTATCCACTAACGTTTTTCCATAACCATTCACCTGTGCTAGGTGTTTTATGGTATTTAGTTCATTTTGATAGTCTCCTTTACTAAGTGGGATCCTCAGCATTCGGTCAACTAAATATATAAAACTAGACAATTTGTGCCTATAACTATGACTCGAGTCAGATGGAATCAAGGTATCTGTGAAAGTGGGCTTCCTATATATGCCAAATGAGTGAGCCTTCTTCTCTCTCGTTATCTGTAAATCCAAAAAACATAACACTCCCTCAACTTCCAATTCAGACGTGAACCGAATAGACCCATGACATCCATTGGCGTACTTTAACAATCCAGTCAATTCATCACGCGACTCGGAAAACCCCAACAATACGTCGTCCACATACCTGTACCAAAATTTGATCCGACCATAGAATGGATTTTTCTTAGTATTTATGAAACATGCCTCAAACCAGTCCATAAACATGTCAGCCGCTAAAGGGCTAATGGGAGAACCCATAACCAGGCCTTTGTTTTGTTTGAAAAATTTTCCCCGATATTTACAATAATTTTGGCGTAAGCAGATTTTAAGTAATTGTATGAATTCTGAAATAACTACAGGATTGATTTTTCTGTTATTTAATACTTTTTTAAATAGGCTGACTGCGTGATCTGGCGGTATGTTTGTGAACATGTTAGTCACATCAAAAGATACAAGGAGCCTGTTCTCCGGCAACGCGTCAGGATTGATGTTATTCAATTTCTCGATGAGGTCAATATTATTTAAAACAGTGTTAGCCGGTTTAAAATTTGTCAGGTTATTAAAAATTTGAATTAATTTCTTAGCAAGTTTTTCTGACGGAGCTGAGTTAAAAGATACTATAGGTCTTAATGGATGTCCCGGTTTGTGTACTTTAGGTAGGCAATATAACAGAGGTGGCAACGGATTCATTTGTATTATGTGATCTTTTTCCTCGGGAGTTAATAATAGAGAAACGGACTTTAGAGTTCTTTTAATTTGCTCATTGTAATCTTCCGTAGGATCCTTTTTCATCGGCTCCCACCCCTCGGAAGCCAACATGGAAACCACTTTAGCATCATAGTCATCTCTATCCAATATTACCGTTGAGTGACTTTTATCCGCTTTAACTACAATTAAATTATGTTCCTTTATTTTATTTTTAATTTTCTTTAATGCCTTCCATTCCTTACTATGTCCTAATATATTTTTATTTTTACTATGGCTATTATCTTTTAGATATTTCTCTATTACCGACATGCACTCCCTAACTCCTATATTATTTCCCTCAATACACTCAATAGACGCCAATAAGTCTACCAATTCACTCCTCGTGGGTAACGAAGGAGGACAATACTTCAAGCCTTTATTAAATAACTCCATTTCATCAGAGTCAAACTCCACCTTACTCAAATTTACAATTCTCGGGGCAAATAAATATTTATTGTCTACATTTGTATTATCATCAGAGGAACTATCAGGATTGTTATTAATTGATGGCTGATTATTCTGTTCCTCATTAGGCTTGGGAGTATTAGCAGAGAGATAATTAACAATAGGCCTATCTCCCCTGATAAGCGACTTAAGACTAGCCAGCTTCTTCCTAATAGCTCGTTCCTTCTGTCTTATTTTTGGTAATATATTATCTTTCACCCCTTTAACAAAACACTTAAATTCATCAATACCTAATGTCACAGTTAATTTATTACTGATTATATTTATATAAAAATCTAGATTATCTCTTATGCTATACCATCTCCTAATTTCTTTACACAACACAATAGATTTAAATTTAGCCAAAATCCTAGATTCTACATAACATTTCTTCAACATGTTGTCTATGTATTTAGGTATAATATTAAACCTCCTACAAGATTGATTGAAATATATATTCTTACCAGCTAAAAGACATTTAAATAAAAATTTCTTATAATGAAACTTTAAACTATTAATGTTCATAGTATTAATAAAGTCAATATTCTCACGTGTAACCCTATGCCATTTAGATATTCCAGCCGAAGCCTGACGAGGTCGAAGATTTCTTGACATTGATTTGGCTGGACGGTGGTGGTACTGCATCATAATAGGAAAACCAACAAACTCCAAGGTCTCCACCACAAATGATTTATTTTATTCACTCAAAGCAAGCTTCCGGAGTCTACAGCTCCATCCTCAGTGCTTCTACAGCATAGAAAAACAAAACATATATAATCTTTAACACCTGAGAATCAGCTTATCAAATAAATTTGAATTGTCAGGAACCATTTAAAAACAATCAATGCAATCATAAAAACCAATTAAATCCTAAAACACAAAACACGTAATCAACCACACAAGCATTCATACTCAAATATACATTAAAAACAGCAGAATACACACTTTCTGTCCAAGCACACGTACGACAAAATAAATAAATAAGTACATAAATAAAAAAAAAACAAAAAAAACACTAGTGAATCACAAGTTAAAAATAAAAATAAAAACCTAATGCTGAGGTACCCACCCAGTTCTTCACTGCAGGCGGTTCACCCGTAGACTGAGGTCTCTTCTTGGGAACTCTCTGAGCCGGGATAATCCTTCTTCAGTCCCGTATTTTAAACGCCAAGTATCCGTCCTCGTATTGAGATTTTTACCTTTATTTATTAGTTTATCTAATTTAATCTCGATCCCTTCTATCACGTTCATCTTATACCCCTTTTTAATATTGTGCAACAAAGTTACATCGAGGGCCTCTTTATTGTGGTCTTCTTTTTGCAAATGAGTGAACATTTCCGACGAGTTATACGTCATATGCTCATAACACCTCTTCTTCAGTTTACGACCACACTGTCCAATATAAGACGCCTCACACGATGTACATTTCATCTTGTAAATCCCAGACTTCTCCACTAAGGGTACTTTTTCCTTGGCATTACACAGTAGAGACTTTAAAGAGCCAAGGTTTTTGAAAGCCACATTAATTCCTTGGCTACCTAACTGTTGCCCCAACTTGTCTGAAAGACCTTCTATATATGGCATAGAACACCATTTGATCGATGTTTTATGCGACTCTTCTTTGTCCCCATCTTTCCCATATATTTTTTTGAGACGTCTCTTCACTAGTTTATCCACTAACGTTTTTCCATAACCATTCACCTGTGCTAGGTGTTTTATGGTATTTAGTTCATTTTGATAGTCTCCTTTACTAAGTGGGATCCTCAGCATTCGGTCAACTAAATATATAAAACTAGACAATTTGTGCCTATAACTATGACTCGAGTCAGATGGAATCAAGGTATCTGTGAAAGTGGGCTTCCTATATATGCCAAATGAGTGAGCCTTCTTCTCTCTCGTTATCTGTAAATCCAAAAAACATAACACTCCCTCAACTTCCAATTCAGACGTGAACCGAATAGACCCATGACATCCATTGGCGTACTTTAACAATCCAGTCAATTCATCACGCGACCCGGAAAACCCCAACAATACGTCGTCCACATACCTGTACCAAAATTTGATCCGACCATAGAATGGATTTTTCTTAGTATTTATGAAACATGCCTCAAACCAGTCCATAAACATGTCAGCCGCTAAAGGGCTAATGGGAGAACCCATAACCAGGCCTGTGTTTTGTTTGAAAAATTTTCCCCGATATTTACAATAATTTTGGCGTAAGCAGATTTTAAGTAATTGTATGAATTCTGACGGATACTTGGCGTTTAAAATACGGGACTGAAGAAGGATTATCCCGGCTCAGAGAGTTCCCAAGAAGAGACCTCAGTCTACGGGTGAACCGCCTGCAGTGAAGAACTGGGTGGGTACCTCAGCATTAGGTTTTTATTTTTATTTTTAACTTGTGATTCACTAGTGTTTTTTTTGTTTTTTTTTATTTATGTACTTATTTATTTATTTTGTCGTACGTGTGCTTGGACAGAAAGTGTGTATTCTGCTGTTTTTAATGTATATTTGAGTATGAATGCTTGTGTGGTTGATTACGTGTTTTGTGTTTTAGGATTTAATTGGTTTTTATGATTTCATTGATTGTTTTTAAATGGTTCCTGACAATTCAAATTTATTTGATAAGCTGATTCTCAGGTGTTAAAGATTATATATGTTTTGTTTTTCTATGCTGTAGAAGCACTGAGGATGGAGCTGTAGACTCCGAAAGCTTGCTTTGAGTGAATAAAATAAATCATTTGTGGTGGAGACCTTGGAGTTTGTTGGTTTTCCTATTATGATGCAGTACCACCACCGTCCAGCCAAATCAATGTCAAGAAATCTTCGACCTCGTCAGGCTTCGGCTGGAATATCTAAATGGCATAGGGTTACACGTGAGAATATTGACTTTATTAATACTATGAACATTAATAGTTTAAAGTTTCATTATAAGAAATTTTTATTTAAATGTCTTTTAGCTGGTAAGAATATATATTTCAATCAATCTTGTAGGAGGTTTAATATTATACCTAAATACATAGACAACATGTTGAAGAAATGTTATGTAGAATCTAGGATTTTGGCTAAATTTAAATCTATTGTGTTGTGTAAAGAAATTAGGAGATGGTATAGCATAAGAGATAATCTAGATTTTTATATAAATATAATCAGTAATAAATTAACTGTGACATTAGGTATTGATGAATTTAAGTGTTTTGTTAAAGGGGTGAAAGATAATATATTACCAAAAATAAGACAGAAGGAACGAGCTATTAGGAAGAAGCTGGCTAGTCTTAAGTCGCTTATCAGGGGAGATAGGCCTATTGTTAATTATCTCTCTGCTAATACTCCCAAGCCTAATGAGGAACAGAATAATCAGCCATCAATTAATAACAATCCTGATAGTTCCTCTGATGATAATACAAATGTAGACAATAAATATTTATTTGCCCCGAGAATTGTAAATTTGAGTAAGGTGGAGTTTGACTCTGATGAAATGGAGTTATTTAATAAAGGCTTGAAGTATTGTCCTCCTTCGTTACCCACGAGGAGTGAATTGGTAGACTTATTGGCGTCTATTGAGTGTATTGAGGGAAATAATATAGGAGTTAGGGAGTGCATGTCGGTAATAGAGAAATATCTAAAAGATAATAGCCATAGTAAAAATAAAAATATATTAGGACATAGTAAGGAATGGAAGGCATTAAAGAAAATTAAAAATAAAATAAAGGAACATAATTTAATTGTAGTTAAAGCGGATAAAAGTCACTCAACGGTAATATTGGATAGAGATGACTATGATGCTAAAGTGGTTTCCATGTTGGCTTCCGAGGGGTGGGAGCCGATGAAAAAGGATCCTACGGAAGATTACAATGAGCAAATTAAAAGAACTCTAAAGTCCGTTTCTCTATTATTAACTCCCGAGGAAAAAGATCACATAATACAAATGAATCCGTTGCCACCTCTGTTATATTGCCTACCTAAAGTACACAAACCGGGACATCCATTAAGACCTATAGTATCTTTTAACTCAGCTCCGTCAGAAAAACTTGCTAAGAAATTAATTCAAATTTTTAATAACCTGACAAATTTTAAACCGGCTAACACTGTTTTAAATAATATTGACCTCATCGAGAAATTGAATAACATCAATCCTGACGCGTTGCCGGAGAACAGGCTCCTTGTATCTTTTGATGTGACTAACATGTTCACAAACATACCGCCAGATCACGCAGTCAGCCTATTTAAAAAAGTATTAAATAACAGAAAAATCAATCCTGTAGTTATTTCAGAATTCATACAATTACTTAAAATCTGCTTACGCCAAAATTATTGTAAATATCGGGGAAAATTTTTCAAACAAAACAAAGGCCTGGTTATGGGTTCTCCCATTAGCCCTTTAGCGGCTGACATGTTTATGGACTGGTTTGAGGCATGTTTCATAAATACTAAGAAAAATCCATTCTATGGTCGGATCAAATTTTGGTACAGGTATGTGGACGACGTATTGTTGGGGTTTTCCGGGTCGCGTGATGAATTGACTGGATTGTTAAAGTACGCCAATGGATGTCATGGGTCTATTCGGTTCACGTCTGAATTGGAAGTTGAGGGAGTGTTATGTTTTTTGGATTTACAGATAACGAGAGAGAAGAAGGCTCACTCATTTGGCATATATAGGAAGCCCACTTTCACAGATACCTTGATTCCATCTGACTCGAGTCATAGTTATAGGCACAAATTGTCTAGTTTTATATATTTAGTTGACCGAATGCTGAGGATCCCACTTAGTAAAGGAGACTATCAAAATGAACTAAATACCATAAAACACCTAGCACAGGTGAATGGTTATGGAAAAACGTTAGTGGATAAACTAGTGAAGAGACGTCTCAAAAAAATATATGGGAAAGATGGGGACAAAGAAGAGTCGCATAAAACATCGATCAAATGGTGTTCTATGCCATATATAGAAGGTCTTTCAGACAAGTTGGGGCAACAGTTAGGTAGCCAAGGAATTAATGTGGCTTTCAAAAACCTTGGCTCTTTAAAGTCTCTACTGTGTAATGCCAAGGAAAAAGTACCCTTAGTGGAGAAGTCTGGGATTTACAAGATGAAATGTACATCGTGTGAGGCGTCTTATATTGGACAGTGTGGTCGTAAACTGAAGAAGAGGTGTTATGAGCATATGACGTATAACTCGTCGGAAATGTTCACTCATTTGCAAAAAGAAGACCACAATAAAGAGGCCCTCGATGTAACTTTGTTGCACAATATTAAAAAGGGGTATAAGATGAACGTGATAGAAGGGATCGAGATTAAATTAGATAAACTAATAAATAAAGGTAAAAATCTCAATACGAGGACGGATACTTGGCGTTTAAAATACGGGACTGAAGAAGGATTATCCCGGCTCAGAGAGTTCCCAAGAAGAGACCTCAGTCTACGGGTGAACCGCCTGCAGTGAAGAACTGGGTGGGTACCTCAGCATTAGGTTTTTATTTTTATTTTTAACTTGTGATTCACTAGTGTTTTTTTTTTGTTTTTTTTTTTATTTATGTACTTATTTATTTATTTTGTCGTACGTGTGCTTGGACAGAAAGTGTGTATTCTGCTGTTTTTAATGTATATTTGAGTATGAATGCTTGTGTGGTTGATTACGTGTTTTGTGTTTTAGGATTTAATTGGTTTTTATGATTGCATTGATTGTTTTTTAAATGGTTCCTGACAATTCAAATTTATTTGATAAGCTGATTCTCAGGTGTTAAAGATTATATATGTTTTGTTTTTCTATGCTGTAGAAGCACTGAGGATGGAGCTGTAGACTCCGAAAGCTTGCTTTGAGTGAATAAAATAAATCATTTGTGGTGGAGACCTTGGAGTTTGTTGGTTTTCCTATTATGATTTTATATTTCGTTTTCTGTATAAACTTTTGTTGTTCGCTGGTAGCTTGGAGGGTCTGAGTGCATTCGCACTACATTCCTAAAGGCATGGGTTCGATTCACACTAGGAGAAAAAGGTTTTGTTTCTAAAAAAGCAAAGTCATCAGCGCTATCCTTGCTTGAAACGGGTAGAAATTCTTTAGAAACCCGTCCAAATAATATTTGTCATTTATAAGTGGATATTAAAATGTAAATAATAATAATTATTGTCGGCAATGAAAAACCAGAAGTGTTAGGAAATTTTTTTTTTATTTATGCAAAAAATGTTGCCATCGAAATGCCAGATAATTATTAAAGAGCCTTGATATTTATCTCGGGATAAATGGGCAGTTGTTGCAGAGGCCTAATATTTGAAATTCTCTAATGAGTGAAAGGAAGTTTTATTGATGAAGGACCCGCTGAAAAAGGATGTGAACGGATTTTAGGCCTCGCCTTTCACCAAAAAGATTTAGTTGTTATTTAGAAAAGAGTTGTTCCGTTATATTTATTAAGTTTCACATAGAATTGTATACAAAACTATTAAGCCTTTTAGGAACTTAGGAAATAAATTCGAATCTCCATTATAGTTAAAAATAAGCATGATATCTGTGATATGCGTCGGCTCTTACAGAAAAATAATTAGGAATAAAATGTCTGACGCGCAGGAAATGCGTCATCATAGTCCGTTTCCCTCAGATCATATCCTTAGTTTTATTGGGAAAGCTTGGATTAAGTGAGCTTAATATTCTATAAAAACACTTAACCCCTACTCTCAAGAAATCTTGAAGGATGTGAGAATTACGTGCATTATGTACTGAAAACTTACAGTAGCGGAAATTACTCACTCACCCTCCTCGACTTTGGTTTGGAAAACTCTATTGCAACACAACCGAAAACGTTCTCAATATAATTATTTCTACTGCTGAAATCACTTTTAAAAAAAAATAATAAGGAAAATATTTCAGTCCGTACTTCCGGATTGGGTCATTATGTTAACCTCATAAGCAGGTTTCTTGCCCAATAGAGGAAGGACGTGTTAAAAAGAGAAAAGCACGATTTGGATAAAACTTAATTATTTATTCGCTATACTTGGAAAAAGCAGGACACGTCTAACGAACATTAAATAGCAATTCGACAGCACAAAACCATGCATTGGTTGCCAGAACTGCTTAGTAAAAAAAGTGCACGTTTGACTATAAAGCCTCAATTTATCCGACGGAAAATCACATATGAGTCAATCCATATTCGGTATTTTTTCAATAAACAAAATAATAAAACTTTAGAAATAGTAGGCCTAGATTCTAATAATAAATAGAACTACAATATTATGAGACAGAGATAAAAAGTTTTAAACCAACTTAAAAAGAGTTAATGAAAGTAAAAAGTTCAAAAATAATGAAGTTTTAATGAATTATTCAAGTTTACGCATTGCTAAATAGGCGCAAAATGGACGATTTTCAAAAATTCATAGGTACGAAAGTACTCAAATATACAAGTTGAATTTTTTACAATATTTTTATGTTGCTACGAACTATAAAATATAAAAATATTAGATTCTTCTCAAATCCCCCACCAGAGATATTAACGCCTAAAGTTATCAAACATTCCAAAAATAGGAAGTTTAAAAATGTATTAAAAAAATAAGGGGACAAATATCAGGGTTAAGAAGACTTTTAATACAAGCTGCTTACCTAGGTTTATCATCGAGTTAAAAATCAACTTTGATATACATCCCATTATGTCAAATAATTACCCTCAAAAACGGCATTTTCAGAAATATAATTTATTTTAGTTTTTTCACCATTTGATGATAAAACGAAATCTTTTTCCCTAAAATCTTCTTACTATCCGGTAAAAAATCTTATTTTTCCATGTAAAACTGTCAACAAGTATGTTTTGTTCGTGAATGTACAGTGTTCTGTTCCATTGACCCAACAAAAGGAGAGTAGTAGACCCCCTTTTGTTGGATCAATTAACGAAAAATCAATTTCACTAAATTGCTTTGGTTATCTTTTCTTTTTATGAGAAATATAAGCAGTTGTTTTCAATGGCTGCTTTCAGGTATTGGACTTCAAAATATTCAAATAGCGAAGAAGACACAAAATATAAAGAAGACTATGAGAAAAAGAATGACGTTTGAATTATTACTCTATGATTTGCCAGTCCTGAGAAAATGAGTTTTCCGTAAGAGCTTATAAACTCAAAAATCGACATGCGCGATTAGACAAAGATGGCTGCCATTTTCAAACGGTTGGCTATAAAAAAAATTTAAAAATGGTTTTGAACTACTAATTCCATATTTAATTGATGGTAATAATATAAATTTTTTCTAAAATGATCAAGTGTGATATGGATTGACTCATAGGGGTCTTTTAGCGCGGTTCCTCCCTCCCTTCATAGGGAGGAACCCCGCTTATAAGGTTGATCTCATGAAACAATCCGGAATTGCCGACAACAAAATTTCGCGTTTCAGAACCCCTAGAGACCGAAAATAACGGTGGTTCAAATTTGTATATATATATATATATATATATATATATATATATATATATATATATATATTTGTCTGTTCGCTCATTTCTGGCTTCCCTATTGGTCCGATTGTGATGAAATTTGGTATAAAAATCCGTCGTCCAATTTGAAAGGTCAAGTTCAATAACCAGCAGAATCCGCCCCCTGGAAGATGGCGTTTGGGGCGAAATTCGCGAGCAAAAAAATCGTATCGCTTACGTTTTTGAGTTCATAAGCTTGTAAAAACTCGTTTTATAGGCTTCTTGGAACGAATGAAATCATTTTCAAGGCGATAGCTTTAACCTAAATGCTCTACAAAAACGTTTCTGAAGAAAGTTTTAATTAGGCGATGTCAATCGGAGAAATAAGTGCTTAAAACTTTAAAGTAATTGATTTCGTTTATTCGAACGGTTCTTTTTGTCTGTTTTATTCCTTGTTATTTCTTAATTGCTTATAGTTGGATAATCTATTTGACAATAAAACTGGTTAAGTAAAATAACAAAAACAATTTATTGTTAGAAATATAGAGTTCCAAGATTGCAAGACCTTATAACTATCGGGACCGTTTCTAGTGTTAGCCGACCCTTCCAGGTAAGATCGTAAATCAAGACCTTTCAAGACAGGTGGAACTAAAATAATAACTGCTTCTATTTTAATCTTTCCAAATTAGACTAGGGGTAAGAACGGAACCGCGCTAAGATGCTGCAGTTCCTGCGAGTCGGACTTTTTGTAGGAAGTTTAAATTGTAAATTGTTTTTAGTCTTAGCTTTGGATAAATATAGATAAACATAAAAAATTATCTCCATTGCCTGACCTCTAAAAGCCTTCCCTGACTCTGTGCCATAATCTATTTTAGTGATTCCCTTAGCGTGTTGTTCATTAAAACAGCAATTTGTATATGGTGGAACTTCTCTACAGTTTGCACATCCGAAATTTAACTCCACGATCTGAAAAGCTATAGAAGACAGTCTGACAGGGTTCGAAATGGTCACATCTTAATGGCCTAATTTTGCCCTTTTTTAATTAAGTAATTAAATGCAAAAATACAAAAAGAAACGTCAGCCTCTATGAAAATCCCTCATCAAGAATAAGTGATGAAACTAAAACCTTTGAGATCCTTCTGAGATAGTTCGTTTTGATTGAACATTAACGAAGGCGGTGTCAGAAGCCTGTTATCATTCAATCGATAGGGCTGTGGTTAGTTGTCCATTATATCATGTTCTCTTCTGCTTCAGAGATTCTGCCGTCTTTTCCTTATTCGCTCTCTCTTCTTCTTGAAGGAAACTGATTTGTTTTTAGTTATTATTATTATAGTAGCGTTGTTCTTCTGGGTTCCTTTGACTCAGTTCCTGTGAGTCTTCTTAGACCGGTTCCATGACATCCCTAGTGTCATTAGTAAAGCTTGAAATTTCAAAACACATTACAGAAAAAGATTTTTTCGGGAAGCCATTACGAAAATGGACTCAAGGGATTATGCTACTAATGTACTGGACGAGGTATTGTGGATAATGACAGCTGTAAAAGAAATAAAAAACCGTTGTGCGCTGCTTTTAGCACTTTCAACCGAAGGAAAGTAGTTATTGAGGTTGCACTCGTGACGGAATTTTTGAAAAATTTCTTCAAATCTTTAACGATCCTATCTAGTAGACACCGAAAATGACCCCCGTTAAAATTTATATATATATATATATATATATATATATATATATATATATATATATATAAAAGAAAATGCTCCTGAACATTTTAGGCTAAAATAAAATATTCTACAATCTGCAATGTATATATATATATATATATATATATATATATATATATATATATATACGTATATATATATATATATATATATACACAATTTGAATAACGACGTCTATGGGTCCCGAAACATAAAAGCCAAGTCAAAATAAGCGGGTTTCCCCCCTTTCGAGGGAGGGAGGAACTGCGCTAATACGTAATGGGCGTAGACGAATATTTTTCATCGCCTGAAATGTATTTTTATACTCACACACACACACACACACACAGTAGCATTATATATATATATATATATATATATATATATATATATATATATATATATATGTGTGTGTGTGTGTTGTACATTTTTATTTATTTATGTTTTTAGTATTCTTTAAATTGTCTTGTATAATTCGCTTGCGATAATTGCTAAGACAGTTGAAGGTATTGCAATACATGTGTCTGTTAACACGATAGCGGCCAGAGCTTTTGTTTTTTTATCACGAAACTTGTAATATAGCATTCCATTAGCAAACGATCAAACGAGTTCGTTAACCACCAAAATCGGTCCACCGGAAGGGGGGGTTTACCCCGAACCCAAAACACTAATTTGACCATGCCAGCCGTAATATTTGTTATATTTCAACGAACCTTGGTATTCGTAGTGGTAATCTAGAGAGAAAAGTGAGATGTAAAAATAAACTAAATAGGTACATTAGAAGGGGGGTTTACTTCGGACCCACAATACCAATTAGCCACTACCAGCTGTGATTTTTGTTATATTTCGACGAAACTCGGTATTCGTAGTGGTAATCTACAGGTAAAAATTTGTTGTAAAATAAACTAAATCGGTTCATTAGGGGGGGGGGGGGTTACTCCTGACCCAAATTACAAATATACTTATACCGGTCGTAATTTCTGCTGTATTGTAACGAAACGCGGTATACGTCGTGGGTAACTCATGGGAAAGAAGTGTTGTTAAAATGAGCTAAATCGATCAATAAGGAAGGGGGGTTTACTATATAATATATTTCAATAGAATTAGCTTGCCAGACGTACGTTACAAGGCCGCCGCAAGGGGCGCTTTCTACCACTAGAGGGACTGTATCCTGTTCCTGCGTCAGATCAAAAGACGAAAATATTAAGTTTTTTGAATATATCATTAATGTGTAAACATAACTCTGGAAGCTAATTCATTACAAAATTAATAATTGAACAGTTAATCATTACAAAATTAAAAGAGAACTATGTAGGATATTTTAAGCAAATTGTTCTGGAATCCAGGCTAAACTACCCAAATTCTGAGGAAAGTTCTTAGTTATGCACCTTCTGCGTGACGCACTTTTTAAAAGGTGGATTTCATTAACCTCCCAATAACGGACATTTTTTACGGACCCAATGGTGTCCGTATATATATATATATATATATATATATATATATATATATATATATATATATATATACACACACAGTAGACTCTCCCTTATCCGGCGTTCTCTTATCCGTCGCTCTCTCTAATCCGGCGGTCTCCGAGAGGAATGAGTGATCGATTTTTTAACTCAAAAAATGTTAGCGGTCGCTAATATCTAATACCTTCCCGCTAATTTAGCGGTACTAATAAGAGCCTGCGCTAACGATTAGCGCATAGCGACGGGAGAGCGCTAATCGCTAATTTTTCGTGAAATGTTTAATCATCGTGATAGCTAATAGCTTTAGCTATAGTTACAACATTTTGTCATCTCAACGTTCACTTCTGGTCTGCTCTGAGCCGGGGGAATGCACCGCATAAAACTTTAGGTAAAACTGAAGTTTAGCGTCCTCCAAACCGATTTCTTTCAAATTTTGTACAATAACGTATTTTGATGCACTAAACACGAATCCGCTAAAAAAAAAGTTCGCATTCAACTAGGAAAGAAGTTATTAAGCACTAAAGTTCGCTGTTGTGGGGGTTATGAGAGCTAAAGTAAACAACTAAATTTGTCAACATGCGCATGCGCGCTTATGGAAAAGTTCGTAATAAAGAAGTTTAAATGAAATTTACCATCAATTAGTTAAATTCAACAGCAGTTATTTATTCACAACCATTTTTTTAAAACAATGAAACACTCTTCACATTTCTTGTTTCGTTCATGAAAAGTATTATATATCAGAAATCCCTAATAATTAGTTCGTTCTAATTCGCGCCTGCTGAGCTTTAATTGTCAACAGACTCTTATTTTATAAAAAAAAATAGCAATAAAGTTGCACGAATTTATTATTCTCTTCAAACGTGCTCATAAATATAAAGAGCGCTTAAAGGCATTTTTCTGTGCGATTGGGAATTTGTGTCCACGGAACATCGCGTCTCAAGAAGAAGAAGAAAGCTAAGAAGGATGTCTAGGAAGATAAGAAGAATGTCTAGGACGACGCTTTTAGGCATACACGCTATGCGTTTCCTGTCGCTACGCTTGCTCAAGAAGATATCAAAACCCAGGTGCCCTAATAATTGACAATATTTTTGAATAAATGGTTTATGAACATTTCAAACGAGAGTTCTCTGTATCCAAATGTTACATATCTGCGCATGCGCGTGGTTACAAATACGCTGTTTACGCCTACTTTTATAACCTTCCTAACAGTGAACTTTAGTGCTTAATAACTTCTTTCCTAGTTGAATGCGATTTTTTTTTTTTTAGCGGATTCGTGTTTAGTGCATCAAAATACGTTATTGTACAAAATTTCAAAGAAATCGGTTAGGAGGAAGCTAAACTTCAGTTTTACCTAAAGTTATATGCGGTGCATTCCCCTGGGTCAGAGCAGACCGGAAGTGAACGTTGAGATGACAAAATGTTGTAACTATAGCTAAAGGTATTAGCTATCACGATATTTAAACATTTCATGAATAAATTAGCGATTAGTGCACTGCGGTCCCTATGCGCTAATCGATAGCGCAGGCTCTTATCAGTACCGCTAAAATAGCGAGAAGGTATTAGATATTAGCGACCGCTAACATTTGGCCAACTCTGATCAGAAGTTACAAATTGTTGAGTTATTTGAAACTATTAGGGGGCGGATGTGGACCGTGGTGTCCACGTAGGGAATAAAAAATCCATCAGAGATTTAATTGCCCAGTCCACTAAGGATAAAGCTGGCTTTGATTATACTTTACGTGGCCTCCCTGGAGGTACTAAAGAAACGCTAGATATCACGCACGGAGTACACCGATGGTAAATATACCATCAATAGATCATAACTCTGTTTCATCCAAGGAGTCCTGGACATTACCCAGTCCGTCCAATAACCTACTTTCACAAAGTACATTAAAAAAAAGTCCGACTCACAGGAACTGCACCATTTTAGAGTGGTTCCGTTCTTATCCCTAGTTTGATTTGGAATGCTTAAAATAGAAACAGTTATTATGTTGGCTAGACCTTTCGTGATATAGTTTTATAGACCCAGATATGTGACAGATGACTAGGGTACCCTCACCTTGAAAAATTACCCCGACCTTCGCAACGTTTTCTTATCTTTTTTAGCACTTTCCTCCGAAGGAAAGTAGCTATTGAGGTTGGACTCATGACGGAATTTTTGAAAAATTTCTTCAAATCTTTATCGATCCTACCTAGTAGACACCGAAAATGACCCCCGTTAAAATTTATATATATCTATATATATATATATATGTATATATATGCATATATATATATATATATATATATATATATATATATATATATATATGTGTCTGTTAACACGATAGCGGCCAGAGTTTTTGTTTTTTCGTCACGAAACTTGGTATATAGCATTCAATTAGCAAACGATTGAACGAGTTCGTTAACCAACAAAGTCGGTCCACCGGAAGGGGGGGTTTACCCCGAACCCAAAACACTTATTTGACTATGTCAGCCGTAATATTTGTTATATTTCAACGAAACTTGGTATTCGTAGTGTTAATATAGAGAGAAAAGTGAGATATAAAAATGAACTAAATCGGTTCATTAGAAGGGGGGGGGTTTACTCCGGACCCACAATACCAATTCGCCACTACCAGCCGTGATTTTTGGTATATTTCGAAGAAACTCGGTATTCGTAGTGCTAATCCACAGGTAAATATGTGTTGTAAAAATAAACGAAATCGGTTCATTAGGAGGGGGGGTTTACTCCGGACCCACAATACCAATTCGCCACTACCAGCCGTGATTTTTGGTATATTTCGACGAAACTCGGTATTCGTAGTGGTAATCTACAGGTAAATATGTGTTGTAAAACGAAACTAAATCGGTTCATTAGAAGGGGGGGTTTACTCCGGACCCAAATTCCTAATATACTCATACCGGTCGTAATTTCTGCTGTATTGTAACGAAACGCTGTATACGTCGTGGGTAACTCATGAGAAAGAAGTGTTGTAAAAATGAGCTGAATCGGTCAATCGGAAAGCGGGGGTTTAATTTGTAATATATTTGAATAGAAAAGCCGGCAGACGTAGGTTCACAAAGCCGCCGCAAGGAGCGCTTTCTACCACTAGAGTGACTGTATCCTGTTCCTGCGTTAGATCAAAATACGATAATATGAGGATTTATGTATTTATTACGTAGTGTAGTAGGTACCATGTGTAAACATTACTCTGGATGCAAATTAATAATTGATCAGTTACTCATTACAAAATGAGAACTATTCACGTTTTTATTTTATTTATGTAGGATATTTTAAATAATTCAATAATTCAAATGATTACCTTCTAGTTAACACGATGTTCCAACCCTTTCGGAGATATTTAGAAAAATATACCCCCCAAAACTATTGATGTTTATTAATAAACTCTTTTTTTCTTCTTTTTTTTTTCAAATAGTTCCTAAACTCCCATCAAAGCAGCTAAATGGAGGTGCCTACTTTGGTCCCGACCCAACCGGAGGCAAAAGCGGAGGCAAGGAAAATGTCAAATAGGGGCCGGTCTAAAGGGAAACCTCGTATCCTGACAGATATTCCTAAAAAGCTAATTACTGAAGGTGAAAAAAAAAAACAAAAGCACCACCCTAAACATAAGACACCACATAAAAATAAACCACTTCCTAAAAAAGTGGTAAATAAAAAGAAAATTCTTCTAATGACAGTTCAGATTCTGATACTGACACGGAAATTTCTTCAGGAGAAAGTGACGTTGATTCGTCTGTTAAATGTTGTGAGTTAAGTCGATAACCAGCACCAATTTGAAAAATATGATTTGGAAAAAGGAAATTTTATACTTGTTAAAAATAAAAGTAGAAAGACTATTACATATTTAGTCGCAGAGATTTGTGGTTTTAAATATCCATTGTCTAAGGTCCAATATTTGAAAAAACAAACTTTAAGTGACAAGTTTACGAGAGAAGAAAATCATTTCTATGATATTGATGTTAAAGACATTGTAGCTTAACTTCCATACCCTACTATTGCTAGTAAATCTGCTTGACAGTTAAAACGTTTATCGATTGGGCTGGATTTTTCAGCATATTAAGCATAACATAATATCAATAATAGCTTTTTATTATGCTTACATCCATGTCCTGTATTTATTAAACTTACAAATAATTATAATATTACTCAATACAATTTTTTTTCTGCACTGCTGTGTTGTTTTTACATGGTCAGAGGAACAACACCCCATGGTCAAAGGTACAACTACATGTTGTACCTTTGACCACTGTACGATTATTTTTTTTTAAATTAATAAAAAATATTAAATGTAAAGTTAGAACCTTGAAAAAATTAAATATGATAAGAATAGAATACTAATTACAATGAAATAAAAAAAATGAATTTAGCCTTAATATTCAAGCTAAAAAAAGTCAATATATTCAATATATATATATATATATATATATATATATACAGTGAAACCTCGGTTAACGGACACCTCCCAATAGCGGACACCTCTATGAACGGACAGAATATCCACGGGCCCAGCGAAAACCCCTTTAAATCAATGCATTAGCACCTCTCAATAGCGGACCCTCTACTTACGGACAACACACCTAAAATCGGACCCATATAGCTGATTTCTACTCCCAATAGCGGACAGCAGGGTAAAAGATTTAATTGGATTCTCAGAATCTCAAGAAAAAGCACACCCTGGCGGGCATTGCTAGTAAACTTCATAGGAAATGTGAAGAGAAACCCGTACCCTACTGTTCCAGGAACCACATCTTGTTTTGTTACACCACATTTCAGCAGGTTTTATTCAGTTTGTATCTATTTATGAAGTCCGAAAAGAACGCGTGTAACTCTAAACAATAAAGTGGAAGTTTTAAAAGTGTAGAATAGTTTGTAGCTTTAGAGACCTGGGCGCGAAATTTGACGTCGGCAAAGACGACGACGTCAGATTAAAGGTTAATAAGTACATAGTGATAAAGAAAAATAAGAGATGAGTGAAATTAGATTGGATATATTCAAAATTTTCTAAAATTACATTATCTAGAGTGAGTTGATCTAGCGTGTTAAATGATAGATATATTATACAATTTGATGTGTGATGGATTATAATTGAGAAGTAAAATGTCAGTGTCAATACTGTACGTGTATGGCTTAGGAGATTCTAATAATACCTCTGATCTGTCTAATTTGATGAGTGCTGAAGAAGGAAGAAATACAGGATTAGTGAGGTTGTCAATATGAGTGACATTAATCCTAAAAGTGACATACATATCAATTTCATCGACATACTTAAGATAAGGATGGCATGTGACAGATGTCGTGATACAACCATGAGATGTGCCATTGAATAGATTTGACATACAGCTGTCATTTATGGCAGTTATATTTTTACAATAGTAATGATTTAGAATATATGTACAATTTCCACTAAATATAGTAGTATCATTTCTTAATCTAAAGTATAAGGTGTCAGAGTTGTGACTGTGTTTGTATTTTTCATTACCGGTACCTGAAGAAAATAAAATGTGCTGAGTCTTACAGTTTGTAAGGGGACCGATAGGAATTTATGCAAAAGTCCTTCTTTTGTAACACAACGTAATTTACTTAGAAGCCATAATTTTTCGGGGTTCAAAGTGAGTAAAGTGACATTTTGGGTGTCAAGAAAGTCAAATTGGCTCATTATTGAGGAATGCGTTACTCCCAGTTTACAAAATTCCATTGTATTTTCTAAATCCGTTATTCTAATATAAATGTAGTTAAGGGTTGAATATATTTCGTTTAAATGTAAGCGTTTTTCATCGTCATCTACATAATTTATAAGTTTCTCCGTCTTTCTGTTATTGTCATTAAGTAAGTCTATGTCATGTCGCATAGTGTTTATAAGATCAGTGTGTGATTGTGCCTGGTGTTCTATGTTATGTTCAATATGGTATTCATTTTGTTCGAGTTCTTCCAACAATTTATCATATTTTTGTTTGTCGTTGGCATCAAGATTGCCCGTTAGCCATTTTATTGCTGAACCAAGGCCGTTTATTAGTCCTCGTTTGGTTCGTTTGTGGTTGTTAATGTTGAATAGAGTTGTTAATTTAAGTTTTGTAAATTGTAGTAAGTGTTGAGTAGTGTTGTAGAATGGGAAATGTTTAAATTTAGGCAGCATTACCTCAGTCTCCTTTAATTCTTTGTATAGATTTTCATAATTAATATAGTATGTAAAAGTGTAGTAGTCATTCAAGATGTAGGCGTCAGGTAGTCTGATGGGTATAACTCCTGGGGAATTTGTGGTGTCAGTTATTTGATATTGTCTAGTCGGCATCAGTGTTGTGCACAGAGATAAAATCCAAATGTTTATCCTCATCTGGAACAGAAACATGTGGTTTGTTTTTCTTTGTGTAGTCTTTACGTTTTCGTTGTAAATTGTCTTTGTGAACAGATATGTTGCGTTTACCGTCTGTAAGTTGTAAGACAGGTTTATAAACATTTTGAGCTTTTGTCCGTGTCTGTACTCAAGCATATGTTTGGTCAGGTATGTCAGGGTCTTCCCGATTAACGTTTAATTTTTCGGTTCTTGATTGTTTTTCCGCTACAATTGCGTTTCGTATACAAGAATGGAGTAATTTTATTTTATTGTGGTACTGCGCTACAAATTGTTCTGTGATGTTAGCGTCGTAGTCACGTGGGGAGTGTGTATTAAGTCCAAATGTTATTTCGTTTGGCGAGAGTTAAAGTTTTAGGTTAAGGCTGTTATTAAAGGCTAGTACACTAGATCTTACTCTTTGTTTCAGGGAATCCGTAGGGAATTTTTCTTTGACAGCTCGTAGGATTTCGATGAATGTAGAGTGAGTCCTGTTAAGAAGGCTTAAGGAATTGGGATGGTTTGGTGTAACATAGTATGCTTCGATGCCTTGTGTGTCTAAGAGGTTTTGGATTAATCCATTTTTAAATTCTCGTCCGTTATCCATTTTTATTCTGTCGGGAGCGGGGAAAGTTTCGAGATATTTAATAATGACGTTAGCAATTTGTGTACCATTAAGAGAATTAAGCACTTTAGCAAATAATTTTTTTGAAAAAGTGTCGACAATAGTGATGATGTATTTCTGTTCAAAATGTAATGTGTCAATCATGATCTCTTCAAAGGGTTTGTCAGGTGTCGGTGTCATGCAGTATTTAGTTTTGACGGGCTTTCTGTCATATTTCGTCTTGCGGCAGATTTCGCAGTTATTGACATACGTCATGATGATGTCCTTCATTCGGAGAAAATAGTAGTTACGTTTTAGCTTGTTGTAAGTCTCGAGTCCTCCTCTGTGTCAAGTTTTCCCAATGTGGTATTGATCAATGACCTCGTCCTGTTCCGGTTTACTGTCAACGTCTAGGCACTTGTGTTTGTAACGTTTGATTTTTACTGTTGGATATTTGTCTTGAACAATTTTAGAAATGCAATTGAATATTCCTTCGAATTCGTTTCGTACTGTTTCTACGGTTGGTTTACAATAAATTCCGTAAACTGTATTCGGTTTTAGTATTTCTAAAAGTGTGTCGTCAAGGTCTTGTTTCCATGGGTAAGCGGTTTCTATGTGGTAACGAAATTTATTAAACGGTCGAGTAAGTGTAGATTTTCGTTCTCCTCTTTGTACAAAAATTTGGTATTTTTCTATATTAACAGGCTTGTCGTCTTGAATCAACCAGACTTGCTGATTCGAAGATTCCTGACTGTGTACAGTCGCTAAGTCAGAGCTAGGGTCGAGCAGTTCTTCTAAGAAGTTATCAACATTAGGAGTCATGTTCATCTGACTTGCGGCTTCTGCCAGGACCTTATCTAGTTCCAGGGCTGGATCTATTTCCATATCATGTTCTACAGCGTGCAGCTCTGGCTCATCTGTAGATATGGGGTTTCGCGATAAGGGGTCTGCAACAAAGTTAGCCTTGCCTTCTATATGTTTGATGTCAAAGTCATAGTCAGCTAATTGGAAAATCCATTTCATCAGACGTGTATTCGAATTTTTCATCGTGAATATCCAAGTCAATGGTTTGTGGTCTGTCTGTAGTGTGAAACGTTTTCCGTATAAATAGGGTTTGAAATGATTACACGCCCAAACGACTGCTAAAAGTTCTTTTTCGATGGTCGAGTATTTTTGTTCTGTAGCTGTTAGAGTCCGTGATGCAAAGGCAATAGGATGGTCCGTTTTGTCCGAAATTTGTGACAATACTGCTCCTAGAGCAACGTTACTAGCATCAGTAGTCAATGTGTGACAATACTGCTCCTAGAGCAACGTTACTAGCATCAGTAGTCAATGTGTGACAATACTGCTCCTAGAGCAACGTTACTAGCATCAGTAGTCAATTTGTGACAATACTGCTCCTAGAGCAACGTTACTAGCATCAGTAGTCAATGTGTGACGATACTGCTCCTAGAGCAACGTTACTAGCATCAGTAGTCAATTTGTGACAATACTGCTCCTAGAGCAACGTTACTAGCATCAGTAGTCAATGTGTGACAATACTGCTCCTAGAGCAACGTTACTAGCATCAGTAGTCAATTTGTGACAATACTGCTCCTAGAGCAACGTTACTAGCATCAGTAGTCAATGTGTGACGATACTGCTCCTAGAGCAACGTTACTAGCATCAGTAGTCAATTTGTGACAATACTGCTCCTAGAGCAACGTTACTAGCATCAGTAGTCAATGTGTGACGATACTGCTCCTAGAGCAACGTTACTAGCATCAGTAGTCAATTTGTGACAATACTGCTCCTAGAGCAACGTTACTAGCGTCAGTAGTCAATGTGTGACAATACTGCTCCTAGAGCAACGTTACTAGCATCAGTAGTCAATGTGTGACAATACTGCTCCTAGAGCAACGTTACTAGCATCAGTAGTCAATTTGTGACAATACTGCTCCTAGAGCAACGTTACTAGCATCAGTAGTCAATGTGTGACGATACTGCTCCTAGAGCAACGTTACTAGCATCAGTAGTCAATTTGTGACAATACTGCTCCTAGAGCAACGTTACTAGCATCAGTAGTCAATGTGTGACGATACTGCTCCTAGAGCAACGTTACTAGCATCAGTAGTCAATTTGTGACAATACTGCTCCTAGAGCAACGTTACTAGCGTCAGTAGTCAATGTGTGACAATACTGCTCCTAGAGCAACGTTACTAGCATCAGTAGTCAATGTGTGACAATACTGCTCCTAGAGCAACGTTACTAGCATCAGTAGTCAATTTGTGACAATACTGCTCCTAGAGCAACGTTACTAGCATCAGTAGTCAATGTGTGACGATACTGCTCCTAGAGCAACGTTACTAGCATCAGTAGTCAATTTGTGACAATACTGCTCCTAGAGCAACGTTACTAGCATCAGTAGTCAATGTGTGACAATACTGCTCCCAGAGCAACGTTACTAGCATCAGTAGTCAATGTAAAATGTAAGTCCCAATTAGGAAATTGTAATACTGGAGCTTTATTTATGAGTTCTTTTAGTTGTTTAACACTATCCTTATAGTCGTTCGTTGGTTCTATGTTCTTTGAACGTAAGGCTTGAGTCAGTGGTTTTGCAATGTGAGCGTAGTTTCGTATGAAACGTCTGTAGTAACCAGTTAATCCTAAAAATTGTCGTATTTGTTTTTCAGTAGTCGGTAGGGGAAATTCCGATACTGCTGTAATTTTGTCAGGCAAAGGTTTAAGTCCGTTGGATGAAACAAGATGTCCAAGAAAAGGTAGTTCAGTTTTTAAAAATTCAGTTTTGTCTAATTGTATTGTTAATGAATGTTGACTAAGTTTTCGGAAAACATTTTCTAAGTGAGTAAAATGTGAATGTAAATCATGTGAGTAAACTATAATGTCATCAATGTACACAAGAGTATTGGGTACATTTTCTAACGTCATATTCATTGCTCTCTGAAATGTGGCAGGTCCATTACAAAGTCCAAAACTAAGTCTCTGAAATTCATAATGACCGTCGTCAGTACTAAAAGCTGTCATAGGTATTGAGTCTTTGTCCATTTCGATTTGGTGAAATCCGGATGTTAAGTCTATTGTTGTGAAGTATTTAGCTCCATGTAGTTTGTTAAGTAAGTCTTCTATGTGTGGAAGTGGAAATTTGTCGGGTATAGTTTCTTGATTAATTTTCCGATAATCTATTACCATTCGCACTTTTGGAGTACCACTATCGTCCATTTTCTTCGGTACTATCCAAACTGGTGAATTGTAAGGGGAATTACTTGGTCGTATAATACCTGTTGTCAGTAGCTTGTCAACTTCCTCTTTAATGGCTTTTTTGAAGTTAGTTGGGTACCTGTAATTGCGAGTGTATATTGGTCTGTCAGTTTTGAGGATTATTTTGTGTTTTAACAAGTCAGTAGCCTTAAGTGGTTGATCTGTATTTTTAATAAGCATGTTATAATTTGTTATCAATTGAACAAGCCGTTGTGTTGTGCTCACATCGAGATGGTCAGTACGTATGCAAGATCTTATCCTATTTTTATTATCGTCATTATGATTATTATTTCCATTAGTTCCAGTATCTATTTTATTATTATCGTTTACAATTACTTCATCGATAACTCTTATGTTATTCATATTTTTCACTAACTTTTGTTCACACTTTTTATCATTCTTAGGAGTTTGGATTGCCTACGCCTAAAAAATGGTCGAATTTTTCAAGGAGAGAATCCATGCGCGTTTCTAATGTTGTTAAGCGATCGTCAGGAATGTGGTTGAGAGGTTGTTGATTGGATCGAACGGTGCGCATAGAAACCGTATTTTGGAAGTCCCGTTTGTTGTTGAAAAATCGTTCCTGTTTTTGTTTGTCCCACTGTGTGTTATGAATTGGGGTGTTGTCAATAGGCTGTCCATTTCCTGGGGGTCTGGCATAGGATGGGTAAGTTTGTGGTTGAGTGAAATGTGGAGTTTGCCTGGCCCATATTGGTTCACGGAAAGAGTGAGGTTCATATTGCCTAGGTGGTGTAAAGTGGTATGGTTGTGGTGGTGTATGGTGATTGTTTGGCCGTCTGATAGAGTGCTTAAAATCACTGTAGGTATTGTATGTTCAAGAATTATAGAGTTTCTGTTTATACGTAGGCCTATGTCGTTGGTCATGTTGGCTTTGGGGTCCATAAAGTCTGTCCACAATATGAGATGCCTCCAATATGAGGGAAATATTTATTTTTATAAATGTTTACATAAATATTAAGTAAATATTTACTTAAAACAATAAAAAAAATTACTTCCACGAATATAAAAAAAAATCCTAAAACAGTAAATAAATAAAATACACATTTATTTTGAATTTGTTAATTCAGGTAACTAATACTGGGTCCAGGAGGCGGCCATTAAGGAACCCCAACCATACATTAACCTCAAAAATTATTATTTTTACCTAGATCACGCATTTGAACACATTTTTACAGGTACTTATATTTAGAAAACAAATGCTTTAACTTAAATTAATACTGATGGCTACATAAGATGTTCATAGTCCTGTAAAAATGTGTTCAAATGTGTTATCTAGGTAAAAATAATAATTTTTGAGGTTAATGTATGGTTGGGGTTCCTTAATGGCCGCCTCCTGGACCCAGTATTAGTTACCTGAATTAATAAATTCAAAATAAATGTGTATTTTATTGATTTACTGTTTTAGGATTTTTTTTATATTCGTGGAAGTAATTTTTTATATTATTTTAAGTAAATATTTACTTAATATTTATGTAAACATTTATAAAAATAAATATTTCCCTTCGGCTTTTTGAATAAACTAAAGAAAAAAATATAATTTTCTTTTCACAGATCCATGTTTTTTTTTAAACTTTTGTACTTAAACCGTTCAAATCCTACAATAACACAGGGTTGTGATACATTCATGGGAAGCTGGTTAAATGAGGAAGTTTTTCTGAAACCCGGAAATCTCAGATCCTGCCCATTGAGGAGTAACGCTGGAAAGAAATATCAATAAAATGGCAGGAAATTTATTATAGCTTTCTATTGGTAAGATATACATACTTACATTCATTCATGTTTACGTTTACTCCCAATTAGTCTTATAGTAAATTTACTCAGCTTTCGATCGGTTTCACTTGCTTTTGAGTAGTACCACCTGGGACGGAGCTACAAAGACTAGTCTTCTAAAAACCACGTTTGTCTCGATAAAACAATAAAACGACGTTTTCTCCCTTATGGGCGAGAATTCGGAAAATCGTCATAGAACATTTTTTGTTCCACTATGGGTCCTCTATCACCTCTCACAATATGACTAGACATTTACGAGACACCCTGTACATGCTTGTCTGTTCGCGCTCTTGCAAGCTCAAAAATGGTCCGAATTTGATGAAATTTGGTACAAAAATCTGTCGTCTGATTTGAAAGGACAAGTTCGTTAGCCAGCAGAATCCGCCCACTGGAAGATAGTGTTTGGGGCGAAATTCGCGCAAACAAATTCGTAACGCTTAAGTTTTTTAGTTTATATGCTTGCAGGTACTTGTTTTATATGTTTCTTAACATAGGAAAACGAATGAAACCATTTTCAAGGCGATAGCTTTACCCGTTTTCGAGAAAATTGGAAAAATAGTTTTTGAATGCCGTTCTTGTTTTGGGTACTTAGAATCATGGGATTCAGTTGAAACATTTTTTGCATGTTTAAATTTTATCAAAACTAATTTCTTAAGCTTTTGGTTACGTTTGGAGTTAAGGAAGGGTTAGAATAAAATATTTTATTAACAGACATGAAAAGTTTTGGGAACTTCGTATATTTTTATTAATATCTCGAACACGGTTGGGAAATTTTCATAAGTGGATAGAAACTATTTGAAAGCTTTCTAAATTCTTTACAGAAAAGATTCTGAAACAAGTTTTGATTAGGTGATGTCAGTCGAAGAAATAAGTGCTTAAAAGTTCAAATACGTCTGTTTAGTTCTTATGAACGGGTGGTTGTCGTTCTTTGGGTAATTTTTATCTCTTTCCCTTAGTTTTTTATTGATTTTTATTTTTGTAATTTCTTATGTTAGGAAAATGTATTTGTGTGTAAAACAGGATAGGTAAAATTAGACCAATTTTCTATTGCTAGAAATAATGAAAAGTTTTGGGAACGTCGTATAATTTCTTAATATCTCGAAAACCGTTGAAAATCTTGCGAAGTGAAAGGTTACCATTCGAAAGCTTACTAAATGCTCTACAAAAAATGTTCTGACGAAAGTTTTAATTAGGCGATGTCAATCAGAGAAATAAGTGCTTAAAACATTAAAGTAATTGATTTCGTTTATTCGAACGGTTTTTTTTGTCTGTTTTTATTCCTTATTATTTCTTAATTGCTTATAGTTGGATAATGTATTTTACAATAAAACTGGTTAAGTAAAATAACAAAACAATTTATTGTTAGAAATATAGATTTCCTAGATTCCAAGACCTTGTAACTAGCGGGATCCTTTCTAGTGTTGACCGAACCTTCCAGGTAAGATCCTAAATCAAGACCTTTCAAGACTGGTGGAACCAAAATAATAACTGCTTCTATTTTAATCTTCAGGCGATTCGCCAAAGTTGCAAAGCCTTATCAATAAATAAATATTTTAATCTTTCCAAATTAGACTAGGGATAAGAACGGAACCGCGCTAAGATGATGCAGTTCCTGCGAGTCGGACTTTTTACTGACCCAATGGTGCCCGCTATAAAGAGGTTCATATATATATATATATATATATATATATATATATACATACGCTCGTCTGTTCGCGCTCCTGACGGCTCAAAAATAGTCCGATTTTGATGAAATTTGGCACAAAAATCTGTCTTCTAATTTGAAAGGTCAAGTTACTTAACCAGCAGAATCCGCCCCCTGGAAGATGGTGTTTGAGGCGAAATTCGCAGAAATAAAATCGTAACGCTTACGTTTTTGAGTTCATATGCTTGCAGGTACTTATTTTAAAGGTTTCTTAACACAGGAAAACGAATGAAACCATTTTTAAGGCGATATCTGTTACCGTTTTTGAGAAAAGTGTTCTGTGTCAAGTTTTCGCATGTCATTATTTTTTTGTGGGTACTTAGAATCACGGTATTCAAATGAAATTTTTCTTGGAACTTGGAAATTAATCCCAACTAAGATGTTTAAATTTTGGTTATATTTGGAGTTAAGGAAGCATGCGAAAAAAATATTTGATTAATAGACATAAAAAGTTTTCGGAACTTCATACATTTTTCGTAAATATCTCGATAACGGTTGGGAAATCGTGGTAAGTGGAAGGTGACCATTGGAATTCTTACTAAATTCTCTACAAAAAAGGTTTTGAAGCAATTTTCGAGTAAAATTAGTATAGTAGTAAAATAAGCTAAGAAACGGTGAAAATATTGGTAATAATAAGTTTGGAGCGGCTGTGGTAATCAAGATGGCTGTGGCTAATCATGTTGACGTAGTTTGTTTTGAATTCTGCTGTCTATATAAACTTCCTCATTGCCTCCAACTGAAGTTATCACTCATTTTCACTTCACTACGAGGTCATTACTGACGAGCTGTGACTAAATCGGATCGGGACCAATGTAGGCACTCACGACGGCCGCTATCGGCATTTGTCGGTCAAACGATATCGGATCGTATCATAATAAACATGAAATGAGTTTGTCGACAATATTGTGGAACTCAACAATCAAATATATTATATTTATATAAATCACGTGTCTGTGTTTTTATCTGTTTGTTTCTTATACAAATCCACACAGTTTGACCGATTTTGACCAACCTTGGCACACAGGTAGGTCTTGATCCGGGAAGTCTCGTAGGCGAGGACAAAAATGTCTACCAGCGATCTGTCTGTATGTTTGTTCCTTATACAAATCCATACCGTTTGACCGATGTTCATCTAACTTAGCACAAAGGTTGGTCTTGATACGGGGAGTGTCATAGGCTAGGTCAAAAACGTCTACCAGCTGTTTTTAAGTTTGTTCCTGATAAAAATCCACACCGATCGACCGATTTTGACCAAACTTGGCCCATATGTATGCCTTGATCCTGGGGTTGTTATAGGCTAGGTTAAAATCGTCTAGGACTCACGGTTTGGAGGTCACGGGTTCAAAACTGTGAACCCAAACAGATTTGTGTTATTACATTATTATTTTTTTTTTTTTTTTTTACGGCGCATCTACAGCTTGGCCATTAGCGCCGGGCTATCTACAGGTCGCCACTCATTAGATTTTAATATTACTTATTTGGTTTCTAATTTATTTTGACTTTTTCTAATGCAGAAAGTAGGTGTAGCATGGCACACGACTGCTGTAAATGAATAAAAATGACTGACAGCTAGTAAATGAATAAAAAAAGTCCGACTCACAGGAACTGCGTCATCTTAGCGCGGTTACGTACATCTCGAAGAAATGGAATAGAGTAGCATCACAAATCACAGGAAACTGACAGTAGCCAACTTACACAGAAGCGGATAATTCTTAATCTGTATAAGTCAATAAAATTATGTACTGAAAACGTACTTACTCTTCGACTACTGCTAAGAAGGCTCTATTCTAAACAACCAAAAAATCATTGTCATTTTAAGTATCTTGTTTTACTAGCAAATTCGTTTTACTGTAATAATCAACTGTAAATATGTGCTTCAGTAACGATAACTTCAGTTGGAGGCTGTGAGGAATGTTATATAGATAGAAGAATTAAAAAAAAAACCTATGTATCAGCCATCATGAGTATTCGCCACAGCCATCTTGATTATCACAGCGACTCCAAACTTATTACCAATACCTTTTATAGTTTCTTAGCTTCTTTTACTACAATACTAATTTTACTGATAAATTCAATTTAAAACAACCAATTAATAAGTGAGATAAAACAAGAGAAAAACCCTCTTAAAACAACAAAACAAACACTTTTTCAGTTTTAAGCGCTTATATCTCTGATTGACGTTGCCCCATCGAATATTGCTTCAGAATCTTTTTTGTAGAGAATTTAGTAAGCATTCGAATGGTCACCTTCCACATACCACGATTTTCCAACCGTTATCAAGATATTTACGAAAAAATGTATGAAGATCCGAAAACTTTTCATGTCTATTAATAAAAATTTTTTTTTCGCATACTTCTTTAACTCCAAATATAACCAAAATTTTAACATATCAGTTGGGATTAATTTCCAAGATGCAGAAAATATTTCAATTGAATCCTACGATTTTAAGTACCCACAAAAAAATAATGACTTACAAAAACATTGATTCCACTTTTCTCAGGAACGGTTAGAGATATCGCCTTGAAAATGGTTTTATTCGTTTTCCTATATTAAGAAACATATAAAACAAGTACCTGAAAGCATATAAACTCAAAAACGTAAGCGTTACGATTTTTTTTGCGCGAATTTCGCCCCAAACACTATCTTCCAGTGGGCGGATTCTGCTGGTTAACGAAATTGACCTTTCAAATTAGACGACAGATTTTTGTACCAAATTTCATCAAAGTCGGACCATTTTTGGGGCCACCAGAGAGTGAACAGACAAGCATATATATAAATATATATATATATATATATATATATATATATACAAATTTGAACAACCTATATTTTCGTGATCTATGGGGTCTGAAACGAGAAAGTTTCTAGTCGGCTCTTCCGAATTGCGTCATGAGGTCAACCTCATAAGCGGGTTCTCCCTATGGAGATAGGGAGTAACCGCGCTAAAATTCCAAGCTTTCCTTGAGTAAATTACTCAAAGGATATGAATGACACAAATTACTAAGATGGCGCATTTCCTGGGAATCGGACTTTATTTATTAGCTATTTTAATCGAACCTTGACTTATCGATCTTACTCCCTATCTCCATAGGGAGAACCCGCTTATGAGGTTGACCTCATGAAACGATCCAGAAGTGCCGACTAGAAACTTTCACGTTACAGACCCTATAGATCACGAAAATATAGGTGGCTAAAATTCGTATATATATATATATATATATATATATATATATATATATATATATATGTATATATTTATATATATGCTTGTCTGTTCGCGCTCTAGCAAGATCAAAAAAGTCCGACACGCAGGAACTGCGTCATCTTAGCGCGGTTACGAACATCTTGAAGAAATAGAATAGATTAGCATCACAAATCACAGGAAACTGACAGTAGCCAACTTACACAGAAGCGGATAATTGTTAATCCTCATTCTTGAGGAAGGCTGAATAAGTCAATACAATTATGTACTGAAAACGTACTTACTCTTCGGCTACTGCTGAGAACGCTCTATTCTTAACAACCAAAAATTCGTTGTCATTTTAAGTACCTTGTTTTACTAGCAAATTCGTCTTACTGTTATAATCAACTGTAAATATGTGCTTCATGGCGAATAAAATTCCATTCTGTCGTGGGTTAAATCTTTCTATAAAATAAGAAATAACGATAACTTCAGTTGGAGGCAATGAGGAAGTTTATATAGACAGCAGAATTCAAAACAAACTACGTCAACATGATTAGCCACAGCCATCTTGATTACCACAGCCACTCCAAACTTATTATGACCAATATTTTCACCGTTTCTTAGCTTATTTTACTACTATACTAATTTTACTGATAAATGCAATAAGAAAAAAACAATTATAAAGTGAGATAAACAAAGAGAAACCCCCTTTCAAAACAACAAAACAAACAGTTTTTAAGATTTAAGCGCTTATATCTCTGATTGACGTTGCCCCATCGAATATTGCTTCAGAACATTTTTTGTAGAGAATTTAGTAAGCATTGGAATGGTCACCTTCCACATACCACGATTTCCCAACCGTTATCGAGATATTTACGAAAAATGTATAAAGATCCGAAAACTATTCATGTCTATTAATAAAAAAAATGTTTTCGCATACTTCCTTAACACCAAATATAACCAACATTTAAATATATCGGGTGGAATTAATTTCCAAGATGTAGAAAATATTTCAACTGAATCCCGCGATTCTAAATACCCACAAAAAAATAATTACTTACAAAAACATTGATTCCACTTTTCTCAGGAACGGTTAGAGATATCGCCTTGAAAATGGTTTTATTCGTTTTCCTATTTTAAGAAACATATAAAACAAGTACCTGCAAGCATATAAACTCAAAAACGTAAGCGCGTAAAGAATTTTTTACGGCGCATCTACAACTTGGCCATTAGCGCCGGGCTATCTACAGGTTGCCACTCATTACATTTTAATATTACTTATTTGGTTTCTAATTTATTTTGACTTTTCTAGATGCAGAAAGTAGGTGTAGCATGGCACACGACTGCTGTAAATGAATAAAAATTACTGACAGCTAGTAAATGAATAAAAATTCCATGCTTTCCTTGAGTAAATTACTCAAAGGATACGAATGACATAAATTACTAAAATGACGTATTTCCTGGGAATCGGACTTTATTTATTAGCTATTTTAATCGAACCTTGACTTATCGATCTTGGTTAAAATATTTCATGGAAAGAAACGCCACATAAAAGGGCTCTAATGTTAAGTGCACTACGTAAATTTTTTTTGATCTTACAATAAAGTACAGCATTAGATAAATATTTTCACGCATTGAGTATGGTTGACTCACCGCACAATAAGTGGTGAGGATAAAAAGAAACCTCAGCACCTCGTCCTTCTAGAATGCGGTTTCTTCGATGCTATCATATTCCCTCAGCTTGGGTGCGTTTGTATTAACAAGCATCAAATCACGCTCCAGTTGAGACTAGGAGACCTAGAAGACAGATTTTTAATTCATTTGATACTTCATTGGGCTGTCTGATGGCTAAACTATTCACCAAGATTATAAATCTTATAAATAAATGAAACAAACAGAAAAAAAAAATAAAAAATGACACAAGAACTTCGTCATCTAAACGCTTTTTCCGTTCTTATCAGTTACCTACATGTAACATGTAACAAGATTAAATTTTAAATACACTATTATTCTCTCTCTCTCTCTCTCTCTCTCTCTCTCTCTCTCTCTCTCTCTCTCTCTCTCTCTCTCTCTCTCTCTCTCTCTCTCTCTCTCTCTCTCTCTCTCTCTCTCTCTTTCTCTCTCACACCCCCCCCTCTCTCTCATTCCATACTACTGTTTCATATTGTTACGTAAGAAAAGGACAAAAAATCCATTTGAGATAATGAGATACATGAGCTGAGTTTAATAATACTATTTTCCAGGCCCTGAGCCCATGATTGTTTACAGAAAAAGAGAGAAATCTGACCACAAAGATGACGTGGCTTAATATTATATGCAATTTTAATTCAACTTCATAATTGCCTTGGGCAATTTCGTCCGTGAACATTTAATCTGCAACCTGCCAATCAAACGTACTAAAAATACTTAAGTATGAAAAAATATGAAATTACTGGTAAAACAAGGACTAATTTTCAGTGCAACAGAAACCCGTTTAATTCGCAAAGCCTTCATCTGTCTGAGCTGCTAAACATACAGATTACCGCAAGCGATTTATACAAGACAATTTAAAGAATACTAAAAACATAATTTTTTTTTTTTTTTTTTTTTTATTTATTTGTTTATTTGAAATCTGTACAAATTATAAACCGTACAATAATCAAGTTTGATGATGCAGATATTATGAACAAGTTGAAAAAAATGGAAAAAGTAAAATAAAATAAAAACAATACAAAATGTGAAAGAAGCCAGCCATTGTTGGCACTTTCAAAGCTGTCCAAATAAATATTTTAATGATCCCTATATGATCAGAAGAGTAAATTGTCTCGGGGCCACTGTCTCTTGAGCCGCCTGGGAGGATTGTCTGGATGGGATTGGGACGATAAGGATAGACCTTCCGGGTTAGGATGGTAGGACAATTTGGAGTGGAACATTTGGAAACGGGTTTTAGCAAGGTCAAGGACAAATGGAATGTTAAGGTCATTGTGAAGGGTTTTGTTTGAGACGTAGAAAGGGGCATTTACAATTTTACGGAGCACTTTTGACTGGAATGCCTGTATTCTGTTGATGTTGGATGGTTTTGCAGACCCCCAGAGTTCAAGTCCGTATGTCCATATTGGTCGAATGATTGTTTTGTATATCGTTAGTTTGTTCTGTATTGATAATTTAGATGAGGGTCCAAGGAGTCGTCTAAGTAGTCCGTATCTTTTGTTCAGTTCTTGTCTTTTCAGTCTCGTGTGAGGGTTCCATGTCAGTCGGCTGTCAAGGTATAATCCTAGATATCGAACCTCGCTGGATACTGGTAGTGGAGTGTTATTGAGATGTACAGAAGGGCATGATCTCCGGTTGAGAGTGAATGTAACCTGCTTACATTTTTCCGGGTTGATTTTTACTCTCCACATGTCACTCCAATGTTGTATGGCGGTAAGATGTTCCTGCAGGTGTTGGGATGCTACTGAGGGATCAGGGGAAGTTGACAGGATAGCAGTATCATCTGCGTAGGTTGTTAGTAGGGTTTGGGGGTGTGTGGGAATATCCGCAGTGTAAAGGAGGAAAAGGAGAGGACCAATAATACTCCCTTGAGGGACTCCAGCATTTATGGGGCAGGTCGGGGAAAGAGTTGTACCGTATTTGACTTGGAAGGATCTGTTTGACAGATAGGATTTGAGGATAAGGAAATAGGTGTGTGGAAGTATAAGCTTTACTTTGTAAAGTAATCCCGGGTGCCAAACCCGATCGAATGCTTGAGCAACGTCGAGAAAGGCACTCGTGCAAAAACTCTTACGTTCAAGCGAGGAGGAAATTGAGTCTACGACTCGTAAGCACTGTTGTATAGTGGAATGCTGGAAGCGGAAACCAAATTGATGGTTGGGAATTGTATTCGAGGATTCTATGATAGGGAGGATTCTTTTGTACAGGAGTTTTTCGAATATTTTGGACATTAATGGGAGAAGGCTGATGGGCCGATAGGAAGAGGGGCAATCTGGAGGTTTAAAGGGTTTGGGGATAACGACGACGACTGAGTGTTTCCAGGGATTCGGGAAATGGGTTGTTCTTAGGATTGAGTTATAGAGGTATGTAAGGAATATAATGGCCTTCTGGGGGAGGTTTTTGAGTATTGTGGAGGTGATAAGATCATAACCGGGAGATTTCCTAGGAAGGTGTTTGATGATGTATTTAACATCGGATGGATGGAAAGCTTTGGGAGGGAAGGACAAAGGTAAAGGAGAATTCAGGTAATGTTCTATATCTGCATCATGGGAAGGGCTCATTTGAGGATTAGGGGAAAATACTGTGGTTAGGTGTGTGGAGAGGAGGAGCGCCTTTTCTTCATCACTTCTGGCCCAGGTCCCATCGTTGCGTTTGAGAGGGGAAGGGATTGAGTGGAACTTAAGGATTCTACGAGTGACTGTCCACAAAGAACAGTCTTGTGTAGAGAGGGATGAAAGGTATTCGTTAAAGGATTCTGAACGGAATTGGGATAGGGAAGATTTCAGTTGGCGTGTCAGTCTGTTGTATGCGTTTCTGTCCGAGGGATAACGGGATCTTTGCCATAAAGCCCTGGCTCGTCGCTTGGCTGCAAGGAGTTCTTGGATGTGGTTTGGGAGTTGCATTTTGGGTGGAGGAGGTAACCCTGTCCTTGGTCGGCATGAATTGCGGGCACTGTCCTGAATGGCTTTAGTAAACAATTCAGTGGCTTTGTCTAGGTCTGAAGGGGTTTTTAGGGAAACGGTTAGGTCTATGGAGTGCTCTAAAAAAACATAAATAAATAAAAATGTACACACACATATATACATACATATATACATATATATATATATATATATATATATATATATATATATATATATGTATATATATATATATACATATATATATATATATATATATATATATATATATATGTATATAAGTGTGTGTGTGCGTGTGTATAAAAATACATTTCAGACGATGAAAAATATTCGTCTAAGCCCATTACGTATTAGCGCAGTTCCTCCCTCCCTTGAAAGGGGGGAAACCCGCTTATTTTGACTTGGCTTTTACGTTTCGGGAAATTGTGTGTGTGTATATATATATATATATATATATTTATTTATTTTGCAGATTTTAGAATATCTTATTTTAGCCTAAAATGTTCAGGAGCATTTTCTTATATATATATATAAGAGATCTTGGAACGCTATATTTCTAACAATAAATTGATGTTCTTATTTTACTTAATCTGTTTTATTGTCAAATATATTATCCAACTATAAGCAACTAAATAAAACAAGGAATAAAAATAGACAATATATATATATATATATATATATATATATATATATATATATATATATATATATAATGTATCGATTAGGAGCATATTTTTATACCCAGGAGAGGAAATCGTTGGAATGGTAAGAAAACGCACGAAATATATGGTCAATAGCTAAAAAATGAACAGAAAACAGGAATACATATTCCAAAGAACTACAAAGGATACATAGTCAAAGAACCATTTGAATAACAAAAAAGAAAACATTTATTAGGCGATGATGATAAAGGAAATGTGTGGGAAACAGTGTTTATGATAAAATGAACGATACAGCGGTGTTTAATATTACAGATTTAGATGATAAATTAACACATTACTTTTACGAGCACTCAAGAAGGACACAGTACTTTGCTGAAACCCGTTTCGCCAGTCCCTATTTAAATCAAGTCCGCCCGACGTTTTCATTCTAATCCTCTTGGTATGTTTCAGGGATTTCTCAATGAACTAAATGTAGCCTTTTTTTTTCTCTCTTTTCTTTTTTTTTTCTTTCTTTTAGCACTTTCCTCCGAAGGAAAGTAGCTATTGAGGTTGGACTCATGACGGAATTTTTGAAAAATTTCTTCAAATCTTTATCGATCCTACCTAGTAGACACCGAAAATGACCCCCGTTAAAATTTATATATATATATATATATATATATATATATATATATGTCTGTTAACACGATAGCGGCCAGAGTTTTTGTTTTTTCGTCACGAAACTTGGTATATAGCATTCAATTAGCAAACGATTGAACGAGTTCGTTAACCACCAAAGTCGGTCCACCGGAAGGGGGGGTTTACCCCGAACACAAAACACTAATTTGACTATGTCAGCCGTAATATTTGTTATATTTCAACGAAACTTGGTATTCGTAGTGGTAATATAGAGAGAAAAGTGAGATATAAAAATGAACTAAATCGGTTCATTAGAAAGGGGGGTTTACTCCAGACCCACAATACCAATTCGCCACTACCAGCCGTGATTTTTGGTATATTTCGATGAACTCGGTATTCGTAGTGGTAATCCACAGGTAAATAACTGTTGTAAAAATAAACTAAATCGGTTCATTAGGAGGGGGGGTTTACTCCGGACCCACAATACCAATTCGCCACTACCAGCCGTGATTTTTGGTATATTTCGACGAAACTCGGTATTCGTAGTGGTAATCCACAGGTAAATATGTGTTGTAAAAATAAACTAAATCGGTTCATTAGGAGGGGGGGGGGGGTTACTCCGGACCCACAATAACAATTCGCCACTACCAGACGTGATTTTTGGTATATTTCGACGAAAGTCGGTATTCGTAGTGATAATCTACAGGTAAATATGTGTTGTAAAAATAAACTAAATCGGTTCATTAGAAGGGGGGTTTACTCCGGACCCAAATTCCTAATATACCGCTCGTAACCTCATACCGGTCGTAATTTCTGCTGTATTGTAACGAAACGCGGTATACGTCGTGGGTAACTCATGAGAAAGATGTGTTGTAAAAATGAGCTGAATCGGTCAATCGGAAAGCGGGGGTTTAATTTGTAATATATTTTAATAGAAAAGCCCGCCACACGTAGGTTCACAAAGCCGCCGCAAGGAGCGCTTTCTACCACTAGAGGGACTGTATCCTGTTTCTGCGTTAGATCAAAATACGATAATATGAGGCTTTTTGTATTTATTACGTAGTGTAATAGGTACCATGTGTAAACGTAACTCTGGAAGCAAATTAATAATTGATCAGTTACTCATTACAAATTTAAAAGAGAACTATTCATGTTTTTATTTTATTTATGTAGGATATTTTAAGCAAATTGTTCTGGAAAGCAGTCTACACTACCCGAATTCTGAGGAAAGTGCTTAGTTATGCAGCTCCTGCGTGACGGACTTTTTTTTGTGTTCTATGTAAATCATGAATGGAAGCCGAAGATAATTTCGAGGGGGGGGGTCTGGAAGTATTCAGGGTTTGTGGAATAATAACAATCTATAACATGGAATAGTTAGCCAATTAAAACGCTATTACACACAAAAAAATATTTGTCTGAACTTAGTGATCTTAATTTATTTTTATGGTTTTTGTAAGATATTTTTTCCGATTACATCAAAAAGCCCCCTTACATACACCCATGATCGAAGCTATTTAAAAGAGCAAATCAATCAATATTTACTGTATTTTGTAAATTACAATTACAATTTACAGGGAGTCTGGTAATATTATGTATAAGCCATAGTGGTGTATAAACAGTAATTAAAAAAAAAAAGAATAAGAAGAAGAAGAAAAATCAACAAATACCTATTCAACAGAGTGAAAAAAACATATATAAAATAAAATAATAGTACTATTCAAACTAAAATAATAGTAATAATAAAGGGAAAATTTTCTCTAGCACAAATAGATATTGACAAAATAAATACATATTTCAATTATTTCCGCTTCGAATAATCATAAACTGGACGTCAACATTTAAATATTAATTATAATCAAAAAAATAAAAACTTCACTTTTCACAACACTTTACATTCAGTGATAACATACTACTGGATTTATTCATGGTTATGTTGGCGAAGAAGTGTCATAATCTCTTCCAGTTTCAAGGTGCAGTGATTAAGAGTCTTCAAATTTTGAGTACCACTTCAAAGAACAATTTGCTCTGTTGTCCAAGAGTTCATTTAAATACTTTTGGGTCCTCCTTGATATTTGAGCATTATATACCTATGCCTAGTTTCATAAAATGTAATGGTTAAATTGCCGGGAAACAAAATTCTAAAATCCTTCAAATTCCACGAAACGAAGCGTATTCCTATTTCTCGCTAAGTCGGATTCCGTTGAGGCAGTAGAGAATACTTCGGTTAAGGGATCAACATCTCCCAGCGTGGACTAACAATCTATAACATGGAATAGTTAGCCAACTAAAACGCTATTACACCCAAAAAAATATTTGTCTGAACTTAGTGATCTTAATTTATTTTTATGGTTTTTGTGAGATATTTTTTCGATTACATCAAAAAGCCCCCCATACATACGCCCATGATCGAAGCTATTTAAAAGAGCAAATATTCAAGAGTTGAAAGAAAACAATAAATATATACTCATTTGTATATCTTAATATACATACATATATATATATATATATATATATATATATATATATATATATATTCTTTTAAGGAACTCCGCTGGAATTGAAATGATTGGTTGTTTTTTTTACGGCGCTTCGACAACTAGGACAACCTCCCTGGATGTAGACGCTATGGCCGACATTCCAGGGTCCAGCGAGGAATTTTCCCAGCGAGCCGTGGGATAAGAAAATTCCTTCCGCCGGTGGGGATCGAACCCACAATCTCCCGCTTATGAATCTAAGGCGCTAGCCACTAGACCACGGGAGACCCCATCTTACTCCCCATGCTTGCAATTTTCGCCGTTTTGACAATATTTGTCCGGCTGACACCATCCATCCTTGGTGATTGAAAATAATATATATATATATATATATATATATATATATATATATATATATATATGTTGAGGTTAGCTCAATGGTAAATCAGTCTACATATATGCTGATTTCAATACTTGGGCGCGCACTATATGTTTTATCTTCTAGTGTCGTTGTTAGTGTTGCATTCGGGAACCCAGACCGTCCTAGGCCCTCCCAGTCAATTTTAAATAACGCAGACTAATTAATGAAAAACCTAAATAAGATATTGCTTGATGCCGCCAGAATTCTCAGGACATTTTATAATGAACTCCTGTGATCAAAGATGGATATTTTTTTTTTAAATATTAATTTCATCGAATGACAACATCCCCGATAAATACAGCCAAGGAAACTGGAAACTGCCCCCGAAATGAATACGAATACGCCCTTGACTTCGGAAGCTGTGCAAGCGGCACCCTGATAAGATCAAGGATTTCGTAAGAATCTTTAAGTCAAGTCTTTAGCTTGAGGGAGAGTGACCCTACTCGCTTGTTGCTAAACCATTGCCAGACTGAGGCCAACAAATTCGCAAATAGCATCAGGAAGGAAATTGGGTTAGTAGAATCAGGCCCGGTGGGCACCGGTGTGAACTTGGCGCCGAACATTCAGTAATCCAAAAATCAAACATATGTACGGATTGTACTTCGTTTGTACCTGTTTGTACCACATAAGATTTTGTTTGTACCTCCGCCAATAAAAAAATATAAACACTTAAAAAAATGGTCAGCGCCCGACATTAAAATATTTAAATTTTCTTTACGCCATTCGATAGACAATCGTTTGTACCCGTTTGTACCACTTTTCATTTCGTTTGTACCTCAAAGGGTACGCGAGTACGAATTATTTAAACTTTTAACTTACGCGAAAACGCTAAATCCGTTATTATTGGAGATATCGAAAAACGGCCAACGGGATTCGATAGACAATCGTTTGTACCCGTTTGTACCACTTTTCATTTCGTTTGTACCTCAAAGGGTACGCGAGTACGAATTATTTAAACTTTTGACGTACGCGAAAACGCTAAATCCGTTATTCTTGGAGATATCGAAAAACGGCCAACGGGATTCGATAGACAATCGTTTGTACCCGTTTGTACCACTTTTCATTTCGTTTGTACCTCAAAGGGTACGCGAGTACGAATTATTTAAACTTTTAACTTACGCGAAAACGCTAAATCCGTTATTTTTGGAGATACCGAAAAACGGCCAACGGGATTCAAAAGACAATCGTTTGTACCCGTTTGTACCACTTTTCATTTCGTTTGTACCTCAAAGGGTACGCGAGTACGAATTATTTAAACTTTTGACGTACGCGAAAACGCTAAATCCGTTATTCTTGGAGATATCGAAAAACGGCCAACAGAATTCGATAGACAATCGATTGTACCCGTTTGTACCACTTTTCATTTCGTTTGTACCTCAAAGGGTACGCGAGTACGAATTATTTAAACTTTTAACTTACGCGAAAACGCTAAATCCGTTATTATTGGAGATATCGAAAAACGGCCAACGGGATTCGATAGACAATCGTTTGTACCCGTTTGTACCACTTTTCATTTCGTTTGTACCTCAAAGGGTACGCGAGTACGAATTATTTAAACTTTTGACGTACGCGAAAACGCTAAATCCGTTATTCTTGGAGATATCGAAAAACGGCCAACGGGATTCGATAGACAATCGTTTGTACCTGTTTGTACCACTTTTCATTTCGTTTGTACCTCAAAGGGTACGCGAGTACGAATTATTTAAACTTTTAACTTACGCGAAAACGCTAAATCCGTTATTTTTGGAGATACCGAAAAACGGCCAACGGGATTCAAAAGACAATCGTTTGTACCCGTTTGTACCACTTTTCATTTCGTTTGTACCTCAAAGGGTACGCGAGTACGAATTATTTAAACTTTTAACTTACGCGAAAACGCTAAATCCGTTATTTTTGGAGATACCGAAAAACGGCCAACGGGATTCGATAGACAATCGATTGTACCCGTTTGTACCACTTTTCATTTCGTTTGTACCTCAAAGGGTACGCGAGTACGAATTATTTAAACTTTTAACTTACGCGAAAACGCTAAATCCGTTATTATTGAAGATATCGAAAAACGGCCAACGGGATTCGATAGACAATCGTTTGTACCCGTTTGTACCACTTTTCATTTCGTTTGTACCTCAAAGGGTACGCGAGTACGAATTATTTAAACTTTTGACGTACGCGAAAACGCTAAATCCGTTATTCTTGGAGATATCGAAAAACGGCCAACAGAATTCGATAGACAATCGTTTGTACCCGTTTGTACCACTTTTCATTTCGTTTGTACCTCAAAGGGTACGCGAGTACGAATTATTTAAACTTTTGACGTACGCGAAAACGCTAAATCCGTTATTCTTGGAGATATCGAAAAACGGCCAACGGGATTCGATAGACAATCGTTTGTACCCGTTTGTACCACTTTTCATTTCGTTTGTACCTCAAAGGGTACGCGAGTACGAATTATTTAAACTTTTAACTTACGCGAAAACGCTAAATCCGTTATTATTGGAGATATCGAAAAACGGCCAACGGGATTCGATAGACAATCGTTTGTACCCGTTTGTACCACTTTTCATTTCGTTTGTACCTCAAACGGTACGCGAGTACGAATTATTTAAACTTTTAACTTACGCGAAAACGCTAAATCCGTTATACTTGGAGATATCGTAAAACGTCCTTTTGTGTGTAACGAATTTTTTTAAACTTTTGACGCCATGATGATCAGGCACCGCCATCTTGATTACCACAGCCACTCCAAACTTATTACCAATACCTTTTATAGTTTCTGAGTTTATTTGACTATAATACTAATTGCATTTATCAGTAATGCAATTTAAAACAAAAAGAACCTATTAAAAAGTGAGCTAAACAAAGATAACATTTGGTTTAAAATAACAAAACAAATTTTTATTGTTTTAAGCGTTTATATCTCTGATTTACATTGCTTCATCGAAAATTGCTTTAATACCTTTTTTGCAGAGAATTTAGCAAGCTTTTGGATGGTCACCTTCCACTTATCACGATTGACGGGTTTTGAGATATTTACGAAGATCCGAAAACGTTTTCTCTATTTTTTTTTTTTTTAATTTTTTTTTATTTATTTTTTTTTTCACGGCGCATCTACAACTTGGTCATTAGCGCCGCTGTTCTCTACTAATACATTGGTTTTCTCTATAAATTTATTTTTTCTACAGTTTTCTCTATTAATACATTTTTTTTCCGCATACATACTTTCTTTACTCCAAATATAACCAAAATTTATACATCTTAGATGAGATGAATTTGCAACTTGTAGTAAATATTCCAATTCAATCCCGTGATTCTATGTACCCACAAAAAAATAATGACTTACAAATACATTTGTTACACCTTTCTCAAAAACGGTAACAGATATCGCCTTTAAAATGGTTTCATTCGTTTTCCTATGTTAAGAAACCTATAAAACAACTACTTGTAAGTATATGAACTCTAAAACGTAAGTGTTACGTTTTTTTTGGCGCGAATTTCGTCCCAAACGCCATCTTCCAGTGTGCGGATTAGCTGGTTAACGAACTTGACCTTTAAATTAGACGATAGGATTTTTGTATCCAATTTCATCAGGATCGGACCAATTTTGAGCTTGCCAGAGAGCGAACAGACAAGCATATATATAAACACACACACACACACACACACACATATATATATATATATATATATACACACACACACACACAAATTTGAACCATCTATATTTTCCCTGATCTATGGTCTGAAACGAGAAAGTTTCTAGTCGGCACTTAGGATTGCGTCGTGAGGTCATCCTCATGAGCGGGTTCTCCCTATGGAGGTAGAAAGGAACCGCGCCAAAACGGCAAATTTGATGGTTTTTCGATTTGTGCGCAGTCAGCTGAGGTGTTTCGAAACTGACAAATTGGTTACACACTACTGGGATGGCCCCAAACAACACCCCGAAAAATGAGCGTGTCGAACTTAGTTCCTTTTTTTTTGGCTTATGTGTCTTTACGGGAATGAGTTTCTAACTTTTGACCTGAGTAGTCCCAAGTTGACACTGGTGAGTCTATGGAGATGATAGACCGATGATTCACTTCCTTGCTGTACTTTTCCTATCCTATCCAGTAACATTGTTTCTTTTGCTCGGTTGTGATCTCAGACTTCTCTCTCATATTGCTGCTTTCGTAGGATATAAATGCTAGGACTTTACTCGTCTAACCAACACTTGTCAATTTGATTTATTCACATATATTTCTTGGAGTATAAAATCTTACTCGCTTGTTGCTTTGACAAATTTCGAAATTAATTTATTCCTGAAAGCAAATTTGGAATTAAAACTTGCAAGATGCCACGGCAACCAAAAAAGAATGTTAACAAAATTTTCATGTTAATAAAAGACTTAATTTTTTTCGATGATAATGGTCAAATTCTCCGATTGTCCAATCCAATCTGGAAAAATGCAGCAAGTATTTTGAATAAAGTGCTCTCTGTGAAACATTTATATTTATACCTTTCGCAAAATAGAAACGGAATTCTTGATCGCCTCCGTCAAATATATAATATTTCGATTCAAGTTGCTTGACTGGAATCAAGTAATTGTTCTATGAGTTGCCAATCAAATGGTTCGAACTGGTCAATGTCTCCGTCATGTGTTCTTAAACCATGGCGTACTATTTTACATTTAGACAAAAAAACGTGGTGGCGATGTCTGAATCGAAGTTATCAAGTAACAAAGATAAATGTACATTGTTAAAACCTAGACGGACTAACATATTTTATAATGAAATATGGAAACAAATAAAAATACCTTGTTGTTTTGCTTTTAAAACTGGTAAAGTTAAACATAACCCAGGTGAGATATTTTTAAAAATAAAAGGAAAGTGTACGGAATGCGGTGCATCTATTAACGCATAAAGTATGTGTGAACCAAATGAAGATACTGATTCATTTTTTTTTTTTTTTTTTTTTTTTTTTTTTTTTTTTTTTTTTTTCTTAAAGAAATATTACAATCTACAATTCAATTGCATCATGTAATTTGATACAGGTTACTTTCTCAAGCCTCGGGTGTCCCCAGTTGTCAACCGAATACCTTCCTAGTTTAGGAAGGATTCACTGTCTCGGGGCCACTTCCTGTTAAGTCGTCTTGGTGAAGAGAAAGGATGGTTGGTGCTGGATAAGGATTGGGCTATAGGATTAGGATGATTGATTAATTTGCTATGGAAAGATGAGAAGCGGATTGGGATTATATCTTGGACAAAAGGGATATTTAGGTCATTATGGAGGGTGCGATTTGTAACATTATAAGGAGCATTGATTATGGTACGTAGGACTTTAGATTGGAATGTTTGGATTCGGTGGATGTTGGAATGCTTGGCTGTCCCCCAAAGTTCTATTCCGTAAGTCCATATAGGTTTTATTAGTGAGTTGTAGATAGTTTGTTATTTAAGGTTAATTGTGATGAGCGGTTTAGTAGTCTGTATAGTTGTCCGAATCGTCGATTGAGTTCTTGCCGTTTGAGTTTAATGTGTGCGTTCCAAGTCAATCGAGAGTCAAGATAAAACCCAAGGTATCGGATGGTATTGGTTATGGGTAAAGGATTGTTGTTGAAGGAGACAGTAGGACAGGTTTTACGTCGAAGGGTAAAAGTTATCTGGTGACATTTTTCGACGTTTATCTTGATGCGCCATTTCTTACACCACTGTTCAATTTGAGTTCGATGGGTTTGTAGGTTTTGTGAGGCAGTGTCCGGATTTGTGTGGGGCGAAAGGATGGCCGTATCATCTGCATACGTCGCTAGGAGGATGTCGGGATGTGTTGGAATATCAGCTGTATAAATGGTATAAAGGATAGGACCAAGGACACTACCCTGAGGAACTCCCGCTTCCACAGGGAAGTAATCTTAGTAGGCTGTTCCATGCCGGACTCGGAAAAACCTGTCTGAGAGATAGGAGCGAAGGATTAGGTAAAGGGTGCTAGGAAGGTGAGTTTTGAGTTTGAAGAGTAAGCCTGAATGCCAGACTCGGTCGAATGCCTGGGCAACGTCCAAGAAGGCAGACGTGCAACACTCTTTTCGCTCAAGGGATGAGGAGATGAGATCAACAACACGAAGCCCTTGCTGCAATGTGGAGTGTTGGGAGCGGAAGCCGAATTGATGGGATGGGATGAGATTTTGGGTATTAAGGATAGGCATTAAGCGCTTTAATAAAACCTTTTTAAATAATTTGGAAAATATAGGGAGAAGACTTATGGGTCGGTAGGAGGAAGGATTGTTAGGAGGTTTACCAGGTTTAGGAAACAGAACTACAATTGAGAATTTCCAGAGTATGGGATAATGGGTTGTTCGGAGGATGCAATTGTAGATGTAGGTGAGGAATACTATGGCTTTGGTTGGGAGCTGTTTAAGGATTCTGGAGGTGATGAGATCGTAACCAGGGGATTTTCGGGATGGTAATCGGGATATTAGAAATTTAACTTCAGATGGATTGACTGCATTTGGTGGTAGGGAGAGAGGAAGTGGAGATTGTGAACGAATTTTTCAATTTCTCACCCTTTCCAGTCGACCTTGCTATGAAAATGACGGAAATGACGTTGCTATGACAATGTGTGTCCATATATAAAGCATTTGGATAGTTTTATAAATCACAACCAATTAATGAAAACTAAGTTTATTTAAATACAAAAGTAAATTAACACAAATAATTACAATAGTAGTCATTTTCTTGCTGTCTTGGTCGAGGAAGGGCATTCAGTCTCGTCTTCGCTTTTTTATTCTCCAATATCGTCCAGTAAAGGCTTGTAAAAACAAAACGTCCTTGAAACCTTGTTGCTGAAGGTCTTGGGACGAGAAGAAGGAATCCCTTATCTTCCCACGTCCAGGTTTGATAAAAATAATGTCCTTACGCATATCAGCTTAAGCCATCAAAAAGACTATGAGGTCGACATCTTCACCCACAATGCCAACATCTGTTGTTTACGACACTTCCACAGCCGTATCCTAGTTGGCTGATTTTCCCATCACCTCTCTCTTTACTGGCTTTTTAAAGGCAAACTATACCTTTTCTACCCACTTTGGAAACATCAGGACTGGATGGACTGGATGCAGTAATTTCCCCATCACAAACAAAACACTTGTTACTCATTTTGACGAAGGAACACTTACGACATCGTTAAATATTTATCACTCAGCCCCCACCTTATAAACGCCCATTATAACAGAGAAAATTTTAATAAACTTTTAAAACCTACACTCTACTCGCGATGACTGCTTGAACTAGACTGGCTATGATCAGGCGATCTAACCGCAACTGCCTTAGGAGAAACATTTATTTTCTTAGTAAAAACACAAGTTCCTCCCTCTAAAAGGAAATATAAATGTCCTCATTGCGTTCCATTCAGTGAAATACCACAAAAAATGCCACGAAACAAATGTGTTTCGGCCTAGGAAGGGAAGGTTTTCTAGAAACCCTCCAGCAGTTGTAACTCTAGCGAGTTCCGAGATTCGTCACTCGTTCCTCTTGGAGACCGCCTGATAAGAGAACGCCACATTAGGGAGAGTCTACTGTAAATGTAAACTATTTTATAAGCACAAAATGTGTCAAAAATGCGTTATACTGAAAAATAAACTCACTTGCCATATGGATACTATGCTAAGACGAAAAACAATACACATTTTTTTAAATTTGGGGGGGGGCTGCAGCCTCCTCCACATTTATGAATATTTAGTTGTAAGCTATTTACACGTCGAGTGCTCACTATGTTTACATAATAGAGCTCATTTTGGAAAATAGGTCGACTGGAAAGGGTGAGAAATTGAAAAATTCATGAGTTGCAAAACTTCAGATTCCTCGGTGAAAAATTGAAATTGTGTTAGCATTTGACAGGAAATATATAAATTGATAATGTGATATATATTATTGAAGGGACATTAATGCTCTACAACCCTGTAACCGGCATTTATTTTTTGGGTCTACCGTTGAAAAGTTATCCGGTCAAAAAGAGCAGAAAGTGAGTGTCAAAAATGTTTTTCCCAAAATTACAGACTTTCAAGAGCGGATATCTCAAAAACTAAAGCTTTCTCGGAAAACTTGATAGATAGTAATAGAACTTGTAGCAAATTTAATCAGCTTTAATTTGTTTCATAATAATCATGTCGCTTGGACGCATGGTTTCCGAGATATAAGTTAAGACCTGAAAATAGGACCTTCTGACCCCCCCCCCCCCCCACCACCGGCGCACACTGGGCAAAATGACTGTTTTACGGCGACAAAAGTCGAAAATGTGATGTCGTCGTATAAAGTCAATTCACGTGTCAAAACGTACTCAAGTCTTCTATTCATTAAAAACCTAACAATTTTTTTATCTATTTTACCCAAACCTGTTTAAAACAATAAGGAATGCAACCATTGCTAGTCTCTTCCACTTCCTCGGTTTAGTCTTCTTCCAACTATGGTCCTTTTAAGTTGTGTTTTCAAAATTGTGTGCAAATTTTAAAAATTCTTTTCACGATGGATTTATTACCTAGAGGTATGTTCTTTATAAATATATAATATATACCTAATAACAGAAAGGCATATCGAAGAAAAAAAAATATTAATGAAATTATTACTAGATTGTTCATATTTTGTTGATTACTCAAGTTTGAGTAAGGTTTTAAAAAATGTTCCACAAAGTTCCACTCCCAAATATTTTTTTTCGATAAGCCTTAAGCTTCTACTTTACTGTCTTGAGACTTTCATCTCCCCCTTCTTCCCCCTTTTAATGCAAATTTAAATTTAGTTTAGGCAGTCAGATAGAAGCTGAAGAATCCGCGGCGCACAGTGGGCGAAAATCACATCTTAGGTGGACAAAATTCAAAAAAAAAATTTTACAAATCACTTACTAAATACTGTCTAGTATTAGTAGGATTAAGGTAAAATGTAAATATTTACATTCTTGGATCATGAACGGGCGCGGAAGGGAATATTAATCGGACTCTAAGAAAGGGAACATATTTACAGTGTTTATTGCAGTTTTGTTCTTGTAATTACTTTTCCATCTTTTAAACAGAAACTATACATGATTATTTAAATTTCGTGTTACCGATGTATATGTAATCAGCCAATGTAAGTGTAGTTTACCACATGATCCACTTCAAGAACTGTCATTAGAAAATGAGGCTGACGATACTGACTCGTCAAAAGAAAATGCTGAAGGATGTAAATCAGACGATGATTGATGGATAATTCGTTTTTTGTGCATAATATAATTGTCTATATTTGTTAAAGTTAAAAAAAAAAAAAAAAAAAAAAAAAAAAAAAAAAAAAAAAAAAAAAAAAAAAAAAAAAAAAAAAAAAAAAAAAAAAAAGTCAGTACAATTACTTTTTTCTTCAAGTTGTTAGTCTATTTTTATTATTTATTTTCGAATTATAGCGTATGCATGTACTTTTTATGAATATATGTATTATGTTTATGTAAATAATAGATGTAAAAAGGTACTACTTATATAGATTTAGAAATATCGCGTAAGTTAAAAGTTTAAATAATTCGTACTCGCGTACCCTTTGAGGAACAAACGAAATGAAAAGTGGTACAAACGGGTACAAACGATTGTCTATCGAATCCCGTTGGCCTTTTTTCGATATCTCCAAAAATAACGGATTTAGCGTTTTCGCGTGAGTTAAATGTTTAAATAATTCGTACTCGCGTACCCTTTGAAGTACAAACGAAATGAAAAGTGGTACAAACGGGTACAAACGATTGTCTATCGAATCCCGTTGGCCGTTCTTCGATATCTCCAAAAATAACGGATTTAGCGTTTTCGCGTGAGTTAAAAGTTTAAATAATTCGTACTCGCGTACCCTTTGAGGTACAAACGAAATGAAAAGTGGTACAAACGGGTACAAACGATTGTCTATCGAATCCCGTTGGCCGTTTTTCGATATCTCCAAAAATAACGGATTTAGCGTTTTCCCGTGAGTTAAATGTTTAAATAATTCGTACTCGCGTACCCTTTGAGGTACAAACGAAATGAAAAGTGGTACAAACGGGTACAAACGATTGCCTATCGAATCCCGTTGGCCTTTTTTCGATATCTCCAAAAATAACGGATTTAGCGTTTTCGCGTGAGTTAAATGTTTAAATAATTCGTACTCGCGTACCCTTTGAGGTACAAACGAAATGAAAAGTGGTACAAACGGGTACAAACGATTATCTATCGAATCCCGTTGGCCGTTTTTCGATATCTCCAAAAATAACGGATTTAGCGTTTTCGCGTAAGTTAAAAGTTTAAATAATTCGTACTCGCGTACCCTTTGAGGTACAAACGAAATGAAAAGTGGTACAAACGGGTACAAACGATTGTCTATCGAATCCCGTTGGCCGTTTTTCGATATCTCCAAAAATAACGGATTTAGCGTTTTCGCGTGAGTTAAATGTTTAAATAATTCGTACTCGCGTACCCTTTGAGGTACAAACGAAATGAAAAGTGGTACAAACGGGTACAAACGATTGTCTATCGAATCCCGTTGGCCTTTTTTCGATATCTCCAAAAATAACGGATTTAGCGTTTTCGCGTGAGTTAAATGTTTAAATAATTCGTACTCGCGTACCCTTTGAGGTACAAACGAAATGAAAAGTGGTACAAACGGGTACAAACGATTGTCTATCGAATCCCGTTGGCCGTTTTTCGATATCTCCAAAAATAACGGATTTAGCGTTTTCGCGTAAGTTATAAGTTTAAATAATTCGTACTCGCGTACCCTTTGAGGTACAAACGAAATGAAAAGTGGTACAAACGGGTACAAACGATTGTCTATCGAATCCCGTTGGCCGTTTTTCGATATCTCCAAAAATAACGGATTTAGCGTTTTCGCGTAAGTTAAAAGTTTAAATAATTCGTACTCGCGTACCCTTAGAGGTACAAACGAAATGAAAAGTGGTACAAACGGGTACAAACGATTGTCTATCGAATCCCGTTGGCCGTTTTTCGATATCTCCAAAAATAACGGATTTAGCGTTTTCGCGTGAGTTAAATGTTTAAATAATTCGTACTCGCGTACCCTTTGAGGTACAAACGAAATGAAAAGTGGTACAAACGGGTACAAACGATTGTCTATCGAATCCCGTTGGCCGTTTTTCGATATCTCCAAAAATAACGGATTTAGCGTTTTCGCGTGAGTTAAATGTTTAAATAATTCGTACTCGCGTACCCTTTGAGGTACAAACGAAATGAAAAGTGGTACAAACGGGTACAAACGATTGTCTATCGAATGGCGTAAAGAAAATTTAAATATTTTAATGTCGGGCGCTGACCATTTTTTTAAGTGTTTATATTTTTTTATTGGCGGAGGTACAAACAAAAGCATATGTGGTACAAACAGGTACAAACGAAGTACAATCCGTACATATGTTTGATTTTTGGATTACTTAAGGTTCGGCGCCAAGTTCACACCGGTCCGGTGGGCGCGGGTGTTAAGGCGTGAGCATTTAACACTCCGTGCCAAGGGTCGTGGATTCGATTCCCACTTCGATGCCCATGAGAGCATCAGCCCTATCCTGGCTAGAAAAGGGTGGTAACTTATAGGTAAGCCGTCCTAAAATTCTTAGTTAATACAGTAGAACCTCTCATATCCAACCTTCCCATAACCGCCTCCACCTGATATCCGACCGTCTTTAATTCACCTTACTCGAAAACAGTTGAGAAGAAATTGACTCGGATGAAGACGAAACCACCAGTGACGACGTAGTGAGTCATTCTGCTGCTACGCCTTCGCAGAAGCGCTGAAATACATCGAGTAACATCCAAACCCAACCCCAATAGATGTATTGTGGGCAAAAAAGTGGTTGAGTAAATGTTTGAAATGTATGTAGCAACAGTTTCACAATTACTATAAAGTTGTATTACAGTAAGTACTGTACATTATAGCTATTTTTATAACTTTGAAAGGTGTTTTTTGTTTCTCCCGATATCCGGCCTTTTGGCCGGTACTACCTTGGCCCGGTTCCGTCATGGTCGGATATAAGAGGTTCTACTCTAATAATGGACGTTAAAATTAAAATAAATAAATAAATAACGTTAGTAATGATAAAACATTTTGTGCTATGCTCTTTGTCAAATGTGGGAAACAACCAGCCAAAAGAAATTTCGTGTTTCAAAAAAGGCTACAGCCTCTAAATCTTAACCAATTTCAATAGATGATTTTTAAATGAAAGCTAAAAAAATTTAGAACAACTTTTTCAAGCTATATTTTTGTTTGTTTATTAAATTACGGGTAAATAATTCACAAACTTTTACAATTGAACATACAATAATATTTAATTTTCCATCTAACTTAATATCAGCACTGATATCGTTGAACATGCAAATCCTGATTAAACTTCGAAAAATCAGATTGACACGTCTTCAAAACGTAAATTTATCTTAATTAACAATGAGATTAATTGAAATAATATGATTTTTGAATGATTTGAAAATAGATTTTGATTTTTTCTAAGTCCATTCAAGTTTTGAATGTTTAATTTCAACGATATCGGTGCTGATATTAAAAAAATTAAATATTATTTCAGAAGAATGAAATATTATTAGTTCAATTGACACAAAAATCTGGATAGACAAAGTTTTTCTAAATTTTATTAGCGTTAATTTAAAACATGCATTGAAATCAGTTAAGATTTAGAGGATGTCGATTTTTTTGAAACATGAAATGTCGTTTGGCGTCACTGTGCGGCCCCTGGGATCCGGCCCTCCGTAACATCTGATCCGGCCCACTGTTTCGTTAGATCCAATATACGTATGTTTATATTTTAAATACACACACACAAAAAAGAAAGTGATTGAATATAAATCTCAAGAGGAAATTTAATCCCCGGTAAGCTGTGATACTTCGCACCATGTAATAATATATTCATTACCTTAAAAAAATGATTTATGAATAAATGCATACACCAAGACTATGAAAGCAGCCATCCAATTATGAAGCTTATGATATGTAATTATGCACTTGTCCGCTGGAGAGTTTACAAATAAACAACTTTAATGAATAAAAATGATTTATTATTCCCAGCTCAACTAGTTTCGCACGTTTAGTGCCTCGCCAGGTACTAAACTTTAACATAGTTAATGATGGGCATATTGATATTGAAGTATTCATTTTATTCATTTGACTAAATATCTTTTGGATACTGATTGGTTAGTTCCACTGTTCTTAGCTTCAGTGTCGCGGCCAGGATATTGGAAAATTCTTTATTTTTACTGCGGCTGTAAATATTTTCAAGTTTAGCTCCTGATGAGAAACTGAAGATGCGAAACTAATCGAGGTAGGATTAATTGACATCCACTTGATAAATGAATAAGTGAATTTAATGATTATTAAATTATTATGGACATTTACTTGTCCTTAAAATGACGACGCCGTAACGGCAAATAATCCTCATGAATACCATACATGCATAGTTCGTGTTTTTTGATCACTTAGATGATCCGAGGCATAGTTGTTACACATCACCCCTTCCTGAAAAAAAAACTCCGCTCCAGAACGAGCTCTATCATTTTTTATCCATTGTTACCAGGTATTTCTGGGGCTTCGTGGACTAGTTTTTTTCTAGCTCAGTCTTCACCACACCTTCACTATTATCTAGTATTATCTTACCTATCGCTAATATGCATATAGAAGAGGTAATTATATGTTCTAGGTAGGGTGGATAGCTTATCGAATTTATACCTGAGGGTTTAGAGATTGGAGCATACAAATACCAAAAGGGGAGAGCAAAGAGCGAAAGAAAAATTTGGTAAACTTTAAGGAGGACATGTAGAAAATAAACTGCCTTAGGGACTCAAAGGTATAGAGGGTTTGCCGGATGAGAGTTAATATCCTTACTGACTGCCAGGTAGGTAAGTCATTAGAGTGCCTGAGTTAAGAGATCAACTCAAGAATTGTTAAATAATGCCAGCCGAGGGTAAAGGAATAAGAATGGTGGCATTTATTGGGTACCAGCACATCCAGGTATCTTGGACAACGAGACAGCAGATAAATTGGCAGGATTGGGCTCGGAAGTGTTACCAGTAGGCCTCATGAAATTTGTCAAATTGTCAGTAATCTGTGGTATGAAGCAATGGTAACAATACCCAAAGAAAAATTTTGGAAACCCGGAAGAAGAAAGAACATTACCCAAACAAAGTCCTTTATAGACCTCGGGAGTTACATTTTCTGGCGGTTATAGTTCTGGCGACTATCCTGGCCACAGAACCATGTTTATCCTTATGCATACTAAGAAGATCAGATCATCACCAGTCTGAAGATGGTGTAGACACAAGCATCAGACACATAAGCATGTTACATTTGAGTGTGTAGCAATTGAAAAATTACGATTATTACTTTTTGATAGCCTCAATGAAGGCGAAATAAGGGGATCAACTGAAGTCAGACAATTCCTCAAGTAAATCAGAAGTTTAAGGTGAGTTTGGCCATTTTGGTACTCTCGCAATAGAACAAAAGGCCGAGGTACACCGGGGATGAGTAGATTTCAAACACTTGAGGTTAAAGGCTGTTGTGAACATAGCTGACGCTGAAGGACTGCGCAAAGCTGCAACGTGCGGCGCGGCGACACCGCTGTCCGCTGTGCAAAGGCGGCAGAATGGACGCTGCACATCTTACATCCTGCCGTGCTCTAAGCTCTTCAGAGTTCGACGACACGAATTTGCTGCCTTCCTCCCTTTACTCGTCTGCGAAGCGCTTGGTGGCTGAATTGCCTCGTGCTGGCGTAGGATGAAGCAAAGTAAGCAGGTTAAGGTATGTAAACAGAGTGTAGCAGCTAGCAAAGCAGAGAGCATAGCAACGATTTCAACTCAGCTGGCACAGCAACGTTATTCCCTATGGTCTTCGCTATCTCTCCGCTCCACTCTGAAAGTGCCTTAAGGAGATGTGGGTTCGAATCTCGCCTCCAGAGCTAGAGACAGACAGGATACAATTATAGACTTTCCTCATTAATCGTGCCGTCGCCTTCTCATACATTTTGAAAAGGTTACCAAACTAATCCTATCTATTTCCTTATTTTAAACACGTTTTGGCTGATCATATGGTGAATGATTTATTGTTTCCAATCCAATTCGTTAAGGTCCTCCCAAAACAATAATTATAACCTTCATCTACATAGCAGAACTATTAAAATTATCTTTGGATGTCATATATTTTTTGTGCGTCGGCTCCTTGATCAATATCTTACACATATTTCCTGATTTTTAATTAATATATTGACTATTTACATATATTTATATGTATTCATATATATATATATATATATATATATATATATATATATATATATATTACTTTAGATACGGAATAGTGACATTCAAAACCGATCAGTGCAAAGAATAATAGAAAGAATTTTGAATAAGGTAGGCAAATATATGTTTCTTGAATCAATTCCTGTGCCCAGACGTCAATTGATTCAGAGGTTTTGTATTAATATTTACTGAACCCAGTTCAACGTTTAAACCTTTAAACAATTACTAATAGACACGAAAATACATATAAACCTATACTTAACCTGCAATCCGTCGATTTCAGCTACCTTCTCGTAGATTAAGGTTAGAATGCTCAAATTACAGGATCTCCCATGACAAAAAAAAAGTCCGGTCTGAGGGGCTGAAGCAGCATCACCGACCTTACCGCCCTACATGCTTCGCTTTTAGGACTCCATCACGAGTGGGGAGGAGGGGTAGTGTGGCAGCACATATTTCTGAATCATCAAACTCATGTTGACTAAACATATGTTGATATAACATCGCATGTTGACTAGACATGTGTTGATATAACAACATATGTTGATGTAACTTAACATATCGCACTAGTATTTCTAAAGTGACACAACTCCAAATAAACCTCAACCGAAAATGTGTCACTCTTACCTATTTAGGAGGCTTATCATGAAGACAGGAAGGATGAAACAAGTGCCCTCTGGTGTACAACCTCTGTAGCTAGGTACATACAGTTTTGATGGTTGATAAAAAGATGACCATGTCTTTCATAGTCCTAACTGTGACAGTGTGAATAAAACCGATATTTGAGTTATCTCACTTTAGAAATACTAGTGATATAAGATGATATAACAAAAAAAATACACGCTCATGCATCTTTTAAAATTTTAAATTGCCTTTTGTAAAATGGAAGAACAACGGAGTGACAAGGAGAACTCGCTACTTCAGTGGGTGATTTGTATTGACTAATATAATTCTTTTTTTTTTTTTTTTTTTTTTTTTTTTTTTATTGAATATTTACAATCTGTATACATATGTTTACATATAATACAATAAGTAAATATGTATCTCATAAACTAGCACAAGGAAGAATAGAGGGGAGAAGGCAGCCATTGCTGACACTCCCTGAGGAATTATAAATATTTCATTTATGTATTACAGCTGGTCCCTAGGCCACTTTCTTTTCAAGCGTCTCGGAGGATTGGAAGGGATCGCATCTGTGGAAAGGGATTGGGCAAGGGGATTGGGATGAAAGGATAGCTTGGAATGAAAAGTGGAGAATCGGGTTTTAGCTAATTCAGCGACAAAGGGAATTTCGAGGTCTCGGTGGATGATATTATTGTTCACGTAGAAGGGAGCATTAAGGATCCGGCGAAGGACTTTGGACTGGAAGGTTTGGATTCGGTTTATGTTGGAAGGTTTTGCTGTACCCCATAGTTCAATGCCGTATGTCCAAATCGGTTTAATAATAGTTTTGTAGGTTGTTAGTTTGTTTTCAGTACTGAGTTTTGATTTGGGACCTATTAGTCGTCTAAGTAGGCCGTAGCGTCTGTTTAGTTCTTGTCGTTTTGTTTTTGTGTGCGTGTTCCAAGTAAGTCTCTTGTCGAGGTGGAAGCCTAGGTATCGAACAACATCGGATTTGGGAATGAGGGATTCGTTAAGGGTAACAGATGGGCACTCACTACGCCGCAGTGTGAATGTGACGTGCTTACATTTTTCGGCGTTGACTTTGATTCGCCACTTCTTTAGCCATTGCTCGATTTCTAAGAGATGATTCTGGAGCGCTTCTGAGGCTTGCTGCGGGTTGGCGGAACATGAAAGCACTGCAGTATCATCTGCAAAAGTTGTGATAATGGTACTGGGATTAGTGGGGATATCAGCGGTGAAGATGGAGTAGAGGAGAGGGGCTAGGATGCTGCCTTGGGGGACTCCAGCAGATACGTGGCGGGATGAGGAATTCGATGCATTGTATTGGACATGAAACAGGCGGGATGAAAGAAAGGATTTTAGGATTAAGTAGTAGGTGATGGGGAGAAAACGCTTGAGCTTGTAAAGGAGGCCCGGATGCCAGACTCGGTCAAAGGCCTGGGCTACATCTAGAAAGACTCCTGAACAGAAGTCCTTACGCTCAAGCGTTGAGGAAATTGTGTCTACAACTCGGAAAGCTTGTTGAGTGGTAGAGTGGAGTGATCGGAAGCCAAACTGATGAGTTGGAATGATACCAAAGGATTCAACTATAGGAAGGATTCGTTTGTACAGCAGTTTTTCAAGGATTTTAGAGAGGATGGGTAACAAACTGATTGGGCGGTAGGATGATGTTTCAGTAGCTGGTTTGTTTGGTTTAGGAATAAGGATTACAGAGGAGTGTTTCCAGTAGGAAGGGAAGTGAGTGGTTCGCAGTACACTGTTATATATAAGGATGAGGAACATGATGGCTTTATGGGGGAGGTGCCGAAGGATTTTAGTGGTGATAAGATCAGGACCAGGGGACTTATTGAGGGGTAGATGGTTAATGATGTATTTGACTTCCGATGGGTGAAAGGAAGGTGGAGGTAAGGACATCGGTAAGGGTTCGGAAAGATAAGTGATTACCTCTTCAGTATGGGAAGGGTTTAACTCTGGGTTCGGGGAAAAGGTTGCTTCTAGATGATTGGCAAAATGGGAAGCTTTTTCTTCGTCACTTCTGGCCCAAGTTCCATCTTCACGTCGGAGTGGGGAGGAGGTAGGTTGAAATTTAAGAATTCTTTTTGTGGCTTCCCACAGTGAGTGGTTACGGGGCGTTAAAGAAGAAAGATATTCTTCCAGTCGGTGATTGTCTAGTTTAGTCAGTTCGTTTTTTAGCTTTCTTGTTTAATATAATTCTGAAATCGCCCTAACTTTTCTTGATTAAAGAGGTTTGTATTGAAAACTTCTGTATTCTTATTCCGGGTCATATGACCCTTAGGAATAATTGTGGGGTTGACTACGTCAGGTTAAAACCATTTAAAATAAAATAAAATTTCAACATCTTTAATATAAACATGACTCGAGGTAAGGTGAAACTCCCAGGGATAAAAAATGTTGTAAGAGTCGGAATTTAATAGATCCTTAGTTAGTAGCATGGCGAACCGACAGAGGGAAGGAATTCCACAGCGAGGTGGCACGGCTGACAAATGATATACGGCACAGGTTGGAATAATGATATACGGCACGGGTTGGAATAATGATATACGGTGGGAAGGAATATTAAGATTGGAAGGACGAGATCGGGTGTTACGGGAGTGAGAGAGGATTTAAAATTTAAGGAGTTGAAAGATACAAGAACTTCTTTAGGATTGAATGGTAAAAGATCGTGCCGACGAAGTACAGGCGACGATGAACTCTGAATAGCCAATTCAACTCGATTTAGAATTGCGATATGTGGGAGTCTATGAGGTTATAGAGGACAAAACTGATGAAGCAGTTTACGATGCGTTTGAGATCGCCAGAAAGTCCACCGTAATTTTATTTTTGCCCCGTACCGTTTTTAGCGGTACTTTCAAACACATCAGCCATGTTCTGACAGACAATTGCTTTATGAATTCAATCTTTATTTTTATATTAGTTCTAAATTATTTCATAAACTTTATCTCTAATAACATAGTGTTTTCATAATTTTTTGATTTAGCTCGTTCTGAGCATATTTTCTATACACGATGTCAACGTTGGGCGTTCTGCTTAAATAGTTTTGGCCTTTAATTTTTATTATGAGCACCTGATTCGAGGTTTATAATTTTCTAATGGAGCGAAGTTGGTTTTTATTTTTTAGAAGAAATGATTCTAACGAGATAGGCATGATATACAGGGAGGCCCAGATAAGCGGGCCACAAGAGAAATAACTACTAAACGGTTTGAGATATCAACATTTTTCATAGGAGCAAAGTTGTAGTTCTTGTCGAGATCTACAAAATGGTGCCCTTGGAAATGATAAAATAACACTTCTAAGGGCTCAAATAGGCATTTGAGGGGAAGGTTTTTCTCTTTACACATTGTTTGCATTATATTTTTACAATGTACTAACAAAAAAAGGAAGAACCGTGCAAACGGGGTTTCGATGCGTCAAGTAGGTCTCTGTAAAAATACGTTTTCATTTGCATGTATTACTCATCTGAAATTTTAAAAAATAGCACTTGAATTTATTTAAATAGTATTTTTGTTAAGGGAGGGGTAATTTAGCATAGGAGAATGTGTTCATCACTCAACAAAACGATTCCCATTAGTGTAAACTAAAAAAGAAAATCCATTGGAGCTTTAGGCATAAGAGTTGCCAAAATTACAGATGACAATTAATGAATGATTTTTTTTTTTTTCAATAAATACAATTTTTAATGCTAAGCACGTTCTCCTAAGCTGAATTAGTCCTTCCTTAACAAAAATACTATTTAAATAAATTCAAGTGCCTTTTTTTAGAATTTCAGATGAGGAATACATGCAAATTAAAACTTATCTTTACAGAGAACTACTTGACGCATCGAAACCCCGTTTGCACGGTTCTTCCTAGTTTTGTGAGTACATTTTAAAAATGCAATACAAAATATGAAGTAACCCTTCCCTTCAAAGGCCTATTTGAGCCCTTAGAAGAGTTATTTTATCATTTTCAAGAGCACCGTTTTATAGATCTAGACGAGAACTACAACTTTGCCCCTTTGAAAAATGTTGATATTTCAAACGCTTTAGTAGTTATTTCTCTTGTGGCCCGCTTATCTGGACCTCCCTATATATCCACATTGGTTGCAAGAAAATCAAATTAACGGCCGGGAAGGTGGTTAAAAAACAAACATACTCAAAATATGGCAACAAGTTTGTGTCACCAGACATCAAAGTCTTAAGATGGTTTGGCATAGTGTTGAGATATGGATTACCTTAAGTAAATAACTTGTATAAATCGTGTTTTTGAGTAGTTTTTCCAGTTTCCGAGTCTGTCAGTATGTGTTTTATAGTTAGCTTGTGCAATAGAAGCAAATTAACGGAACAAGTGTTGAGAAGGCATCGCCGGCCAAATAAAAGAACGCCAGGCGTGAAGCATCCATCCAAGCGAAGCAGGTTTACACTACCCCGTCATTTGAAGGGGTTCCCTCATAGCTTAGGAGGAATTAAGGAATCTTTTATTTAATAGTTTGATGCAGTTCGCCGCACTATCATCATCTGCCCCAGATTGCTAATCATCAAGCATGATCGGGAGGAGAACAGGTACCCATTATGCTAATCGAACATAACACAATTTCCAGCCCTGGAATCCTAACCAACGCCAAGGTCTTCTTAGCCACATTATACTTTTGACGTAGAATTTTGGGTCAGTCTGGTGGGTAAAAATTCTCATTTAAACATTCCCTGGTGAATTTAAATTATTGTTGTTGGGGATTTAAATGCGCGATTCTGTCAGTGTCTTCTCTAGACAGCTGTTGAGTTTCACTATGCATGTCGTTCTTTCCTGTCTCCTTATAAGATGATGTAAGTGCGCAAGGCGTGAATGGCTTCATTTCTGGATGTTTGTTAACCGTCGCCGTGTTCTAAGGTTGGACACAATTTTCTGTTATTAATTTTCTAGCCTCTGTTTGCATATCTTGGAGTATACTTTTTGTCCTCCTATTTTTTATGGCTAGCCAATCTTAACGCCGTCGAATGAGACTTGCTTAAGGGGTTGAGACTTGATTAGGGGGCTTATAGAGGCTTTAGGCGGTTTATGGCTAAAATTCTTCCTTAACTTAAGAGTTCACATAAGAAGAAAAATGATTTAAATGGGCAAAAAATACGATATTCCGAATCCAGTTGAGCGGTCCCTTTTTAATTGTTAAATTTGTTTTGGTCCTCCTTCAATACAATGTTTTTTGATGTTTTTTATAGAGAATCAAAGACTTTCGGGCCAAATATTAATGTGAAAATACCACTATGAAGGTATAAGGCAATATACAGCTTAGAGGCTGAGTCACAATAAAATAGGCTGTTGCAGTTTTGAAATGTTCAGAAACTTTCAGTTCCTCGGCTCTGTAATTAAAGATAACATGACTGACGAACAGTTGACAAGTAAAATTGCAGCAGAAAATTGCATGGACTTCAAGACTTCGTAATAGGAAACCTGTAAGGTTCATTCTGTTGAAAAATAAGATATCCAAACGGTGAAGAAACATCAGCCTTGAAACGAAATGCAGCTAGACGGGTTTAAATGAGTAATTTGGGGCGGAATGCTTATGGAGCCGCCGAATTGCCTCAGGCGGAGAGAGATATGCAGCGATGTAATCCTATAAATATACCATGAAATCAGCATGGCCTTTTTGTATTGAAATAAAAATAGTAAAATTGCTTGGGCATGTTATAGGATTGAGGGCCGAATTGATGAACAGGTGGTTGTAGATAAATGTTCCAGATGTTGAGCGCCCACTATTCGAAGGGTCTCAAGGAGCGGGGATGGGTCAACGATAACTAAGGGTCTCTCTCGTAATAATTCCACGATAGCTTCAGGCGCATTTTCTGCAGATAGAATACTAAGATAGGAACCTATTCAATTAGGAAAACGTATAACAAAGCCACAATAAAAAAACAGAAAAAAACGTTGAAACCCAGACAGCAGACCGTCTTTTTTATATGATTTTTGGGTTGCTGAATCCGAATCCAGGGTCAGAAAAAAAAACCCAGCACTTTTTGTTTAAGCCTAACACCCTAAACCCCATAATTTAAAAAAAAAAAAAGTTTTTGGTGCCATGACGTCTTGATCAATATCATACATATATTTTCTGATTTTTAATTAATATATTGACTCAATATATTTATATGTGCGTTTATTTCAGAGAAGGAGCAGTGATGCTCAAAGCCGGGCAGTAGGCTAAAATCTGTTTCTTGATTCAATCCTTGCACCCGTAAATCAATCAATTCTGAGGTTTTTAAAGATTTTACTTCCAGAAACTGGACACAGTTCCACCACAAAAAAAAAATAATAATAAAAAAAAAATTTATTTATTTATTTTATTATTTATTTAATTTCAGGACGTTTACTTAATTTACTTCAATTGATAAATTGCACGAATCAAACAGGGGGAGATATTTTAAGGCCTATATTTGAGTATTTTAAGGATTTCATCAGTTTAAGAATCAACTCCGAAGGCCTTGGGTCATTTATTGTATAAGAACTCCCAGATTTTTTGCATCAGAACATATATTAAATACTCAAAACGCAAAATTTTAAGAAAAGTCATATTTAAGGGCTGTAATTTGGCTCCAAATGGATCAATCTATTACTTTGAGGTTTCCAAAACTTTTTATTCTTAAGCACTAAAAGGCAGTACACAGGAAATAGTCGTTTATTTTGGTTAACGACATGAATAAAAAGATTATAGTGTAAAATTATCCTAAATTATGAGGGTTGGGGGTTTAGGCTTAAACAAAAAGTACTGGTTCTTTTTCTAACCTCGGTTTCAGATTCAGTGACCCCAAAAACACATAGTAAACGTGGTCTGGTTTTTTTTAATCGTATTATTCTATTTGAAACCACATTATTTGTATCCAAGTATTTTGTGCGATCGATTTAGAGTAATCCTTGATTTTAGTGGGATATGTTTATGTTTCGAATGGCAAATTCAAGTATTTTGTTCAATGCATGTTTTGGTGTAATTAAGTAATTGCGGTGTGCGAATTAAACCGAAACGGCCAGTTCTTATATCACATGGGATCGTGAAAATGTTGTATTTAAAGTTTTGTTAAGAGGATTCTTAAAAATCTCACCTGGATATTTCCGGACAATTCTGCAGCTTTGTTCTTCTAGCCGCCTGCGAGAAATATGCTCGTGGCGTGCCATGTTCAGTTAGTATTTTTGTTGATTGAATATATTTGGGCTAGGTCGTAACGTATAGTCTATACATTTTAGCGTGTTTCCTCCCTCTCTCCATAGGGAGAAACCCCGCTTATGACGTCGGCGCGATGAAATAATCCCCAGGTGCCAATGAGAACATTTCGCGTTTCAGAACCCAAAAATCACGAAAATATCAGTGTTTATTTATGTGTATATATACATATATATATATATATATATATATATATATATATATATATATATATATATATATATATAGTTGGTAACAGCTTATTAAGTCTTCAATAGTTTTGTATTTTAATTACATTTTTTAAATACAAAACTATTGAAGACTTAATAAGCTGTTACCAACTACCTAGAACATCTTAGTTTTCAACTTAGGATCTACAACATATGTATATATATATATATATATATATATATATATATATATATATATATATATATATTTGTCTGGTCGCTCTCTCCTAGGATTTTGGTTCCCTTTTTAAAACGTTAACCAGCAGAATCCCTTAACTGGAAATCTTTTTTTATAGGCAAAATTCCCGCGAAAAAAATCGTTGCGCTTATGGCTTTTCGTTTGTAAGCTTACAGGTACAGGTTACTATAGGTTATCAAACTTTGGAGAATAGGATGTGCTGGGGAATATGTCAACTACTAACAACTACATAACTCTTAGATAAAAAAAAAAAAAAACATATCGTTCAAATGTTTTTATGTGAGTGTATTGTGCCACTCTACTTCTTAAAGTAGTTCAATGTTGTCAAAATTTGGCCAAAACGTTAGCGTTGCCTAAAACTGGAGGACTATTTTGGTAACATATCCACATTGATGACCATCGGTATAAAAGGCTATTTATATATATATATATATATATATATATATATATATATATATATATATATATATATATATACATATATACATATATATGAAATTTGAACCGATGAAAGCAGAGACTTTCTCTTGAGTTGTGTGGTTTAGCACTGAGCCAAACTGGACCCCCAGATTTATTTATATTTTCCTAAAATTGTCAAAAGCACATGAAAAATCTTACAGGTGGTTGGAATTTTATTCGAAAGATTACTACATTGCTATATTCACCAACAAAAACATTTCTTTTGCAATTAATTTTAATTGAGTGATCTCTTTCGGAGAGCTACGTTTGAAATCCGGAAGGGTCGGTTCCGTTCCTTTGAACGTTTTTTTTGGGCAGTTTGCCTGAGTTCTTAATTAATCCTTGTTTCTTTAATTGCAATTAGCAGTATTTTTTTTAGTAACACAAGATATTTAAATGAGAAACGTGTTTGTGTTACTTGTTGATTCTGATATAAAATATTGGGCGTTTAAAATATTGCATTTCTTTGAGATTAAAGTAGGAGTAGACTTTTTGTGCATTCATTCATATAGTTTTATTACTTTGGGAACGATTGGTTTCTTTGATAAGATTAAAATTATTAACTTTCACTACAGAACAATCTGGGACCTGTTTATAATGTTGAAACTTAGTTTATAATGTTAATAGTTGTTGCTCGTTCTTCTATATCGTTTTCCTGCAGTAATGATACGTTCTCAACGCATAATTAGCCTTTTCAAACCTGTCCAAGGATCTGAAAGGAGAGGAAAAGAGCAGAACTGCAGAATAAATGACATGACAAGTAAAAGGAAAATGTAAGGATATTTTAAGAATTCAGAAAAAAGGACAGAATAATTCAAGGCGATTTGTTTCAAGAAAACCCGTTTGATACGAGCAAAACATTTTAATAGGCCTAAGTGGCACGACTTGTGCGTACGGGAGGGAGCTTAGCAAATACCTTCTTTGGGAGTCTTATTAAAACTCCTGGAGGGCGGACATTTTGTTCTTTCAAACGGATGAGATTAATGTCATCAAATTATTTAAATTGTTCTACAGAGAAAATACCTGGAATTTTACTTTTCAACAAAAATAAAAAAAAATTTCAAAATTTTCAGGGGAACAAATTACAGGGTAACCGCAACCAAAAGTAACGCGTGAGACTATTGAAAGGAAACCCTTAAAAAACTCTATGCATGATCTTGTTTTGGCGGTATCTTGGTACACATGAAGAATGTTGAGATTCATACATCGATCGAAGTATTGTTATACAAGATCTTCAAAATAAAACAATAATTGAGGTCTCGCAAAAATTAATTTGGCCCCTCTCAACATCTAACTATCAACAGATGCGCACTGCTCTATAGAGATAGATCAGAGGTGGAAGGTAATGATTACTTTAAGTAATCATTACTTTCCTGTGTTAATGAGAATTCACCTTGGGCTGACACCAGACATTAGCAAATATCGGATTGCGGGTTTCTGTTCTAAAAATCACATCGAAAGTATTTGCAATTACCACTCCAATTCCTGTAAGGGTAATTGAAATTGCAATCACATTTTCCGATTACAAGTAATGGTTACGGGTTTTTTTTTATTATCATTAAGGAGCCCTCACACTGGCAAAAAGTTTACTCAAAATTTTGAATATTTTTGTGCAAAAGAAGAAATATCGTCCAAAAAAGAGGTATTCAATATTTTGTGGGGCATTCAAAGGATTTCTGAAAGTTTAGAAAATGTTTGCGGGCCTGACAATATTTTGAAGAATGACAGAGTGCAGTGTCAAGAGGCTGACAAAATATTACACATTTGTTTGTCATTCAGTGTGTATGCATTTACAGAACATTTTTATGTATTTTATATCTTTTTATTACCTTTATTTTATCTGTATTTTAAAAATATATTGATTTGATTAAATATTTTGTTTCATGTAATTCATTCTTCTACATTTTTACTTCAATGCATTTTCAATTCCACATATATACAAAGGAAACAATGACCCAAGTGATTGAACTGCCATTAAAAAATATATATAACGGTTGTTATACAATTTTGTGGAATATTTTTGTGCAGAGTGCACGACCATTCAATATTTTGTACAAAATAAGCTCAATATCATTGCTCAAATTTTTTAACAACATTTTTGCCAATGTGAGGGCCTCTTTACTTATAATCGGAAAAATTAAATGCAATTTCCATTACTATTACAAAAATTGTAATTGTAATTGCAATATCATTTCTCCTAAAAGAATGGGCATTTTTTATGGGAACAGGGGTTGGATTTTTCAAAACCCTGTGCTAGATGAATATATTTTTTGCATGTTTGATAAACCTCCAAGAATGTGAATAATGTTGTCTTGCAGAGAGTAAAATAGGTGTAATTTTTTCTAATTGGCATTCTACTCCTCTAATTACACTGTTCTGCACGAAAATCCTCCTTCAAACCAAAACATGCTTTCTTACTGTTTTCAAATGAGCTGAACACGAATTTTAAGTCAGATTCTGTCTATCGCGCACAGTTTCTTGAGAAATTCTAGTTTTTTATCCAAAAATGTGTTTTTTTTGTAAATTTGACGAATTTTTTTGGCATCAAAACATAGTGAAAAAATTCAAAAGCCCGATGATTTTGAGCGCAATGAAGTATATTTGAACGAAAAAAAATTGATGGGAATATTACAAGTGGTTGAAGAAATATGGCTAAGCCCCTCTGAAACTCAGCCAAAGCTCATAAATCAGGGGCGATTGAATGATCTTGTTCGTGATTTAGGTCTCCCAAAATCAAAAGCTCAGCTGCTTGGGTCAAGGTTGCAACAATGGAATCTCTTCGAAGGAGGCGTGAATATATCTTTCTTCAGAAAACGGGAATCAGGAGTTCTATGCTTTTTCTCGATGGAAGAAAATCTTGTATTTTGCAATGATGTATGTCATTTGCTCCAGGAACTTGATCTGCCAACCAATCCAGAGGAATGGAGACTATTCATTGACAGCTCCAAGTTTAGTTTAAAAGGAGTACTCCTTCATAATGGAAACAAACATCCATCTATCCCAGTAGCTCATTCGGTCCACATGAAAGAAACCTATGAGAACATGAAGATACTTCTACAAAAAATCAAGTACTATGAGTACAAATGGCGCATTTGTGCAGATCTTAAAGTGGTAGCCATGCTTACAGGACTCCAAGGAGGTTACACTAAATTTTGTTGTTTTTTGTGCGAGTAGGACAGGAGAAAAAGAGGAGACCATTATGTCGTAAAAAAATGGCCAGAGCGTAAGGAAAAAGTAGGTGAAAAAAACATTACCAATCCTCCATTAGTGGAGAAAAACCAAATAATTTTACCCTCCACATAAAATTGGGGCTAATGAAAAACTTCGTAAAAGCGATGGACAAGGAAGGAGAAGGTTTCATGCACTTAAAACAAAAATGTCCGCATCTCAGCGATGCTAAGATAAAGGAGGGAATTTTCGTAGGACCCCAAATTCGACATCTACTCAAGGACCTCACTTCCAAGCAAAGTTAAATACTACTGAGAAAAAGGCTTGGATTGCTTTTCGAGAGGTATGTGCTAAGTTTTTGGGAAACGAAAAATCTAGAGACTACCGGAAAATAGTCCAAGAACTGCTTACTTCAAATAAAACATTGGGATGCAATATGTCCTTAAAAATACATTTCCTGCATAGTAACCTAGACTTTTTCGCCCCCAAATTTGGGTGCAGTTTCGGACGAACATGGAGAACGATTCCACCAAGACATATCCAGAATGGAAAAAAGATATACTGGCAAATGGAATGAGAAGATGCTGGCGGATTACTGCTGGACACTGCAGCGGGAGACAGAGGAGGAAGAGTACAAAAGAAAAAAAAATACTCATTGACGATGTGTGTATATTTTTTGAGTTGTGTCATATCTAGTATTATACCTGATAGCATGCAGGATTCAATTAATTATATTTTACCGTTGAAAAAGAAAAAAAATCAGTTATAATAAAGACAATAATTTTCAAATACAATTTTTCATTTTTTCCAAGTTTCTCCTCTTTTCTCTCAAAATCAGAGGGTGATAGACTTTTTCTGAGTTCAGATTCGGACTTAGCACACCTGAAAACATGAGAAACAGGCAAAATTGTTCAAGGGAGGGGAGAAAAGTTTTTTTTTTGCAGAAGAGTGTTATCTATTATCTAAAACCCTCTATTATCTATCATCAATCTTTGTGGCTATTTCTTCAAATTGCGCTGCCGAAGAAATACATTGTACATGTAGAAATAGCATGTCATTGCAGGCTCAACAATGTTAGTATGTATTACTGTTTTATTTTTAGCGCATGAGTTTACGTCATTTCCTTTCGAGCTGGTAACGCACGAATGAAGTGTTTCATGCAACTTGAAATTTTGTTGTAGTGCGTCTCTAGGGCGTATAAGAAGGTAAATATGTATTTCCTGGACACACCTTGGAACACCAGGTACTGCGCACAGGGGAAAAGTATACAAAAAAAAATATGGCCCAAAAATAGTGTTCTATTCATAAGCCAACGATCTTTAAAGTAGCATTAAGGCAATTTTACAATGAATAATAAATAAGGCACACGCTTTTAAGGGGAATAACTCATAAACAAAAAAAAATATGTTGTTTAATTCCTAATATTAAATGGTGTTTTATTAACGCTGCCATTTAAACCAGTACAGCTGTACAAGGTCGTATGACCAAGAAACAATGAGAGGGCAGAAAACAACCACAACTGCCCAGATGATCGGTGCTCTCACTTCTTTTACATGCTGAGTATTGCAGTCTATCATAGGCAACATTCATTTTCATGTTTCCTGATAATTAAACCCCACAAAAAGTGCCCTTTTGTAATTATTTTCAATTATGTTTACAGAAGACGTTGTGTAAATCGCAGCGTGAATAAAGCACTTCATTTAATATAATAGGTACTTTGGGTTTTTATTTACATTTTAACTCCCTTAAAAGTGTCTGCCTTATTTATTATTCATTGTGAAATTGCCAACATTTCACATTCTTCTCAATAAAACATTTTTGGGCAATATTTTCTTGCACCTTTCCCCTATACGCAGTACCTGGTGTTCCACGGTAAGTCTAGCCAACACATATTTACCTTCTTATATACCCAAGAGGTACATGATAGCAAAATTTCGAGGTGCATAAAAGACTTCATGAAATGTGCGTTACCAGCTTTTGGACTATTCTTTTTAATTTGGTTTTAAGAGCTAAATTTGTTTGATTGTTTTTCCACTAAGTACAATACATGATAATTGAACAGTTTTAAATACAAATGTATTCAGTTTTTACAATCGTTCGGTTTTACTGGGTACAGTTTTGTGTATCATTAGGATCATATTTTGTTATTTTAAAAAATTTACCGAAATTCTCGATGATCTTTCCACGCCTGAAAAAAAAACACCCTTTTTAGGTTCCTTACTTTTTAGGTCACACGCTTGTTGGTACATTTTATTTATACTCTATAAGATAGAATTGTACCCTATGTTGAGTTCTTGGCAATTCTGTTTAATATTTCGTTTTCAAGTTAATCCTTTGTCAAAGAGCAGTCCTCCTTAACAGGTTTGGGATTTTTGAGGAAGCAATGAACTAGTAACATACCAGTCGATAGGATATCCGTTTGAGGTTCGGCTGTATATCAGGTGGCCGGTTCAAGTATTTAAACTTGAAAGATATTTTCCCACATTAATTGTATTTCCGTTCTGTCGGCCCAATGTACCACAGGATTATAAAACATGTGCATGTTGTAATGAAGCTGCTCAGACCAAATAACAAAATATTTGCCAAAATATTTCTCCATTTCTAATTGACTTGACCGGTTTCGTTCTTTCAATCTCCTTTCCCTAACGTCCTACACGAATACGCATATTTTATTTTTAATTGATCCCTACGGTAACTACTGGTTTTTTTTCATTTTTTTTTTTTTTTTTTTTTTTTTTTAATTTTTAATGATTCTACTCAGCATAAAATCCACTGGTCATTATCGTCATGTGACTATTTTTCAATGACCTTGGCGAAGTTGGACATTTCTTCACTCAGCCTAATAATGTTAGGGTATTTTTATTTCAAACAATAAATACCACTTCCTTTTCTGGCTTTTTCTAAAGTGCCTGCCTGTATAATCAATATTCAAAAGCCTTAGCTTAGGGCTACCTACAGGTTGCCAACCTCTTGTAATATCAACGTGACGTGGTCGGTCACCCATTCAGGAACAGACCACGCCCGACGTTGTTTAACTTCGGTGATCAATGGGAACCGATGCATTCAACGTGGCTGTAGGCGTTGGCAGGAATATTTTTTATACGAAATTTGATACTCTCAACATCAAATATTTTATAGATAGCAATGAAATATTTATTGGCAACGATTTCTACAAAACAGGAAGGTTTTTGGTCTAGAGGGACACTTTATTGGAAACTGTGGCGGCGTAAAATCATCCTATATATATATATATATATATATATATATATATATATATATATATATAATCTCTTTATAGACGCTTTTTTTTAGGATGTCATTTCGCTTCCATGTACTATCTATGGAGGCTGGTGTAAAAGTTTCTAAGAAGAAGTGGCCCTGAAGAGCTGCGAAAAAGGCATGTCCGGCGTAAGTAATAAATAAAACAATTAAAATCAAATGATTATGCTTTACCAAAAACTGCATTAACTATATATATATATATATATATATATATATATATATATATATATATATATATAATATAGTTGACACCATAAAAAAATCATGAAAAAAACAGGCCAAAATTGGTAATATCAGAACAGCAGAGAAAGATCAGGAGGAAAAGGATGAAGGGTTCTGGGAAGAGAAGAAGAAAAGATTGACCAGTTGGCCAAATTAATATATATATATATATATATATATATATATATATATATAAATATATATAGACCTCTATAACAAATACGTTTTTTTCATGGATGCCACTTAACACTTAATATCTTTACATCGTAAAGTTTACAATTATTTAAAAGAGATTGGCATATTACTAAATTTGATTTTACTCTTTCTTTTTCATAAATTAAAAAAAAAAAAAAAAAAAAAAAAAAAAAAAAAAAAAAATCTTTTCATTTTCTTAGGGTTTAAATTATGGATTAATATTTCTTGATAATTATATTCTTCCCAACTTTTCGAATCTGAGGGTATATATATAGACAAATTTTAACCACTATCATTTTCGGTCTCTAGGGGTTCTGAAACGCAAAATTTTCTAGTCGGCACTTCCGGATTGCGTCATGAGATCAACCTTATAAGCGGGGTTCCTCCCTATGGGGGAGGGAGGAACCGCGCTAAAACGTGTCATTTTAATATCTTTCTAACCAAAATAAAAAAATAAAAAATCCATCGTACCTCTAATATTTCTACTAGCACAAAAACTGGACAAACATAGAGGTACAAATTCATATCTACATATTCAGACATTAACCTTCCAGTAGTGGCGCCCCTTTTCTGGGACATCCATAGTGGCGCTACACCTCACAGGTGCAAACCCTATTTGGCGCGGAAAAACGTGCCTCAGCAACGTGATTATATTGCTATTTGAGAGAAATAGTAGAAAACTTGATAACAAAACAACACTTTTGTTTTTGCGTGGGATATAAGAAACCATCGTTTTCGATTAAATAAAATCATGTTATTTTCGATATGAAATAAAATATTAATATAAAATTTGAAATTAAATAATCAATCTATGTATAGGAGTTGTGACGTCCAAGCCCGGGCATACTTAAAAACACTCTGCTGTTATTGGTATAAGTGGCAAATTTCTCATTTAAAAAAAAAGAAAATAGTATAATGTTTCATGTCTACACTATTACTAGATACTGGTAGTGGAGTCGTAATCCACTTTTGTAAAGTTTTTTTTTTTTTTCAGTTTAGTCATCGCTATAGCATATTTATGCTAATAACAACATCCCGCGATCGTGTGTTGCTAAAATGTGTATACGAGGCCATCTTAAATCTTATCCTACATGATATTCATGTGAAAAAGGGTAGGAAATCACACGAATATTGGCGCTGTACCTAGCAGTTGAAGACCAATTTTTATACCTCTCATTTATTCTGCGATCGAATAAACTCACTCACTTACTCATAGATGGTAGCATAGTAAGATAGAGAACGAAAAGTGTAAATATCTCATATCTGTAAAACTTACATGAGTTGTGGCGCGGCACCTGGGAGGTGACGAGGGCAGCCACCGACAATGACGACCTCACAAAAAGGCGTCAATGCGGCTGGCCGGTGGAAAAATGGAAATCCGGAAGATACTAAAGCGGAGAGCCCGCCAAAACACGGCTGCCAACCGTGATCCAAAAAATAAAAAAAGTATGTACCTCACAGGTGCGCGCCACTAACGGAGGGTTAAATACTCAAATGAACACAAACATACATTTATTAGTGGGTGTTCCACTTCAAGATGATTTAAACCTTGCTATATTATTGTAACATAAATCATCCAGCACTTGCCTCATAGGAAACTTGTAAGTCATATGTTATCAGTAGTGTACCTAAGGCGTTCAACTTCAATGGTCTCAATAGAACACCATTGAAAGGTACCTAAGATTAATTGCATTCATGAGGTCGTACAGTCCAATATTGCAGTAATGTAGTACTGGGTCTGTCTGACATCATGTTGAGCAACTATTGCGAATTCCAACAACAGGGTACCGCAAGGTTGTGCCAAACGCCCAAATTGGGGAGAAAAATCTGTTCGTACTTGAATCTTTCTGATTTTTCTATAATTTTAAAGTATTTTTTTGTACTGAGTCGACTGAGACCCTTACCAATTTGATAGAATAATTATTTTGGAAGATAAATAGGTTTTATATTTTAAAAAGTTCGTCACGCAGGAGTTGCATAACTAAGCACTTTCCTCAGAATTTGTGTAGTGTAGACTACATTACTGAACAATTTGCTGTAAATAACCTATATAAATAAAATAAAAACTTGAATAGTTCTGCTCATTTACATTTCTTATGAGAACTGTTCAATTATTTATTTTGTAAATAATTTGCTTCAAGAATTATGTTAATACATGATACTGTACTACTTAATAACGCATCTGACGCAGGAACAGGATACAGTCCCCCTAGTGGAAGATAGCGCTCCTCGCGGCGGCTTTGGGAACCTACGTCTGGCGGGCTAATTCTAATGAAACAGAGTTTAAAGTAAACCCTCCTTTCCAATAGACCAATTTACTTCATTTTTACAACACTTCTTTCTCATGAGATACCCAGGACGTATACCGCGTTTCGTCAAAATACAGCAGAAATTACGACCGGTATGAGTATATTAGTACTTTAGGTCCGGAGTAAACCCCACCCCCTTCTAATGAACCGATTTAGTTTATTTTTACAACATATTTCTCTCATTAGATCAACATAACGAATACCGAGTTTCGTTGATATATAACAAAAACTACGGCTGGCATGCTGAAATTAGTGTTTTGGGTCCGAGGTAAACCCCCCCTCCCGGTGGACCGATTTTGGTGGTTAACTAACTCGTTCAATCGTTTGCTAATTGAATGCTATATACCACGTTTCGTGAAGAAAAAACAAAAACTCTGGCCGCTGTCGTGTTAACAAACATATAATATATATATATATATATATATATATATATATATATATATATATATATGTATACAAATTTTGACGGTGGCCATTTTCGGATCGATAAAGATTCGAAGAAATTTTTCAAAAATTCCGTCATGACTGCAACCTCCCATAGCTACTTTCCTTCGGAGGAAAGTGCTAAAAACCACAATTCAGTTTAAAAAAGTCATATTTTACTCAATTGGTGGAGATGTATAGTCCCAAATATATTATTGGAATAAATTAACATCCAATGTTATACTGTTAACTGTTCTCGACGTTATTAAAATTTGCGCGTATAACGAAAAAAAAGAATTAATAGTTTCACACAAGATAGTACATGGATCTCACTTTTAATGTTGCACTTGCTACAAGGAAATATTCAGCAACTCTCTGTAGAAAATAATAAGGGTAAAGTCATTTTTCGTAAAATAATCGCATCGCTAATTGACACATTTATTTTATTAGGGTGTGCACAAATGTGCCGAGTACGGCGATGTTTCTAGGACAGGAACTCCAATACATGTACTTTTGTCTAAAACTTAGCGTAGAGGCTAGCAAAGTACCGCTTTTTTTTCCAACTCCATATAAACTATAAATAATGATAAGTTCATGATATATTTTTGCAAAAAAAAAAAAAAAAAAAAAAAAAAAAAATCGTTTAAAACCTACTTTTATACATAAGATTTCCTGGGTCTAAGCATTTTTTCGTGAATAAAATAAGTGGTAAAAAATATTGTTTTACAATTGTCGTTTTCTCAAAAACGGCAATTGTAAAACAATATTTTACAATTGCCGTTTGAAAAGCTATACTTTTCAAGTCTGGCAATAAACTGGCGTCTTTAATTTTGGTCCGATCTGTTTCCAATTTTAACTGCAGCTTTCTAATGAAATTTGCTAAAATCATAACGATTTTTATGAGCGATTTTTGACGGATTTTTTAATAGAAAATTTATAATTATTAATTTTCTCGTTCAATAATTATTCATTTTCTCGTTCAATAATTATTCATTTTTTTGTTCAGCATTTTCAAAAAAAAAATTAATATTTCTTAAAAATTCTAGGTACTTTACTAGATTTAACCTTTTTCTTTCGAAATAATTTTAGTTTTTCGTTCTAGATTAAAAGTTGCCACCTGCAGACTATCTCCCGTGAAAAAAGAGGGTTTCCGTTCGTCAGACACCGCTGTCTTTATTTTTTAAGAATTGAAACATTTTCTTTTGGCCACTTTAACATCCCGTATGAAACGTTTGATATAAAGAATTGAAAAATAGGCAACAACAAGACAAGCTCTGCTGTGACGTCTTCTGCAGTCTGTATGTAGACATTGCATCCTTGTTGCATCGAGTTGCATTTCACACTCTACATTGTGGCTGTTCTTGTTAAGTCATTAGGTAATTATGTGAAATTCGAAATGGCAAATCCTTGGGCAGGCGAAAAAAACGTCATTGTTTATCTTCTATTAGAAGTCAAAGTATGTTTGGGATTTCGCTTAGAGAAAAAACGCCAGATCTTCAAGAAAAATCTATATCGCGGACGTTTCGGCTGCACTTTGGAAGCCTTCTTCAGTAAACAAATGCTCGGGTGAAGGGAGAAGACCATGGTCAACTAAATGTCATCTTGTACTTCCTTCCTCAACCAGCTTTTTTTTTTCTTTTTTTTCTTTTTTTTTTTTTTTTTTTTTTTGCAGAAGGCTGCAAAAGTGCCCAAACAAGAAATACAGCAGCAGGAAACATGTTTTGTTGCTTTTTCGGCAAACGACTACGTGTAAAGACCTAATTTTACAACTTCCTAAGATTGAAATGATAATTCGAAATAACTTATACATAGATTCAGCACTAAATTACCACAACACAAAACACGACTGTACAACATCACTTCAGGGCAAAGAAACATTTCTGTAGATCAATATCGGCTCGGTGAAACGAATAATCCATTATCCGTAAAATGTTTATAGTTAGTATCATGTAAAACTAACTGTATCATGTTAATAGATTTAATGGAGCAAGATCCATCAATGTATGATTAAGCAGAACGCCAATCAATTGAATAAATAAAAAAATATTTAAAGATATTTCAAAATAAGTCAGACTCATCTTAGGGCGGTTCCGTTCTTATCCCTAGTGTCATTTAGAAAGCTTAAAATAGAAACCGAGGTATTATTTTGGTCAGAACTTTCATGAAATGGCTCCAGATACGTGGCGATTTGCCTGCAAAATGACTCCAATTTTTTTTTAATTGTAATAGATCTTTCTGACTGGAAGTCGAAGAAGCCGACAGTAATTTCCGCTCCTGTATGGTTTCTGTGCACAATGGCGCCTTTATGGTTTGCATCCCTCCTAGAGTTCATTGTAGCTGTTCAAATTGTTCACAAAATATAAAGTATATCTGTCCTAAGCTTCCTAAATGACACTAGGGTTAAGAGTTATGGAAAATCACTAAGATGACGCAGTTCCTGAATATTTACCCCTAGGCATATTTTACAGGAAATTTATTAGGATTTTGAAGAATTAATTTCAATTTGGCAAGATATCTCAGCCATATTAACACAATATACGAAAAGTAAAAAAAAAATTCAAGCCTCTTTATATATGAAAATATTTTCAATTGGACTGACCACAGACGTAGACGTCCAATTTAAAAGATCACATGGACATCGGACAAGTAATTACACAGGACTTATGTAACAAATACATCACAAGATTGGCTAAAACACTGGTTGTGGACAGACAGCAATTTGAGAGAGATTAAACGCCTAATCAAAGCTTGGCATTATAATCAATTATCTTTAAACGGATGAGACCATGTTATCATGACCAGGCTAAGAATTGGTCACTCACCAAAAACAAACTTGTTTTTTTTTTTGTTTTTTTTTGTGTGTGCCAGGGTTTTTATAAATTAGGGTTCTTATAAATAATGTAATATATTCTAGATGTGAGGACAACCTTCTGCGAGTAATGCCTGTAAATCCTTTAGCACGAGTCTGTCAGAATTTTTTAGCGCAGTTCCTGTCTCCCCCATAGGGAGGAAACCCGCTTTTATCTTCAGGGCAACGATTAGATTGTGAGCAAACGAGCGTGTCCTGTCTTTGCATTGAGTACAGATATGTTAATAGGGTCATTCCATGTACAATTGTTTATAAGAACCCTAATTTATAAAAACTCTGGCACACACAAAAAAAAAACAAAAAACAAACCAAGATTGTTTTTTTCCAAAGACACCATACTTATATTCTTATGTATTACGAAACGCTCAATCCGAATCAGGAGTCCGTTTCACCCCGTCACGTAAGATTTAAGAGCATTCGAAATTCAAATTTCGTATTAAGTCGTTTAAGAAGAAATAACTAGAGCTTCCATGGTTTTGAGGGTCGCTGAATTCGAATCCGACGTCTGTTTCAAGACATCGGCGCAAAATCAAGGTCATTTCGAGGACAAATATGTTTATTTTGGAAAACATGAATCTACAGACAAAATTCTTTTTTTTTTTTTTTTTGTTTTGCAAAATAGACATATTTTTCCTTAAAATGAACTTGATTTTCCGCTGATAGATGCGAAGCTCTTAAAAAAAATAATAAATGAAAAAATACAACTCCAGAGGTTGTAGTATACACAATTTGCCAAATACATTTTCTTGATTTTATTAATTGGAAGGGAAGGATTTATGTATTTCCCGCGAGGATTAAGTTGTCGAATAGAGTGTCTTGATAATGAGATGAAAGATTTTATGTGATTTACAACGCCAGACCTATCTAATTTCTTAATCGACAAAGTTGATCACCGCTTAAGGTTTAATAGATTTAAGTACGTATAAGAAGCTTAAGAGTACATCATAAATATTAATTGTTGATGGATTGATAACCGCTTGTAAATCCATTAAATTGAATTATTGCATGTAATTTTTTTATGTTTATTTCTTGCAGTATTTCCTGAATGCGGGAAAAAGTAAAAGTAAAAAAAAAAAAAAAGCTAAATATTTCTTGTAATAACATTGTTTACCAACTAGTAGGTTACGCAACTCCATATTCCAGAAACATTTCGGACCATTTTTTTTTTTTTTTTTTTTTTTTTTTTTTTTTTTTTTTTTTTTTTTTTTTTTTGTCTCTCTTCTAATATTATTTATATTGAAATAAAATTTCCCATTTCTTTTTCTTTTTGTGATATATTATAGTACTTAAAACCCTATTAGACGTGTAATTCGTTTACGTGCTAACTTGTATATAATATATTATCATAAATTATGTTATAATAGATGTAAATCACCCTTAAACTTCACCATCAAAAAATTTTAGGATTTTGCCTATGCCTATGGGTATAAGGTTTATTTTTTGGTAGCAATCCTTTTTTTAATCCTTTTTTAATGGATAGAATAGTAATTTTGTTTCTTGTAAAATGTATTAATAAGCTGGAATAGGTTATAAATTGCATGTATGTAGAGTATTCAAAAAAAAAAGTATACGTAATTCGGGGATTATGAAAAAAAAAAAAAAAAAAAAAAAAAACTGTTCCGAAATGTTTCTGGAATATTATAATGTAATATTTCCTACATATACAAATGATCTGTAGAAAAAAGAAACAATATTCGTAAATATTCCAAAAACATTACCCGATATACAGGGTGTCCCAGTATATGTGTCCACCCCCTTTCCCTCCTAGAGTTGTTGGAATTTCGAAATGAAACTTGGTAGGTCTTAGTTACGTTGAATGAGGTTTCTTTTAAAGATTTAGTTGACTTTGTAACATTCTCCAGCGCATCTAACTCTTGATTTTCTAATGGCGGCAGGTATTTTTTATGACGAATTCTGATAGAAAATTTAATTTTAAGACTAATTTATTCCGAAACATCTTTTGATCCGACGCAACGTTTGCGCGTAAAACGCAAAAAACTGAAAAATATCGCCCTTTTGTAGACAAATTCCTATTTATCACTGAAACCAAGCCTTTTACGTAAAAACACCTCGATGCAAACGTTGTAGCCTATTAATTTTCCTTTCAGGTCAAACCAAGATCAAACTTGTAGGTTTAATATTTAACGGGATATTATGAATATATATATATATATATATATATATATATATATATATATATAATGTTATGGTTGTGAAGATTGAGGGTCATTTTCACCTCACCCCTTAAATCGAGAAATTAGTATTTTGAAAAAATATACGAGACTATTTATATACAATTAATTGCGTGAACCGATTCTTTTACGACTAAAAAAAGTTATATTTATTTTAATCCAATCATTAATGAAGTTAAACTTTTCATATATAATTAATTAAATGCACCGATTCTTTTACTAATAAAAAAAAAGAAAATATTTATTTTAATTGAATTACTAATTATGCGAAACTGTTAATTTATGGTTTATTACATGCACCACTTCTTTAAAGGAAAAGAAAAAAACTCCGGTCTCCCTTCAAAACGAATAAAGAAAAGAAAGTGATATTTATTATAATTGAATTATTATGTTAAACTATTTATTCTTGATTGATTACTTGCACCACTTCTTTGACGAATAAGAAAACCGAAGATATTTATTTTAATTGAATTATTATTATGTTAAACTATTTATTCTTGATTGATTACTTGCACCACTTCTTTGACGAATAAGAAAACCGAAGATATTTATTTTAATTGAATTATTATTATGTTAAACTATTTATTCTTGATTGATTACTTGCACCACTTCTTTGACGAATAAGAAAACCGAAGATATTTATTTTAATTGAATTATTATGTTAAACTATTTATTCTTGATTGATTACTTGCACCACTTCTTTGACGAATAAGAAAACCGAAGATATTTATTTTAATTGAATTATTATTAAGTTAAACTATTTATTCTTGATTGATTACTTGCACCACTTCTTTGACGAATAAGAAAACCGAAGATATTTATTTTAATTGAATTATTATTATGTTAAACTCTTTATTCTTGATTGATTACTTGCACCACTTCTTTGACGAATAAGAAAACCGAAGATATTTATTTTAATTGAATTATTATTATGTTAAACTATTTATTCTTGATTGATTACTTGCACCACTTCTTTGACGAATAAGAAAACCGAAGATATTTATTTTAATTGAATTATTATTAAGTTAAACTATTTATTCTTGATTGATTACTTGCACCACTTCTTTGACGAATAAGAAAACCGAAGATATTTATTTTAATTGAATTATTATTATGTTAAACTATTTATTCTTGATTGATTACTTGCACCACTTCTTTGACGAATAAGAAAACCGAAGATATTTATTTTAATTGAATTATTATTATGTTAAACTATTTATTCTTGATTGATTACTTGCACCACTTCTTTGACGAATAAGAAAACCGAAGATATTTATTTTAATTGAATTATTATTATGTTAAACTATTTATTCTTGATTGATTACTTGCACCACTTCTTTGACGAATAAGAAAACCGAAGATATTTATTTTAATTGAATTATTATTATGTTAAACTATTTATTCTTGATTGATTACTTGCACCACTTCTTTGACGAATAAGAAAACCGAAGATATTTATTTTAATTGAATTATTATGTTAAACTATTTATTCTTGATTGATTACTTGCACCACTTCTTTGACGAATAAGAAAACTGAAGACATTTATTTTAATTGAATTATTATTATGTTAAACTATTTATTCTTGATTGATTACTTGCACCACTTCTTTGACGAATAAGAAAACCGAAGATATTTATTTTAATTGAATTATTAAGTTAAACTATTTATTCTTGATTGATTACTCGCACCACTTCTTTGACGAATAAGAAAACCGAAGATATTTATTTTAATTGAATTATTATTATGTTCAACTCTTTATTCTTGATTGATTACTTGCACCACTTCTTTTACGAATAAGAAAACCGAAGATATTTATTTTAATTGAATTATTATTATGTTAAACTATTTATTCTTGATTGATTACTTGCACCACTTCTTTGACGAATAAGAAAACTGAAGACATTTATTTTAATTGAATTATTATTATGTTAAACTATTTATTCTTGATTGATTACTTGCACTACTTCTTTGACGAATAAGAAAACCGAAGATATTTATTTTAATTGAATTATTATTATGCTAAACTATTTATTCTTGATTGATTACTTGCACCACTTCTTTGACGAATAAGAAAACCGAAGATATTTATTTTAATTGAATTATTAAGTTAAACTATTTATTCTTGATTGATTACTTGCACCACTTCTTTGAAGAATAAGAAAACCGAAGATATTTATTTTAATTGAATTATTATTATGTTAAACTATTTATTCTTGATTGATTACTTGCACCACTTCTTTGACGAATAAGAAAACCGAAGATATTTATTTTAATTGAATTATTATTATGTTAAACTATTTATTCTTGATTGATCACTTGCACCACTTCTTTGACGAATAAGAAAACCGAAGATATTTATTTTAATTGAATTATTATTATGTTAAACTATTTATTCTTGATTGATTACTTGCACCACTTCTTTGACGAATAAGAAAACCGAAGATATTTATTTTAATTGAATTATTATTATGTTAAACTATTTATTCTTGATTGATTACTTGCACCATTTCTTTGACGAATAAGAAAACCGAAGATATTTATTTTAATTGAATTATTATTATGTTAAACTATTTATTCTTGATTGATTACTTGCACCACTTCTTTTACGAATAAGAAAACCGAAGATATTTATTTTAATTGAATTATTATTATGTTAAACTATTTATTCTTGATTGATTACTTGCACCACTTCTTTGACGAATAAGAAAACCGAAGATATTTATTTTAATTGAATTATTATTATGTTAAACTATTTATTCTTGATTGATTACTTGCACCACTTCTTTGACGAATAAGAAAACCGAAGATATTTATTTTAATTGAATTATTAAGTTAAACTATTTATTCTTGATTGATTACTTGCACCACTTCTTTGACGAATAAGAAAACCGAAGATATTTATTTTAATTGAATTATTAAGTTAAACTATTTATTCTTGATTGATTACTCGCACCACTTCTTTGACGAATAAGAAAACCGAAGATATTTATTTTAATTGAATTATTATGTTAAACTATCTATTCTTGATAGATTACTTGCACCACTTCTTTGACGAATAAGAAAACCGAAGATATTTATTTTAATTGAATTATTAAGTTAAACTATTTATTCTTGATTGATTACTCGCACCACTTCTTTGACGAATAAGAAAACCGAAGATATTTATTTTAATTGAATTATTATGTTAAACTATTTATTCTTGATAGATTACTTGCACCACTTCTTTAACGCATGAGAAAAATTGAATTATTTAAATTGAATTGATATTCATGTGAAACTATTTATACATGATGCACCACTAATATATAGGCTAAAAGAAAATCCAATTTATGATTGTTAAATTATTCATTCTGTCAATCTTCTTTTTTTTATGCACCTGTTCTTTAGAGATTTATATGTTATGCATGACATTTCAGTAGGAGGGCGATGTGAAATTGCCAATTAGCACATTTGGCTTGAAGTTTACTTTATTCTTTATTTTATATATTACATATGCTTATCCCAAACTGAATTTGACCACCAGACAACAATCGTCTTGCCAAATAAAATTTGTTTTATAAAAATACTAAATGCGACGAAAATCTGAGATTATGCTACTCACCCTGGCGGAGGTAGGAATCCATGACTTGAAGGGGTGAGAGGATGACCAAGACTACCCTAAATGAATGAACGTTTTACGTTCGGAAGGCTTCGTCCTTGGTCGGCGATCTCCGCTACCTTTCTCTGGTCAGGCTAGATGAGATGTATCCAATATTGTGGCCTATCCTAGGAGGAGTGTAGGCCGACGACGTCACGGGATACTTTTCACGTCCGACGTTCTACCTGGGTAACGTTTTTTTCCGTAAGAAAAGACCGTCACGCAGGAGACGTACGTTCCTCAGAAAGTGGTTGGTGTTGGCTGCATTCCACAATAATTTGTTTAGATTTAATTACTTTGTTTGCACAGCTGCTTTAAGTTGTAGCGTTTATACTGAACTGAAGCACAGAGAACATTTCCGTTTATTATAAATACATTCTTAAGTCGTTGTTATCCTATACCCAATAGCTGCGTTGCTTCTTAAAGTGCCAAAAGCTATCGATTTGCTTTCCAATTGATTTCAAACTAAATAGTTGGTAAACTCTCGATCCCCTTTCGAGATATCATAATAATGGACTTATCCAATAGATTCAAACTTAAAGGTCCTTTTAAAAAATGTGTAATTCCATCCTTCAGAACACCTTTGACATGATAATTACCACTTAAGTGGATAATGGCAAAAAAAAAAAAAAAAAAAGAATAAAAAAAGGAAATTAAGAAGTAAATCATGAAATAAAAAAAAAAAAAAAGAGGTTATAATAAATGAAGTGAAATAAAGAAAGCCCGACTCTTAGGAACAGCGTCATCTTAGCGCGTTTCCGTTTTATCCCTACGTCCTGTAGAATAAATTGTTTTTGTTTTTTTTATGGCGCATCGACATCCAGGCCATTAGCGCCGACATCCAAGGGGTAGCAAGGAATTTTCTCAACGAGCCGTGAGATGAGAAAATTATAATTAATAATATATACAGAAATTGATTAATAAGAATTGCAAAGACAAAATAAATTTTAAAGAAATAAATCAATAAATAATAATAATAATAAAATAAATGAAAACAACTAAATAATAAATTAGTAAATACGAACAAATAAAAAAAAAAATGAAATAATAAGAAATAAAAAAAAATAATAGTGATAATAATGCCAGGCATTCCAATCCAAAGTCCTTCGCAAAATAGTCAACGCTCCTTTGTACGTTTCCAATAAAATTCTTCATAATGACCTCAACATCCCATCCGTTCAAGAACTGGCAAAATTTCGTTTCCTAACTTTTCATTCTATATAATCTTTCCATCCCAATCCCTCCTACAAGACTCAAGAAACATTGGCCTCGTGACCAGTTGACCGATTAAAGGAAACAACAATATTCCAAAGTAGGAAGTGCCAATATTGATTGGCTACTTTACACTTTTTTACAAAAGTGTTATTGTCACTATTATTTTTATCATTTCTCATTATTTTTTTTTTCGTATTTACTAATTTATTATTTAGTTGTTTTCATTTATTTTATTATTTATTGATTTATTTATTTTGTCTTTGGCATTCTTATTAATCAATTTCTGTATGTATTATTAATTATATTTGAAAAAAAACGTAACAAATGTAGATGCTAAAAAAAACAACAAAAAACCGTATTAATAATTCAAAAAAAAAACTGTTTCTATTCTAAGTTATTGGGGGGGGGGGAAATCCATGTCATTCTAAAGGACGTAGGGATAAGAACGGAAACGCGCTAAGATTACGCTGTTCCTGAGAGTCGGCCTTTCTAACCTCTTTTTTATTTCAAGATTTGCTTCTTATTTTTTTTTTTTTTTTTATTTTTTTTTTTTTTTTTTGTATTATCCACTTAATTAGTAATTATCATGTCAAAGCTGTTCTGAAGGATGGAATTACACATTTTTTAAAAGGACCTTTAAGTTTGAATCTATAGGAAAAGTCTATTATTATAATATCTAGAAAGCGGATCAAGAGTTTACCAACTATTTAGTTTGAAATCAATGGGAAAGCAAATCGATGGCTTTTGGCACTTTAAGAAGCAACGAAGCTATTGGATGTTGGCAGTTTTAGTTGTACGCCAGAGTTCAAGTCCGTAAGTCCAAAAGGTCGGATAATGGTTTTGTATACAATGAATTTGTTGTGTATTGTCAGTTTTGATGAAGGTCCTAGTATCTTCTGTTTAGTTCTTGTCTTCCCAGTCGGGTGTGTGGGTTCCAAGTGACTACTGTCTAATAATAATCCCCACTAGTAGAAACAATTAATATTTTGTTTGGTTATTCCGGAAATAATGAAAGCACATGTAAAATGGAATCTCAAAAAAAAAGCACGATCTTGGGCGCTCCAAAATGAAACTGACAGTATCCTTAACAATTTTTAAGTCCATACCTGAAAAAAAACTTGGAAAACATTTTCGTTTTGCATACCTAGAATTAATTGAGATATTTTCTAAGTGTTTCAAATCTCAACAATGATGTTTAAATTTAGTTTGTATTTTAAGATAAGCGAGTATTCGGGGGAAAAATATATTATTAATAGACATGAAAGGTTTTGGGATCTTCGTACCTTTTCGTAAATATCTCGAAAACGGTCGGGAAATCGTGGTAACTGGAAAATAACCATTCGAAAGCTGACTAAATTTTCTACAAAAAATGTTCTAAAGCAATTTTCGATAAGGAGATGTCAATCCGAGAAATAAGTGCATAAAACATCGAATGTGCTCTTTTGAACGGGTGTCTCTTTTTGTTTAACTCACTTTTTAATTGGTTGTTAATTTAATAAATTGCATTTAGCAGGAAAATTAGCAATAAGCCCCTCCATGCCCGCCCATTTAGCCACTGAACACAATACAGCATTGCCTTATTATGGAATTATCAGAAGCCAAACGTTGTTCCTGGCTTACAAGGCATCGATTGGGAACTCCAGTCATCTTTATATCACTGTTACATAATACAGCACTCCCTTATAATTCAGAAGGCTGACGATGTTCCTGTCTTACAAGCCACAGATTGGGAACTCTAGTTACCATTATATCACTGTTACAAAATACATAATTGCCTTATAATTATCATAAGCCAAACGATGATACTCTCTTACAAGGCACAGATTGGGAACTCTAATCACCTTTATATCGCTGTTGTATAATACAGCATTGTCTTACTATCCAGAAGGCTGACGATGTTACTGGCTTACAAGGCATAGATTAGGAACTCTAATCACCTTCATATCACTATTACATAATACAGGTTTGCCTTACAATCCAGACGGCTGACGATGTTACTGGCTTATAAGGCATAGATTGGGAACTCTAGTCACCTTAATAACACTTATATATAAAATACAGCATTGCCTTACAATCCAGAAGGATGACGATGTTACTGGCTTACAAGCCACAGATTGGGAACTCTAGTTACCATTATATCACTGTTACCAAATACATAATTGCCTTATAATTATCATAAGCCAAACGATGATACTCTCTTACAAGGCACAGATTGGGAACTCTAATCACCTTAATAATGCTTTTACATAATACAGCATTGCCTTACAATCCATAAGGCTGACGATGTTACTGGCTTACAAGGCATAGATTAGGAACTCTAATCACCTTCATATCACTATTACATAATACAGGTTTGCCTTACAATCCAGACGGCTGACGATGTTACTGGCTTATAAGGCATAGATTGGGAACTCTAATCACCTTTATATGACTGTTACGTAAAACAGCATTGCCTTATAATTATCAGATGCCAGACGATGTTACTGTCTTACAAGGCATAGATTGGGAAATCTAATAACCTTCATATCACTGTTACATAATAGAGCATTTCCTTACAATCCAGAAGGCTGACGATGTTACTGGCTTAAAAAGCATAGATTGGGAACTCTAATCACCTTAATAATGCTTTTACATAATACAGCATTGCCTTACAATCCATAAGGCTGACGATGTTACTGTCTTACAAGGCATAGATTAGGAACTCTAATCACCTTCATATCACTATTACATAATACAGGTTTGCCTTACAATCCAGACGGCTGACGATGTTACTGGCTTTTAAGGCATAGATTGGGAACTCTAATCACCTTAATAACACTTATATATAATACAGCATTGCCTTACAATCCAGAAGGATGACGATGTTACTGGCTTACAAGGCATAGATTGGGAACTCTAATCACCTTCATATAACTGTTACATAATACAGCATTGCCTTACAATCCATAAGGCTGACGATGTTACTGTCTTACAAGGCATAGATTACGAACTCTAATCACCTTCATATCACTATTACATAATACAGGTTTGCCTTACAATCCAGACGGCTGACGATGTTACTGGCTTTTAAGGCATAGATTGGGAACTCTAATCACCTTAATAACACTTATATATAATACAGCATTGCCTTACAATCCAGAAGGATGACGATGTTACTGGCTTACAAGGCATAGATTGGGAACTCTAATCACCTGTATATGACTGTTACGTAAAAAAGCATTGCCTTATAATTATCAGATGCCAGACGATGTTACTGCCTTACAAGGCATAGATTGGGAAATCTAATAACCTTCATATCACTGTTACATAATAGAGCATTTCCTTACAATCCAGAAGGCTGACGATGTTACTGGCTTACAAGGCATAGATTGGGAACTCTAATCACCTTTAAAACACTTTTACATAATACAGTATTGCCTTACAATCCAGAAGGATGACGATGTTACTGGCTTACAAGGCATAGATTGGGAACTCTAATCACCTTTAAAACACTTTTACATAATACAGTATTGCCTTACAATCCAGAAGGATGACGATGTTACTGGCTTACAAGGCATAGATTGGGAACTCTAATCACCTTTAAAACACTTTTACATAATATATTATTGCCTTACAATCCAGAAGGATGACGATGTTACTGGCTTACAAGGCATAGATTGGGAACTCTAATCACCTTCATATCACTATTACATAATACAGCATTGCCTTACAATCCAGAAGGCTGACGATGTTACTGGCTTACAAGGCATAGATTGGGAACTCTAAACACCTTTAAAACACTTTTACATAATACAGCAATCCCTTACAATCCAGAAGGATGACGATGTTACTGGCTTACAAGGCATAGATTGGGAACTCTAATCACCTTTAAAACACTTTTACATAATACAGCATTGCCTTACAATCCAGAAGGATGACGATGTTACTGGCTTACAAGGCATAGATTGGGAACTCTAATCACCTTCATATAACTGTTACATAATACAGCATTGCCTTACAATCCAGAAGGCTGATGATGTTACTGGCTTACAAGCCATAGATTAGGAACTCTAATCGCCTTTATAACACTATTACATAATACAGCAATGCCTTACAATCCAGAAGGCTGACGATGTTGCTGGCTACAAGGCATAGATTGGGAACTCTAATCACCTTTATAACGCTTTTACATAATACAGCATTGCCTTACAATCCAGAAGGCTGACGATGTTACTGGCTTACAAGCCATAGATTGGGAACTCTAATCGCCTTTATAACACTTATATATAATACAGCATTGCCTTACAATCAAGAAGGCTGACGATGTTGCTGGCTACAAGGCATAGATTAGGTACTTTAATCAGCTTTATAACGCTTTTACATAATACAGCATTGCCTTACAATCCAGAAGGCTGACGATGTTACTGGCTTACATGGCATAGATTGGGAACTCTAGTCACCTTCATATAACTTTTGCATCACGCGAAATTCAAATTTAGTTTTTTAATTTAAAGAAATTAAATTAATAAAAATTTACTCCTAAAGCTAAGATAAATGCTGTACAGATTGTTGGCAGTGAAAAAGTTTGTTACTACTGAATTCTCTAAAATATGGCTCCTTCTTCGTTCAATGTCGAAAAACACATTTTATTGATGATAACATATTCTTTCTCATTTACATAAGACACTCATTTTAATTATAGGCCTAAAAATATTAAACTGAACAAAATGTTTCGTACAAGGTGAATTTTTGATTGATCGTTAATTGTATTCAAATTGACCATTCGAATTAAGTGGTTCTAAAACTCTAGAATGTTTATTAAGAAGGTATAGTCGCCTGTTTTTTCCTGAGGTAATTATTTTAATAAAAAAAAAAAAAGATTCAGGCTTACGTAATTCCCGGTTTTAGTGCGTTTTCTCACTTCCTTCATAGGTAGGAAAGCTCATGTTGTTGGCCTCATAACGCAATCCGACTATAAAGCTTCACGAATCAGACCCTATTTTATTCACTTGCATACTATATCCCTCCAAAACAAAAATAAGTAAAAAATTTTTTTTTTTTTTTTTTTTTTTTTTTATTGAATATTTACAATCTGTATACATATGTTTACATATAATACAATAAGTAAATATGTATCTCATAAACTAGCACAAGGAAGAATAGAGGGAGAAGGCAGCCATTGCTGACACTCCCTGAGGAATTATAAATATTTTATTTAAGTATTACAGCTGGTCTCTAGGCCACTTTCTTTTCAAGCGTCTCGGAGGATTGGAAGGGATCGCATCTGTGGAAAGGGATTGGGCAAGGGGATTGGGATGAAAGGATAGCTTGGAATGAAAAGTGGAGAAGCGGGTAAGTAAAAAATGAATAAATGAGTCAGCTGTCAAACTTAGGTTGGCAAAGCTACCACTAGGAGCGCCTCTGTTTTGTTACGACAGTGTGTGTCTTGTTTTCTTTTACTTTTACCACTATTAGAGCTGTATACCATTCTGGCTTTATGCGTATGCTTTATTATCCATCAAGACCAATAGACGAAAATGTAAAGATCTCGTGTATGTATCAAGTAGTGTTGTAATTGGCACTATTCAAGGAAATTAATTATAAAATTAATAATTGAAACCGCTGCTCATTGCAAATATAAAAAAAAAAATTGTCATGGCTTTTTTTTTATTTATTTATATAGGTTATTTTATGTAAATGTTTTAGGAATGCAATCTACACTACCCACCTTCTTAGGAATGAGCTTAGTATGCGGCTCCTGAGTAACGGACTGTTTGTAACTTGCGATCATTTTATTGCGAAAATCTCGCTTTTCTTCCGTTTTGAACTCCAAAACATTGTTGAGCGCTCTGGCACTGGGCCTAACTCCCCAAAGATGTATGGCCCAAAGATATGTGTATGTAAAATGTATGTTGTCGAAGTTTATATAAGCAAGTTATCCGCATAGAGAAGATATTATGTTGCATGAGGTATCTTTGACAGCATTTATTGCAATATAAAACAGTGTCGTACTCAAAACACCTCCTTGAGGCACTCCAGTTTCTTTATCGTTTACATCTGATACCTATCCTCACATGGAAACGTCTTCCAGAAAAGTAGTAATAAATACATAAAATTAATTAGTATAGTTACGATGTTTACTTATCTTGTGAACATTTTAAAATTTGATTGTATGTAAACAATAATAATTTAATTAAAGAAGAATAATGCTTTATTTATTCAAATTAGTTAATAAAGTGGGTTGCTGGGTGCACAGCAAGCTCATCTTTCCATTCAGTATTGCTTTCCGATAAAACAATATAATTACAACTCAACTATAATTAAATGTTATATATATATATTATTAAATTTCAGAATATATGATGTTTTTTAATACAACTGATTCCATAGATTTAAGTACATATATTGTTTCTTTGATTTTAAGTTATGAAAGAAACCTATTTTGCTATAATTTTTCCTGATCGTCAAAATGTATTTATAATTTTTTCATGAAATGTATTGTTTGATACGTAGGTGGAGTGAAATAAATTCTTCCACTCTAATAAAGTTATCAGCATATCTATATAACAGTCCTATAATTAAATCTATTGGTCGTCCGAAACTATTAAGTGTTTTAATTTTCAGCTAATTATTTACTTTTTTTTTCGTTTAGAAGAAAAAAAAGTAAATAATTCTTGACAAAAATCTGGAAATGGAGCAAGATGTTAGCAAAAAAACATCGTCCTTCCATGAGGTTCCTATCCCTAGTGTCATTTGGTAAACTTGGAATATAACCTATAGATAACCCGTCCCAAAATTCTTAGTTAATAATAATGGACATTAAAATTTAAATAATATATATAAATAAATTGCATTATGTGATGGATCTGAAAATAAAAAATTAAAATCGTTGAAACCGGCAAATTAAATTGCCCTCAGTACATTATACTTGAGGTGAACCTTAAGCTCTAAAAACTTGGGATGATTTCTGGTAACATTTTTTTGCTATTTTCTATCAATTTTTTTATTCATAAAAAAATGAAATGCCAAAAATCAATAAAGAATAATCTTATATATATATATATATATATATATATATATATATATATATATATATATATATATATATATTTTCCACTTGTTCTTTTTTCTTTATTTGGCAGAGGGTCGATGAAGCAGAACACCATTTGTTTTTGTTCAACTATTTTATTTCATCAATTTTGCCCGACATGTTTCGTGCCTTAATTCGCACCTCTTCAGGGGCTTTCCTATGAAAAAATATTTTTTCGTAAATCCCAAATTAAAATTTTGTACATAATAAACATTTATCATTTCTTTAAATTAATCTACTGTTAAAAACAAAAAATATCATTTTATTAAAAATTCTTATCCTACCTTATCGGGAAGTCCTCTCGTCATGTGTACTGGCTTGAGTCAGGCGTAATACTGATAAGTCATTTGAGGTAATGAATATGGTTTTATCCTATCGATTCTTTCGGATCTTTTAATTGTATCGATTATCGGTAAAATAGTTTATGGGGTTTAATTTATAATACTATGGAAAATTTGATGGACATTTTTCAAATCAGTTTTTTTATTTATTGCTGTTTTTGAGTTTTTAATTATATAAATGTTTTCTTTTATCTTTCTTTTTAATGTGTTCCTTTCTTTATTTAAAATATCAACGTCGGTAAAATTAAAACTATGTTTTTCATTTATTGCGTGTTCCGTCAAAGTCGTCCTGTTCTCGTTAGTGTCTATACTTTTAGCATGTTGTACTATTCGTTTTTGCAAAAGTTGTGCTGATTCCCCAATATAGCATGCGTTGCAATCATTACAACGAATTTTATATATATTGTTTTTTGTGGCTGTCGGTTTAACATTGTCCTTAATATTGCTAAAATTATTTTCAATTTTATTACCATATTTCCAACCTATTTTCCCAACTTCTTTACATATTTGTTTCAGTCTATTAGCTATTAAAGGACCACTAAAGGTAATAAAAAACGCAAAAGAGATCAAAACGATCAACCTGCCAAATCACAGACAAATGCGAAAAGACGAATGTTAGTACAGACAAATATTAAAAACTTCTTTATCCAAAATAGATATTTAAAAAAGGAAAGCGGATTAAATGAACATTTATTAGTACAAAAGAAAAAACATGAAATAACAAAGGAAAAGGACAAAGATTTGAACGAAATAAATCGATATTTTACTTTCCATTACCATCCTTTAATAGCTAATAGACTGAAACAAATATGTAAAGAAGTTGGGAAAATAGGTTGGAAATATGGTAATAAAATTGAAAATAATTTTAGCAATATTAAGGACAATGTTAAACCGACAGCCACAAAAAACAATATATATAAAATTCGTTGTAATGATTGCAACGCATGCTATATTGGGGAATCAGCACAACTTTTGCAAAAACGAATAGTACAACATGCTAAAAGTATAGACACTAACGAGAACAGGACGACTTTGACGGAACACGCAATAAATGAAAAACATAGTTTTAATTTTACCGACGTTGATATTTTAAATAAAGAAAGGAACACATTAAAAAGAAAGATAAAAGAAAACATTTATATAATTAAAAACTCAAAAACAGCAATAAATAAAAAAACTGATTTGAAAAATGTCCATCAAATTTTCCATAGTATTATAAATTAAACCCCATAAACTATTTTACCGATAATCGATACAATTAAAAGATCCGAAAGAATCGATAGGATAAAACCATATTCATTACCTCAAATGACTTATCAGTATTACGCCTGACTCAAGCCAGTACACATGACGAGAGGACTTCCCGATAAGGTAGGATAAGAATTTTTAATAAAATGATATTTTTTGTTTTTAACAGTAGATTAATTTAAAGAAATGATAAATGTTTATTATGTACAAAATTTTAATTTGGGATTTACGAAAAAATATTTTTTCATAGGAAAGCCCCTGAAGAGGTGCGAATTAAGGCACGAAACATGTCGGGCAAAATTGATGAAATAAAATAGTTGAACAAAAACAAATGGTGTTCTGCTTCATCGACCCTCTGCCAAATAAAGAAAAAAGAACAAGTGGAAAATATATATTGGGTCATTTTCAGAAGAATTAATATATATATATATATATATATATATATATATATATATATATATATATATATATATATACATATATATATAAATCACCTGTCTGTTTGTCCATCTGTTTGTTCCTTATAAAAATCCACACCGTTTGACCAACTTGGACCAAACTTGGTACACATGTACTTCTTGGTACGGGAAATCCCCTAGGCTAGCTCAAAATCTTCTAGGCTACACAGTTCCGAAGTAACGAGTTCAAAACTGTCAATTTCAGAAGAGTTTCAATTTTTTTTTTTAAGTTTGGTTTGTTTATCTAACTTCCAAAACTTTTTAGTTTTAGCAAAATTGTTGTGCTTATCTAAATTATAGCCTTATATTCTTAGAATTTGGACTAATATATATTAATAAGTAATTTGAAATATTAAGTTTTTGATCGGTTGACTTTACAGTCGCCATTTTCTTTCCAGTGTTGCCTAGGTGGAGATTAGCAAGCTAACAAAACGTTCCTTTTTTTGCGAAAAGTTTTTCTTTTGCGAACAAAACTTTTCAGATATAACCTTTGTATGTTTATCTAAATTAAAGCCGTATATTCTTAGAATTTGGACAAATAATATCATAGACCAATTTTCTTAATTTCTGATGAAGATGTATGTAGGACAACACTGGGCTCCTAGAAACCATTAACCAATTTTTTTTTAAGTTTGATGTGTTTCCATAGTTGATTTTTTTATTTGCAAATTGCATTTTATCACATGCATTTGCTTTAAAAAAAAACTGTCTTCAACATGAACCCATAGATTTAAATACTTTTAGTTCTTTAATGTACCACCTAAAATCATCTATATGTGACATGATATTTAAACATTTGGGGTTTTCCATGTCAAATCAACCCAAAAAAAATAGGATTTGACACCCATGATCTCAGATTTTAATGAAACTTGGCATGTTCGTTCCTTTCGTGGATATAAGTAAGAATATAAAGTATTTTTGCTCAATCTTAAATAGTTTACTTGTATGCCCTGCTAAAGTATTTGAAATTTTGCAGTTATCATCGATTGGACAAAGGAAGTGCACTTAGTCCTAGAATATAAATCATACCTACTTTATTTATCAACCAATGTTGATGACATTTTTTATTACAATACTTCAATAAATATGGAAGTCAGGAAAAAAATAATATAACCGTAAAGTAATTACAAATGGTCTGAAAAAATCGTAAAGTGTTAAAATACATTTTAAAAAAATTAAATATGGCGTTCCACACTAAGTGGAATATCATTAAAAGGTAAAAAGATAATCACTAAAGTATTTTTTTATTATTATTCTAAAAGGTATGCAATATCACATGAAAAAATAAAATTTATGAGTTTTTTCACTCTTTAATTTTTCATTCCGTTAAAGACAAAAAATTGTTCCTTATACAAATCCACACAGTTTGACCGATGTTGACCAAACTTGGATAAATAACAAGGGAGTAATTACCCATAATCAATTATATCAGATAAAAAAGAATATTTTTGACGTTATTTCCTTCGGATCATTTAATAAGAACACTGTTATATCTTCAACGGCAGAGGTTCAAACTGATTGTTTGTTGGTTAAAATAAAAATATTTCTTGGTTTTATACGATTATAATTCCTTGAATAGTTTTTCAACATAACTGGAAAACCAACACACTGGAAACCCAACACACTACCCTTCATCCTAGTAGGCCTATACGCCTACTGCTCATCCTATCTAAAATATTCGAAAAATTACTTCTCAGACGAATCCAACTTATCCTCCATAGCCAAAATATCCTGCCCACGCACCAGTTTGGCTCCCGTTCCCAACACTCCACAGTACAGCGGACACAACACTTCGCGTTGTAGATCGCATATCTTCATCCCTAGAGCAAAAAGAATATTGTACATCAGCGTTCCTGGACGTTGCTCAAGCTTTCGATAAGGTATGGCATGAGGGCCTCCTCTACAAGCTCAAAACCTTTCTTCCCAGCACCCTATACCTCATCCTACGATCCTACTTATCAAATAGGCATTTTCGGGTCCGACAAGGATCAGAATACTCAGAATATTATCCTGTGGAAGCGGGAGTTCCCCAGGGCAGTGTTCTGGGCCCTGTGCTCTACACCCTGTATACAGCCGATGTTCCAACAAGTCCCGACACCCTTCTAGCAACCTATGCAGATGATACAGCTATCCTCGCATCCCATCCAATTCCTAACACTGCGTCGCAGAATCTTCAATCCCACTTGAATAAAATTCAAGAGTGGCGTAAAAAATGGAGAATCAAGGTGAATGAGGAAAAATTCCATCACATCACCTTCACCCTCCGGCGCAGTTCCTGTTCACGAGTACACTTCAACAACGTCCCATTATCCTCTTCTGATACAGTTCGCTACCTCGGACTACACATGGACTCCCGACTTACCTGGAAACATCACTTAAAACTTAAAAGACAAGAACTTAACAGACGATTTGGACAACTGTACAGACTGTTGAACCGCAAATCACATTTAAGTACTGAAAACAAACTGATCATTTACAAATCACTACTGGAACCCATTTGGACATACGGTTCAGAACTATGGGGAACTGCGAAAACATCGAACATCAGACGCATGCAAACATTCCATTCCAAGGTCCTAAGAACAACAGTCAATGCTCCCTTCTAAGTTTCTAACCTCAATCTCCATAAAGACCTCAATATCCCACTCGTTAAAGATTTTGAAGTGAGCAGAAGTGAGCTTGTGTAGGCTACTCTCAACGTCATCTGACCGTCTTTCTGGCGTTAATCGAGGATGCAGTTAGGAGGCCTTGAGCACAGAAACTTCATATTGTATCATATATCATATTACCAGATGTATTTATATACTGGATGTTATAATCAATAAAGAATTATATACAAAAAAAAAAACAAATAAGTGTACGCTGGCGTTCGCGCATGCGTGGTGGCCATATACCAAAAAGAAGACTGTATGTTATAAAGTACATTACATAGATTTGTCGGGTGGGCCTAAAGCATATTTATGTTCCAGAATTTAAGCAGAAGGCTCTAAATGATTTTATTTTTAAGTAGGAAAATATCTTTTATGTGCAAATGCGAAAAGATCTTTTATAGATAAGTGGGAAATGACCTTTTATACGTAGGTGGAAATTTACGTTCTATATATAAGTAGGAAGACACTTTTTATATGTGGATATGAAAACATATATTTTATATAAGTAGAAGTCATGTTATTTGTAAAGAAAGTCCGTCGCGCAGGTGCTTGAAACTAAGCAATATCATCAGAATTTCGGTAGTGTAGACTGCATTCCTGAATAATTGGTTTAAAATTACCTGTATAAATGATTTATTTATTTAAATTTTAACGTCCATTATTATTAACTAAGAATTTTAGGACAGGTTCTCTAAAGGTTTCCTGCCTTTTCTAGCCAGGATAGGGCTGATGCCTTTTTTTCTAAAGAAAAGCCACCACTCCATAGTGGGAATCGAACCCACGACCTTTGGCACTGAGTGTTAAGTGCTCACGCCTTAACACTCACGGCCACCGGGCCTCCTATGTAAATGAAATAAAAACATGAAAATTTCTGCTCATTTACATCTGTTTTGAGCAACTGCTTCAATTATTAATTTTCTTCACGAGTTTTGTGTATGTGTGGTGCAACAATACTTAATAAATATACAGAAACTTCACATTTTCGTCTTTTGATCTTGATGAGTAATAAAACCCTACAATAATAACGCCGCAATGGTATGCAGCGCTCCTAGGAGTAGAAGTAAAAAAAACAACCCATATATAGTCGTAGCTTTGCCAGCCTACGTTTGGTGGCTGAATTCTATTTAAACTTAATAAAAAGTACCCCCCCCTTCCGATAAACGATTTAGTTCATTTTTACAATTCTTTCTTATTAGATACCTCCGACGTATACTGCGTTGCAATACAAGCGAAATTACGACCGGTATGAACAAGCGGTAATTTGGGTCTGGAGTAAACCCCCTCCCCCCTCCATATTTGCTGTTAAAGAAATCGTTCAATCATTTGCTAGCGAATACTATACGTGGCGTTTCGTGGCGAAAAACAAAACCTCTGATGTTCATCAATAGACATATATATATATATATATAAACTTTAATGGGGTCGGAGTGCAACCTCAATTGTTACTTTCTACCTTCCATTCATTTCAAAACCAAAATAAATAAAACATGGCAAATGATTGGAGGAAGCCCACAAAAATGGCTTGTTATCAAAAATGGGACTGTAAAACACGTTGGTGGTTGTTTTAGTTTAGATTTTATTCTCGGAATAGCGGACTCAATAAAATATTTCACTATTTTAAGACAAAATGTAAATACAAGTGACACTAAACTAGGTGATAGAATGGATATTAAAACTTATCAGGACTAGAATCAAAAATACGAGGAAGACGTTCACACGAGAATGGCTGTTATATAATTGCAGTAAAATGTTGAAAACCGTTCCCAAGAACCCGGAATGGGGTCCCATTAAGCATTTATGGGCCTATGTAGTGGGTCTGTTCCCAACATTTCACGTGTCACAGGAAATAAACAAAACCAGGAATGATTGGGTATTTCATTCCAAGCTGGTGGAATCCAAGCTGTGGCGACTATGATATTCCTCCTATATTTTATTTAGGTGGTCTTAAATAATATTTCTAATAAATATTCAAGGCAGTTTTTAGCGCGTTTTCTCAATCCCTCCATAGGGAGTGTAGCACCACAAACGTAAACTGACTGACAACACCGTAACCTTACTGTCAACAACGGGAAGGTTACGCGGGGTTCGACAGTGTTGCCGGTGCCACAATAATTTATTAGAGAGAAAACTTTATTTATAATATAAATAAATAAAATGGGCTGCCCAATTACGTTGGGTTGCTAGGTACACAGCGTGCTCATCGTCCATTCGGAAATAGGGTTAATTTGGAGACTGAAGATGTTAGGAGTTCGAAACAAGGAATAGAGAATAAAGAAGATGAAGACGAAAGAAGGAGATAGTGATGGATGAGAAGGAATTGATAGAATTGAAAATATAGTCTATAGTATATTTATTTATTTATTTTATTTTAAGAGCTGCACAGCAATGGTGATCTGCCCTAAAAGAATTTATATAAAATATAATAAATAAAATAATAAATTATAAGCTAAGGATCAGTAACGAAATTAAGGGGTACGGAAAATGAAATGAAGAAAAGAATAATAATAATAAATAAAAAAAAAAAAATAAAAAAATACAGAATTAAACTTATAATTTTAACGGTAATAATAAATAGTAGTAATATATTTGCGGAGTTGATAGCTGAGGAATATTATCCTGAAATAAGAAACTTTGACTTGGGAGTTATGTTTGGTATAATTATATTTTATTGTATGTCTTTGTCGTCTTTAAGTATGTCAGTATGGTATCAATGTGGGGGCTCCTATCAGATAACAGTTCACTGAGGCTTCGAGGAATCTGTAAGTTGTCTCTTTTAAGGCAGTCTGTTAGGAAGTGCTTTACAGTTAAAGGTACGTTGCATGCCTCACATAGTGGTTTGTCTTGTCTTGTGATGAGGTACGAATGGGTGAGTCGTGTATGTCCGATTCTAAGTCGTGTTAGTATTACTTCGTCGCGTCTTGTCCTTAGTTCACCTGACGAGTATGGTTTTATACTGCACTTTACTTCCCTGAGGTTGTTATCTTGTGTGCAGTACCACATTGCTTGCCATCTATTCAGTATAGTGTGTGTTATTTTTGTTTGTAAGTCTTGTGATGTAAGTAAGTACTGGTCATGTGGTCGGCTAGTTGTAGCAAGTTTTGCCTGTTCGTCTGCTTTTGAAGTCTCTCCAAGGTTCTCATGACCAGGAACCCACACCATTGTTACCATTGTGTGTAAGTCTTTTAGTCTCGATAGTTCTTGTAAAATTTGAACGAGGATCGGGTTGGTGGTGTAGATGTTCTTTAAGGAGAGTAAACAACTTAAGGAGTCTGTACACAGCATTATGTGCGGTATTGTAGTCAGTACGTTGGATAGGGCCAAAAGTATGCCGTGCAGCTCTGCTGTATATATGCTTGCATCTACTGGGAGGCTGATGTTGTATATACTTTCTCCTAAAACAGCAGCTGCACCCACGCCATTTGCTGTTTTGGACCCATCCGTGTATATTATTGGAGTATTTCCGTTAGTCCTTGTCAACTTGTTAAATGAAGCCCTGTAGTAGTTCTGAGATGATGCATCGGCTTTTTTAAATTTTGTCATAGTCAAGTCAATTCTTAGGTTGTTTACTCTCCAAGGTGGGATTGAGAGGTTTCTGTAAGGATGTGTAGGTGTATTGATCAATGTAGCATTTTCTGTGTTTTCATGGAATCGGATAAGGAGTGGTTTTTGCCTTGGTTGTTCCTGTATATATTTGTTCATGTAAGGGTTGTTTAAAAACATGTTTACGCATGGGGTGTTCAAAGTTTTTGATCTCACGATAAATTTAAGACAGATCATCTGACGTCGATAATCCAACGAAGGTTCTCCAGATTCTGAATAAAGGCTAGTTATTGGACTCGACCTGAAAGCTCCTGTTGCAAGCCTTATACCTGTGTTTTGCCTTATTGAGTCTAATGCTTTTAGTGTTGTCGAACTGGCAGATAAATATGCTATGCAGCCGTAATCCAGCAAAGGCCTGGTGAAGGCTCTGTAACACTTTAGCATGGTACATTTGTCAGCTCCCCATTTAGTATTGCAAAGAATTCTTAAGAAATTCAGCGATTTGTAACATTTGTTAAGAATACTTTTGATATGGGGTCCCCATGTTAGTTTCTTATCTAATGTCATGCCAAGGAATTTTAATGTGTCGTTGTGTTTAATGTTCGTGTTATGAAGCTTTAAATTTGGTGCTGGGAGGTTGCGTCTTTTAGAGAATACGATACACTTTGATTTTTCCTCCGAAAATTGGAAGCCACTCCTTGAGGACCAGTATTCGAGAGCGTGGATTGCATCTTGCATTATTTCTTCAGCAGTTCCAAAGCTTTTGGATGAGTGATACAGAAGGATGTCGTCGGCGTACTGACAGTAAGATATATTTTGAGGGATAAAGCAGCCGACGGAATTGATTGCTATATTAAATAGAGTGGTGCTCAGGACGCCTCCTTGAGGCACTCCATTTTCTAGTAGGAATTCATCGGAAAGCGTGTTACCTATCCTCACCCTAAAACGTCTGTTTGAAAGATATTGGGAAATATATCGTAGGATATTTCCTTGCATCCCCCAGTCATTCATTTGAGCTAAGACTAGCCGTCTCCAAAGCCGATCATATGCCTTTTCCAAGTCCAGTGGCACCGCAATAACCGTTTCTTTCAGCATGAAACTATTGAGAATGTCACTCTCTAATCTGGCACTATGGTGTTGCGTGCTGTGGTTCGGTCGGAATCCACACTGGAAATTTGAAAAAAGGTGATAATTTTCTAAAAACCAACCCAACCTTTTATTTATCATTCTTTCCATAATCTTAGAACAGCAGCAAAGCAGCGATATAGGCCTATAACTTGACGGGCTATACTTGTCCTTACTAGGCTTTAAAACTGGAATGACAACAGATTCGTTCCAGGGTCTAGGATAGGTACCTGTCTTGAAGATATTGTTGTATAGCGTGAGAAGAGTAGCCAGACCTCTAGTGGGTAAATTATTAATCAGCTCGTAAGAAATGTTGTCTGGTCCCGGAGAAGTGTTACGGATGCCTGAAAGAACACATTTCAATTCGTTTAGCGTGAAGTCGTCATTCAGTGGATGTTCTACGTCAGTAAGTATAGGTATTTCTATGTTCTCAGTGTAAGTTTTGTGGTCTAGGAAGTCTTCACTAAAGTTTGCAGTGCTAGATATTCTGCTGAAGTGACTTCCTAGAATATTACTTATCATTCGAGGGTCTGTTATTGTTTCGTCTTGATGTTTAAGTCCAGTTATAGGCGCGCTGTATTTTTTGTGTTGAATTTGGTTCAGTTTTTGCCAGACATTCTTTGAAGTCGTGTTTTCGTTAATGTTTGTCAAAAAGTCAATCCAACATTTCTTCTTACTAGATTTTATCACCCACTGAGCTTTGGCTTTCTTCTTTTTATAATCCTCAAGATAAGTTTGCGATGGATTCCTACTAAAAAGCCGGAGAGCTTTCTTCCGCTCATTTACAGCCGTTCTGCATTCATCGTTCCACCAGGGCACCGGAAGTCTTTTGTAGGAGTTTGGAGTTTTTGGAATGCTTTGCTCAGCTGCCTCGAGTATTAGATTCTGGAAAGCGTCGATAGAAGCAATTCTTGTTATCTTTAGTTTGTCTTCGATGTAATCCTGATATACCTTCCAGTCTGCTTTATTTGTATTAAATCTTGGATTAGAACGAAAGGTTGGTATATCGGAGTTAATGGTGATGACAATTGGGAAATGGTCACTCCCAAGACTATCTTCGCAGACACCCCACGTGAATCGAGTGAAGATGGAAGCTGAGCAAGCAGTCACGTCGATGTTGGATAGTGTTCCTGTACGGGGGCAAAGGTGTGTTGGTAAGTGCTTTTTTAAAGGGATCAAGTCAAAGTGTCCAAATATGTTTTCAATTATTTGTCCTCTTGTATTTGTGGTAGTCGATCCCCAAGTATAACTTTGTCCATTGACATCAGCCAATATCATGACAGGACTTGGGAGTTGGATGATCAGATCCTCCATCATGTGTACGTCAATGGGATCACCAGGTGGAAGATATACAGAACAGACAGTAACTCGGAAAGGTATATAAGACAACAGTGTGAATGGATGATAAGCACTTAGTGGCCATCTATGTGATTGGCGATTATGCCCAATGTGTCCACTAATATGGACTCGGCTAATGCTGCCAGGTGATCTGCTGTCAGTCTCAGTTCTTCAAGGAAGATGGCTGAGCTCTTCGGAATGGCCCCTCGCCATCCGAACCACAGACCTTTCACAACATATTCCCTCTTCCCAAATTCTTCCTCGAACTTTTCTTTGTAGTACGCTGTGCATTTCGTATATATGTTTTTCTTTTCTGCATCTGCATTTTCAGCCTCTTTGATGTCGTTATTTTCAAAGCGGACCGTGGGATCGAGGATGTATGCTGTTTTCTCATTTATGGGGAATGCTATAATGTCGGCATATCGTAGTGTTCCTTCCTCATCGACTCCGTAGACCTCTTCGAAGCATTGGAATTCGTTTTCTTTGAGGTGCTCTATGATTCTATGCTTGACGTTGTGGTGCCTCCGGGTGACGAGGAGCATGCTGTTAGGACAACTACCAAGCACATGTGCTGGTGTTTCCGTCTCCCTGCCGCATTTGCGACAGAGGGTTCCTAAATCAGCTGCTCCTGCCACACCAGGAACACCACGAAGTGGCGCATAGTTCACGTTTAGTTTTATTGCATTCGTCCATTCAGAACAGGAGAGGATCTTTTTCTCACAGATGAATCTGTTCGCGTTTGGGAACTCCTTAAAGTGAACCACCCCGATTCCCTGCCATTTGGGCATTACCCACTCCTCGAACGATTTTTCCCGAAGTGTACTTCTCATTTTCTTGGTGCAGTGATTCACTCCGAGGTCTTGGATGTTCATCTTCAGCCGTTTAGAGCATTCCGTCGATTCGCTTTTGTAGTCGAATAAAGGTGCAAATAATTTATCGGACCCCAGTTCGAGCTTCTTTGCCATCGACCAATGCTGTAATGGAGCTTCCCATTCGCTCCTAATTAGGCCAAGCCCTCTAAATCTACGGGGAACGTACAACATGGCACTACACCTGTTGGCAGGGAGGGCCAACATTGCTTTAACGGCTCTCCGAATTATAGTATCCACTCCTTCCAAAAAGGTGGGACGTAATTTAAGTAATGGTGCTGTTTGTAGTGGATACACTAGGGCTGGAAAAATATATTGGTTCACGATATTTAATTTCTGATCTGCCCTCAGTAGGTTGGACGTGGTTAATTTGTTTAAGTTATCGTTTAGCAGGTGCACGGTATTGTCATTAAGAATTTGCTTATTGGAGAAAGTAGATCTTAAGTATTTAATCTTTTCTCCCTCGCCAATGGATTCTATTTCCTCGCCATTCTCGAGATATAATTTTCTTTTTCTCAGGATGCCGTTTTCTATGACGACAGCTGTACTTCTTCTATGGTTTATAGACAGACCGATTTCTTTAAAAATTCGTATTATAATGTTTACAACCCGTTCTGCTGCCACCCCGCTGCATGCTGTTACGGCTTGGTCATCAGCGAATCCTGTTAATAACACATTTACAGCGTCATCGTGCAAATTATAGCCGAATTCTTTAGCAAAACCTGGTTCGCAAATTTCCCGGTACAAGAGGTCAATAGCCAATATAAAGAGGGTTGGCGATGAAGGACCACCCTGAGGCACACCCCGCTTTACATCTATGTACTTGGTTTGTTTTGCCTGCGAGGTAATTTTAATTTGGTTGCTGGAGAGTAATGCCGTTATAGCCCTGCTTAGGTCAGAAGATATGCTCTTAGCCTCTAATGTCCTTTTAATGTGTGTGTGGCCGATATTGTCGAAAGCGCCTGTTACGTCCAAGAAGCAGAGAACGCTATCGTTTTTATTTATTTATTTAGGGCTTCAAAATATATCATTCAGCCCAGGTCCACCTAGGTTGTTTTCTAGTATTCACCTGTAATCAATAAAAGATACGGAGAAATAAACTGGAAACAAATATTGATTATTAAAGAATCTACTAAAATATTAATTTAGCTACACATTGTCACCACCAGCTCAACTAAACGATGTGTTTGATTGTTAAACTTGTAATTTTGGATATTCCCTTGAACCGCACTATAACTCCTACGAGAATGAAAGACATTAAAGACCAAATATATTTTTGTTTTCCGCTCTATGGAGAACGCTAAAATAATGGGTGGTTATCATTGCAAATATAGAATTATCATTTCTATTTTTTAATCCATCGTTGGATCAAAACCCCGTCCCGTCTGTTTACTGGTGTGAAATTTCAGTATTCTTCCCATCACGAGGTCCATTGCGATGGTTTCATCTGCGGTTGGTGTCTCGCTCAGCTTGTCTGAAATTTTGTCGAACCAAGCGAGAAGTTTTGCTGCGAAGTTCCCGTTGTATTGTTTCGGTCCTTTGGTCTCCTGAAGCATCTTAATAAAATCTTCTTTACAGCCAGCCCTTTGATTCCTTGCTCCTGATAATATCCGCTAAGCGGTCTGCATCTTTGATGAAATGTGTTAATTTGCCGATGTCGCCGGCAAATTTGTCAACTTGGCTTATGGCCGTGCGTAAATCTTGAGCATTGGCAGCTTTAATCTTCAGCCACTCGATCGTCAGTGCTACATCTGCTGGGGCTTCGGCAATCCTTTTCGCATTCAACCGATCCTCCAACGTGGACACTGGTTTCGTATTCTTCATGCACTTAAACGGTTCACTAGTAGCTCGCGAACCCGGGTTTTGGCACCAGTTAAGTTTAGGTCAAACTTAACCTTAGGAGCAAATCATTTAAGTCTCAAAGAAACGATGCTTGTTGTGCTACCAAGGCTGAATTACAAGGGTGAAAGAGAAGCCCAATTGTTTATTGACTATAATTAAGTTTACCTATATATATGGTAAAATGTATAGCGTATAGCTAAGTACCTTGTATCACCGAAACAAAGAATAAAAAATAATGTATATATTATATATTGTGTTAAATAGCAAGAATCTTCATGAATTCATCAATATATTTTTAAAAATTCAAAAAATATATATTTATATTTTAATCATTAAACTGTATCTCTTTTTTATTTTGAAAAAAAAGAGAAATTAAATATCTAGTATCTTTCATATAATATTATAATCTTTCATTTCATATTAGTTATAACCTTCAAATTTGATAATACTTCATTGAAAATCATAACAAATATAAAAATCAGATATTTTTTACAGATAAAACATTGAGTATACCACTGATATTGTCAGCCAACATATTTAGACTTCCTCTAGTCCAAGTAACATCAGCTGAGTCAGTTGATGTTCAAGTAATTTGGACCAAATCGTTCTGTTTGAGTAGGAGGAACTACAAATCAGGAGATTTGAAATCATCATGTCCCAAGTCATGCTAGTTGTGTAAGAAGTAGTACGTCAGTTCTTTTAAAATCGCATTACACCAAGGTCTTTCTTATTATTGTGTCGGAATGTTATTATAACAAATTTGTCTAGCAGATATAATATCCATCTTACATATTTCTTTTTTTCTTTCTATGCCGAGGATCGTAGGCATAAACAAGTTTCTGTGAGACCTGAATGAAGTACCTTCACTGCCATCCACATCTGTAGTTAAAGACTTGCCTTCGTCCTTCAGGAAGTAATGTCGTGAAGTGGTAGTAGTAGCCAGACTACGTATTGGTCACCGCCGTCTGACCTACGAATACCTAATGACCGATATGGACTAACCTACCTGTCAATTGTGCAACACAGCCCTCACAATCAAACATTAAAAATTAAGACGTGACAGAACTCCTTGGCGATGACAACCACCACATTGACACAATACTTAAACTTCTGAAGATCACAAAAATGTACAACAAAATCCAACAGAAAAACATAAACCAAACCAAATTTTCAACTACAAATATAGAAAACGAACGATTAAGTAAGGATTTACACTCATTTAGGGAAAGATGAACTAATAGACAATTTTACCCTCTCTACCAAAACGTTCTGAAGAAAATGCAAATCGCCATCTTAGATTTGCATAAAATTAATAAATAACAGAAATACTTCGCTAACTTTTAATTAACTAAATCTAAAAAAAAAGTTTTAGGGCGCGCTGCAGCGTTTCGTGGGAAGGTAAAAAAGCAAATGTTGGACGTTATGACAGTCAAGGTGACTGTCGCGGCGTACCTACCTAATTATAAATTAAATACCATAAAATACTTTGGCCGCGCTAATTTTTTTTTTTTTTTTTTCTTATACAGAGTCCAGTAATCTATAAAAGGTTGCGAATCCTAAACGTATCGGTCCAGTAGATCCACCAGAAATCCAATTAACGCTGTTTTGACAAGTTTGATTCCTTTGGCCCGGATATGTTTCAGTCTTTCTAAATGGTCTCATTTCCTGTCATCTGTCCAAGTTGCTCCAATCCTTTTTTTTTTTAATCCCCCTCCGGCCGACTTTCCTATCTTCTTGATTCTTGGACTCCACCGAACTATTTAATTTGATGAACCTTCGGGCAAGGTGGCTGTGAATGTGGGCACTCCGTACCTAACTTCGTAGATTCTAAAGAAAAGACATTGGCCTTATCCTGGCTATAAAAATGTTTGAACCCATAGATAACCTACCCCAAAATTCTTCGTCAATTATTAATGTTAAAATGTATAATTAACATTAATAACACAACCACACAAAAAAAAAGTTTGGACCCAAAGAGCTGACCACTGCTATTAGCACTTTCCTCCGAAGGAAAGTAGCTATTGAGGTTGGACTCATGACGGAATTTTTGAAAAATTTCTTCAAATCATTATCGATCCTACCTAGTAGACACCGAAAATGACCCCCGTTAAAATTTATATATATCTCTATATATATATATATATATATATATATATATATATATATATATATATGCATATATATATATGTGTGTCTGTTAACACGATAGCGGCCAGAGTTTTTGTTTTTTCGTCACGAAACTTGGTATATAGCATTCAATTAGCAAACGATTGAACGAGTTCGTTAACCACCAAAGTTGGTCCACCGGAAGGGGGGGTTTACCCCGAACCCAAAACACTAATTTGACTATGTCAGCCGTAATATTTGTTATATTTCAACGAAACTTGGTATTCGTAGTGGTAATATAGAGAGAAAAGTAAGATATAAAAATGAACTAAATCGGTTCATTAGAAGGGGGGGTTTACTCCGGACCCACAATACCAATTCGCCGCTACCAGCCGTGATTTTTGGTATATTTCGATGAAACTCGGTATTCGTAGTGGTAATCCACAGGTAAATAACTGTTGTAAAAATAAACTAAATCGGTTCATTAGGAGGGGGGGGTTTACTCCGGACCCACAATACCAATTCACCACTACCAGCCGTGATTTTTGGTATATTTCGACGAAACTCGGTATTCGTAGTGGTAATCTACAGATGAATATGTGTTGTAAAAATAAACTAAATCGGTTCATTAGAAGGGGGGGTTTACTCTTGACCCAAATTCTTAATATACTCATACCGGTCGAAATTTCTGCTGTATTGTAACGAAACGCGGTATACGTCGTGGGTAACTCATGAGAAAGAAGTGTTGTAAAAATGAGCTGAATCGGTCAATCGGAAAGCGGGGGTTTAATTTGTAATATATTTCAATAGAAAAGCCCGTCAGACGTAGGTTCACAAAGCCGCCGCAAGGAGCGCTTTCTACCACTAGAGTGACTGTATCCTGTTCCTGCGTTAGATCAAAATACCATAATATGAGGTTTTTTGTATTTATTACGTAGTGTAATAGGTACCATGTGTAAACATAACTCTGGAAGCAAATTATTAATTGATCAGTTACTCATTACAAATTTAAAAGAGAACTATTCATGTTTTTATTTTATTTATGTAGGATATTTTAAGCAAATTGTTCTGGAAAGCAATCTACACTACCCAAATTCTGAGGAAAGTGCTTAGTTATGCAGCTCCTGCGTGACGGACTTTATGTATTTAAGGTCGCTGAATCCGAATCCGGGGTCAGAAAAACCCCTGCACTTTTTATTGAAGCCTCACCCCCCAAAACTCATAATTTAGGATATTTTACACTAAAATATTTTTATTCAAGTCGTTAACCAAAATAAATGACTATTTCCTGTTCACTTCCTTTTAGTCCTTAAAAATACTAATTTGTTGATACCTCAAAGAATGCAATTGGTCCATTTTGAAGCGATGTTCCAGCCCTTTAAATATATGACTTTTCTTTAAAAAATCGCGTTTTTGCTTATATTTTAGTACTTAATATGTTAAATATTAGACACTATTTCTTTGTCGGACTTGTCAAAGCCTTCCCTAGTCTTAAACGAGACATAATCAGTTTTTATAATGTTTCGCGTATCGTGTTGTTCCTTCCAATGGGAGTTGGCAAAAGGTGGAAACGTCAGAAATATATTCCTTCAAAATTTCGCGCATGCGAATTTGAACTTTGCCGTCTGTCTGAACAGATGATGGTAGACGCACTGAAGATGGCTGGAGCTTTAGGCTCTGAAAGCGAGCATATATATATATATATATATATATATATATATATATATATATATATATATATATGTGTGTGTGTGTGTGTGTGTGTGTGTGTTTGTATTTCTGCTTTACCTCTTATGAGATTAGGCGCCAGAATACTCTGTTCAAGACAAAAGGTCAAGTTCGTTACACAAGGTTAGCATTTCTTGATAGACATCTGGAAACACGTCTTGCGGGTATTTCGGCGTGGGGAATACCATTTTAAGCGCTGACCTATATGCGAGTGCATTCCTACCAAAAGTTGTTATTTCGGACTCCTGCAATATCTGTCAACTAATTGACTGCCATCTTGTACAGGAGTATAATCTATATTACTACTTCTCGTTCAATGCCACGTCTGGATACAAAGAAATGGACAACGGAAGACTGACTGCAACCGATTCTGAGCGAAAATCACTTACATCTTATGGAAAGCTCTATTGCACACATAAAATAATAAAATAGAAGAGAAGAATAATAGAAAGCAGGAAGAGATGTTATGCCACTTAAGAATTGGCCATTTCATGAAGCACATACTGACTAAATGTTTACAGCAGCCAACCTGAAATTTACCTTACAATATGATTGACTTACTCGGTGATGAAAGCAAATCCTTGTATACAGATAAGATATGTTTCTACTGAATTCCACGATTCTGAGTATGCAAGCCGAAAATTAATAGTTTTTTTCTGGGGGGGGGAGTTGGGTGGGTAGAGGGAGTGGTAGATAGAACATACGTTTAATGACTTTTATATCTGCCTTGTATACCGCCTTTTCATAATTGCTTTTAGTTTTGTTTTTTTTTTTCGTTTTTCTCGCAAAAGGGAGCTACATGCCAAAGGACTTTTAGTTTCATCCAGCATCGATTCCCAAAGTTGTCCTATTTATTAGCGCGGTTCCTCCCTTCCTCCATAGGGAGGTACCCCGCTTATAAGGTTGACATCTGTAAGCGGTATCAACGGTTATATGCTTAAGTTTATTACAATTTTTTTAAATGACCGATCTTTCTATGTAAGATGCGGTTCAACTCTCTCTGATATTTTTGTTCAGCAGAATGGTGTTCCTCAGGGCAGTGTCTTGAGTGCAACACTATTCTGCGTCGCCATCAATGAGGTCCTCAATCAGATAAACGCTCCGGTATTCGGAATGCTGTATGCTGATGATTTAACAATATACTGTGCTCATGAATGTGTCACTTGCTGTTTTGCCGAAGTTCAACGAGCCCTCTGCAATGTTTCTTCCTGGTTTAATCAGAATGGATTCAAAATATCAACATCCAAATCAGCGGGAATACTTTTTAGCAAGCGTAAGATAATGGAGTTACCCAGTCTTAATCTAGATGGTGTTGAAATCCGAATTCAACCTGAAGCTCGATTCTTGGGCTTAACATTTAACCACACGCTTTCTTGGGCACCGTTTTTAAAAGAATTAAAAAAGAGGTGCTTGAACTCTTTAAATTTGTTGTAAGTTCTAAGCAATACTAAATGGGGAGCTGATCGTAAGAGCATGATAATGCTGTATAGAAGTTTGATTAGATCGAAACTGGACTATGGATGTGTGGCTTATGGATCTGCCAGTCTCAGAACCTTAAAAATAATAGATAGTATACATAATTCTGGTTTAAGAATAGCAACGGGTGCTTTCCGGACGAGTCCCGTTAATAGTATATTGGTAGATGCTGGTGAGCCCCCTTTGCAATATCGAAGGGATTATCTGGCCTCATCTTACCTTGTAAAAATAATTACTTCCCCTTCTCATCCTTTACACGAGAACTTCCGGTACATATATTTAAATCAAAACAATAATTTTGTTAACAGCAACCAATTTATTCACAGATCCATGAGAATACTATCAGATTTAGATTTCGATCTAGGCAAACTTCATCAGCACACACATACTCAAATCTCGAACCTTGGACTCATCATGGTCCTAGAATTGATCTTTCATTGACTAAATATATCAAAGGAGAGACTGTTCCTACGACATTTCAAGCTGAATTCAATAGAATCGGGTTGAAGTATGCAGGAGCAATAGAGATATTCACAGATGGTTCTAAAACTAATGACGGCGTAGGATGTGCGATAGTCTCTAATACCAGAACACAGATGATATCCCTTCCGGCTATATCTTCCATATACACAGCAGAATTACTTGCAATAAGCAAAGCCGTTAATAGTTTCATTGAAAATAATAGTAAGTTAGTGATATATACTGACTCATTATCTTCTCTCCTTTCTTTACAGAACTTTTATTCCCGTAATGCGATCATCTCTGACCTCATTATTGGAATAGAGTTTCATTGCAAAATAAGCCAACAAGTTATTTTCTGCTGGATTCCTAGCCACAATGGTATAAAAGGCAGCGATAAAGCGGATTTCGCAGCAAAACAAGCCATTAAAGAAGGCATTCCATACTCGCATATCCTACCGTCAGATGCTATAGCACAACTATCTAATACTATCTAATACTCTCAAAATGGTAATATGAATGGTTTCGAGACAGAGATAATAAGCTAAGAGAGATTAAATCCACATTCTCGGCATGGAAAACCTCATTTCAAAACGCAAGGTGAGATGAGGTGGTTCTGTCGAGAATAAGAATTGGACACACCAATCTTATCCATGCTTACTTATTTAAAAGAGAGTCCAGGCCTGAATGTTCTGTTTGTGGTGAAAATATTTCTATTAAACATGTATTCACCGAATCGATTATTGATAGTATGTTATCCAGCTTTATGTGCTGAAAAATCGACTCCATATGATGAACGTTTTAACTGTCAAGCAGAACCGCTAGTAATAGTAGGGGATGGGAGTTTAGCCACAATGTCTTGAACGTCAATGTCATACAAATTTTCATCTTCTATTGTAAACTTGTCACTTAAAGTTTATTTTTTCAAATATTGGATCATAAAAATGGGACATTTAATACTATAAGCGCATTTAATACTATAGATCTTTGTGACTAAATATGCAATAGTCTTTATACTTTTATTTTTAACAAGAATAAAATTTCCTTTTTCCAAGTAATATTTTTCAAATTGTTGCTGGTCATCGACATAACTCACGACATTTACCAGACAGATCAACGTCACTTTCTCCAGAAGAAATTTCGGTGTCAGTATCAGAATCTGAACTGTCATTGGAACAATTTTTTTTATTCACCAGTTTTTTTTGGAAGGGGTTTATTTTTATGTGGTGTCTTACGTTTAGGATGGTGCTTTTGTTGTTGTTTTTTTTTTTTTTTTTCAGCTTCAATAATAAGCTTTTCAGGAACACCTGCCAGGATACGAGGTTTCCCTTTAGGCCGGCCCCTATTTGACATTTTCCTTGCCTGCGCTTTTGGTTGAGGCCTTACAGCTTCAGGTGTAACGAAAAGGGGCAATAGGTTTGAACTGCTACACTGAGGATTGATAAAGTCAGTTTGAACTTATTTCATTTATTATTTTTTAAATTCTAAAATGAACAATTAAAGCAACCAATATTAATTAATAATTAAAAAGTTGTAGCAGAATAACATAAAAGTTAAATTATGAAAAAATCTCTTAGGAGTGTTGTACCTTTGACCTGGTCAAAAGAACAACTAGTTATGGTCAGAGGTACAGCACCATGGTAGTACAAATTGAAAAACATGCTATAAATTTAAAGGTTAAGATTAATCATTTTCAGAACATACACTATATTTCTTATTGTAATAGATACTATGTCAAGTGCTTTCCATAAAAAAAGATATAACAACAAATATTATAAGGGAAAAAGTTATCAATAAATTACTTACATTTTTATGATGGAAATGGATAAGAATTTTTTGCGAGAATCCTCTTTGACTTGAATAATCTAATTTAGGTTACACAAGCCCTCTAGTGAAGGAGCTAGACACTAATTACACCAAAATTTATAAAATGTTGCTACAAGCCGCCACAGTCTCGGTGGTCAAAGGTACAATATGGTCAGAGGTACAACACCTTCCCCTATGTATATATATATATACAGGGTGTCCCACATTGAGATTTCATAACTTTAGGGGTTTATTCTGCATATCCTTTGTAGTTCAGGGGCCCAAAAATGAGCGTTCTATCTGAAAATGTAGAGGAGCTACTCAAACTTTTGTCTTTTTTAGAAACAACTGGCTTTTTTTTTAAGAAAAACTGAGTTTTCGGAATTTGTGATCAATGCATCATAAATAAAGAATTTAGAATCTACATTAAATTTACAATAAGAAACACCCATTATTGAAATACTACCATGTAAATTAAGAGCTATATTAAAAGCCATCTACATTAAATTTACAATAAGAAACACCCATTATTGAAATACTACCATGTAAATTAAGAGCTATATTAAAAGCCATATAGGTGAGAATGTTTAATATTAGTTTTTTATTAAATTATTCAATATTTTCTTAATGAGATATTTTTAGACTGAGAGGTTTGCCTCCGCCTCAAAAGTTGCATTATTTAATAAGCTTCAAAATGGTACCTCATAGTTTTAGAAAAAAATCTATTTCAATCTATTTTTTTCTGATTTCCAAGTCAAAACCAATCAATGTGCGTTAAGGTGAACGAGCCATTCTTAACACATTCTTTAATTTCACACGATGATGGTGATGTCCCATCCTTCCTAAACTACATGACGTTTATTACACAAGCCCATCTACCAAATATTAACTCACTCTGGTTTCAAATGGATGGTTGCCAAGCTCATAATGGACGAGTGGTGACGGAATGGCTGAAGAGTGAATTTCCTAATCGTTGTGTCGGCCACTATGGACCAGTTCGTTTGCCTCCAGGACTGAATCCTCTAGATTTCCATGTATTGGGAACATTGAAGAGCAGAGTGTACTCAGAGCCCGGTTTCAGATTGCCGTTTCATTGCCAATGAAATCATACATTCTTGTAAAAACTCTAAGCAGTTAGATATCTATGAGAGCATAGCAATTCACAAAGATACGTCTCTCAGCACCTGTAATTTATATAAAAGGAGTGACACGTACCATGTATGTTATCCAATCATGTATCCGTTGCAGCTCTCATTCGTCTAACCCTCAGCCTTAATGTTCAACTCTTTACTGCTGTTCGGCTCTTTATTTGTTACTGCTAACATGGGCTGCAGCCCCCCCCCCCCCCAACACCATAAAAAATACTTTGACTTCATCGGTTAAAATGTATAATAAAAACCTCAAAAATAAATTAAAAAAGATCACCTAGTTTAGGAAAAATAATTTTTTGGGGTGTCATAGCATTTTATTTGGCTAAATATTCAATTCAAATTTCTAGGTTGTTGGTATTCCATACCCCAAGTCCCTCACTACTCCCAGCCCCCCTGAAATTTTTTCCTATATAAGCCCCTGACATATATGCTACAATCATTTGACAATGCATTTTTATTTTGCTGTTGAAACTCCTATTTCAAGGAACAACATAGTGCATGAAACATTATAAAACTGATTATGTCTTGTTTAAGACTAGGAAAGGCTATGAGAGATCAGGCAAGGGAGATATTGTTTAATATTTATCAATTCTTAGCTAAGGCCAAGAACAATTTAAGGTATAGCCTAGGTTAGTAGAAGGGAAAAGGGTGTTGCCCATATTCCCTATGCAAGAAATTGGCGGTACAAATTCTCACAGTTATAACCTTATACTAGGAGGTTTACAACATTTTTAGTCTTAGCTATGGCTAAGTATTGATAAATATTAGAGACTATTTCCTTTGTCTGACCTCTCATAGCCTTTCCTAGTCTTAAACGAGATATAAACAGTTTTAGCGCGGTTGCTCCCTCCCCCATAGGGAGGAACCCCGCTTATAAGGTTGATACAATGAAACAATCCGGAAGTGCCGACTAGAAAATTTTGCGTTTCAGAACCCCTAGAAACCGAAAATAACGGTGGTTCAAATTTGTATATATATATATATGTATATATTTATTTATATATATATATATATATATATATATATATATATATATATATATATATATATATATATATATATTTGTCTGTTCGCTCTCTAAATAGAAGACGAATGGTCCGATTTTGATGAAATTTGGTACAAAAATCTGTCGTCCAATTTGAAAGGTCAAGTTCGTTAACCAGCAAAATCCGCCCACTGGAAGATGGCGTTTGGGGCGAAATTCGCGCATAAAAAATCGTAACGCTTACGTTTTTGAGTTCATAAGCTTGTAAGTACTCGTTTTATAGGCTTCTTGGGCTAGAAAAACGAATGAAACCATTTTCAAGGCGATAGCTTTAACCGTTGTCGAGAAAATTGGAAAAATAGTTTTTGAATACCGTTTTTGGTTTGGGTACTTAGAATAACGGGATTCAGTTGAAACATTATCTGCATGTTCTACTTTCATTAAAACTAATATGTTGAAAGTTATGTTACGTTTGGAGTTAAGGAAGGGTTAGAATAAAATATTTTATGAACAGACATGAAAAGTTTTGGAAATGTCGTATACTTTCATTAATATCTCGAACACGGTTGGGAAATCGTGGTAAGTGGATTGAAACTATTTGAAAGCTTACTAAATTCTCTACAAAAATGATTCTAAAACTATTTTTGATTAGGTTATGTCAATCGGAGAAATAAGTGCTTAAAACTTCAAATACGTCTGTTTTGTTCTTATGAACGGGTTTTTGTCGTTCTTTTTGTAATTTTTGTCTCTTTCCCTTGGTTTTTTATTGCTTTTTATTTTTGTAATTTCTTATGTTGTATTTGTAAGGAAAATTTATATGTGTGTAAAACAGGATAGGTAAAATGAGACCAATTTTCTGTTGTCAGAAATAATAAAAAGTTTTGGGAACTTCGTATAATTTCTTAATATCTCGAAAACGGTTGAGAATCTTGGTAAACGGATGGTTACCATTCGAAAGCTTACTAAATGCTCTAGAAAACAGGTTCTGAAGAAAGTTTTGATTAGGCGATGTCAAACGGAGAAATACGTGCTTAAAACTTTCAAGTAATTGATTTCGCTCATTCGAACTGTTCTTTTTGTCTTTGATTTTGGTACTTAGAATAACGGGATTCAGTTGAAACATTATCTGCATGTTCTACTTTCATTAAAACTAATATGTTGAAAGTTATGTTACGTTTGGAGTTAAGGAAGGGTTAGAATAAAATATTTTATGAACAGACATGAAAAGTTTTGGAAACTTTGTATACTTTCATTAATATCTCGAACACGGTTGGGAAATCGTGGTAAGTGGATTGAAACTATTTGAAAGCTTACTAAATTCTCTACAAAAATGATTCTAAAACTATTTTTGATTAGGTTATGTCAATCGGAGAAATAAGTGCTTAAAACTTCAAATACGTCTGTTTTGTTCTTATGAACGGGTTTTTGTCGTTCTTTTTGTAATTTTTGTCTCTTTCCCTTGGTTTTTTTATTGCTTTTTATTTTTGTAATTTATTATGTTGTATTTGTAAGGAAAATTTATATGTGTGTAAAACAGGATAGGTAAAATGAGACCAATTTTCTGTTGTCAGAAATAATAAAAAGTTTTGGGAACTTCGTATAATTTCTTAATATCTCGAAAACGGTTGAGAATCTTGGTAAACGGATGGTTACCATTCGAAAGCTTACTAAATGCTCTAGAAAACAGGTTCTGAAGAAAGTTTTGATTAGGCGATGTCAAACGGAGAAATAAGTACATATAACTTAGAAGTTTGATAAACGATAATTGATTTCGTTTATTTATTCGGTTCTTTTTGTCTGTTTTTATTTCTTGTTATTTCGTTATTGCTTCTAGGAGGAGGATGTATTTCTCAATAAAACAGGGGAATAAATACAAATTCTTTGAACCTGTAACAGAACTGAAAACGTAAATATTCGCCGTGTAGGGTCAGTCCGGGACGAGGTAGTCTGCCGGTTCAGGTAGGCTTTTATTGCACTTCATAAATCAAGATTCATTGTTCTCATCAAGCATTCTAGGACAGCTGACAGTTACCTTTACCTGTAGGAAGTCATGCAGCCAAATGCTATACTAGAAATATAATTATATTTTGTGGTTGAATGTGGCCTTAGTTCAATAAAAAATAACACTATTTTCTCATTTTCATGTACAATTTTATTTTGTTTAATTGCATTTAAAAGTAAAATGGATATGTTAGCACTGCAAGTTAAGTAAATTAGAAATATATTCGTAGAAGGGTCTTCGTAGACCGAAACTTGGGACGGCAGAAAGAGTAATTTTCTGCTTAGGATAGTTTCATCCCTAGCCGAAAATCTTGTTGTTTTTTTTTTCATATTTGTTTACATTAGGAATGATCCAAACAAAGTAATAACTGTTTCTATTCTAAGTCTACAAATAAACACTAGGGATATGAATGGAACCGCGCTAAGATGACGCAGTTCCTGCGAGTCGGACTTTTTATAATGATTCTTAGTCGAGCATATTTTCCTCAAAATTTTGTCAATGCGTAATTGAACTTTTCCATCTATCTGAACGGTCTATAACTGATCATGACTGAGGTATTATAATGAACATAAAATAAAGATAATATTATTTATTTGAAAAGTAACACATCGGTAACATAAATTAACTGGTTGATTATATAAATAATATTCTGAAAAGTTCAAGTAAAATAAATTATCTGAAGTAATGAAGTTATGAAATATAGATATACAGTAAAAACATATCTAAGATATTATACATACTGAATTACAAGTATTAATTGAAGGGCTCAGTGCCAAAGGTGACTTACCCATAATTAGAAATAACTGAGAAAATTATTTTTATAATAAGGAAGAATCTGAAACATATTACTGTTGGTGACAGAAATGATTTTAATTAGACCAATTAAAATAATTTGTGTCACCAACACTATTTTTTTTTTAGTTTCTTTCTAACTATAAATTCGATTTTCTCAGTTATTTGTAATTGTGGGTTAGTCACCTTTGGCACTGAGCCTTTCAATTGGAGATACGATAATTAAACAAAGTACATAAAATATGGCTTGATTGATACAAAAAAAAATTAGTATTAATTAAAGAGAAGCGCTTTAACTTCATCATAGAGCACAAGGACTAGAGCAGCACCGGTTCCTCTGAGTACATTCGAGAAGGCACCCTTAAAGAAAGCAGAAGGCCCTTCTTCTCGGAATATCTTAACCCAACAATGTGCTGTGTTTTTGTAGGTTCGATCTTTTGGAGGGAGGCCTGATTGCATCATCATTCTCCTTCGAACAGTGTCGAATGGATAGGATATTATACCTGAAGCAGTCGTCACGGCCTAAAAAAATATTATACAATTATGATTAATTATTGTATTGCAGGATTGCAACAATTGCTGATTTTCAAATTAAAAGGTCGTAACAAACTTATAAATAGTAATGAATAAGTGGCCATGAGTGTTAAAGCATGAGCACTTAACACTCCGTGCCAAGGGTCGTGAGTTCGATTCCCACTAGGGGTGATGGCTTTTCTTTGAAAAAAATAAAAAGGATCAGCTCTATCCTGGCTAGAAAAGGGAGGTGACCTATAGATAACCCATCATAAAACTCTGATTTAATTATAATGGACGTTAACATTGTTTGTTTGTTTATTTGTGTTTTAGGGCAAAAAACTATGTGGCTATCATTGCCCGAAAACTTAATTTTGGATTTTAATGTTAACATTTAAATTATAAGGTAATGAATAAGTTATAATAACCATACATATTCAAAGCACAAGAAAAAAAATAGTGAGTTTAAAACATTACCTAAACGTTTTCAATAATTTAAAAAAAAAAAAAAAAAAATAGATAGAAGCCAATCATTAAATGAAGGGATCGGGGAAAAATAGTGCCGAGCAACATTTAAAAAAAAAAAAAAACTGTAGCTGCTTTGTGTTGGATATTATAGGGGACTATCAGTTGAAATGGTTATGAGCAACAAGATTAAATAGCATACAGAGCTTGTAGTCATATTTTAGTAGCATTTGCATCATAGACTGATAGTCCCACATAATATCCAACATGTAGCAGCTACAGTTAAGTTTTGTTAAAAATGTTGCTTGGCACTATTTTACCCCGACACCTTCAAATATATTTTAAATCAATTTTAAACAGCTGACTCAATTATTACTTTTTATTGAATTTCTTTCCGGAGTAGACCCCGACTTATAATAGACCAATTTTGATTTTTCTTACAACACACGTTCGTCATTGGTGGGGTATCAATTACATGGTGTAATAGCAAAAAAGTAAAAAATAGTTACACTGGAAAAAAAGCCCGGATAACAGGAAAGTATACCAAATACAATATTTATAAAATTAATCACACGGACGGTAACAAGGTCTATATTGGAGGGTCGTCACAGTTACTCAGAAAGAGGAAAACACAATTCGTAAAAAATGTGTATGATCAGAATAATAAAACTGCTCTGGCTAATCATTCTATAAAATAGAAGCACGTATTTGACTTCGCAAATGTAGAAATTATAGAAAAGGAAAGAAACTTCACAAAGCGAAAAATTAAAGAAAACATTCATATTATAAGAAACAGAAAAAAAAATCAGTTAATAAAAAAATAGATATCAAATATTTAAAAGTATATTTTTTAATTTACTAAACAACAATATTTAATTAATTTGACAATGACAAAATCTAAAAAAAAAAAAAAAAACAATAAAAAAATTTATGATAATGGACTATTATTTTTCAAGACGATCGATTTTTGTTTTTTGGAATCTATGGATCTATGGAATCAGCTTTTGGATGTGGCCATTGTATGGGAAGACCTAATAAAAGTAGGCTGTATTTTTAGTTTAGTGAGTTTTTAGCTCTGGAAGAGGCACCAAAGGTGTGAAACATGTAGAGCTTATATAAATAAATTGAATTGACTTAGTTAATTCTCTTTTATTGACCTTACGCATGAAAACTCTTGGATACATAAAATAGTTTACCTCGGCAATAAGAAATGATATAATAAAGGGGCGATTCTTTTTATCTTCATAAGCCATGGACTGTATTGTATCGTATATGCCGAAATAGCAAGCCCGATATATGATAATTCCTTCGACAGAGACTATAAAACCTCTGTAGAGGCCTAATATCCCATCAGATTTAAATGTCTTCAGTATGCAGTCTATGAGACCTTTGTATTGTCGCTCGGAAGGTCCTTTTCCAACATCAACAGCCAATCTGAAATGCAATTTAAACATTATCTCCTTAATCACAAAAATTTCAATTTTTCAGTGCTTTACCTCTTCCTATAAGGAGAAAAATTTACTCAAGGCCATGACCTGTAAGTGCAGTCAGTCCGGAACTGCTTGCAAGAAATGTACAATTTTCATAACCCATAGATCATGGAAAAACAGTTGTTCAGATTTACATATATAGGTCAATTCCGTTTCCATAAATATTAATATTTAGGTTTAAGCCAAAATATAAAGAAGGGAGCATAATACATTATAGAGTTTCTATTCCGCTCAATCCAGTTTCACACCAACAAGATGGACTGCTGTGCAGGAATTGCAAGAGTCCCTCGGCGTGAGGCAGATTAATTTTTTCTGCTTTGGCTTCTCTGAAGGATGTTCAGGAATGGTTCCAAATGTTCATCAATAGATACGAAGGTATCTATTACTACGACGGGACTAATAGGCCATGATGCCAAAAGCCATAGAACTTTACGAGTCATAAGAAAAGTAACGTAAAGTTAATTACTCGGAGAATGAGTGAATGAAAGAAATACTTTATTCTGGCACTTTGTCCCTTAAGAATAACATGTAAATACAAATTTTAAATAAGACTCTAACTCTATACCTGGAGAATAGAGTTTTTATATATTTACAAAATCTTATACAACAGAAAATTTCATTTAGAGTCTGCTGCTCAAATTCAGGAACATAAATATCCTTTAGGTCCACCTGACCAACCTATGTAATGTACTGTACAGCATACAGTCTTGTTTATCGAACATGGCCACCACGCATGCACAAACGCCAGAGGACACTTTTTTGAAACATTTTTTTTTTTTCAGTTTAGTCATCGCTAAAGCATATTTATGCTAATACGTTAAAACCCACCGAAAACATGACTCTCAATGACTCGACACTCCGGGAAACTTGACAAGCCTGACAAATTTTTTGGCTTTGAAAAAAGAAACAAAACATAAACATGCACGATACTTTCATAATTCACAGTAATAATTATGCTTATAGACTATTACCGAGCAGTGACTATATAGATCTATATACAAAAAATAATAATTTGCTTAAACAGGATGTCTACTATTTTTGTGAAAGCCAAATTTCATGGCTTTTTCGTGATATTTTCATGATTTGAAATGCAAATTTCATACCTATTAAAAAGAAAATAATTTCACTTAATAAGAAAAAGCCTTAACTTATAGCTTAAAATTATTTGTAACCCTTCACAAATTACTGAATTTCCATTATATCTATAAACTTGCAAATTATCATAAATTTAAAAAAAAATAATAAAACTATATAACATGTAAATAATATATCAAAGAAGACAGTTTACATTAACTTTAAAAGCTAAGAAATGATGATTCTAAAATTTTAGAATTTCTGTAGAATTAGCATTAGGGTGGTTCAAGATCTAATGGTAAAAACTCAAGTTGAATGTAAAAACCAAGGGACCCCCCCCCATTTCTTTTCTGTTTGATAAAGGAAGTAAGGAACCAAAATTTCAAGGTCATAAGTCATTTGGAAGGCAGTGCTCAACGCTGTTTTAAAAAATTAAAATGGGATATTTTTTTAAATTTTTGAAAAAATGTCAAGACATGTTGGCATACAAAAACTTAAATTTATTTGGTTAGTTTACAAAAGAAACCATGTTAAAAATAAGTACATTTTATAATGAAGACCATAATAAAAATGAAGTCTTTAAATTTTTTCTTTGGAAGTGGCTTCAAGTTCCAAAAAGGCTCTTCTTAGCGTTTGGTTCAGAAACATTTTTGCTCTTGCCACCTAAAACTTTTTCTAACTCTATTTTGGACGGAGGTTGATATAATTCATCATCAGAACTGCTTTTAACACTTGAACTATCATTTAAGTCATCATCGGGTGGATTAATAGAAGAGGACGTGGATTTTGCAGCAGAAACACACTTTTCTCTTTTCTCCTCGTCTTTTTCAAATCTTTCTTGTATTTTAATATACTCTTTGTCTTGAGATGAAATGATCATTTTTCTCTTAATTATTTGGTCGATTAAAAAATCATTGTTTTGTCGTATTTTCCTGAGAATTAGAGCATCTGAATGGGCAATGTCAAAAAACTTTCCAATTTTGCCTAAAAATGATTGCTCGTTTGTTCTTTTTTTTTCTTTATAAGTAGCCACTGTGAATGCATATTTTCAAGTTTTTCAATCCTCGCTATATTTAGTCGGGATTAGGGCTTTGCTCCAAAGTTCAGTCAATTCTTCTATTGTGCCAGTACTAGCGTTCCTAGCAGATTTTTTTTTTACTCAAAACAAAGTGAAATCTTAACAAAACTTCTTTTATTGTAGGAAGCTGGTTTTTCTTTGTGAAATATCCTAATTCCTTAACACCAATTAAGTAAACACTGCCTGCAAGAAGCTTCTTAAGCACAGTCATATTGATTAAAATATTGATCACACTAAAAATCACACTTTCAAAAATAAACTAGATACTTTCATTGGCTCAGTTCTTTATTTTAGTTTCCATGAATGAATAAACCATAATGATCTTCCTAAGTAAAGTTTTGCAGTTTAAAAAACTTGAAACAAAAAGGTTGTTAAATACCCGAAAGTAACAAATATTTGAAGTTTTATAACTCTTTCACATTCCAGTACCCTGAAGTCTAAAATGCTGTAAATGTTTAATATCATCTGTAATAAAGAGATCAACAGCTTTTTTAACTTTTGAATCTTGAAAAACAAACAAAAATTTTCTAAAATTAAGTGTTTTTCAGAAATGTATGAAAACTAAACATTGTTGAGCACTGCCTTCCATACGTTCTAAAGTGCTAAGATTTTGTATAGATTATTCTTTTATTAGATGTAACAAAATGGAAGGGTCCCTAGGTCTCTAAAAAAAAACTTCAGTTTTTTGGACCACCCTAATTAGCATCCTAATGAACATCGAAGAATGGTAGCAGAATTCAAAAATTCTTAAAATATTATTAACTAAATATTTATTACCAATGTACATAATTTGGAAAATGAAAGTGTACACAAACTCAATATTAAAATCTGCATGAAAAACTCTGAATACGAATGAAGACAAATAAATATATATGTTAATAATGTTTAATTGATGTGTAAATACTACAACAAAGAAATCTAACAGAGTAAAGGAGTGGGGGAGGCAGATAGAATGCCATTAGACATTACAAATGCATGGAAGTCCCAGTATAACGTTAGACTCCGATAAAAAAAAATGTGACATTTTCATGACTTAGTAGACAACCTGTGAAATTATTAGGGAGCCTTGGGCCCCCTCAGGCCCCGTGGAGTCGGTGCCTATGTACAGGGGGATAAGAATATATAATTTAATAAATAGTTGAATATAAAAAGAAAAAAAAAATCTCCTACATACCGGCATGTAGGAGGAGATGAAGTAACCCAGCAACGTAGTTCAAAAGAGAAAAAAAAAAATAAACAAAGGAAGGGAGAAAAAGAACCACTTTTTAAATCCTTAACTAGAGATAAATTAGCTCGTCAGAGGTATTTGAACCCAGTCATTTCCATTCTTAATTAATAATCTAACCCCTTATTAATTGATTATTTTTTTTATGCGCCCTTATACAGTACAGAAGTAACTGATTCTAATCCCAGCCTGCCAACTTAATTCATCTGATCCTAAAGAATCAAATTTCTTCATTTTCTTAGAAAAAAAAATGCAGATTCTTACTAACACTAATTACTATACTAAGATTGAACTCTTAAGTATCTACCATCCCAATCTCAAGGATCTTCTCTCAAAGAATCAAAAATTCGCTTCATATACAAAAGTTTTTCACTGTTCATATACTACAATTTTTGATCTACCGAAATTGGTAATGAGAGAAAACCCTTTACGCCTCTTAATATTGTTCCTGACTGTTAATATAATAATTTGTATTAACTCTCCATCTTTTCCAATCCCTTTAGACTGTTTAAATTTACAAGCCCAATGTTGTACAAACAAAACTTCCTAACAGAGGAAAAACAAGGCCGTTTGTTGGATTCAGAGCCCTAAAAACATCATAAAGTTTACCTAACATATCCCATCCATGTACATTTATTTTTGAACAACCAGTGAGGCTTATGAGTTTAATCGAATGTTAATTAATTTCTGCTGCAGTCATATTATATTATATGGTGACCTCTCCGTGCCTAGGGTCAAGGTTCGTTTTTCACTGTGTGTTTTTCTTTCAAAAAAAAAAGAAAAGGCATCACCCCTTAGGAGGCTTGACTACTGGAGTGTTTAGGATAGTTCCCTCAACTGTCACTTGGCCCTTTTAGATTTACATACTGTTTAAGCCTACAACCTGTCATTACTTTTTAAGTAAAATATCATAGACAATACATTCAAATATTTTGTGCTGTTCATTGGTTTTAGAAGTTTAACTCTGTCATAACACCTACTGGAGCAGCTGTGCTCAGGAAAACAGCTTATACTATAGATCTTCACTTATGTTACTTAACCCTCCTACCACAAGTAGGTGTCGAATACAACACTTTCCGTTTCCTTTTTTGTACGGTGATTATCTGCGCATAGGTTGAGGGTCGTAACCGTGAATTACCCTATCAGTAGTCCTCTAAACAAACTGGAAAATTAAGTCAATGAGCTTTATTCTTCTTCGTAATTTTTGTATATATGTGGTAAACTTAGTTCCAGTGTCAGGTACGACACAACCTTGTGGTATACGTGACAACTTTTTCATCGTGTAAGTAGACCTGAAGGAGTTATTCCATGACTATTTACCGTTGTTTTTACAGTTAATCTGTCGAAATTCTACAAGAACTGCCCCAGTAAGAAGAAGCTGAAGGAACTGATGAAGAATTTCAAAGTGACAAAAAATGTAGTGAAACTGAAGTCTTTTTGAAGACTTGATTTCTCTTTAGTCACACCTTAAATGAATGAAAAGTTGAAAAATCTTCTCATTCCCAAAACACTCCAAGATGAAATGAAGTAATTTTTTATACTAGGTTTTGTAACCTTGTGTTATGTGTACTGAAAAACACCTTGTGGGAGGAGGGTTAACACCTTACTAGGCCCTTTATAATTCAATATTTAGATAATATCTAGAAACTAATATAATAGTAAATTTATTATACAAACCTTGTCCTCGCATAATCAAGGGGGTAGACAAATAACAGTGATGTTGCACCAGCTGCACCGCCAGACGCCAAATTGCCCAAAAAATATTTAAAGAACTCCTTGCGTTTGTCAATGCCAGCAAGAAACACTTGTTTGTATACATCCTTGAAAGCAAAATTCAAAGCTTGTGTGGGAAAATATCGAATCACATTAGCAAGGTTTCCTCGCCAAAAACTTAAAATGCCTTGTTCTTTGGGTATCCTAACAAATGCATCGACAATACCTAGAAATAAATAGAATTAATAGTAATCATTAAAATCGTGCTTATCAATATATCAGAGGCAACTAACCTTTATATCTTTTGTCTTCACTAATTTGTTTGGAAACATGTTGAACTTGTAAAAGTAATTTCACTCTTTCGATTGGTGCTACAGAGGTTTTGGCAATCGCAGCTGAAACACCCCCCGCGATGAAGTCCTTGAGAAAAGAATAAGGATCTGCAGTAGAAGACATATTTACAATCAAAGAGGAAACAACAGAACAGAGTCATTTGGAAGCCATTCTTAATCAGTGTTGTCACAACAACGTTTATATGCCTGAGACAAATTTTAGAAAATGGTTAACAGATAATGAAGTTTTTTCATTCAAATTTTAAACTATCAAAAGCCGTTAAAAAAAAAACACGTATACGAATATTATTTCTGGACTATTTCGGACACTGCAAGAAGCGTAAAGCAGAAATTTAGTATAACTATAAAATTATTAAAGGAACATTTCAAGAACAATAAAGTACTGCAAATCCAATACAAGTAAACAGATATTTATTCTGTTATATTTGAAGACTTTTAAACCATGGGAAGTTTATAAAATGAAAGCAAAATTAACATATAATCTTATAGTAACTGTCCAACAAAAAACTTTTTTTTTTAGTCAATATTCCAAAATCGCAGAAAATCTGAAGATTAAAGAACGAAATACAATTTTAAAAAAACTTTAAACAGAATTATTTGAATTGAAGGAGGGACCTATGGCTTAAAATTTATTCTCGCCAGTGATGCTAGAACCTCGGAGAAAAAATATGAATATTGTACAATGAGAAAATAACCTCTATAAAAAAAGGGTAGTCCAGAACCTGCCGGAAGGTGAAGGAAAATCGAAAATTTTAAAGAATGGTGAAGGTTAAAAATACAAATTTAGTCCCCGGAGGGACCCATTCGGATTCGGGGGGGTCCCAACCAGCACCAAGTCTTGAGAAATATTCGAAAAGAAAGAACAAAATTAAAAATAGTCAACGGCATGGACTTAGGATTGGGACGTGGAATGTCCAGAGTATATTGCAACCAGGTGCTAGTAGAGCTCTGGAGTTGGCGCTAGAGCAATATAAAGTAGATGTAGTGGCTCTGCAAGAAATTCGATGGGGAGATATTGATATGGTGTCACTTAATAAGTATATGCTCATAAATAGTGGATCTCAGGGAAATCAAAGAGGCACCGGGTTTATGATTAAGAAAAATATCCAGCAAGCACTGCTGGGATACAGCTGTGTCGATGACAGGATCTGCAGAATCAGACTGAAGGGAAGATTCTGCAATATATCATTGATCAGTGTCCACGCACCTTGCGAAGATGCAGAGGAACAAGATAAAGAATCGTTTTACGCCCGCCTTTCCTTGGTGTGCGATGAGACACCACAGTATGATACTAAGATTGTACTGGGGGATTTCAATGCACAGATCGGCAAGGAAGACGTATATAGACCCACTGTTGGGCAGTATAGCAGGCACGAGGCGACAAATGATAATGGGTTCCGATTAGTTGAGTTTGCTGCATCGAAAGGTATGAAGGTGATGACCACTATGTTTCAACACAAAGAGGTCCATAAAGAAACATGGATAAGCCCAGGTGATCGATCTAGAAACCAGATAGACCACATTTTAATAAATGAGCGACATTTCTCCCACATTTCGGATGCACGAAGCTACAGAGGAGCGGATTGTAGCTCAGACCATTTCTTGGTGCTAGCACAATATCAGCAGCATCTGGCACTGAGAAAGAGAACGTTTGGGGAAAAAACGTGTAGGTTGGATACAGAGTTGCTTGTGAAGGAGGAAGCCACAAGACAAAAGTATAAAGAGGTACTCCAACTCCAGTGCCAGAAATGGGCAAAGCAAGAGGTGCGTGCTGAAGAAAGGTGGGAGAGATTAAAAGATTCAATCAGGAATGTGGCACAGGAGGTATTGGGACAAAAAAAGGCAGTGAAAAGAAACCCTTGGTTTGACGAAGAGTGTAAGAAGGCCTTGCAGGAAAGGAATGAAGCTCGGATGAAAATGATCCAAAGGAAAACGCGCAGCTCATACAATGCATACTCCGAAAAGAGAAGAGCAGCTAAAAGAATAATGCGTGATAAGAAAAGGGCGCAAGAAATGAAAAGCCTCGAGGAGATGCAAGAGAATTTTCAGGCAAGAGAAAGCCGAAAATTCTATAAAGGAGCTAAGTGGCTAAAACAGGGCTTTAGTCAACAAAGCGAATTCTGTCTGGATCAGCGAGGAAACCTTCTCACTGAAAATGAGCAAATCAAGGGAAGGTGGGCCCAGTATTTCAAAGAGATACTGAATACCGGGACAGGTCACATGCCAACACCCCAGACGTACCATGCAGACAAAGATGAAGACATTGATGAGGACGTTCCACCGGACAGAGACGAAATTATCGAAATTATCTTGTCCCTAAAAAATAATAAGTCGCCAGGGCCCGATGGTATACCGGCAGAATTATTTAAATACGCCGGGGCAGACATCTGGGAGGAAGTATTTCAGGTGATATGGGATATATGGACAGCAGAAAAAATGCCAGCGGAATGGGGAGAGGCTATTATTGTCCCTATACACAAAAAAGGAAATAAACTTAAATGTGAGAATTATAGGGGCATAGCGCTTCTCCCAACGATTTACAAAATCCTGTCAGTGGCAATATGTCGGAGGTTAATGGAGAGGAGTGAACGACTACTGGGAGAATATCAGAGTGGATTTCGCCCGGGAAGGTCGACTATAGATCATTTGTTTTCCATTAGACAGATGTTAGAGAAAACATATGAGTATAACATTGATCTACACCACCTCTTCATTGACTTCCGACAGGCTTATGACAGTGTTGATAGAGGGAAGTTGCTGCAGGCATTACAGTCACTGGGAATACCTGGGAAGCTAATAAGATTGACGAGGTTGACTCTGGAAGGAACAAGATGTAAGGTCAAAACCAGAGTAGGCGTCTCTGATAGCTTCGAGGTAAACAGTGGCTTAAGACAAGGGGACCCATTATCACCTGTATTATTCAATCTCGCCCTTGAAGTCGCCATTCGAAAGATAAGGACTAGCCCAGGGGGCACCATTTTCAATAGGCTCACTCAGCACATGGCGTATGCTGATGATGTGGTAATAACAGGGAGGACCACAGCAGCTTTGGCCGGTGCTGTGACAGAATTCGATCGTGCCGCGCAAGACTTGGGACTCTCTATAAATAATGAAAAGACCAAGTATATGAAAACCTCGAGACAGACCGAAGAACGAGGAGAGACTGTGGATTTTGGCGAGGACACGTACCGTAGCTGTAGCACATTTAAGTACCTGGGGGGAGTAGTAACGGAGAACAATAACCTGGAAGCGGAGGTTAAGGGCAGAATGGTGGCGGGAAATAGATGCTTCTACGCCTTACAAAAAGCTCTCCGATACAAAAGTCTCTCCAGGAAAGCAAAGATTTTATTATACAAAACTGTGATTAGACCAGTTGTTGTGTACGGCAGCGAAACGTGGACTCTGACCAAAGAAATGAGGAGAGGTCTGTTGGTCTGGGAAAGGAGAGTCCTGAGGAAGATTTTTGGAGCCGTAAGAGAGCAGCACAGGTGGAGGATCAGAAGCAATGCCGAACTTACAGAAATGTATGGCGAGCCTGACATCCTCTATGTCATCAAGAAAGGTAGGCTACGGTGGTTAGGGCACGTGGAAAGGATGGAACCCTGTAGGCTACCTAAATTGATGCTGAATGGTGCACCTGGGGGCAAAAGAATGAGAGGCCGACCAAGACGGAGGTGGCTTGATGACCTGGAGGAGGACTTGCGGACGCTAGGGATCCGAAATTGGAGGAACCTAGCAGCAAACCGCGTGGAGTGGAGCAGGATGGTGGCAGAGGCCCAGGTCCTACAAGGACTGTAGCGCCCAACAGTGAGTGAGTGTGAGTGAGAAAATAAAAATAAATCTTTTACTAAAATGTTTTCTATTCATGTGACTTCAGTTTTTTTAAGGCTCATAAAAAAGTTTTGCCTCCAATCAGTGGTAAAATCGTCTCGGAAAAAAGACAAATTACTATACTCTAAGAAATATATATATACTAAACGAAAGTAAATATTTTTTATTTTAATAAACATGAAATTATTTTATTTATCTTTTCATAAAAGCTTGTACTTTGAAAGAAACATAAAATAACATGTATAATCGAGTAGTAAAAGTTAATTTTTAGTGAACAAAAGAATTCGATATTTGAAATCTTCTAGTAATTGTGTATCGGCAGCCAAAATGACATCCATAAATTTTGGCTTACCTGGCAGATCCTAAAACCAATTAAGGACATAAGGTTTAGAATATTTATTTAAATTTTAACGTCCATTTATTATTAACTAGGAATAGGTTTAGAATAGAGAACAGAAAATTGTTCATTTTAGGGACTTGTGCCTTTCGAGTCAGTTCCTTATAGTGAGTAGCTCTTTGGAAATGTTTAATATTTTATAGATAGTTGACGTTATATCAGCTCATATTTGTTAACTATAATTGCTTACAAAATATTGTTGATTGTTAAATATATCTTTATAAAAGATTAACGTGAATTACCGTCGAACTATCATAAAAAAAAAAAAAAAGTTTACATTAATAAAAAATCATGAATGAGAATTTTTATTAGAGACACAAGATCGTATAGAAAACGTTCTTGTTTTAACTTTTATATATTTTTTTCTCTGCCTTTCTTGAAACGGTTTATAAAAATACTTTTTATATAGAATTTTTAATATAGTGGCATTTGGGATCATTTAGATCAGAAGTTTATGACATCCAGAGAACTTCCTCATAAGATTCATAAGAATTAAAGTTTTCCAAAATAAATTTTAGTCAGTACTTTTATGTGAGTTTTAGCACTTTCCTCCGAAGGGAAGTATTGCCCGAGTTTTGAGCTCAGGTCCTCAACTTCACTAGTCCAGTGATCTACCACTGAGCTAAACTCACCTGGTGATTATTTTTTCAAAATATTTATTAAACCACTCTATAAAGCTGTCTATCTGAAGCTTTGGTTCCCTTAGAAAAAGTAATTTTCTGTGCTTTGATATGTGCCTGGTAGCTTAATTGTCAAGACAAACAAATAAAATTAAGATTTGATAATTTATTTATTTCTTGTTCTTTGAAATCATTCTTAAAAATTACAATTTTCTAAGACATGGGCGTATATAAGGGGGGGGGCTGCAGCCCCCTCCGAAATTTTGATTTTATGGTAAAAATTTGTCGTAAAACCCTTAAAAATAAATTAAATAAGATCACTTAGTTCATAAAAAAATATTTCATTTCGGGTGTAGTAGTGTTTTAGTTGGTTAAAACTATTTCAAGTTCTAAATTGTTAGTATTCCATACGCCGGAAATGGTCTCAGTCCCTCCCGAAATTTTCCCAACCCCCCCCCCCCCCCCCCGAAATTATTTTCTATATACGCCCATGTTCCAAGATGTACTAAATTAAGAGTTTTTTTTTTTTTTTTTTTTTTTTTTTTTTTTTTTTTTTTTTTTTTTTTTTTTTTTTAATGAAAAATGCATTTTAGACCAATAAAAATAGTTCATAATTTCTTTATAGCAAACTTCAATCAGTTTATATTTGATACATAATGAAATATTACCACAATGGGGTCTGAGCTGAAAGCTCACTAATCTATTTCTTACTCCAATTGTGGCATAAAAGATTGAATGAATCCACAAAAGGCAGATATTTGTATATTTCCTTACCAAAAATCATTAAATTTAAGAGCTTAAAAATCAGTAATACAAACTCACAGCTTTTAAAATGGCTAGGGCAGGAAATCTCAACATTTTACAGATTTATAAGAGTCATGCCTTTGTGACCAGTACACGAATCCTCTAAACTCAACATGAATATATGGAGAACAATAAAAAGCCTTTAGGTAGCGAAAGATTTCAGTTTTAAGAGAAAACAAAGCACCTTCGTCAGCCCTGACCAGTGCGGCAGGATGAGGAGAGCGTGTTTCCATCCCGCAACAGAGGGGGAGCAGTGGTAATAGGGTTAAGAGTATTCAGCTTCAGGATTATAGAAGATCAAAATATTGAAAGAAAGAAGATTCATTTTTAGCGCGGTTCCTCCCTCCCCCATAGGGAGGAACCCCGCTTATAGGGTTGATACAATGAAACAATCCGGAAGTGCCGACTAGAAAATTTCGCGTTTCAGAACCCCTAGAGACCGAAAATAACGGTGGTTCAAATTTGTATATATATATTTGTCTGTTCGCTTATTTCTGGCTTCCCTAATGGTCCGATTGTGATGAAATTTGGTACAAAAATCCGTCGTCCAATTTGAAAGGTCAAGTTCGTTAACCAGCAGAATCCGCCCACTGGAAGATGGCGTTTAGGGCGAAATTCGCGCAAAAAAAATCGTAACGCTTACGTTTTTGAGTTCATAAGCTTGTAAGTACTCGTTTTATAGGCTTCTTGGGCTAGGAAAACGAATGAAACCATTTTCGAGGCGATAGCTTTAACCGTTTTCGAGAAAATTGGAAAAATAGTTTTTGAATGTCGTTTTTGGTTTGGGTACTTAGAATCATGGGATTCAGTTGAAACATTTTTGCATGTTTGAATTTCATCAAAACTAACATGTTAAACTTTTGGTTACGTTTGGAGTTAAGGAAGGGTTAGAATAAAATATTTTATTAACAGACATAAAACGTTTTGGTAACTTTGTATACTTTCCTTAATATCTCGAAAAAGGTTGAGAATCTTGGTAAACGGAAGAATACCTTTAGAAAGCTTACTAAGTGCTCTACAAAAAAGATCTTCAAACATTTACTGCATGTTTGAATTTTATCAAAACTAATATGTTGAAAATTTGGTTACGTTTGGAGTAAAGGAAGGATTAAAATAAAATATTTCGTTTTTAGTCATGAAAAGTTTTGGGAACTTCGTATATTTTCATTAATATCACGTAAACGGTTCGGAATCTTGGCAAGCAAAAGATTACCATTCGAAAGGTTACTAAATTCTCTACAAAAAATGTTTTGAAGACATTTTCGATGGGATGGTCATATTTGGAGAAATAAGTGCTTAAAACATAGGTAATTTCGTTTATTTGAACGAATCTTTTTGTGTGTTTCCTACAGTGTTTTTCACTGCTCGTTATTTTTGTGATTGCTAGTCAAATGTATTAGTCAATAAAACAGGATACGTATAAATAGAAACAATATTTTGTTTCAACGGCATCTTGGAATGCGAAGATGCCCTATGAATTACTGTACTGGTGTTGATTTCGTTCTTTAGAATTGTTTTTGGTATTCCCTATTTTCAGCAGTTTTTATCTATTTATTAATTTTTTTGTTTAAATTCATTGAACAAAATCATAGGAATTTGAAGGTGAGGAGCTAGGAGGCTTAGGGTGGGGGGCATTTTCCCTGTCCCCAGGTACCTCTCAGTGTACCCTCGTCATCTGTAAGTCCCTTTCTAGAGTCATAAAGATAAGCCTCCAAACAACTTTAGGAATGTAGGATTTCTAATTTTTGCGAGTATCAGAACAGCCGATCTTTACATACCACAGTGGTACTGACGTACCGGTCTATACTAGTTGCACTCCACACGGTGTATGCCACAGCGGATCGCTCATTATAACCTTATTTTATTCGTATTAAATAGATACCTAAAAAAAAATTATTTGTGTATAAGTGTAGCGTTATTGGGATTAGAATAAAATATTTTATTAATAGACATGAAATGGTTCGGAATCTTCGTATATTGTCCTTATTTTTTTATTTCTTTTATGGTGCATCGAAAATGAGCCATTAGCACCATTTTTTCTTTATGAGCTTATATAATACTTAGATTTACCTAGCGACAATATTTTACACCGCAATTAAAGTGACTTGCTCTTCTTACAAATATAATATTTATATTATAATATAAACATAATACATTAATTTGTCTGAAAAAAAAGTCCAACCCGCAAGAACTGCATCATCTTAGCGCGGTTCCGTCCTTATCTCGAGTGCGATTAGTGAAGGAATATAGCTGCTATCGGTAGGTATTAGCACCATTTTTCCCCCTTAATATCTTCAAAACAGTGGGAAGTACGATATAACCATTCAAAACCTTACTAAATTCTCTACAAAAAAGATTCTGAAGCAAATTTCGATGGGGCAATATCAGTCGGAGATGTAAGTGCTTAAAACTACGAAAGTTTTAGTTTTGTTATTTTAAACGGGTTTTTGTCACTGTTTACCTACCTTTTGTTTTTTAAGTTTATTTAACGGTGGAATGAGTATTTCATTAAAGCTGAGAAAATAAGAATCATATTGGTAATAGAGTTTTCCTAGAGTGAGCGTCGCGATGACGGGAGAGTCCCATCCGCTTAGAAAACTGCCAGTTTCCATATGTGGAGCTTTAAGCTTCCTTCTTTTTGAGATTTTATTTTATATTTTTAACGAAAGATCAAAACCTACCGATAGCTGCTACTATTCCTTTACTAATCGCACTCGAGATAAGAACGGAACCGCGCTAAGATGACGTAGTTCCTGCGAATCGGACTTTTTTACTTTCTTATTTTTTCACTTTTATTGTTTCAGTTTAATTTCATTTATGATTAATACTTGGTGTGTATAAAGTGTCTAACAGAAACGAGCGAAATTTCAGTGAAGTATGTTGGTAGCCAACATGGTATGAGCATATAGAGTCTAGATGCTCATGGCTACCAACATACTTCACTGAAATTTCGCTCGTTTCTGTCAGACACTTTATACACACCAAGTGTTAATCATAAATTATTATTAGGTTTATTTTTATTCAAAATAAAGCAAACCTGTACAGTAATTAATTGATTTCAATACCTAATCATGGTAATGAAATACACAAATATATCATACATGGGCATGTAGAAAAATAATTCGTCACACCTCAGAGTTAAAGGGTAGGTATGTAAATAACATTAAAACAAATGTTAAAATTATGTGTATATTAATAAAACAATCATTATAACATAAATAATAATACAGAGGATGTAGAATTTATTTGTATTAGATATCTACACATCCTTTTTGCAATAATTTACATCCTTAACATTTCCAAACAAGTAATCTATCCAACTGAAGCAGTATTTCCTCAGATTAGGGTCTGGGATTAACTCGGTATCACGGCACATGTCGAAGTACTTCTGCCTCATGAATTCTAAGTATTTTCTCGGGAGATCAATTTCATCATAGAGTTTTTTAATGCTGTCTATTTTCAAAGAATTCGAAGATCTATAGCACTCCTGTAAACAATAAACAACCAGTTCCATGATTAGTAAATTACTGGGGTCTCCCGTCGTCTAGTGGCTACCGCGCTAGATTCATAAGCGGGAAATGGTGGGTTCGATCCCCACCGGCGCCAGAAATTTTCTCATCTCAGGGCTCGCTGAGAACATTCCTGGCTGCACCCTGGATGTCGGCGCTAATAGCCAAGATTTGTTGATGCGCCGTAACAAAAAAAAAAGAAAAAAGTAAATTATTGTATTGAATTATATTTATTTTTATCCACAAAGCAATCTAATACAACCTCGAGAATATACTTTTCTGACACGAAAGGGGCCAGAGTTTTTGTTTTTTCTTCACGAAACATGGTATATAGCATTCAATTAGCAAACGATTGAACGAGATCGTTAACCACCAAAATCGGTCCACCGGGAGGGGGGGGGGGTTTACCCCGGACCCAAAACACTAATTTGACCATGCCAGCCGTAGTTTTAGTTATATTTCAACGAAACTCGGTATTCGTTATGTTGACCTAAAGAGAGAAATACGTTGTAAAAATAAACTAAATCCGTTCATTAGGAGGGCGGGTTTACTCCGGACCCACATTACCAATTTGCCACTACCAGCCGTAAGTTTTGTTACATTTCAACGAAACTCGGTATTCGTGGTGGCAATCAACAGAGAAAAATAGGTTGTAAAAATAAACTAAATCGGGTTATTTGGAGGGGGGGGGGGGTTACTCCTGACCTAAAGTACTAATATACTCATACCGGTCGTAATTTCTGCTGTATTGTAACGAAACGCGGTATACGTCGTGGGTATCTCATGAAAAAGAAGTGTTGTAAAAATGAAGTAAATCGGTCTATTGGAAAGGAGGGTTTACTTTAAACTCTGTTTCATTAGAATTAGCCCGCCAGGCGTAGGTCCCCAAAGCCGCCGCGAGGAGCGCTCTCTCCCACTAGGGGGACTGTATCCTGTTCCTGCGTCAGATCAAAAGACGGAAAATGAAGTTTTTGTGTATTTATTAAGTAGTACAGTATCATGTATTAACATAACTCTGGAAGCAAATTATTTAGAAAATTAATAATTGATCAGTTCTCATAAGAAATGTAAATGAGCAGAACTATTCACGTTTTTATTTTATTTATATAGTTTATTTACAGCAAATTATTCAATAATGTAGTCTACACTACAAAAATACTGCGGAAAGTGCTTAGTTATGCAGCTCCTGCGTGACGGACTTTTTTACTTATTTTTTTATGGTGTACCTGCTGCAATGTCCATCAGTGTTGGATGTGACACAAATATACATAATTTACCTTAAATGCCTTTTTCTGCTCCAGAGTGAAGTATTTGTTAGCAGTTGCACTGGCCCAACAATTTACACCGTTAGAAATATCTTCACATTCTTCCCCAACTTCAGAAGGGGAGCAGAAGGTTTCGTGAAAATCATCCTGCAAGAAATTAAAAAATACGTATGAATTAACAAAACTCACTAAAGAAATAAGTGTAGCAGTGCCGATGCTCCAATCAATCAACGTCTCAGATCCACGAAATATGGGCAGTAGGGAGCCCTACGTAAATAAATATATATATATATATATATATATATATATATATATATATATATACTACAGACTAGGTATTTGATTTCAGTTTTTTTATTAGCTGTATTTTTCCTGTTTTTAATTATGTGTATATTTTCTTCTGATGGGGTTCTTTCTTTATATAATATTTTAACTGTGTCAAAATTAAAAGTGTAGTTATTTTGTATGGCATGATCCACCGATGCACTTTTGTTGTCCATCTCGTCAAGGTTTTTGGCATGTCGTTTAACTCTCTTTTTTAAAAGTTGGTCCAATTCCTCTGCATACACCATTTGGAAATGTGTAAATGTAAAGAATCTATTCGAAAACGTATTTAATTTCCTACTAATATGGTTCTTGTGCAATTTTTGATAGAGTGATAAGATTCAGAGTAATCGGAGCTCAAATAGAGTTTCCTGTTGAGGTGTCTAAGACCTTGCTTCGCTTTGAGATTTAAATTTACATATTTACTTGTGTTTACATTTTTCATGAAAGATTAATAGTAAAGATTAACTGTTTCTTTTTCAAGCTTTCCAAAAAACACTAGGGATAAGAATGAAAGCGTGCTAAGATGACACACTTCCAGCGAGTCGGACTTTTTAAGCCAGACCTTGGAAGCTGGAGGAAAGATCTCCAAAAGGATATAATATCTAGGGGATGGGCAGGTGTAGCAGTCCGAGTGATTATGTAGGAAAGGAAGAACCAACAATGTTTGGAATAATCAAAAAAAAAAAAAAAAAAAAAAAAAAAAAAAAAAAAAAAAAAAAAAAAAAAAAAAAAAAAAAAAAAAAAAAAAAAAAAAACGATAAGAAGAAGACAGACAAAAGTCAAGAATAATGAGGGAAAGCTCAAAATTTAGAAAACAAAATTTATTTTCTTTTTAGAGAAATGAGTGTTTCTTTTTCATTCATTTTTCAGCTCAATATAGTGAGCAAAGCTATTTCATGCAATATATTTTTCAACAATTTATACATTCGGTTTTAATTTCTTAAAAATAATGCATTATTTTTCCGTTCATTCTCTTTTTTCCAAAGCTTATCACTTGTAATATTCTGTTTGTTCTCACTTTTAAGAATGAAATATCAAGAAGAAAATCACCTTTGTTATGAAGCTCCTAAAATAAATAATGTTTTACATGTATTTTACTGATCGATTCCAGTATTATAAGTAACGTATTTTGGGCTCAATTATATATATATATATATATATATATATATATATATATATATATATATATATATATATATATATATTTACTTACCCATACTTGAATTAAAATTCCATACTCTTTAAATATTCTTTCTACTGGTTCTATTAACTTCTCATCTCTTATTCCAGCCTGAAATTATATGAATAAAATGTGATCATTAAGGAAAAATTCTCTTTAGTTAATCTAAAACTATGGTTTATATAAATAAGAATTAATAATTTATACCTTCAGTAATATTACTTATTATAACTTATATTTATATGAATGAAATAAAGTTTTTGTCTGTATTTTGTATAGAATCATCGTGTTTCATACATTGTTACAGGGTTGGTTTTTCCCACTAGAAAACTAGTTTTCCCACCCCACCTGGAAAAAAATTGTAAAAATAACGGCCAGTACGTGTAAATTAATAACTTGGCTCTGGAGGAACCCCCATTACTAATGGAACGATTTAGTTTAGTTAGAAAAGAAAGCTCCAGCAACGGCCAAGTTGAAACCAAGTCATTGGTTCAGATACATGGATGACACCTTCGTGGTTTGGCCTCATGGAAAGAGGAGATTAGAAGAATTCTTTGAGCACAAGAACATCAAGTTTATGATATATATATATATATATATATATATATATATATATATATATATATATATATATATATATATATATATATTGTAGAGTGTACAAATTTTAAGTTCCCTCAAATTGTCTTTATAAAAATGTCAATGACTCATATGTCAGCTTATAATTGAATAAAAAAAACAAAAAATTGTTCATTAAGACTTGGTACTTACAAACGCCATTCCTATTGCAGGCTGAAAAGCATTGATATATCCTCCTTTGTACGTCGAAGTAATGAAGAAGTTTTCTAAAGATGGTTCCTCTTCCCGAAAGGTAATATCAAAAGTCTGTCCAACAAGTACCCGTGCGTGTGCCTGGAACATTTTAAGACATTTATATTCAAATAATGAATATCTTAAGTAAAATATAAAAAGAAAAAATTGAAAAAAATCAGTTATGTTGGAAGTTCCATTGGGATCGGTTACGCCTATCCTCATAGCCTATTAGCTAATGTACTGACAATAGACCAAAATATACACATGCTACTTAGTTTAGATCAGTGATGTCCAAAGTAATATCTACCCTCAAGTTAGTTTTATATCTACCCTCAAGGGAGTGAAAAAATGAATTGAGGTCCGTAATATGTTAACGGTGATCAACAAAATTGGATCTTAATTAAGCAGATCGTGATTAACCAAGAACGTAAGGGGTTCAGTTTAAAGATGGATATTTCAATTCTTCTGGCATCAAAATATATACCTGTAAATTATCCCACATTATGGAATATCTAGAGAAAGAATTTAATGGATTTTCCATCATTGTACCTAGTAAAAAGAGGTTTTCAACTTTCTAACAAAAATCTCTAAGCTTTTAAGATTAAACCTAACATACTAAATATTGAAAATTTATTACCAAAACACTAGCTTCATCCATCCCTCTGAGAAGGGTTTATTTTTTGTCTTGTGATTTTATGTAATACATAATAAATTTTGTTTTGTGTATTTTTAATTTGTATTTCATATATATCCATACTTCACTACAGTTAGAAATCAGAAAAACACATGAGATGTTGATGTATTTGCAAAAATTCAATATGACCTAAGCAGGGAATCTACCAAAATCTGGATAACATGATAAATAGTCTATGATACAAAATTTTTGCGGACCACGTGCGGCTTAGATGAATGCGCAGGTTGTGGAAATATTTTGAGTATTTACCTATGTATATGTGAATATGGTCACATTGATCTGGTGGTGTACGATCGGATCGCAAGTGCAGGCAGAATAGTAAATCCGGCGAGAACAAGTGGATTCTATTTACTAAGCAACAAGTAGGCGCTAATGGCCTAGATGTTGATGCGCCGAAAAAAAAAAGGAAAAATAAGGGCACTAAGCAACAAGTAAGCACCCTCACCAATATTCTACTATGCAATTGTCACTTGTCACATCGTGTAAAAAGCCCAAGAAGTGTTCACTACTGGACGGACTGTACTTAACACTACTTTTCGTCTACATCTGAACGAGTAATTGTCACGTGTTCCTAAGCCAGCTTAGTGAGAGCGACAAGATGATCGGTCTTGTTCATTACTGGACAAACCCTAGTGAACGCTTGTTGTCCACCTATGTCTGGACGAGTTTTTGTCACTTGTTACTAAGCCATGGACAAGTGTTTAGCTCGTGTAACCTAGGCATTAAACACAGCAGACACGACACTACAAGCACGAATAATATTGATTAAATATTTAGCATGCTACTTTTTCTACTAAGATGATTAAAGGATTTAGACAAAACCTCAGCAAACTTCTCCATCATATAGGTGTATGCAGGATGAGATCTGAAATGTTTCTTAAGTATGTAGAATACAATGTATCCAAGAGCCGACCCGTCATACATAGCAGCTGTACTGCCTCCTTCGCAAACGCTATGCCATGTTGTCTTGTTATTTCTTAGGGGAGACCTGTCGCCAATGTCGTCCAGGGCCGATGCCATAGTAAAACTCTGGAAAAAAGATTATATTGGGAACATGTAAGTCTTGCTGGATAGTTTCATGGACATCTGCGTTTGCCTTACCAAGTCAGTTGCTGCTCTGAGGATCTGCACTTGTCTCAACTTTTCTGGAGTCTGTTTTTCGGGAGGTGTGAGGATCCTGTAAGCCAGCTCTGTATTGAAATTCATCCATTCGCCATATGATGGATAGGAATACTTTAAATACTGGAAAAGGGGCAATTCGCTATATAATATCATAAAGAAATATGATGATATGAAGTACCGGAAATGGTACTTACGTACTAGTTGCACCGATCTCGAGAAGTGGGTCTCGTTCAGAGATCCGGATCATGAAATGAGAACTCAAATGAAGCGATTCCATTTGCTCATTCCTATGGGCAATTTCATTGGCTGTTCTTTCTTCCGTTCCAGTCATCGTTTTGTGTTCACTTACTGTTAGGTTTGTGTTTTTACAAGTTATATTTATTGTTTCACTTCTTAGTGTTGTTTGTGTCCTTTGTGCTGTTCTTTCGGCTAGGGAAATATGTATTTGGGATTTACCAACGACTAAAAAAGTACTCTTTTCAAGCAATGTTAAATTGCATATCGGCCCATTTTCCACCGAAAAACCAGTGATCTATATTATCAACGAGTTAGATTAATTAGAGTTTCGATATAACCTTGAGCGAGCGGAAACGCAAAGCAATTATGCAATTAATTTAATTGCTAATGTTATATCACCTAGGAAACCAGTAGCACTTCTGTTAATGGCCTAATTGCTAGGCGTTTCCGCTCGCTCAAGGTTATATCGAAACTCTATCAATCCAACTCGTTGATAATATTAATATATATTGCCTGATCCGGATCACTGACTGGCAGCCTGAACGGGAGCCACTTCTCGAGATCGGTGCAACTTCTACGTTAGTACCGAAATGTTCGACATCTACTTATGTTATTTATTGTTCAGAATGGTTTTTTTTTTTTTTTTTTTTTTTTTTTTTTTTTTTTTTTTTTTTTTTTTTTTAACGCCGCATCAACATCTAGGCCATTAGCGCCGTTCATAATGTTATTTTATAAGAAAATAGACAAATCCTTTTTGCAATACGTCATCAAAATCGGACCATTTTTGTAGAGCATAAGTACGGACAGAACAGAAAAATTCATATTTATACAATTATGAAGGAAAGGTTTTTTCGTGATATGTTGATCATGAAACGTCGATATTTCTCGTCTACACTTCCATATTGCGTCAAGGGTTCGGAGTCATAAGCGAATTTCCCTTCCATAAATTCTACAATTTATTATTCATGTTTTAATGTCTTCTAGAAATGACCTGGTCGATTTGGTAATAACTGATGTTTTGCCAAACATTCTGCAGGCTCCTTTAAGATTTCTTCTGAGAATGTAGATATATATATATATATATATATATATATATATATATATATATATATATATATATATTTTTTTTAAATGAACAGTTTAGAAATAAAAAAAAAAAACAAGAAAAATCCAAAATGAAACTCAACATAATTTTTTACTGGAATGCCAATAAAGTTACTCTTACCTTCTCCAACCTTTGGGGATATCCTTTCATATCTTTAGCAAATTCCTTACAATCTGGTATTATAATTTCATCGATAACCTTATGGAGACAATGCCGATCTGTATCCAAGGGATGAGGGTTAAGATTGACACTAAAAATACAACAAAGTCATTATCATTAGAATGCTTCATATAATTCGGAGTAATTTGTCATACAAACGTTAAAAATAAATTAAATAAGATCACTTAGATTAGAAAAAAATACTGAGATCTATAAAATGGTGCGCTTGGGAATGAGAAAATAACACTTCTAAGGGCTCAAATAGGCCTTTGAAGGGAAGGGTTTCCTCTTTACCCATATTTTGCATTATATTTTCAAAATGTACTAACAAAACAAGGAAGAACCATGCAAAGAGGGTTTCGATGCGACAAGTAGTTCTCTGTAAAGATATGTTTTCATTTGCATGTATTCCTCATCTCAAATTCCAAAAAAAGGCATTTGAATTTATTTAAATAATATTTTTGTTAAGGGAGGGGCAATTCAGCATAGGAGAATGTGTTCAGCACTCAACAAAACTATTTCCCATTAACTAAACTACAAAATAAGATACTTAAAAATTGGAGCTTTAGGGATAAGATTTGCTAGAATTACTGATCACAAATAACGGATGATTTTTTTTTTTTTTTTTTTTTTTTTTTTTTGCAATAAATACAATTTTTAATGCTGAGCACATTCTCCTAAGCTGAATTACCCCTTCTTCCTTCTTTAAGAAAAGTACTATTTAAAGAAATTCAAGTGCTCTTTTTTTGAAATTTCAGATGAGGAATACATGCAAATGAAAACGTATTTTTACAGAGAACTAATAGACGAATTGAAACCCCGTTTGCACGGTTCCTTCTTTTGTTAGTACATTTTAAAAATATAAAGCACAATTATGAGTAAAGAATAAACCCTTCCCTTCAAAAGCCTATTTGAGCTCTTAGAAGTGTTATTTTCTCATTTCCGAGGCACCATTTTATATATCTCGACAAGAACTACAACTTTGCCCCTATGAAAAATGTTGATATCTCAAACCGTTTAGTAGTTATTTCTCTTGTGGCCCGCTTATCTGGGCCACCCTGTATGTATATATATATATATATATATATATATATATATATATATATATATATATTGCGCAAAGTTGAACATGTGTTTAGTTGAAATATAAAGTGGAGGCAGAAAACGCGCTAAAACTCGTGTTAATGAACTCAGTTTGTTAAAATCACTTACTGTTTATTGAATACATTCAAGAAGACTCCGTTGAACGCCCTGTTGTTGAAATTGTCAGCGATGTACTTGAGTCTTCGTGAGTTCTGCATACTGAATGGTGTTCTCACCATAATCAACTTGCCTATATACCATTTGAGAATATATTAATAATAATTATGCATTCCATGCATAAATTAAATCAGGGGAAAAAATAAGTATGTTAAGGAAATATCTTAAAATATCTCCCATACAGTGCTGAAACCCCTATTGTCTCCAGCAGTACTGGGTAAAAAGAAATGTGATAAGGAAAAAAATGTCCTCAAACTGAGGAATTGCGCAATCCTGGATGTGTTTCCATATCTCCATCACGGGAAGGCGCACAATCACATAACTGCAAAAGTTAGCACTATCAATCGAAGCTAAATACATATTAGTAATTTATTAATTTATCGAACATAAACATAATTACAAAAAAAAAAAAAAATAATATATATTTTGGAATACTAGGAACACTCTTGGACGATAAATACAGACAACAAACTAAGGACTATTGGTAATAGTAAAGTTTCACGCCCTCAAAACCGCTTTTTTCAAATTTTGTACAATAACGTATTTTGATGCACTAAACACGAATACGTTAAAAAAAAATCTCCGCATTTAACTAGGAAAGAAGTTATCAAGCACTAAAGTTAATAGAATAATTAATAGAATTCTATTAATTTTAGCGAGTTGGATTGACTGGGGTTTTGCTATTTTCTTGAGCGAGCGTAGGGAGGGGAAACGCATAGCACGTATGCTCTTAAGCGACGGGTGAGGATGCCCTTAAAATTAACAATATTTTTGAATAAATGGTTTCTGAACATTTCAAATGAGAGTTCTCTGTTTCCCAATGTTACATATCTGCGCATGCGCGTGTTTACAAATACGCTGATGACGCCTAGTTTTATAACCTTCCTAACAGTGAACTTTAGTGCTTAATATTATATTCTATAAGAATTCTATTAATTTTAGCGAGTTGGATTGACTGGGGTTTTGGTACCTTCTTGAGCGAGCGTAGCGAGCGGAAACGCATAGCATGTATGCCTTAAAGTCATCATTTATGCCTTAAAGTCGTCACAAATTTAGTTGTTAACATTAGCTCTCATAACCCGCATAACAGCGAACTTTAGTGCTTATTACTTCTTTCGTAGTTAAATGTGAAGGTTTTTTTTAACGTATTCGTGTTTAGTGCATCATAATACGTTATTGTACAAAATTTGAAAGAAATCGGTTTGGAGGGCGTGAAACTTCATTTTTACCGGACTATAAACCATACTGTCAAAGGCCGTCGAGTCAATAAAAGAGACAAGGTTGTATTGGCTTGAATCAGACTTGGCCATTCACGTATACTTAATGACATTTCATTATGTAAAATATGTAATACTGAATTGACAATAAAATATAACAGAATGACTTGAACTTCTCGCTGTAGCCAGTAAATAAAGGGCGTCTTAAAATATCTACCAAATACAGGACAATACGATCTTTTATTAAGATCTTGAAGAAAAGTTAAAGAATCTAAATTTCTTTGCCATGAACAAGTGCATATCTACTATATATTTGTTAAATACCACTCACTGTCCTATCATCGTCCAGCCCAAACCACTTGACAGAAAAATTTGAAATTTTGCACGGTCATCATGTAAACACTCGCTAAGAACGTATTTTTAGAGGTATTCGAATTTTTAGTTGGTTAGAGAGCAAGCAGGCCTAGGCAGCAAGCGTTGCTAGGACGATAACAGGTCAGCTGTTAGCGTACTGTATTTATTTCATATTATAGTCAGAGAGCTGGCAACGCACTTTTCATGAAGTGTTTTATGTACCCTGAAATTTTGCTATAATGCACCTCTTAGGTAGATAAGAAGGTAAATATGTGTTTCCTGGACATACCTTGGTGCACCAGGTACTGCAATTAGTAGGAACTTGAGGCACGCAGAAAAGGATTGGATAGGGGTTGGTACTTGATACATCCAGGAAATGGATAGAAATGTTTTGGAATTTGAGATACAGTAGAATGTGTCCCTAAGCAACTTTCATGAGAAGTGTGACCCCCGTGGGTGTAAGTAGGCCTATAGCACCAACAGACAATGACTACCACGTCTACAGCACACGTCAATCCTTCACTGGGTGGGCGTGTCGCAAGTCTAAAGGGTGAAACCAGTCCGGTGAAAACACCGCATCACGCACTGTCTCTTCTTATAGTGCCTTTCTCCTATTTATCTACTCACTCTTTATAAAAATATTTGCTTTGAAAATAGCCAAGGAATAAAATGGATAAGCAGTGAAAAGAGTTCATGGAATTCAAATCAAAAGTATCTGCAGACGTTGCACAGTAGGGCAAATGACCGATTTAGGAGAGCAAAAGTAAAAAAATAAATGTCACATTTAGCAATGTAAGCACAACTGTCTTGGGGTTCAAAAACAGTACGCTCACTGTTGACAAGCAAAGAGGTCAGAACCAACATTTATCGCAACAAATAAGAGGTCAGAACCAACATTTATCGCAACAAATAAGAGGTCAGAACCAACATTTATCGCAACAAATAAGAGGTCAGAACCAACATTTATCGTAACAAATAAGTCTAGTTTATTACTAAGCTTCTAAACAGTTGTTTCTGCGATAGTGAACGGCTACAAGGTAATCTACAAGCATGAGCATCGATTTAAATAGTAAATGTTCTTATTATTTTTTACTATTTAAGTAATAATTAATAATTTAAAGAAAAGAAAATAGCACATGCCTTGCACGCGTCAAATTTAAAAGTACATTAGTGTACAGGGTGTCCCAAAAATAATGGTCATCCGTTTGCCAGATGATTCTCCAATGTGAGATCGGAAAAAATAACCCCCATATTAGCCCCCGCAAAATTTACCTTGAAATGTTATTCAAAGTCAAAATTTTTTATTGCATATTTCGAATCTACGTGAGGATGAAAAAAGTCAACGCCACCATAGGTCAGAAATGACTCCTTATGGTCAAAATGACCATTAACAGCGTATACGTGGGCCATTCTATTCCAATAGACAAATGGTGGCTGATTTAGATTTTTTTTTTTTTTTTTTTTTTTTACATTTTCTATTAGCATTGCCCTACACAAAAAAAAACTCGTTTGAATTTATTTAACTTAATTTGTCAGACAAAAACGCTGCCGTTTTGCACATTTTTTTAACCTGCCATTTAAATTCCAATGTTCCAACGTTAACTTTGGATGGACAGTTTTACCCCTTGAACGTTCGATTGGGCCGATATAAAAAAGAAAAAGAAAAAAAAAAAAAAAAAAAAAAAAAAAAAAAAAAAAAAAAAAAAAAAGCGTCTCGATTATTTTCTCGTGTTAAATAAATATAAAAAGTTTAATCAAAATCGGCTTCGGACACTTGGGGATGTTCCTTTTTGAGTTCCTACTGGCTCCCATAGTGTCAGCGAAAGCACGATAGAAGGTTCCACATGCTTTCGGCGCTGCATTGTGCTGCGCGGCGCCGGCTGCCAATAGAGCCTTCCAAGGCGTCCCTCAAGGAACAACATTCGACTCACTCCTACTCAAGCTGTTTGCTCTCCTGACAATCTTCTCATAGCAGCTGTCTGCAAGGATACTCTCGCTTTCTTCTATTATCTGCAAGCAATCCTCCCTGGAGCAGACATGCTGGGAAAATCTCTGCTGTCAGACGTACTCCAGTCAGCGAGCATATCGCCCCCCTGTGGCCAAGGGAGAAATCTAAGGATTTCTTCATGCTTCCCTTTTGTTTGATTTCCGTGAAAGTTCTTCAGGCTCTTACTTTTTTTACTCTGGAATCGTTGAAACATTCCACGAATCTTTATCACGCATACCTACCTAACATGTAAATCGAAATGCAACTTTTTGGACAGCATGTTGTTCTCTTGTCTAGGCAATGGTTTATTCCTTTGCTTCAATTATTTGGTGATATCACTGGTGTTTTATGTTATGAATTACTATTAGCGATATAGATACGTGATAGGTTATATTGCATCATGACTTTGTTCAAGTTTTATGATGATTTGACAGTCTAAGAAAAAAAAAATTAATTTCGTCTAGAGCCTTTTGCTCCAATTCTGGAACATAAATATGCTTTAGGTCCACCCGACATACCTGTCTAATGTACGGTGTAACATACAGCCTTCTTTTTCGTACATGGCGCGAACCCCAGCAGACACTTTTTTGTAACGATTTTTTTTTATTTTTTTTTTCAGTTTAGTCATCGCTAAAGCATATTTATGCTAAAAAAAGTAATTTTTAAATGAAAAGTGGTCTAGTGGCTAGCGCGCTAGATTTATAAGCGGGAGATGGTGGGTTCGATCCCCACCTGCGCCAGAAATTTTCTCATCTCATGGCTCGCTGAGACAATTCCTGGCTGCACTCTGGATGTCGGCGCTAATAGCCATGATTTGTTGATGCGCCGTAAAAAAAAAAATATATAAAAAAAAAAATAAAAAAAAAATAAAAATAAATGAAAAATACCCTCATACGAAAATAGTATACCGCAATTGGCACATAATGGAATCAGCTCCAGAGTGATAATGGGTTCAGATAGAGATGACGCAAAGGTGGGTGTCGTAGCAAATTGACCTTACAGAAGATTTGAAAATGGTTCATTGTATAAATATATCCACTAAATTATCTATATTTTTATTCATGTACAAATAAATATAAACACATTATTTTGTAAGGAAGAATTAAGTATGTTATGACAAACTGGACAAATAATTTAATGGTTTTCTCTGATTCCCTCTCATCAAAAATAATTAAATAAATATATTTCATTGTTTTAAAGTACATATATTTATTTTTAAATTTATATTTACATTTTAATGTTCATTTATTATTAACTACGAATTTTAGGACGGGTTATCTATAGGTTACCACCCTTTTCTAGCCAGGATAGGGGTGATGCCTTTTCTCTTAAATTTAATTTAATTTAAATTTTAACGTCCATTATTATTAACTACGAATTTTCGGACGGGTTATCTATAGGTTACCACCCTTTTCTAGCCAGGGTAGAGCTGATGCCTTTTCTTTTTTCTAAAGAAAAGCCACCACCCCATAGTGGGAATCGAACCCACGACCTTTGGCACGGAGTGTTAAGTGCTCACGCTTTAACACTCACGGCCACCGGGTCTCCTATTTTTTAATTAAACTAGTCGACCCGTGCACGCCTCGTCTATCTCTTCTGCTTGCCGAGACAACTCCTGAGGGTCTGTGTTCTTCCTCTCCGTGGTGACCTGCCTCTGTGACGTCCCTTTGCACTTGATATCATGTGAAGCTGAGACCCCCAAAAAAATGTAAAGCAATTATCATGGCCAGGTCAGATGCACTAAATGATATGTTAATGTTGTATTAGGAAGTTTCCTTGAGACCAGATAACGTGAGAATATGAACAGTAGTTCATATCGTAGTAGTTTGGAGTTGAGAGCAGCCCTGAAGATCAGGTGCACTAAATGATATGTTAATGCTGTATTAGGAAGTTTCCTTGAGACCAGATTACGTGAGAATATGAACAGTAGTTCAAATCATAGTAGTGTGGAGTTGAGAGCAGCCCTGAAGATCAGGTGCACTAAATGATATGTTAATGCTGTATTAGGAAGTGTCCTTGAGACCAGATTACGTGAGAATATGAACAGTGGTTCATATCATAGTAGTGTGGAGTTGAGAGCAGCCCTGAAGATCAGGTGCACTAAATGATATGTTAATGCTGTATTAGGAAGTTTCCTTGAGACCAGATTACGTGAGAATATGAACAGTGGTTCATATCATAGTAGTGTGGAGTTGAGAGCAGCCCTGAAATAGTGTAGTTTCATGTTTATAATTTCTTTAAAGTGAATAATCTGATTTGATCGCCGGGTTTGTTCATCGCTGAGAGCAGAGACGAAGTGAGTTGAGTTGGTCGTCATGGACTAAGTAGAAACAAATAACTGCGAGCGGGACATAAATATCCTTCTCAACATACTATTCTATAAAATAATGTAATTTGTTGTTTATTTTTATATCACTATATATATACATATACATATTAATTTATCAATGATAAATTAATTAAAATTATTAGTGATAAATTATAATAGGTTGAACTTATTTTGTCAGCATATTGAAACATTTTTGCCACCTAAAAAACCTAAAATGGATTTTTAAATAAAAACCTAATTAGAGCTATTTTTTGAACCTATTGAACGATTTTTATTAACTAAAAAAAAACTAAAATGGATTTTTTTTAAACCTAAAAAAAACTATTATACCGGTTGCAAAAACCTAATTGGATTTTTATTTTATCCTGAAAATCCGGTCCCTAGTTATACCATCATTACACCAACACCGAACTCTCATTGGCCTGCCTGATTACCCCGTGTAGACCCCGAAGAAGACTGGAAGGCGTGTGAAGTGAAACCACCGAGAGCTAAAGGGGCTGTTAGCTAGTGTTCCTCTGGTCGGGTCCCTTTCAAAGGGCCTCTAGCCCACTTTCACCCGACCACCTCCGACAATCTCGCATTCTCCGAGACCGTTCGCACGGGGGGGGGAGTCTTCTTTGCATCGCATTCCGGGACTCATCTCTCGTTTTACGTTTTAGTCCGAATATCTCATCATTTGCAGTCATTGAGGATTACTTGTTATGTTAAATTTGCTAGAGCACTCGACTAATGACCTGTAGGACCCGACTTCAAAACGGGTTGGATTTGGACTCCCAGATGGTCCCTAGGCTCACCCAACATTTAATGGATACCTGCAAAGATAAACATCAGATGTACTAAACAATGTAATAAAATTTCTAAAAAAGATAGAATTATATAACAAAATATAATCATTCTATTAATGAAATACAGATATATATATATATATATATATATATATATATATATATATATATATATATATATATATATAAATTAAATGAAGTAGAATGTAAATAGTGAAACTGTAAATAGGGTGTTGTAAAAATGTTTATAGGGTAGTATCTAAGGATGTGGATGAAGTAGCATGTATGTAGTATGAATGCATGTAAATAGTGGGGAATAATGTGTATATAGTAATGTGTAAGGTTGTGTATAAAATAGCATGTTTAAAAAAAAAATATATATATATATATATATATATATGTACATAGAAAAAAAATATATGTACATAGAAACAAAAATAAATAAATAAAATAAAATATATAAACAACAAAAAATGAATAGAAAAAAAACCAAATAAATAAATAAAAAAATAAATAAATTGCATGTAAATAGTAGGCAATGCATATAGTAGTATGTAGGGTTGTATATAAAATAGCATTAATAAAATTAAAACAGAAAACAATAATAATATAATAAAAGTTAAATAGTAAATAATAAATAAACGTAAAGCATTAAAACAAACCACCATCACAACATTTTTTTCATAGCACAACACAAATTATACTAACACAAAACATAATCTAAATGAAAAAAAAATCGGGCAATGAGAACCACAAAGTTGTTTGCACTGAAACCCAATCCAATACAATCCAATCCATAAACATGAGGCGCCCGGAGCATAGTACTGACCTCACTATCTACCTAGTCTGCCTTATGGTCAAGAATCAGATACCTTTACAGTATCTGCCCTTCTGGGCCCTTGTGGCCTGTTATGGGACTGATTTTCTGATGATAACGATGTTAATTTGTTTGTTAGCTAGAAAAACTTGTTTTATTCATTTTTCTCGAAAACGGTTACTGATAGTGACTTTAACGTGGGTTTATTCGTTTCTCTACATTAGAAACCCTACTTAAAGTGTACTTAGAAACATATAAACGCAAATCCGTAAGCACTACGATTTTTGTTCCCACTAATTCTGCTGATTACTGAGCTCGACCTTTTAATTCACAAACAGTCTTTTTGTACTAAACTTTATCAAAATGGGACCATGTTAGGCAGCGAATAGGCACCATACATATGTGTGTGTATGTGTGTTTAAACATATATATACATTTATAAATACAAATTTGAACCACCGTTATTTCCCTGATCTCTGAATTCTGATTAGAAACATGAAATTTTCTAATTGGCAAGTCATAAGAGGGTTTCCTCTCCATGGAGGGAAGGAGAAAACGCGCTAAAAAGTAAAATATCTCCATTATATAACGGGGATTACTTCAGAAAAAATTAAAATAATAATTGAATAATTTGTTCATTACAAATATATAATAGCAGACCTATGTATGGTTGTTTGGCAGTTGAACGGGTTATCTTAAGCGAATTCACCATGTACGCGGGAAAAATCAACCACTTTTGTGAGGAATGTGCTTAGATACGTAGCTCCTACGTGATGGACTTAATTCTCTTGAGAAATCCTAACCGTATTTTCGAAGCTATGAAAAAAAAAAAAAAAAAAAAAAAAAAAAAAGTAGTAGGAAAAGCTCCATCGAGCCCTGAGATGAGAAAATTCCTCCCGGAGGTGGGAATCGAACCCACCATCTCCCGCTTATGAATCCAAGGCGCTAGCCACTAGACCACGGGAGACCCCTTCTTATTATATAAAAACTAAAAATAAATCATGATTTTCAATTCACACCAGAACCTGTTTGCAAGTGGACCATTTTTTTTTTCTTTTCTGTATCTGTAGCCACCTAACATATTGACGTCCCATCATCTTCCGAATTTGAGGTTTAATGTTAAATAACATCACAAGCGAAAGATATTCAAACAAGCAGTTCTACTTAAAAAAAACTATACTTAATGGAAGTTTTTGAGTATTGTTTTCGGTTTTAGTTTGCAAAACTCCGTGGGAAACAGCTAAAAACCGCATGTAGAGTGTTTTGTGATATTTCCCCTGCAGTTTTTGAGCATTGTTTTCGGTTTTAGTTAGCAAAACTCCGTGGGAAACAGCTAAAAACCGCATGTAGAGTGTTTTGTGATATTTCCCCTGCAGTTTTTGAGCATTGTTTTCGGTTTTGGTTAGCAAAACTCCGTGGGAAACAGCTAAAAACCGCATGTAGAGTGTTTTGTGATATTTCCCCTGCAGTTTTTGAGCATTGTTTTCGGTTTTAGTTAGCAAAACTCCGTGGGAAACAGCTAAAAACCGCATGTAGAGTGTTTTGTGATATTTCCCCTGCAGTTTTTGAGCATTGTTTTCGGTTTTAGTTAGCAAAACTCCGTGGGAAACAGCTAAAAACCGCATGTAGAGTGTTTTGTGATATTTTCCCTGCAGTTTTTGAGCATTGATTTCGGTTTTAGTTTGCAAAACTCCGTGGGAAACAGCTAAAAACGCATGTAGAGTGTTTTGTGATATTTCCCCTGCAGTTTTTTTACCTAATAAAATCCATAAAACCAACAACATTTCTGTGCAGTTTTCCAGTAGCTAAAGCTGGAATTGCCTCCAGAAAGAGAAAGGATAGTCACGGTCGAAGTGCCTTATGTTTCTCGAGTGGAATATCATCATTATCCTCTGATATGACTGTACTTCCATAGAGGCTCTCTTCATTTCTAATATGATAATTGTCTTCAATAAAAGCTCTCTTAAAGCCAATAATTCTTATCTCCTCAGCCTAGTTCTTTGACGACGTCTACTTGCTAGTGAAATTAAATTGAACACCTATTTTAAACCCTTTGTTGGGTCATGAAGTGAAATTCGGATGTCACATATTCTCTGACAAATTCTGATCATTTTGGGACCCCATTTATAATGATGCGTTATGTGTTACACCAAGTTTACGCTTTTTATTAGTGTTTGTGACCCAAGCACTTGTATCTAAGTGTAACGATGTAATTTCAGGACTTTGCAAGAGAAAGGAGGAAGCTGAAAAACCGATTTTTTTTTTCTGAGTCAGAAATACAGGTAGGTAACACGTGGCTTCGCCTTGTTTCTCTGGTTCGCCTTTAGTTTTCTCAATATTTCAAAATAAAGTTAATAGCACCATCATCTATGAAAAATCCATTGTCCGATGTCAAGGACAAATCTCGGGTCTGAAACTCCTCCCCTAGCATTTTTTTATCCATAAATCATTCGTATAATTTAAAACAAAAACATTGAATTTCAATTGCATACTTATTCAATGAGATTTATTAATCAGCCTTCCATAGAGTAGACATTCACCCTTCCTATCCTGAAGCGCTTCTAGAACTTTGACTTCCAATTCCCAACATCCGGAATTCGAGATTCACCCTTTCTCTTCCAAGGTCCTGAATTGATAGTTGCAAGTGACAAGTAGAAGTAAATGCTGCCAATACAAGTGGTTAGGAGTGGATTCTATTAACTAAGCTGCAAGTAAGTGGTTAGGAGTGGATTCTATTAACTAAGCTGCAAGTAAGTGGTTAGGAGTGGATTCTATTAACTAAGCTGCAAGTAAGTGGTTAGGAGTGGATTCTATTAACTAAGCTGCAAGTAAGTGGTTAGGAGTGGATTCTATTAACTAAGCTGCTAGTAAGTGGTTAGGAGTGGATTCTATTAACTAAGCTGCAAGTAAGTGGTTAGGAGTGGATTCTATTAACTAAGCTGCAAGTACGTGGTTAGGAGTGGATTCTATTAACTAAGCTGCAAGTAAGTGGTTAGGAGTGGATTCTATTAACTAAGCTGCAAGTAAGTGGTTAGGAGTGGATTCTATTGACTAAGCTGCAAGTAAGTGGTTAGGAGTGGATTCTATTGACTAAGCTGCAAGTAAGTGGTTAGGAGTGGATTCTATTGACTAAGCTGCAAGTAAGTGGTTAGGAGTGGATTCTATTAACTAAGCTGCAAGTAAGTGGTTAGGAGTGGATTCTATTAACTAAGCTGCAAGTAAGCTCCACCTACGCAGTTTTCCTTTGGCAAAACGTGTAAACAGCCCAGCAAGAGTTTATTAACAAGCTAGTTGTACTTAACGCACTTTTGTACGAGTACCTGTCTCTTGACATTTTTTTTTCCCCCAACCCCCAATTTATTTTTGTAACTTAACTAAAGGAACCCCATGTCCGACGGAATGTAACCTGGAGCCGGGCTTAAATCTACGCTTATGTACTGGAAGGGACTGTAAATTGTACAAAGAGAATCTTAGCCATCTAGATTCTAGATGCTCACAGCTGCCAACATACTTCACTGAAATTTCCCTTTTGTCTGTAAGACACTTTATACCAGGCAGGGGAAACGTTTGATGTGTTCAACGACGTTTGCGGCGGGGTAGATGGTACATAAAATCAAAGGCTGTGATATTTGTCGTCTTACTCTTTGATGATCGCCGTCACTCGAGCCTTTCTGTTGGACAGTTTATAAAATGCTCGACGTGATTCTTTTCATTGGCATAACATTTTTAATTAAGTAAAGGTTACCACAATATATTTTTTTCTCGTATATATTTCACGAGAAATTAAAGATTCCGTGTAAGTATTTTCTACTAATTTTCGTAAAAATGTAAGTTAAAAATCAGTCAGCTGAAAGGCTCAAATGATAGTCAGAGGATGAAAGAGCTCGTGTATACAAATGGATGGGACTGTCTCAACGTGGTCTAGTGGTTAACGCGAAAGATTCTCGAGCGGGAGATGGGGGTTCGGGTCCCAGCTGCAACAGGTTGAATTCTTTCATCTACGGGCCCGCTGAAAGAATTCCCTGCTCCACCATGGATGTTCAGGAAGGGTGGCCAAGATGCAGAAGTGCTACGAGATCCGTCACATCCTACTATCCAAAACATATTTTCACAAATAAACATTCTACAAAGTAATTAAAAACATATTACTCTCCTATGGCTACCTGGACGCGAAGACATAAAAATGAGTTTATCTGTGCACTATAGGCAAAACTCATCGATCATCTGGCTTGAGCAAAACCATACAAACTAATACACTGTGTTAATGGGAAGAAAATTGGTTGAAGAGTGAATGTTAATTAAGAGAAATTAAGAACATGACAAAAGGGTAACAGAATCATTCACTCGACAAGACGAAGCAATTTTATCCAGACTTCGGATTCTAAACTAAACTATAGAAATAGGATATTCTAAAATATAGAACTATGACATTCTAAACTATAGAAATAGGATATTCTAAAATATAGATATATGAATACTTCTATTCATAATATGCCATTATTATCTTAATATTATATATCGATTGTCATTGCTAAACAAACAAACATTATTTCCTCGGTGGCATAATAATTAGTGTTTAAACATTTCATTTCGGAACTGTTGGATTATTTCATAGTGGGCTTGATTGTTCTATACCAAGCTCCCTAAATTACACCAGATGTAAGTATTATATTTATTTATTTATGCTGAGTTCCGCGACAGAAGCAATTAACTCATTAGAACAGAAACAACGTCAGTCACTTGGTCAATCGGTTGTCAGTTGGTAATAAAATTAACAATGCTAACAAAAAGAATTAACCAAAAAAATTATAGACAATAAAAATGAAGTTGCCTTAAGTCGATTGCGGATTGGGCATACAAGATTAACTCATTCATTCCTTTTTTCTAAAGAACAACCCCCAATCTGTGAATCATGCAACGTTCAAATATCAGTTAAACATTTACTTACAGAATGCCGAATATATCAGTCAATTAGAGAAGAGCTAATGTTATCAGACATTATGGATGAAATACTAGGAGATGATGCTGATAATGTTAGAAAGGTAAAATCTAAAGACATAAGATTAATTAAATAAGCAGGATAGTGTATGTGTGCGTGCGTGCGTGCGTGCGTGCGTGCGTGTGTGTGTGTGTGTGTGTGTGTGTGTGTGTGTGTGTGTGTGTGTGTTTGTGCTGTCAGTGTTAGAGAATATGTGAGTGAGGTTGCATGGATATGGGTTGGTATATGTGTATGGGTGAGAGCATATGTCTGTGTGTGTGCCCGCTTGTGTGTGAGTGCGTTTATTTACATTTGTTCTGTGTACAGAAACGAAAATAAATATTACATGGAAAATATACTGCAAGTAATATAAGTAAGGAAAAAATGCCAGGATCAATGATAAATAATGACAATGATAAGTAATTCAATAAAAACCAAAAGCTGACTCAATAAATTATTAAATTCAAAAGAAATGAGGGACAAATTTCACCTCCACATATAATGAGTTTCATTCGATGGCGTTCATGACCCTAAGGTTGACACGCCTTAAAAAAAAAAAAAAAAAGTATGAGTGGGTTAGTCGGGTGTGGCCTATCCGAAGTCTGGATAAAATAACTTCGTCTTGTCGAGTGAATGATTCTCATACCCAGGCTTTGGTCGTGTTCTTAATTTACATTCACTCTTCAACAAATTGTCTTCCCATTCACACAGTGTGTTAGTATAATATTGCTCAAGTCAGATGTCGTTTTGCCTGTAAGTGCACAGCTGTACTCATATTTATGTCTGCGTGTACTGGTAGCCATAGGAGAGTAATATGTTTCTGTTTAATTACTTTGTAGAATGTTTATTTGTGAAAATATGTTTTGGATAATAGCATGTGTAGTGTAAATGTTATGTAAGGACATTAAAGAGTCAGCACAAACAGTGAGTCCGTCAGTTTCTGCTTCATGAACGTTGACACATTGGCTGCCGCTGTCATTGTTTGGGAAAACCTCAGTAGCGGGTGCATTATTTGTTTGAATTTTTCATGTAGCCATTTTTTTTTCATAAAAAATTCATATAAAATCTTCCAGCCAGCAGATTTGAAAACGGAAAACACTGTTAGAAAGCCCAAAAAATACTGAAGGCAACTGTCTTTACCTGGAGCTGAAAAAATTGAGTCCCCGCGATTAACGAACCTTTTGAATCTAACGGGAAAAGTAATGGAGGAGTGTCCTTCCAAAGGGACACTCGTAAGCGGGTAGGATCGCTAGTGTCCTTCCGTAATGACACCCGCAGCGAAAGTGTTAATCAGAGGTAAAAGTATTCCGTAGAGTTCAGCAGGATATATGGTCGTCAATTGCGGTAATTTAATTTGATAAATGTTGTCTTTCGCAATGGCTGCTGCCCCTGTTGTAAGGAAACACGCTGATATGACACACTTCATAGCTCATAGAATGTCAGAATTCTGTGATGTGTTTAGAACATGTCAGGATCTTGGAAGAGTAAGGGCGAATCAAGAAGTCCGAATGTTGGGAAATCGAAGTTAAAGTTCTAGAAGCGCTTTAGGATAGGAATAGCGAATGTTCACTCTATGGAATGCTGATTCATAAATTTGATAGAAAAAGTATGCAATTAAAATTCTATGTTTAAATTATAACTTTTACGAGTGATTTATGGTTACCAAAATACTAGGAGGGACGTTTCAGACCCGGGATTTGCCATTGAAATATGACATTGAATTTTTCAGGATTATGCTGCTATTCACATTAACTTGAAGCTGTGAGAGAACTAATGGCGAATCGAAGAAACAAGGGGAAGCGTCATGTTACCTACATCTTTCTGGATCAGAAAAAAGGGCGATTTTTCTTATTCGCCCTTACTCTTCAAAGGTCCTGATATTCTTAAATAATATTACATTCGAGATTAATGTTTGTCTTGAAGTTAGAATAGTTTTCTTTGTCTCAAAAATAAGAATAAATATTTAATGTTATTATTTTCTTCCGTAAATACAAGATGGTCTTTGTAAATGCTTGTCAACCCCCATTGGCCGATCCCGGGGGTGGCGGGAGCGGTTGGAGGGGCGTGACGATGCTATATAAGGAGGCAGCAAAGGGAGGCAGACTATAGCTACGCCATGTCTCGCACTTTGCTAGTCGTACTCCTCGCTTCAGCTGCATCGGCAGACCCTCGTCTCCTACTCAGAGTCCTGGAGGACTGTACCAGGCCTGCCCAGGAACCCATGCCCTGTCTAAAGGCTAAGCTGGTCACAGCTCTCGACAGAGCCGTCAGGAGTCCTGAGCTGGAGATAATCCCCGGAGTTAGGCTTGTCGCTGGTCTGGAGGCTCCAGGACCTGCCATGACGGAGAACGAGCTTGAAGCTAGGCTCCCGAGGGCTCTGGAAGAGAAGGAAGCGACACTAGACGATCTCATCATGGAAAAGGTGTCGGCGTTCTTCAGGAGTCATTCATTGCAGCTCAAGTTGAACGAGGTGCCACGCAGTCTGGGCGTCGAAGAAGGTAACAATCTCAAAACTTTATTAAACCAGGGGTACCAATCTATTTCTTTCCTAAGTGTGCAAAAGGTCGGATGGATATTAATAAAATAAAGGATTTGTATGTAAAATGCACAGAATCAACCCTTCCATGATTGGTATCATGGGCGTATATAGAAAATAATTTCGGGAGGGGCTGGGAGATTTTCGGTGGGAGGGGCTAAGAGCATTTGGGGGTATGGAATACTAACAATCTACAACTTGGAATATTTAGCTAATTACACCCAAAATAAATTATTTTTTCTGAACTAAGTGGTCTCATTTAATTTATTTTTATAGTTTTTATGACACATTTTTACCGATTTCGGGAGGGGGGCTGGAGCCCCCCCCCCCTTATATACGCCCTTGATTGGTATTCTGTTTCATACATTAAACGTTACAAATCCACACTCAAAATTTGTTCTGTCTTCCAACTAAGCTTTAGACACTATAGGCTCAGAAGACTACGAGGTTCGCATACTCTTTTGTTGTAATGACAGCCGAGAAACATAAAAACTCTCAATATTTGAAACATAGAATTATGACTATTGAGTTGTTGATGGAAATGTAGAAAATAAGCACTAGAAATCAGTGTTTTTAGGCTTCATTTATTTGTTTACGGCATACTAACTTCTAGCCTTATTTTTCGGGGCTATCTGTAGGTTGCCACTCTTTAATATTGCACAGCGCATGATTTTCCCTGCCGGTCCCCCATCCATATGTCGACCACTCCTGATGTTGCTAAGATTTTGTGTTCTTCAGGAACCGGTTTATTCAACGAGGCTATGGCGATTGGAGCCTCGAATATTTTTCTAAATCTACTATAGCCAAAGGCCTTGGGCTCGATTCCCACTAGGGGGGGGGGTGGTTCTTCTTTCGAAAAAAGAAAGGTACCAGCTCTATCTTGGCTAGAAAAGGGTGGCAGCCTGTAGATAACCCGTCCCAAAATTCGTAGTTAATAATAATGGACGTTAAAATGTAAGTAATAATAAATCTAGCCAACAGCCATAGCCGCGTTGAATACACCCGTATCACCGAAGTTGAGCAACGTCGAGCGTGGCCAGTACCTGAATGGGTGACCGACCACGTGCTGTTGGCATTATAAAAGGGTGGCAACCTGTAGATAGCCCGGCGCTAATGACCAAGTTGTAGATACGCCGTAAAAAAAAATAAATCTACTATATATTTATCAAATACCACTCACTCACTGACCTATCATCGCCCAGCCCAAAATCCTTGATAGAAAAATTTGAAATTTTGCAAGAACACTTCCTTTAGGATGTAAAAATTCGCTAAGAAAGGATTTTTTGATATTCAAATTTTTAAGTATTTTTAGAGGGGTTAGAGCAGGCACGCCTAGGCAACATGCGTTTCTAGGACGATAACAGGTCAGCTGTTACCGTACTGTATCTATTTCACAGTATTATTTTTATGTGCGGTTATGATAGTAGACCTTGAATTTCTAAAAATTAACTGTGATTTTGTCCCTCATACAGTTTACCCTATACCTCATGATTGCCTAACCGAGGTAATAATATCCCGAACTCTTGCACAGCCTCCTCACCCATCAGTCAGAGCACTTAACGTGTACTGGTTAAACTCCTGTTACTGGTAACCGATAGATAACGGATATCTCTAGGTTATCTCTTTGTTGACACTGGTCCGGAGCGTCCCAGTGTCAAGAAACATTATACTTTGATTACTTATCAATTGATGAATAAAAAATAGTATAACGGGAACAGTGCAATAAAAAACTGCACAAAAATATAGAGTACCTAGCCTTAATTTTGATGCTACATTATTTATTTATTTAAATTTTTAGCGTCCTTTATTATTAACTACATTATTTAACGCAATAAAGTAACAACTTATCTGCCGTGACGAAACACGGGTAATCAGGTAGTTTATTTAAATTTTAACGTCCATTATTATCATATTAACTAAGAATTTTTGGACATTAAAATTTAAATAATGATTATTATTATTAATAAATATAACGGTTGTTAATAGATATAACGGTGATCCGGTGGCCGAGAGTGCTAATGCGTAAGCACTTCTTGCTTATGGTCGCGTGTTCGATTTCGAGGGTGATGGTTTTTCTTTGGAAAAAGAAAAGGCTTTAGCCTTATCCTGGCTTGTAAAGTGTGATGACCTATAGGCAACCATGTGAAATGTTTTAAATGAACGTAAAAAATATAAAATAAATAGAGTTATACATTGCCTAACATACGGCACCTTCAAATTGTGGCATGCGACTCAAGGGTCTTTCTCAAGCCACCGAACTAGAAGGCGGTGGCTATGGATAGAGATGTTGTTGGAAGCTCTTAACGGCGCGGTCACTTTTGGCTGTTTAGCAGCCGCTGGTAAACATCGTCACCAACAAGCGGATATGTAGGGTTTAAATTATAAATAAACAGACGCTAGTACAGTTGCTGTCATGTCATCTATTGGTGTGAGTCGTGACGTTTGAGACGTGTGTTAAATGTTGGAGTTTGAGAGTTACCTGACCAGATGTTGAAACCCGGTGGATTGGACACCCGGTGGTCGTGAGGGTTAAGGCGTGAGCACTTAACACTCCGTGCCAAAGGTCATGGGTTCGATTCCCAATAGTGGCTTTGGCTTTTCTTTCGAAAAAAGAAAAGGCATCACTCCTATCCTGGCTAGAAAAGGTTGGTAACCTATAGGTAACCCGTCCTAAAATTCGTAGTTAATACTAAATGGACGTTAAAATTTAAATAATAAAAGATGTTGAAACGGGAGAAAGAGAGGGTTAGATCCTGGATACTAAGAAGAAACGATCTGGGGTCGTCAGCAAGACTTTTTAACGAGCTACAACTGGAAGATGCATCATCTTATGAGAACATTTTAAAATGCCAGTCCCTAAATTTAAAGAGTTACTGGTGACACCGTTTATTCAGTAAAAAAAAAAACACCAAATTCCGTCAGGCGATTACAAGCAAAACAAAACTAGAAATTAATTTACGACTGGAGACAATTTCAAGTTTTTGGCCTACCTGTTTAGTGTTCCTCATAACCAGAGATGGGCATAATTTTATTTATAAATAAAAATACGAATTTATTCGTACTTCATATATTTGTGAATACGAATATAAATAAATTCATATTTCATATATTTGTGAATACGAATATAAATAAATTCGTATTCATAAGTGTGAATACGAATTTATTTTTATTCACATATATTAAATATAAAAATACAAATAAAATTTTAATCGCAAATTTTTCTGCGAATAAAAATAAATTAACAGAAAACATTGTAAATAATCAAAAAAAATGTGAATATTTACAAAAAAATCAAGTGATTACAAAAACAATCACATTAAAATATACGAATAAAAATTTATTCACATTAAAATTTGTGAATAAAAATTTATTCACAATAAAATTCGCAAATAAATTATGAATTTATTCGTATTAAGATGATATTACGAAAGTTAATGAAGGTGATTTTTTTTTAAGGCGTTTAACGTCTAGGTTATTAGCGCCTAGATTTTTTGTTTACCCCGAGTCCGCCGCGGGACCACCAGCCATGCTGCAGGGACACAGTTTACCATCTGTACCTCAATCAAAAGAAAAAAAAATCACCTTCAATAACTTTAACGCCTTTCACCTTCAATCTTAATGATTTATTTGCGAATTTTATTGTGAATACATTTTTATTCACAAATTGTAATGTGAATAAATTTTTATTCGTATATTTTAATGTGATTTTTTTTGTAATGACTTCATTTTTTGTAAATATTCAAATGTTTCGTGATTATTTACAATTTTTTCTGTGAATTTATTTTTATTCGCAGAAAAATTTGCGAAAAAATTTTATTTGTATTTTTATATTTAATATATGTGAATAAAAATAAATACGTATTCACACTTATGAATAAGAATTTATTTATATTCCTATTCACAAATATATGAAATACGAATTTATTTATATTCGTATTCACAAATATATGAAGTACGAATAAATTCGTATTTTTATTTATAAATAAAATTATGCCCATCTCTGCTCATAACTCAATTTGACTGTTCGTGATTGCCAGCGGAGGGTAGGCAGCGCTAAAAAAGTTCAACAGGTTGAACTTCTGATTTTGGTTTTGGATCAGACCAGGTAGCTTGTTGGCAATATTACCAGCGGCTGGTGAACAGCCTAGTGTGACCGCGGCTTCAGATGGACCCAACAACCAGCTAGGCTTGTAGTGCCAATAAAGAAGAAGAAAAAGATCGTATAAGTGGACGTTACAATTTAAATAAGGAAGTATGCTACAACTACCCAAACTTTGTATGGTACATCTTTCTCTGGAGCAAAATATAATGCAGGCTACTGATTGAGGTTTCGCCGTCACCTCAAATTCCAAGAGGGTGGTTGACCTTTCTCGGCACGTGATATTCTATTCATATGACAGTGTCAACAAAGGTTTGATTATATCGTCCCGCCAAAAGCGTGGGATTCAGGTCAGGGCGCATGCTCCTTATTAGCCACTGCCTCCCAGATCGTCGCCACCCTTTGTCAATTACACCGTGGAAGATCGATTTTTCCTCTTTTGAACGAGTTGCAAATTGATTAGGGAAACATGTTTCCTCGCACACCTCGTTCAGGCCATTCAGTTCATAATTGAGTTACGCTCGCAAGCCCGCTAGCGTGAGTTTGTATTGGTTACCATATGTTACAAAACATATTTTTCGCGTCCCAAAATTAATTTTCATTAATTAATTTAAATTATTACACCATTATTTCAGCGTATTTCCTCCCTCCCTCCGTAGGGGCTGCTTATGAGGTGCTCATGACTCAATCCTGAAGTTCCATTGGGAACATTTAACGTTTAGGAACCCATATAGCTTTTAATGTAGTTTTTACGTTTTATAGAAACGGGGCATGGGCAATCTAATGAAACAATTTCCAAGTCCGTTTCAATAATCGTTGTCAAGGAAAATGGGAAAAACAGATTTTCCTGAAGATTTTCATATATATTCTTAACCCATTCAAGACCGATTACAATTAATTTTCAAGGCTATGAGACGGCCTGCACGCCGTGTGTGCAATAACAATAATGTGCAAATATCAGTTATTCCGAGTAAAAAAGTTGTCGAAATATGATATTTCTTGAACTAATGAAATCTGTAAAGTACAGGAAAACAAAATTTAATGGTGCTCAATCCGCTCCTCGCAATACAAATTTTTTTGCACCACCTCTTCCTTCAGTTGATCATCACTTTCCAATTCAAAGTTGACTACTATTTACTGCACTTCGACTAAAATACTCTCTTGAGAAGAAGGATCATATACAGAAACGTCTAGATCAACTCCCACGAATCAGCACTCTCGTTCACTATAGGCGATTGGAGAATAGATGAAGTTGGCAATTGGAGTTCGGGTTATAGAGGTTATGACTTCTAACAGTTCAGATTCATGGAGATGAGAACCCTGTAAGTCGCCTTTCAAGATGTCTATTTTCAGGTCAGCTTATTTACACAATTGTCCACGATTTTGGCCTCAAATCGACTTATTGAGCTAAAATTTACTTAGAGATTTTTATAATGACTAGGGAACCAAAAATTCTGTTCGACTTATTACGGGATTTGACTTACCGAGAGCTGATTGTAACATAATAGCATACGGGCATAAAAAGTGACCCAACTCAAAAACATAAAATTTTCGCGGAGAGCCAAAAGAAGTCTTAGAGATTTTTTTATAACCGAAAACACGGAAGTAGTTATGTATTTTAGAGCATCAATAAACCCCATCAATGAACTTCCTCTTCCACTGTTCCTGCTTACGCCGTTCGCCACATGTGCTAAGGAAAAATGACACATAACGAAATCGCTGAGTTACCTATATGTCACTTTCCCTGTTGCAAGGCAAACCACAAACGAACATATTTCTGAAATAAAACGCAAAATGATTTTTTTTACTTTTATCACTTTTCTTGCCCATGAGCAGTATGTTTGGAGAATTTATTTCTAATGAGATTATGATAGTGAGCCGTCGGGGTGATAAGAAGTCAGGGAATAGCTGGGATTTGGCTAAAAAAAGTATATTTCGTATTCTTTCAAAATTCACTTATTACGAAATCTGGATGGGCTCGTTACCCAAAACGAAGATGGAATTTTAATTCTGACCTCAGTAAAATGAAAAGAAAGGAGTCTAAGAATAGAAATAGTGAAAGATGTTTTGATTAAAGCTTTCCACGTTGGTTTACAGTGAATTATTATTTTTCTACATTATAAAGGCCTTTTATTGTAGTTATTACAGACAATATGTACACTATCTCCTTGTCGTCATGGTAGTTACCACGCTTTCCTTGCAATTATTGTGTACTGAGAACTGTTGGTGGAGTTACTCTGCAGTTATTGATCGCAGGAAAGTGCCTTGCCTCCACAAGGGGATGTTAGGACCGTGTCATGTGATACGGTTCGGAGCGGATAACGAACTGACCCATTTCTTCCCCAGGCGGACTTCGATATTCATGCGAACAGTAGCGTCCCGCGGTGAAGAGTCACGTAGGATATAGGAGAACCTTCAGGACGTGTTACCTGCGGACGTGCTGTCCATCTTGCAGCGTCTGAGGGGCAGGTCCCATTACAGGCACCACATGTAGTCTGACGGATAAAGAAGACAAGAAACGGAACAGTGAACGGCTATCATTTAAGTAGGCCTGCGTTGAAGAAGTCCGAAGGCACGGCTTGAAAATCAACTCCATCATGATAGCGCGTTTTTATATAGTGCTTATCCCTGGCGTTATTTGGAAAACTTAGAATTGCAACTCTTAGGCCCAACATACACTATCTGAGGGGTATTCAGTACTTACGTATTTGCTTCAACGCAGGTTAAAGAACCAGCTCTCAGAGATCTGGATCTTCACCGGTTCAAGGCGTCAATTGAGTATTTCCCAATATGGCGAAGGGATTATCAACGATTTGGGTCGACTAAAGTTGCATTATAACCTTGAGCGAGCGAAAACGCGTAGCACTTATGGTAATGGCACAATGGCTATGCGTTTCCGCTCGCTCAAGGTTATATCGAAACTCTAGTCAATCCAAGTCGGTGATAATATAGGTCAAGGATGGTATTTCGGTGGATAATAGACCGATATGAAATTTAACAGTGCTTCCTTTGTTTCGGTAAAATAAACAATAAACCAGGAAAACAAACAACAAACTAGGAAATCGCGTAACAAGAAAAAAGAAACCATGGGCGTATATAAGAAAGAATTTCGGGGGGGGGGGGGCTGAGACCATTTCCGGAGTATGGAATACTAACAATTTAGAACTTGGAATAGTTTTAGCCTACTAAAACGATATTACACCCAATATAAAATATTTTTAATGAACTAAGTGATCTTATTTAATTTATTTTTAAGGGTTTTATGACACTTTTTATCGATCAAATCAAACTTTCAGGGGGGCCACACCCCCTCACTTATATACGCCCATGAAAGAAACACCAATCGTGTAAAAAACACCAATGTACAAATGAATTACTTTCTAAATAGGAAGGGAACAAGACGGTTACTATAACGTTTATTGTAACCGTCTTGTTCCCTTCCTATTTAGAAAGCAATTCATTTGTACATTGTGGAGTTACTCTGTAGGCCATCGTTTATAGTATAAACACAATGGCCAATAGAATTTCTCGTAGGAATAGACCAATAGAATTGCGTTATCCATGACCCAGATCTCTGAAAGATACCCACATCTTTAACCTGCGTTGAAGCTAATTCTAAGTACCGGGTATTCTAAGCGAAAGAGAGGGTGTATCGAACGAAAAAAGTCCGTCACGCAGGAGCTGCATAACTAAGCACTTTGCTCAGAATTTTTTTAGTGTTGACTACATTACTGAATAATTTGCTGTAAATAACCTATATAAATAAAATAAAAACGTGAATAGTTCTACTCATTTACATTTCTTATGAGAACTGTCCAATTATTAATTTTGTAAATAATTTGCTTCCAGAGTTATGTTAATACATGATACTGTACTACTTAATAAATACACAAAAACTTCACATTCCATCTTTTGATCTGATGCAGGAACAGGATACAGTCCCCATAGTGGGAGATAGCGCTCCTTGTGGCGCCTTTGCGAACCTACGTCTGGCTGGCTAATTGTAATGAAACAGACTTTAAAGTAAACCCTCCTTTCCAATAGACCGATTTACTTCATTTTTACAACATTTCTTTCTCATGAGAGACCCACGACGCATACCGCATTTCGTTACAATACAGCAGAAATTACGACCGTTATGAGTATATTAGTACTTTAGGTCCGGAGTAAACCCCCCCCCCCCTCCAAATAACCCGATTTAGTTTATTTTTAGAACCCATTTTTCTCTGTTGATTACCACCACGAATACCAAGTTTCGTTGAAATGTCACAAAAATTACGGCTGGCAGTGGCAAATTGGTATTGTGGGTCCGGAGTAAACCCCCCCTTCTAATGAACCGATTTAGTTTATTTTTACAACGGAATTCTCTCTTTAGATCAAAATAACGAATACCGAGTTTCGTTTAAATATAAAAAACTACGGCTGGTATGGTCAAATTAGTGTTTTGGATCCGGGGTAACCCCCCCCCCCCTCCCGGTGGACCGATTTTGGTGGTTAACGAACTCGTTCAATCGTTTGTTATTTGAACGCTATATACCACGTTTCACGAAGAAAAAACAAAAACTCTGGCCGCTATCGTGTTAACAGACACACACATATATATATACATATATAAATTCTAATTTTGTCTACTAGGTAGGATCGATAAAGATTCGAAGAAATTTTTCAAAAATTCCGTCATGTGTGCAACCTCAATAGCTACTTTCCTTCGGAGGAAAGTGCTAAAACTAGTTCTTGTACAATAGCCTCTTCAGATAGGCGGATTTTTTTACAGATGCACCCTGGATACCCGAAAATAAAATAATTTTAAATGTATTCATTTATATATTCTTTCAATTATTTTGATTACGTTGATAAAAAAATTTCTGATTTTAATTTCAGGTCGTGGAAAGAAGCGCCGAGGAGTGAACACTCTCTTGATGATGATGTTTATGATGGCAAGTATGATGATTCCCCTGAAGATGGGTACCCTGGCGATGCTAGCTGGTAAAGCGCTCATCATCTCGAAGCTCGCTTTAGCTCTAGCTGCTATAGTAGGTCTGAAGAAGCTCCTAGGAGGCGATGATCACCAAGACTCTTACCAGGTGGTCCAGGTACCCGCGCATTCTCACAGGAAGAGGTCCATCGGTTACCTCGACCTGCCTTACAGGGCGTACAGGACTCAGTAGTATTTTAATCATTTAAATCATTATTTATTTATTTATTATTTCTATTTAAATAAAAAGTGCCAATCAAAAAATTTGTTTTCATATTTCTTCGCCCCTCCATATTTCAATATTTTTTTATATTTCATGAGACATCTACAAAGAGACGCTACGATATATGCAAACGGAGGCCAGAAGGGAAAATGGTCGGCATGGAAAACCTCATATTGCGAGACACTAGGCGAGATGAGGTGGTTCTGTCAAGGATAAGAATTGGATACAGTAATCTTACTGATGCATATTTTTTTAAAAGATAGTTGAGGCCTCAATGCGCAGTTGGTGGTGAATATCTTACTATTAAGCACATTTTCACAGAATTCAGAGCCTACGAAGCCGCTTGAAACCAAATGGATATTCATGGTCTTATCTTTGATATTCTTGAAAATGGCCATGAATTGAGCCAGAGAGTGTTGAGTTTCTTGAGAGTTACTGAGCTATTTATTAAAATTTAATAAGCTTATTTAAGAAGAAAGTAAATAAATAATAAATCAAATATTAAGATATGAAACATTTCAATTAACTTTATTTATTATTTTTGGAGGCCCGGTGGCCGTGAGCATTAAGGCGTGAGCACTTAACGCTCCGTGCCAAAGGGTCGTGGGTTCGATTCCCACTAGGGATGGTGGCTTTTCTTTAGAAAAAAGAAAAGGCATTATCTCTATCCTGGCTAGAAAAGGGTGGTAACCTGTAGATAACCCGTCCTAAAATTTGTAGTTAATAATAAATGGACGTTAAAATTTAATATTATTTACTTTGATTTTATTAACTCTAGTTTCAATATTCTTAGGTATATTTTATTTTCAACAATTTCATTTGTTTTCGTGATTGTTTTTTTTAATTTTTGCCTATATTACAGTAACATTCAGTTCAGTAAATTTCAATAGGCAACAATGACATGCTTGGTTGAATTGCCTTAAGAAAAACATTGTAGCAATCTTGTCACGTGATGTCTGGTAACAAACTTCGAGAGATAAAGTAAACTGTAAGAGACTGATTAACACTTTCGCTGCGGTTGTCATTACAGAAGGACACTAGCGATCCTACCCGCTTACGAGTGTCCCTTCGGAAGGACACTCCTCCATTACTTTTCCCTTTAGATTCAAAAAGCTCGTAAATGGAGGGGATTCACTTTTACAGCTCCAGGTAAAGACAGTAAGGGTTCAGTATTGTTTGGGCTTTCTAACAGTGTTTTCTGTTTTCAAATTGGCTGACTGGAAGATTTTTTATGATTTTTTAAACTTTTTCTTTTCTAAATTGTTTATAAGTAAGTACAAAATGCACCGAATGATACTGAGATATTCCCCCCAAAAAAACAGCCACCGCGAAAATGTTAAAGGGATAGATAATGATAAAATATTTTTGAGAAGCGGAATTCCATTTCAAAGCTTTTAGTTAAAAATAAGATTATGGTGAGAAAAAGATCATAAAACCAATAAAACATCGCTAGTATGAGAGTTAAATTGACTAGATGTGAGAGCTAGATAGACTGGTTACTATTGATTGGGGAAGGATGAGAGACTTAAGAGTGACATACCTGTGGAGACTGCTCTTCAGGGCCAAGTACTCAGAAAATGATACGACTCCTTCATCATAAGTAAGTCGGCTCTTACACCCCACCTCTGCTATAGCGTGTGGCTATATCTATTAGGAAATGCAAAAATAAAAAAATGCAGTGAAGTGCCGCTTTCAACATAACTTGTCCCGCTTTCTTTAAATTTTAACGTCCATTTATTATTGGAAAAGAATTTTAGGATGTGTTATCTTTAGGTTAACACCCTTTTATAGCTCATGCTTTTTTTTTTTTTTTTTTTTTTTTTTTTTTTTTTCAAAAGAATAACTACCACACAAAGTGCACACGCCTTAGCTCTCATGGCCACTGGGCCTCCAAACTTTAAGCAAAAGGAAAAATAGAAGAGACAAATTCATTTTATACCTCCCAAGCAAACTTACATCTCATGAGGAGCCAGGAGAGAACAATAAGTCTACATTTGTGATAAAGACTATAAAGCTAATTCTAACAGAGTTTTTTGACATTCTGCCTACATAGTAAAACATTTTTTCTTCTGAAAGATGACCCAATATATATTTTTCACTTCTTCCAATTTCTTTCTATGGCAGGGGGTCATTGGTTGTTGTCTTCTGAATTCTTTTTGTGAGGACATAATAATAACGACCAGAACCGGAAACTCAGAAATTATTAATTTGTGTCTGGAGTAATTTCTGTCCGGAGTCATATTTCCTTACATGAAAAGTCTTAATATTTGTAACTTATGTTGACAAACAAAACCGTATTGACTGAATGATATTGACAATTGAACATTGAATGACTGATAACAACTAGACGTAAGACTGAACTGACTGTAAAAATTACATCTTCTTGACACTTGACTAACTGAACTTACAAATTTAACAATGAAACCTGTTTGACGTATGAATATTTCAGCTGTAAACAAACTAACATACATACTACTAACATATTACCACAACACAAATCCTGAATATTTTTGATGGATTATTTTTCATTGAAGTCTATATGTTTTGTCGCCTATGTTGCGAAAACATTAATATATAAATAAATAAATGGAGTTATAACCCCCCACCCTCCAGATTTTTCTGGTTGCCGAGCTTGGCAAATACTATCTATATACCAAGTCTCAAGGTGAAGAAACAAATGCTATGACCACTACCATGTTAAATTAGGAATACAGTAGACTCTTCCTAATCCAGCGGCAGTGAGACCAGGGTACAGTCGGATTAGAGAATTCAATTAGAAGTGGTCACTTATGCATTTGAAAAACCTTATTTTTTGAGGATATAATAATATATACCATTTTTAATATTGCATATTTAAGTAAAATTTAGGTACTGAATTATAAAATAAATTCAGATTATGTAATCCTTGCTGCTTTATTATTTACAAGTGCATATGCATGTCAAAGTTTTGAGAAATAAAAATATGTAGACAGATAAACTAAATAAAAAAAATTTAATTACTAAGTAAATCACATATGTATGCACATATTATTACAATATCAAAAACTAGTTACATGTATATAAATAGTCTGTAATCCTCTTTTGTCAATTTGTCGAGCTAAAATAACACTAAACTTCGAAGCATGGCCCCACCACTTTATAAAGATTAAAATGTCCGTACGTGTTCAACAGGTCTTAACTTCTGCTCGATCGACAACTTATCTTCTTCATTTCCTTGGCCATAACAGAGCAAGCTAAAAAAAATTACTTTTAAAACTTGCACCACACTTGTGAAATATTCTAACTAGACTGGCTAAAATCAGGCATGCCAGCCGCAGTGGCCTTAGTAGAAACATTTATTTTCCTCCCTCTAAAACAAAACATATATGCTTTCTTTGACTTCCATTCAATGAAGTATCACGAAATAAATGTTTGGCTAACCATAGCTAGGAAGGGAGGGTTTTCTAGGAATCCCCTAGCTCAGGCCAGTTCCGAGATCGGTCACTCATTCCCCTCCAAGACTGCCGGATTAGAGAACGCCTGAGATAGGGGAGACTCTACTGTACGTATCTTTTCTGGCAAGTAGCTGGACTCATTTCAGTACAGTTTTCGTCCCACTTGCCATGAATGGACTATAAAGGGAATAAAAAACGTATTAAAATTTGTAATTTTTGACTTTATTAAACAGATTTATAGAATATATATACAAAACTTGTATTATCCATTTAATATAGATGGTAATTACAATTATATTACACTTTTTTCAGAGTATGTAGGGACATTATTTCATTTTTTTTTTACATGTATCTATATATTTATAAAGACAATTATGGCAAAACCAGTAAGAAAAATTTGTAATATCTGTAAGAGGAACATAGAAATGTTTACAATCTAATATCAATAGTAGGAGCAACATCAATAAGTTAAACAATAAAATTGATAAAAAAAAAAAACATGCAGAGTTAAAAAAGTAACAGTTAATTTTTCATTTTTTTTTTAAACTCTTCTCTGAAACACATCCAAAACTGACAAATTTAAATTAGTTTTTATTATTAAAAAAAAATTATTAAATTTAGTTATTTTATAAAATTATATATTTTTCCCCAAAAAATATTTGATTATCGAACTGAATATGTTGAATTAAATTTTGAAAAGGAAAATAAACTTATACTCTGTATTCCTTCGTTTTTCTTAATAAATCCTATTGCTCAGACTTAAACTTACCACTTCTATTTAAAATGTCTTGGACATCTGGCGAGACCATTTAAAATTATTATAGTAGGCAAGAATGTAGGAAGCATTAAATACATTAGAAAAATATAAATGATTCTCCATAAAAATATTAATAATGGGCCAACAATACAGGATAACCCAATGGAACAAGAAATAAAACACAAGATTACATCAATACAATATTATCACAGTCTATAAACGCAAGATTTGGAATATTTCAATATTTGAGGACATGCCGGAATAAATAATGCTCGGAGGATTGAAAGAAAGACATAATATGACACTTTTAAATGGCATATCTTCAATAAATACTAAACTATTCCAAATCTTCTAAAATATTTACAAAAAAAAATAACTAAAAACAAGTAAGTACATATATATTTTTTTTAATTAAAGAATTAAATTCGAAGAATAATTTTTATTTGAATAATATAACAATAACTATCTAATGCCATATACAAAAATAAGCCACCCTCACAAATGGCACAATTTATGTTACATCATGTGACACTTGTAATCCATACAAGAGAAATAACAAAAATGTACAAGTTCGTTAATACTAATCATATAAGAATGGCAATCGTACACTCTTTGAGTAGCTTTGTGCTATTAAACATTATCTACAAACCATTTGACACAAACATGCGCTTACAACCAACTAAATACGTCCTATACGCAGAAGACCAATAACGTCATAAATATTTCATTTCACTTATTTTTTGTGCTTTTTTGGGATCTAAAATTCCATTAAAATAAACATCATATCATTTGGAGCCTAAAAGGTGCCTAGGAATAAATTTATAGATAGTTTTTAGGTTTTAAATCGTGGAACTTTCTTGAAAAAAAAATTGATATCTCTGAAGATGCGTAAAAACAAGGTGAAAATAATAGACTAACACAAGGTCCTCCAATCGTATTAAAATGAGGGCCACAGGAAATGTTTTAAAAAATCCAATGTTACAAGATTCCTATTATTCTAAAGACAATTATTTTATGTGACATAATAATTTTATTAAATGTAGTTCCTTGTAATTTCACAAATATATTTAAAATATATAAGCGAATCTTTTAGAATTTTATTCTGAAATAATTAATTAAAGAAATTTTAAAGAAAAAAACACAGAACTAACAACCAAATTTATGAGGAATGTATCCAATATTTAAAAAAAGATACTATATACAAAATTGGGAAGTAAATGGGGCTGATCTTTGGAGATTGCAGCACCATAACCAACTGTATCCAGGACTTTGCTAAGAGGTTCAAGCTTAAAGCTTAGACCCTGTTACATCATCTTAGTGAAACTGTCCTTACGGACGGCTATATGCATGGTGAATTACCACTTGTAGCGATTTAAAAATAACAATAAATAAGAAAATCAAGAACTAAATATAATGATTACAATAAATAAAATAATGAAAAAAAAAAAATACTACTGTGGTTGTATGTGTAAACTCTCCTTGATAAACCAACAATAACGACAGTAAAGAGAAAAATAGTAAGTAATTATATATTTTTTTAAATTGCTTAATGGTTTAGGAGAATGTTAGAGCTCAACGCATGGTCAGCGACCATAGTCTACTTGAAATGATTAACTACATAAACTTCTATTCCATAAACACAATGTATTGTTTTGAAACAAATAAAGCTATTTAATTTGTTATTTAAACAAATATTATTAAACTTTTATGCCAGATTAGAGATATCAGAAAAAAATCCAGGACAGAAATTTTTGGGTTTGGCACAAGATCCATAGTTTAGAAACCCTTCGGTTAAAAAATTTCGATGAATAGTTACCGGTCTTTGCGTTATTTAGTACTAGTACACTGTGTTATAAACCATGAACACTCTGTACACTTAATGGCAAATTTAAATTATTTACAAAGTTTTTGTTTTTTTTGTTTCCATCTTATCATGATTTTTCATAAGGAATGGAAAATAAATACTAAACACTAAAAATTTGCACTTTTAAGTTATACTCACCTGCGTGAGTTGGAATGGCCTCTCGTTACTTACAATATATTTACACTTATCCTATCAATCACCAGTAATATATCCTTGCGGTGAGGCACTCGGCAAGAAATATAAATAGTCTTTGCATCCAGTGCGTTTGATATTTGAGATAAAACTGAAATGAGCTGATTTAAACGGTGGTCTCGTTCCTTCTTAAAGGCTGGAGCTCACGTTGAAGTCTGTCGAAGTCGTTGTAATACTCGTGATCCGACTCCTCTTCGGAAGACTTCTGATGAGGAAGTGGAGGTGGGTGCGGGATCCCGAGGGTCTGCCCTATACAGAGGTGGTATTCGGGATTGTCGACTTGGAGTGTTCCACCAGCAGGTATGAAGTCAGGAAAGTTCCTTAATATTGGCCCGTTGCCTTCATCTGTAATACAATATTTTTTTTTTTAAATAAAAGAAAATTTGTATCTATTACATCCCAAAATATATTGTATTGGTGTTGGTTTGTTTCAGCATATTTAGCATAAATATACAAAAAGTCCGACCTGCAGGAACTGTGTCATTTTAGTTGAGTTTCCTTACTTATCCCTAGTGTCATTTGGAAAGTTTAGATTTTTTGTGAAAAGTGTAAAATGAAATCTCGAAGAGAGGATTTTAAACACCACAACAAGAATCAGACAATATCCTAAGCAGAAAATACTCCATCCGCCTATGTTCTAGGAAAACAGTGTTACAAATAAATTTCTCATTTTCTTACATTGTTTTACAAAAATAATCATTTTAGTGTTATATGTAATTAAAAACACAGCCAATTAAACTAAGGCAGAAAAAAATGTTCAAAAGAACAAAACCGACAGAATTAGGCACTTATTTCTCGGATTGACATCATCTCACCGAAAATTACTTTTAGACTTTTTTTTATAGAGAATTTAGTAAGCTTACGAATGGTAATTTTCCACTTACCATGATTTCCTAACCTTTTTCGAGATACTTAAGAAAATATACGAAGATCCCAAAACTTTTCATGCCTAAATATTTTTTTGTAATACTTCCAAGTCCAAAAACAGCCAAAAAATTAAATACCTTCGTTTAGATGAATATCAAACGTCTTGAACAATTTTCAACTGAATGAATCGTTTCTGAGTACCCAAACTAAAATTATTCATAAAAAACTAATTTTATCCACTTTTCTGCAATAGCAATGACTTTTTTTTTTTTTTTTTTTTTTGCACAAATTTTGCCTGTAACACAGTTTTTCGTTAGGCGGATTCATCTGATTAACAATCTTGACGTTAGAAATTAAATAAAATATTTTTGTACCAAATTTAATCAAAATCGGTCTATTTTTGAGGTTTTGTATGTTCTAAACTTGAATCAACACTATTTTCGTAATTTATGGGTTCTGAAACGTGAAATTTTCTATTCAGGAGTTCCAGATTGCATCATGAGGTCAACCTCGTAAGTTGGTTTCCTCCCTATGGAGGGACGCGCTAAAACTAACAGCAATTTTTAATAAACATCTTTAATGTACTTTTATAGAAATACTCACGAGGTGGCTTGGACGTATCCCCTATGAGGTCCATGTATGCTGTCGTAGCTTGGCTTTGATGAGGTGATGGCATGAGGTAATCGTCTTCGTCAAGAGGAAGGTCTAGCTTCAAATCTCCAATCTGGGCTTCCCTTCTTCTAGCTAAGTTTGGTCCATGTCCATCTCTCTCATCAACTAAATCTGATTCTGGAAAAAAGATTAAATTGTAAAAATTAATTTCAAATTAATACCAAAGAAAGAATATTTATCATTTGTTACCCCTACATTTTGGGAGGTTAGTTAAGTAAGACCCTGTAGTTAAGTGTTAGAAATTGAAAATGGTTTGTAAAGATACATAGTTCATGGCGAAAGAAATATAAAAAAGTCCAACTTGTAGGAACTGAATCTTCTTAACGAGTATCCATGTAATGCTTACATTAAATAGGCTAAGTATGAAAAAAAAAAAAAAACTAAGAAACTCAGTTCCAGCGATTGAAGTCATACATGGCGCACACCCACATATTTGCACACACAGACAAACATTTAAATTTATGAAATACATTGAAGAAGTAATCACCTCTGATAGCTAGAGGATCAGAACAATATCGATGTGGTGTGAGATCCCAACCAGGCTGTGTAACCACAGCTCCAGACGGAGGTGACTCGGGCTGTGGAGATGGGCATACAATCCCGTTTCTACTTTTAGGCTGTAAATATTCGTCTGTGTCGTTTTCCTCAGGAGCTTCAATGGACGTCTGTTCTTTCTCTTCCTGCCCGCACTCCTAGGGACAGAAGCACATTTATTACAAACTAGTGGAATTGAGAGGAATATTTTACTTTTAAAACTGAATACCAGAATAAACAGCAAATGTTATATTTAATTTTAAGAAGACATCGTTGATTGTTGAGAATGCAAAGGTGGAGATTTTTGTGGTTCAGCCATAAGGTTAATAATAAATAATAACTTTAATAAAACTAATTAATATTTACTATTATTATTTTATTTATATAAAAATGCATTATATTTACCCAACGTTTCCGCTTGAGATACAAGCCTTCAGGAGGATAAGGAGAGGAAAATTGATCTCTGTGGAGGTCCCTACTCTTCCAGTAAAACTCTACATTTTATTATTGTTTTATTTTTAAGAAACTTCGATATTGTTACATATAACAAATGCATAATTATTGCTGAAATATGTTCTTTCAACATGAAGTTGAGTTGTAATTAATAAAAGTATACCTAGGGTAACATTATTTCAAGCTAAGTCACTAACTTTAGCAAAATAAAAATTAACTTTAAGTCATTTTATTCAACTTTGTAACAACAAATATTGTAGTCGTAATTTCAGTATAAATGCATTTGGAGCCACGAGGTTATCATATTTAGCAGTCTTCAAAAGCTCAATATTATTATTATTTCACAGAATAGAAATTAATAAACGTTCATTTTGAGTGTACATTTTTTTTTTTTTTTCAAGCGCCCATGGTTTGGTTCCCACCTTTTCAAAACTTCGAATCTTTTCTTGAGTGTGCGCGTAATTGAAAAAAGTCAACCCACTTCAGGTTTGATTCAAACAAGGTTGTGTTGATGTATATCTCCTTTCTAAGAGATTATAATTGGTAAAAATTATATCAAAATCCCAGCCACTCACCTGAGATGAATATGAAGGTAACCTCATCAGCTTGTCTCCTTGAATAACGAGGTATCGACCGGGATCGCGTGCCATCTTTGCAAATTCGTCAGCAAGTTCCTTGAAGGAAGGTCTGCTTTCTGCGTCGAGCATCCAGCACTTGATCATTAGCATGTACACATCAATGGTACAGATGTTCGGCTGAGGTAAGCGTTCACCTTTTTCGAGTAACTCTGGCACGTCTCGAGCAGGAACATTCTCGTACGGGCGACCGCCATAAGTTAACAGCTCCCAAATAGTAACACCTAATTGATTAAAAAAAATTTGTAATTTTAATAAACTGATATCGTTTGAACACAAAAATGGTTGTTGAAAAATTAGAAGTTTACAATAAACTAATTATTCATATAAAGAGAATAAAGCATTTTTTTTTTTTATTATTATTTAGTTTTTTTGTTTTTTTTTTTACAAAAGATCAGTAAAATATCTTGAAAATAAATTTTATTTGCCTTATATAAATGTTAAAGGCTACAACCGAACGGTATTCATTCCCTCCAAAAACGGTCAATGTTTGAAGGGGCATATAAAGAGAGGTTCCTTCTTCCCTATTCCATTGTTACTACACCACTATTTTTTAATTAAAAAATGTAGATAATTAAGCCTCCCTGATTAGACAAATACTAAAATTATTATAAATTAATATTATGGACTTACCAAAAGCCCAGACATCGCTCTTGTGCGTGAACGTCCTCAGCTGAATGCATTCAGGGGCTAGCCACTTTATTGGCATTTTCCCTCCTGCAGCCTTGTATTCATCTTCATTTATATCCAGCAATTTGGCAAGGCCGAAATCAGTTATTTTCACGCAATTTGGAGTCTGGACCAGTACATTCCTTGCAGCAAGATCCCTATGTACAAGCCTTTTCTCTTCAAGGTACGCCATTCCTGTAAACAAGATTATGTTTTATTTGCTTAGTTATAAAAAAATCTGGTAAATATTGTATTAAATTTTAATTTTTTTTTTCATGTATAATAAATAAAATCTTTAAAGGTATTATAATGTTGCTGCATGATGAATATAAAATTAAAAACTGCTTTTATTCTTTGTTGGATGTTGAATGCTTGGAAGTCAAGGAAAGGTTGTTTTTCAGGGTGTATAATTCTTCCCTATCATGTAGGAAGAAAAACGCACCCTATTATGATACTGACCCAATGAAGCAAACTGGTCTTGAAAAAGCAGTTCGCTTTGAGTTATATTTTTGTATAGGTTGGTGAATTTTAAAAGGAAACCGAATGAATTAACTTATATGCTAAAAATGATTTTTTTTCATTTTCTTGAAAAATTTTCTTCGGGCGCTTATTGCTTGTACTGTATTGTTCAGAAAAAAAAAAAAAAAAAAAAAAAAAAATCAATAATGTAATTCCTACTGAGCAAAACAAATTCGAATAACCTTCTCTTGAAGAACAAACCAATGTTACTGATTATTGAATGATAGTAATGAAGGAATACATGTCTACAGATTCTCCCTTATATGAATACTGTAAGAAAAACTGGATAATATATTTTATGAGAAAATAATATTCATATTTTGGGAAAAAATTGAGATACATACCTCTCGCGATTTGGTGACACCAATTCAGGAGCGGTTTAGATCCGATGCGATCTTTGTGATTGCGTACGTAATCAAGGAGGCAACCAAGAGGCATTAGCTGAGTGACTAGCATCATCTCATGAGTCATGCAGACGCCCAACAGCTGGAGAAGGTTCTGATGCTCGACGCTCGCCATGATGTAAGCCTCGTCCAGAAATTCCTTGCTCGTATTTGCACCTGTTCTTTCTCGGAGGACTTTAATGGCTACTGGGATTTTCACGTTTTCTCCTTCTGGCACCCACACACCCTGTAAGAGAAAGTAATATATTTAAATAAACACAGGAATTTTACTCAAATTAGTTTTAACATAGTAAATTTAAGTATTTGTAGTTGCATTCTTTATTAGTTGATTTAGACAATTGTAGCCTAGGCAAAATTATTTTACATTAAGGGTTAGATTAATTGATTATAATTTTAAGAATATCTTAAACATATAATTAAATATGTTAACTGGGCGAGATTAGCTCAGTAATAGAGCATTCAACTAATATGCTGGAGAATCTGAGTTCAAAATTTGAGCACACTAAAGATTTTATCTTCTAGTGTCTTCATTTGTGGGTTGTATTCGGGGTCCCAGACCGTCACTGAGGCATTAATATTTTTATTAATAGGTAACTGCAAAGAGGAAAAACAGGTGGCTGGAGCATAGTGCTGACCACACTATTTCCTTAGTGTTCCATATGGTTAACAATCAGATACCTCTACAGGTTATGTATATGAATAAGGTAGTTTTGAGAATAGAGTTAAAATTTTCTTAAAAGTAAAAAACAGTTTATCAATAAGAAAAAAAATCCAAACCACCAAGTTATGAATGGATTACCATTCTTTCAAAACATCCATGGAGGTGTAACCAATTTTTTTAACAAGCACACTGCTCAAAAAATATAACGTACCACGTGTGGGATTTGAATCCACATTTTTTACGAGGGAGCATGTTACGCTAAGGATCCTGCCCTGAGAAAACTCACAAAGAGTATTTAATTCACTCCCAGAGAAAAATTGTTTTTTTACACTATTTATTATATTCTACAGGCAAGTTTTTTTTGTTTGTGTTTCTTGAATGACACAATTATATACCTGCTAACATTTCCATAGTTAGGAGTTTTTGATTTGTCCATTAATACATTGATTTAATAAAAAGTTGGTACTTATATTTTTGCCTGAGACGATAATTTACACAGATTTCAAAAGAACAAAATAATCCAATGTAAATACCTTATATACAGTCCCGAATGCTCCATAACCAAGAACACCACCACGCCTCATCTCTGCTTCTTTCACTATCCTCAGCTTGGCTAAGTTAGGCTTCACATTGGTAGGATGCAGTGGCTCAAGGCCTTGGAGCATGAGCGACATCTTTGCAGCATTTTTCTCCTTTGCTCGCAGTCTGCACTGGTAGACGAGGACTATGAGGAACGCGAAGAGGATCAGCGAGCAGACTATCACGCTTACGAGTACTAGGTGGAAGTTACTCGATTCATTTCTGAAACAAATGATATGCCATTTTACTTAACCATTATCGATATAAATAACAAATAATAAAGAAAATACTCTCTATATATTGTCACATACAAGATGCTCTGTGCGGGTTCTACGGAGCAGTAGGGCCCCTCGTTCTCTGGGAAGACTCTATGAGATCTCTCTGGAGGACAGGTATCAGTACAGTTGAATCTGGTTGTGTTATCAGCTTGAATCTCACTCTGTAAAAAACAAATAATCAATCAGAATTGAATGAGTCTTTATTGGAAAAATACCAAAAAATGACTATATATCTAATTCAAATACTCTTTTATCTCAAGATTTTAAGTTAAGAAAGCAAGCTTATTATATGGAAAAGTTCTGGAAGAGTTATGGAAGCAGAGAATTCTCCATTAAAGGACTATGGTTCGTCTCCTGAGGCACCATTCCCGAGGAGACGGCTGCATTCTTCCAGAAAATAGGATTCAGGAAGGACATACTTGGAATAATGGCAGAATCAATTCTTTTTGACTCATTCGTCATCAAGCAGAGCCACAAATATGGCTGAAAAATGCTGTTTATTTAATCTTATAAATTTAATTATTATTTAACCTAATTGGTATATGCATTAGTAGTATTTTATATTATATTGTTGTTTTTTCTTTTGTTTTGTTCATTTGTATAAATAGTTTTATCATAATCATTATCATTTATTTAATTAATTTATGTAGTTTTTTTTTTTACTTATTTTTCATTTTTATTTTCTTTGTAATACCTAGAAGATTGATTAAAATTTATATGGAGAAACCCAATTTAGTTGGGTAACCAAACTTTTTTGCACAATAAAAATTGTCTTCTCTTTTTGAGAAGATATAGTCGACCGTTGAGATGTAGAAGGTGTTGACCATCGGGGTTTTGATAAAAACTACATTTTATAGTTAAAATGTATTTATTAATGCCAATGGGGGTCTCCCGTGGTCTAATGGCTAGCGCCTTGGATTCATAAGCAGGAGATGGTGGGTTCGATTCCCAACCTCCGGCAGGAATTTTATCATCCCACGGCTCGCTGGTAAAATTCCTCGCTGCACCCTGGACGTCGGCGCTAATGACCTAGGTGTAGATGCGCCGTAAAAAAAAAAAAAAAAAAAAAAAAAAAAAAAAAAATTAATGCCAATGTTTCAGCTTGATATACAAGCCTTCTTCAGGGCTATATTCCAATTTCGTGGAGGCTACATTTAGTACAAAAAACAAAAACCTCAATACAGACCTTGACAATCATTATATGCGCCAATTCAAACATCAAGCTAGATAATGGGTACATTAAATGTATTAGAAATGAAAGTAAAACAGTATTACACTTTTTAGGGAAATGTCTGAACAAATTTAAATGGAAATGGTTCAGGAAATCAAGCCAAGAAGATTAAAGCATAACTTAATAGTGGATGACTGGGCTCGGTTGTATGGTTTCATTATGGTTATTAGTTAAGAATATCATTATGTATACAAACGTAGAATATAGTTAAATATATGACTATTTAGTTAAGCTTAAAAATTATTTTTTCATAATTGACCCTGCTGACGGACAGATGTTGATTTTATCAATTTATTCCATAAACACTGAAATATTAATGTAAAATAAAATCATTCGTTCATTCTAATATAATTAAAATAACTGTCCAAAAACACTGTTTAAATAACAAGTGCTTTTGTTTTAGTTTTGTATATTTTGAATCCTCCAGAGTAACCAATTCCAAGTTGAAGGCTACAAAATTTGATACACAACATATTTTTTTTTATTTATACATATAATTATTATTTATTTATTTAAATTTTAACGTCCATTTATTATTAACTACAAATTTTAGGACGGGTTATCTATAGGTTACCACCCTTTTCTAGCCAGGATAGGGGTGATGCCTTTTCTTTTTTTTTTTTCTAAAGAAAAGCCACCACCCCTAGTGGGAATCGAACCCATGACCTTTGGCACGGAGTGTTAGGTGCTCACGCCTTAACCCTCACGGCCATCGGGTCTCCATTCTTATAATTAATGTATGGATAGTTAAATTAAGTTAAACTTACTGTAAATATTTTGAAGTTTCTACAAGCAAGGCAGTGTGCATTTGTTGGTCCATAGCAGCCTCGACACTCCATCGAACATGGTACACACTGCTGCGTTGACTCGTCGGCAAAGTGGTCAGGTGGGCATTCGTCTTCACACTGTTCCCCTCGTTTGTAATTCATACATTCTTGGCAAACCTATGAAAAATTCAAGTTAAATGAGTTTTTATTCAATAATTGATTTAAATATAATAAATAGTAAACAAATAAGTAATTTATAACACTTAATACTAATATTAATTAATTGATTAATATAGTAAAAGGTGGATCTAACAATTGGTTAAGCATTTAGTGTATATTCAGAAACTAAGAGTGCAATGATTTATACAAATAGAGTGATAAGAACTCTAAATTATAGGAAGGATATGCACAAAAAATGCAGAAGGCGAAAAAAAAATCCGTAATTACAAAAAAAAAAAAAAAAAAAGCAAACAAAATAGTTCTAAAACATAAAGCACTAATTCTTTGGGGTTATATTCCCCAAAGATTTACTCTAGGGAGCTGAGGAGTAAATAATTAACCGAAATAATGTTGGGAATTCACCTACAAGTGAGGTCTGAAATAAGGAATGTATGTGGGGAGTTTTCGATCACTTCTGTTTATTATTTAAATGTCATGTCGAAAAATTAAAGCTCTATTTAGGATATTTATTTCTTTACATACCTGAACGTGAAAACCGTAGCCAGTACATTTCCTACACCTTGGATGACAGTTTCGACATATTGCTTTCCCTGCAAGTGGCTTCAGTGCACCTTGTTCTTGTGGCTGAACGTATTCATAGAAATAGCCATCAGGACATGGTTCGTTCTTCTGTAAACATCGCTCCTAAAAATAAAAAAAAAAGTTGTGATATTTACTCTTATTTTAACTGATCCTTCTAGTCGAAGGAATCTTTTCTCAAATCCTAAAATTCTGAGTTTGGCAAAATATGGAGTTTGTTACAATTGATCTGACGAATTCCCTGAAGGGTCTTTCTCCAGTTGTTTACAATAAACAATGAAAATAGCCACATGCTTTTTATTTTAAGAGATTTCTTACAATGAGATTTCATTGTTCACTCGCCATCATTCAGAACCACATATATGGCTGAAAATTGCTCTTTATTTTATCTTATTAATTTAATTCTCCTTTAACCTTTTGGTATATTTATTAGTAGTATTTTACATTATATCTTTGTCTTGTTTTTTTATCCGTTTGTATAACTAATTTCATCATTATATTTATTTTTATTTAATTAATTAATATTTGTTTTTAATTATTTTTTCTTTTCTTTGGAATACCTAACATATAAAGATTTATGAATATATTGTGTCTCAGGCAACCAAATTTAGTTGAACAACCAAACTTTTTTTGTAAAATAACGGGTTTCCTCATCCTTATCCCTAATTTTATTTTAATTTAAATAATATATTCCCCCCCCCCCAAAAAAAAAAAAATTATATCCTAATTAACAGTTTGTACATAAATATAAAAGACGAGACTTACAACTACTGTTACTGCTCCATTGATAATAGCTTTTTCGCAAGAGAGACAGCCTGAAGGTCCAATAGTGTTCTCAGGGCCAGTGCATCCATACAGGCAGTTCTCATGGCAAGGTTTGCATTCTCCGTTGTAGTTGTATTTGGAGTTAGGGCAGACAGGTACGCAGAAAGGCCCATCCTTAACATGCTTACAACGTGTGCAGTTCCCGGGGCCGGGTCCGTTGCAAGTAGACTCACATTCCTCATGGCAAGGCATGCAAACCTTCTCGCTCGACTTGTACATTCTGTTGGCAGATAAGTTACAAAATTTATCAATTTTAATAAACTGTGACAATAGTTTTGTGAATGTCATATAGTTACATCTTTCTACTGTGGAAATTTCATTAAAAATTCCCGAGTTGGCAACTTACTTCGGCATCTCTTTATGAAATTAGTATCTTGCTTCAGATAAATAACAATTAAGGCTCGGGCACACTGAACGCGATCTGTATCACGACGGGCAGCGATATCTGACCGTTAAACAGTAGCTCCATCAAACAAAGGATGATCTGTCGATGCGAGCTTGTCTTTATCGCTTTGCCGGGCAATACGGTTGTAAAAATTACAGATTTATCGCGCAATAAAATGAGTGAAGAAACTGAATTATTCATTGAAAATCAAATGTTTTGAGGTTATGTTGTTTTAATAAAAAAATACATAAATACTATCTTACTTGTTGAATGTATATTCTTTATTTAAATTAAGAACTATATTGCTCACAAAGATATCACGTCCCATGTGATGTCCACTTATTGCAGACCGCCACGTGAACCTTGGATCGCTGCCCGCTGCGATACAGATTGCGTTCTGTGTGCCTGAGCATTTAGGGTTCAAAATTTGCAGTTAAATTTGCTCAGGCTTTTAAAGTTTCCAACAAAAGGATAAAAGTAACAAACATCCAGGAGGTAGGGGAAAATTATGGAGTTAAGGAGCGTTGTTAGACAATCCTTGTTATATTGATGTAAAAATTCTGGATTTCCCATTTGAATTACTCATACAAACATTATAGGTTTTAAATAACAACAAAGTGCGAATATTCATGGGAAATCTGAGCAAAAAAAATAAATTTGTTCCCAGTAAAGCTAATTCTTATGTATTTTGATGTGCTGAATCTGGATTTGTCGTTGAAAAAGCTGATTAAAATAGAGCAAGTTTGTTGGAAAGCTGAACATTAAACATCAATCATCCACAAAGAAAATAGATTTAATAAACACAATAAAAATCAAAAGTATTGTCGACTGGCTGTCATGGTCACGTTTTTCCTAAGTGTTAATATAGTAATAGTGATTTATTAGATGAAATTCATTTATCCTAAATTATTATCAAGTATTAGTTATAAATTTACTATTAATTTTAGAAAACCAAGTAGAAAACATTTGATAAATATATGAACATACATGAAGAACTCATTTTACAGATAAAATTTGTTTTATGAACTATTTTTACAAACAAATCATGCTTATGATTTAATTCTTGTAATAAGAAGAACCCATCTTATTTTGAGCTGTGTAGTTACACCAGGTACGCAACCCTGCAAAACAACCTTAAGCCAAAATTCCATTTTAGGACTAAATAAGACTTTGAGAATTTGCCCAAATATTGATAAAGAGCTCATGTTAGTTTCTGACATTCCCTTATTTATGATAAATTCTTGACTGCTAGACACTATTATGTAAATATTTTTAGGGTTATATGGTGATAATAATGGTCAAAATTAAATTAATAAATTACCCAGCAACTGCATCACAATCTGCTAGGCACTTGTTCCCGAGTCTATAATTGGCGCAGGACAGACATTGATCGGGACCAGGGCCCCAACACCCATCAGAAGTACACTGCGGATCACACACGAGTCCTTCCTTCACTGTAAACAATTTTAAATAATTAAATGTATTAAACAACTGTAAGTACACAGGGCGGTATATGCAGCCAGTGATTTAATTTTCAAATCTTTATTTTTTAGAAGAATTAACTCGCCAGGATAGAGGATTAGAATCAAATCATTTCATGCTCAAATGCATTCACAATTACGCTAACAGAATTTATATCACGTCATGGTTTTTTAATTCATCTAAAGGAGCCATCGCTTCTGATAAGCGTCATAATAATCTCCAACCAGACATTATTATTTTATACATCATATAAAGATGTATCCCTACTAGGACTTAAATTTACAAAAAGCACTGTAGAATATACAGGACAGTGACATCTTATTTTAATCCTGAGATTTGGACTGCATGTAAATTGGCCAGCTTTTTACACAAGAATGGGAGTTTTTTGGTTCCAATCCCACACTGACATTGCTAAGTTTTAAATTTTATTAAAATTTTATCATCTCAAAATTAATAACACAGATTTTTGTTATTGGTGATCTATAGGATATCACCTTTTTCTACCCAGAATAGAAGTAATCGCTTTCCTTTTTTGAGAGAGAAAAGCGACCACCCCTAGTGGGAATCGAACCCACAACCCTAGAAATGAAGTATTAATGCCTTAAAACTCATGGCCATCGGCCATTTTTCTCGAAATAAATAATAAACATTTGAAAATTTAAGATAACTATTTTTATATATAAAAAAAAGAAGAATTTTAGTTACCGCATTCCTCCTTAGGTTTATTGCTCTGTAAGAGCGTATTGTGCACAGGCTCGTTGAATGGAGATTTCACTTTGGACCAATCAATGTCTTCCGCGAAACAGAGGTGTTTGTTTTCCAGAATGGCCACTGCGCCAGATTTTATTCTCTTCAGTGAACGCAAGCCTAATGACCTGAGGGAGGTTTTAACGATGTAAAGTGATGAAAAGTATTCTGTCAGCTTTCTTCCACCGATTACTTCAAGGTTCCTAAAAATAAGAACAAATAAATAAATTAATATCAATATCATTACACATTAAATAAGGTTTATTAATTTTTGCAACATACGGATCAAAGGCAACATTGGAATATGTAAAGATTTCATAATTATTCTTTATTATTCTTTTCTTGAATGAACCAATTACTAAATATTTTATGTAGTAGGTGATTTAATAATGCAATAATAATAAATATCTTACAAATAAAAGTCTAAGGAAAAGCATATTTGTTCCCGATTTTGTTGAAATATTAAAAAAAAGTATTAATTTCAATATTCAAAACATTTAGCCTTCAGAACATTTTTTAAATAAGTAATTTATAAAACAACGGCTTATATGTCATAAGCATTACAAAATAGTCTTGTAATCTGCAAATTCATGTTTTAAATAAGTACATTCATGTCCAATGCAAATTTTATCACAAATATTTAAAAAAAAAAATCGAATAAAATAAATAATAATTTTTGTAAAATTAAACAATTTAAAAAAGATTTGAAAATATAAGCATAGATTTTTTTTTAATTATAAACATGAAGTCAATAATACACAGTGTAAAATTTAAATTTTATGTGATTTATGTAATGAAGTTGTTCTAATACATATTTATTCTTTATTTTTAGATCAAATTTAGGTTTGTTTTTGGCCAGCTTGATTTTGTGAAATAATGAGGAAAACAATGTAGAAACTTTCTGCACTTATTAATTTTTGGCAGAACGATTTGAGGGACTTTGTCCTATGTTCAATACCTTGTGGTATACCAATAATAACATAAATCATCATTTCATTTTTAAAAACTATGAATTATTTAAAGTTGTAATTAGAAATTAATTTTATAAACTTGAAATATATATTTTTAAAAATGGGGCAAAGTATATGGTGATTTAATGTATTTTATTGAAAATTGGGCTGATCCTCTGATGTTGAAACTTTGGGCAATTTTTTATCTTATTGTGAATAACAGTTTACACTACTCAGAACTTCCTAAACTTTCTAAAATGTCCAATGGGACCTTCGGATCAAGAAGTTTGGAACCCCTTTACGAGACATAAGGAATTTCAAGACTCCAACATTAGATAAATTTATTTCTCATATTTTCACGCTACAAAAACGTCACATACTAGATCAGAAGCAGAATAAAAAGAATGCAGTTGAAATACCAAAAAAACAACAAAAAGAACTAACCTGAAATAGGATAGGTTTGTGAAAGCTGCATGATCGCCTTGAATGTTCACATATTCGGTAACTTCTTTAAGGGTGCTGAAGACTTCTAGTTTATCCGGATGCATCGGAGCGAGCCTAGGGCCGTAGCTATAGTTACTGTAGATCTGCTGGTAGCCCGTGAACGACTGGTCGAGGATTGTCAATGGCCCTTCAATTATAGTACAATCTTTGAATGAGTCTATGTTCCCAGAATGGACAGTTGTCGTTCCTTCGCAAGTCTTGGGGCATGGACCATCACATGGCACGCATTCACCATTCACAGCCTATAAAAAATATATTTTGCATGAGTTAAGACATTCGTTACAACAATAACAAATCAAAAGTAATAGAGTGGTAAATTGACAAATTCATCAAAAATAACTAAATACTGATAACATTTCACACTCTAGAGAGTACTATATATTATCAAGTTTAACATAAGAAATAATTAAACATAAATAAATTTTTGGCACATTTTAATGCGAAAGTTAATGAAAATTGAACAAGTAAAGCACAACTTCTATGGACTAGTCTTCGTAGAGTTTACCAACACACTCTTATCTCATGGAAAGACAAAACAACCCTGAATGCACATATTGTAATATACTGTGGCATGATATATGATTTTGTTCGAATTAAACTAGACTTCTGATTTGAATTTTGAGAAAAAACTTACTTTATATTACTCCTTGGTATAATACAAATATAAAATAATTCGTTAAAATTTGTATTACAACTTTTAACCGATGAATGTATCAGCAATTGCGCTACAGAATGTTATTAAGTATGAGGTTGCTGGCAGAGAAGGAAGATTTTCGGTAAAGTGAAAAATGTCGAATTCCTTCACAACAAATTTTATTTTATGCGCTAAGTGCTTTCAGCAGCTACTGCTATTATCTTCAGAGTTGCTGAAAGCGCTGAGCGCAAAAAATAAAATTTGTTGTGGAGGAATTTGATGTTTTTCATTTTACCGTAAAGTGTTATATTGTGATGCCAAATCTCAATACAATCACAGAATTTTGTCTAATTTTTTAAAATATGTTAAGCCTCTTTATACGTTGAAGTATAAGTATGATAAGTTGGGTGGAATTTGGTTGTTGGTGTTCACTTTATAGACTATCAGTATGTATGCGTTTCATTATAAGGTTTACAAATCTTGGTCTTTATGCATTTTGGCTGAGATAAGCATTATAAACGCAACATAATGACAATGCAAAACGTAGAAACCTCCAGAGCAGCTCTTAAATTACGTTATATGAGTAAATATTTTACAGAATATGACAATGTCTCATGTGTAACCCGTACTGCGGAGGGTTGAGTCATGTGAAATCTAATCTAATCTAAATGAGTAAATGAGGTTAGCCAGTTCCCTAATTTTGGACTATAGAAACCTACTTATAAAACTAATAATTCAGTAATCTTAAAATAATGGGATTGATCTCAAATATGTTAATTACTAAAAATTTAATTTAATTTAATTATGAAAAAATTTTGGACACTATAATAAATTATATTGAGTTTATAGGGAAAATCTGTGCACAAGGATTGGCAACTTTAAAACAAAAACATTTAGACAAAAGTCCAACTCGCAGGAACTGCATCATCTTAGCGCGGTTCCGTTCTTATCTCTAGACTCATTTAAAATGATTAAAATAGAAGCTGTTATTATTTTGGGTCCACATTTCTAGAAAGCATGAAGATTAGATAGTTAGCCGTCGAGGTGATAAGTAAAGATGGAATGGTTGGGATTCGGCTGAAGAAACCTCAATACGATTTTTGTTAAAAAGTCTATATTTAGGACGTTTCAGCTACTCATTGGTAGCCTTCGTCAGCATTGAAAGTGCCGGGAGGCAGAGGAGGACCAAAGTTGACAGTTCCATCTTTACTTTCAAGAAAGGTCTTGTTTACGATCTTACCTGGATAGGCCAACCCGCCCTAGGAAGGACCCCGCTAGGCAGTTGAAAAGCTATATCTTGGAAATCCATATCTCTAAGATTAAATTGTTTTTCTTATTTTTCTTAACCTGATTTATTATCAAATACATTATCCAACTATAAGCAGTTAAAAAATAACAAGGAATAAGAACAGACAAAAAGAACAGTTCGAATAAGCGAAATCAATTACTCTAAAGTTTTAAGCACTTATTTCTCCGATTGACATCGTCTAATCAAAACTTTCATCAGAACCTTTTTTGTAGAGCATTTCGTAAGCTTTCTAATGGTATTCCTCCGTTTACCAAGATTCTCAACCTTTTTCGAGATATTAAGGAAGGTATACAAAGTTACCAAAACTTTTTATGTCTGTTAATAAAATATTTTATTCTAACCCTTCCTTAACTCCAAACGTAACACAAATTTCAACATATTTGTTTTAATGAAAGTAGAACATGCAGAAAATGTTTCAACTGAATCCCATGATTCTAAGTACCCAAACCAAAAACGGTATTCAAAAACTATTTTTCCAATTTTCTCGAAAAACTGTTAAAGCTATCGCCTTGAAAATGGTTTCATTCGTTTTCCTAGCTCAAGAAGCCTATAAAACGAGTGCTTACAAGCTTATGAACTCAAAAACGTAAGCGTTACGATTTTTTTTGCGCGAATTTCGCCCCAAACGCCATCTTCCAGTGGATGGATTTTGCTGGTTAACGAACTTGACCTTTCAAATTGGACGACGGATTTTTGTACCAAATTTCATCAAAATCGGACCATTCGTCTTCTACCTAGAGAGCGAACAGACAAATATATATATATATATATATATATATATATATATATATATATATATATATATATATACATATATATATATATACATATATATATATATATATATATATATATATATATACATATATATATATATATATATATATATATATATATATATATATATATATACTAATTTGAACCACCATCATTTTCGGTCTCTAGGGGTTCTGAAACGCAAAATTTTCTAGTCGGCACTTCTGGATTGCGTCATGAGATCAACCTTATAAGCGGGGTTTCTCCCTATGGGGGAGGGAGGAACCGCGCTAAAAATGGTGATTATTTATCGCAAAGGATTTATATGATTTTCTTATTTTTATATCTTGGTTTCTCATCGCAATGATGTCAATTCTTTGAGTGATATTTTGCCGGATTTTCCTCAGGCTTCATCAGACTTGTGGCATATTCTTCTCGTGAAACAGCAGAAAATATAGTGGCTACAATATGGCGAGGGGAATCCAGCAAAATAGCATCCTAAGAATGGATACCATTGGATAGAGAAGCCGAGAAATCAGAAGAAGACAAGAAACACAGCGAGGGGCCTAAGTTGAAACATTACATGATTTTAATTAAGATGTGCGTATTATGGAGTAGAGCTTACCAAGAGCCAAGAATATCCTTGAAGCATGAACACGGAAAAACAAGATTAAATCAAATTAAATACTAAATACAATTTTGCCATTTGAAGGAATAATAAATTTGCTCACCTTTTTCTTGGGAGGACAGCTTCTAACACAGGCTCCATTGTCCTTAAGAAGGTGTTCAGGGCAGTTCTTGACGCAAGTGGCACCGTAAGCGTATTTACCATTTGGATTAACTTCCCAGGAGTACGTGATGGAATTATATCTCTGCATTGCTGGACACTCCTGGGTACACACTCCTTCATCGTAGAAGTTGCGACAGGCCTATGAAAATAAACAAAAATATATTACTTTGAAATTCTGTTCAGACTGTCAAATAAAAAAAAGATCTTCTGTATACATTTTATTATAAAATATTTTTGTTGTCTGATAAACAAATTAATAACTTTAAGAGCCTAATAGTGCAACAAAACAAATATTATAATTGAAAAACAAAATAAATGGCATACAAAAATTAAATTAAGAAATAGCTTTATTTTTATAACCTTAAATACATAATAATCTTGGATGTATTGCATGATCCTTCTAGTAAATATTTTCAGAACAGTTTGGGCTATCAGAGTAACTTCTGAGATTTAAAGAGCTTGCCTATTTTCTTGGGGATTAGCATGTGTCAATATTTTAATATAGATGAAATTGCAAGGAAATGTAAACGATAATAATGAAATCATTTTTTATTTCTTAATATGAGGCAGGTTACTTGATGTACACATATTATATATATATATATATATATATATATATATATATATATATATATATATACACTAGTTTGATTTTGAGGAAATTTTCACAAAAACATTTTGGAAAAATTGGCCGTTGTTTGACCAGCAGAATCTGCCCACCAGAACAATGTTTTTTTTATTAAAAAAACCTTAGCTCTTTTAATTTTGTGTTAATAGTCTTTCGGGTTAATTTATTATAGTTTTCAGACATTTAGAATTGAATGTCTATTTGCAACACACTTTCAAGGCAATATCCTTAACTGTTTTTGAGAAAACTTGAAAAATCTAGAATTTTGGTTTTGGGTGGTCAAAAAAGATGAAGGAACTTGAATATTTTTTATATGTCTAAATTTATGTTTACTAAAATGTATGACTCTTGGTTTGGAAAAGAGGAAACAAAATTACAGTATAATTAACACTTTCGGCCTTTTGTTATATGTTATTAAATATCTCAAAAATGGTTTGAATCAGATTTCTGTTTATAGAGCGATAAATTACAATTTGCCCTTAAAAGAGTTGAAAAAGCTTACAGAAAAAGTATAGGTGTAAATTTTGATCTTTTCCAATTTCTAAATTGTGACTCGTAAATGTAGTCTGTGACAAAGTCATTAAGCAAAAAAACAACACAATTTTTTTTTTAATTTATATATTATAGGTGCTCCAACACTAGTAATGTTTTTATTCGCTTTATTACTTACTAAGCAGTCGCTTTGCTTGGGGCCAGTGCAGCCACCTGCACAGAAAAGATGACAGCACTCCCGAGGGTTCGGTCCAAAGCAGCGCCCTTGATAGCACTGAGGACTGCAGTTTATTTTCGAAAATTTCTGGCAGTTCTCGGGTCCCTCTGCCCAGCAGCCCTTCGGACAGGACGGGTCGCAAGCTGGGCACTCTCTCTCGGGCTGTGTGAAGTTGTATTTGTACATGTACGTTGCATTCGGGCCTGTGATAATTTCTTCCCAGTTGATTGTTTTGATATGGCACAGGTTGTAATTGTTGAACATCCCTACACTCCCGGCAAGTATATCTGGAAAGAGATTTATTTATTTTAGTTACGCACATCAAATTTGGCAATTTGCACAATATTATTGTTTACAATTATAACAAATTAAATAATAAAAACATAAAAATTCAAACAAAAACAATTTAATGAAATATTACAACAAATTAAATACCAGTAGAAAAACTATAAAATATAGGAAGCTACAAAAAATAAATAAAATAATACAAATTGATAAATTAGCTAAAACAGGTTAAGTGTGTGCACATTAAATTCTGTAGTACGTATAAATGTTATAATTTGTTTAATGTGATGGCTAACATTTGATATTAGTTTGGCCAAGGCCCCAGATATTTGTATAATTCTTCAGTCTTCTGGAACTAGATTTATGAGCTACAACATGTTCAAAAAGATCTGGTCGAAGGGAAAACAAGTGTGGCCTTTATTCCCATGGAATAAGTCCACGAGAAAAATGCACACTTTTACAACCTTATCACTGGGAATTTTTCAATTAAGTTTAAATTCTTTTCAGTCTTAGCTTTGGTTAAGTATTGATAAATATTAAACACTATCTCCATTGTCTGACCACCCAATCCTCAATGATACATAATCAGTTTTTAGTATTTCAAGTTGCTTGTTGTTCATTGAAATGACAATTTGCAAATGGCGGAATACCCCCCCTCAGAAGTTTGCACATGTGCAATTGAACTGAATGTTCTATCGGAACAGGATATAGATTAAATCAAAGTGGCATGCAAAAAATTGTCTGAGTGCAGATGATGTGTATATTTGTTCGCAGCATATCAAGTGCACTGAGTTAGTCCGTGTAAAGTAAGATGTAAATTCAATAGCTATTTTCAATTCTGCAAAAAATAAATAAAATTAAAAAAACAATTGGAGGGCAATTGGTATATAAAAGAATATTTAGTTTGTGCTTTTCCTCACCCCTGAGAGCTGGTAGCTCGAGTGTGTGCATCTTGGAGAGCGTGACAATGAGTGCGAATTCCGGCTTGTAGATGTTCAGCTTGAAGAGAGTTCGACCCCTGATGATCTGGAGTCGAGGCAAGACTATCCGCTTCACATCTACATGAGAGATCAGCACGTGTCCGGTCACTTCCCTGTAAAATGTAACAGTCTTGGTTTAGTCATGGAAAACAAAGATGGTTGGAAGTTCGGAAAGAACATTTACATATTGTAAAATACGAATGCTATTTTATATTAAATGTGCTAAACTTTATAAAGAAGAATTCTTTAATAAGTAAAAATCATATTCTTTTTATAACACAAGAATAAAATGTCTTGATACAGATACAAAAAGATCAATATAAAGATTATAAATTGTAAGGGAGACAGGAGTAAATTGGACCCCTCCCTCTCCGATATATAGTTCATATTGTTGATTTATGAACACATCACACTAGTATTTCTAAAGTAACACAACTAAAAACAAAAACTCAACTGAAAATGTGTCACTCTTGCCTATGTAGGGTGACATAAGTGCCCTCTGGTGTACAAGCTCTGAAGCTAGGGACATACTGTGTTGATGGTTGATAAAGAGATATTTATCAATGTCTTTCATAGTCATAACTGAAAAACACCAATTTTTGAGTTGTGTTACTTCAGAAATACTAGTGTGATATATATTTTGTGTATAATAGAGGGGAAGTCGATTTACCATTGTCTCTCCTATATATTCAAATGTTTTGACACATTTGAAACCTCGGGTCTTTTTGCGAAGACCACATCCAGTTACTTTTGAAGTAGCAGTAGTGATTGTATCAATGATTCAGCGCATGCGCATAACTCCTTTGCCTTCCTGTTGGAGGATTCCGATGACCAATTGCTTTGGTTCTTGTTGAGAGTAAAGTAACCTTCAACAATGAATTAGCTTTTGTGTATGAAAAAGCTCTGTTTATGTTAGTGAGAAAAATGAGTCTTTTACAATTAGTTCGCGATGTTCCTGACAAAGAAAAAGGGATTGGTTTCTTACTCGGAAAAATTAATGGAATGCTATTAATTTTAGCGAGTTGGATAGACTAGAGTCGGTGAAAATAATGTAATTCTATTAATTGCGAGTTGGATTGACTAGGGTTTTGATATCTTCTTGAGCGAGCGGAAACTCATAGCATGCCTAATACCTAATAAATGTAAAATATCCAAAAAAGAGAGAGAAAACGATTAAAATATGGTTGTTCACAAATGACGTTGTTTGTTATCCTTCATAACCTGCAAAACAGTCAACTTTAATGCTTAATAACTTATTTAATAGTTGAGAGAATTGATTTTGATCATATTAACCTTTTTATTAATACATATTGCTTGCCATTATCTAATATGAATTATAACCGTAGATAATGAGTCAAGAAGTAGTAGATAACCAGCAAAGAACCTATAAGCTAATCAGTAAGCTTATCAGCGAGTAACTGTTATAAATCACTACTGCTACTTCAAAAGTAACTGGATGTGGTCTTCGCAAAAATACCCGAAACCTCTTTATGAAGATTACTGTAACAAAGAACACTATTCTACAACATTAGATGTATTTTTTTTCATATTATATATTTTTGCATTCATGACCATGACCCAAAAATATTTTTCCACTAACATTGACCAAAAATGCTATCATTCATTGCAGAAAACTAAAAATCTGCAAGAAATATCATTTATCAGTTCAATTCAACAGCATACATATACATGGTTAGAACTTGATGACATTAAAACAAATTAAGAAGACTGAGCTAGTGTAAAGATATTTGATATTTATTTATTAAGAGTTTCGCAACTTTTGGCGACTGATTAACACTAACAAAAGGTTTGATATTTTATTATCAGGCAATAACTGTCTATGTTTCATGAACAAAATGCTTAAAACGTGTTTAACAACAATTTATTAAGGTGGTTAAAATAAAATAAATAGTTTTTTTAATGTAACTCTTCCTAAAAATGTAACTCATGAGATAAGGTGTAAGAACAAAACTGATAAATCCAAAGATTGTGCCAGCCATTGAGTTAGTATGGCTGACAGCCTAGTTTTCTTTAGGAAGGCTATTAGCGCCAAGAGGTTAGGACTTAAAATTTGCAAAGAAGTAAGACTTTCATACTGCTAAGAGGTTGTCAAAAGTATGTCTTGTCGTGTTTAGAATTCTACAGGACTCTTTGGCAATTCTGTTAGTTTTTTTCTTCATTGAAGATAGTCATAAGTGTAATAAAAATCATGAAACTTATGGTATGTTTTCAGTAATTAAGTCAAGAATTTTTCACAATGAAGAAAAATCTTCTTTGGTTACTTGGCATACTCTGGAGATATGGTCTTCATCATTCTGAATACTAAAGAAAGTAATTCCAGAGTAGGCCAATTTTCCAATGAAGATTTTTTTTCGCTGTGAAAAATCCCTGTCTTAATTATAGAAATCATTTTCAGAACTCACATTTTATGAGTATTCCTTATTTACATAGTGAGTGCTTTTTAAATTATTTTCATGCAATTCTTTTTTGTCTTATTGACCAGGGATGGTTTAATAAGACACAATATTGGAGATGGAGATAGTTAGCCGTTGGAGTGATACGAAGACAAAATATTGTTCATGTATTTTTTCTTTGTCTACTGAAGTACAGCAGTAATAGAATTCTACCTTTCAAGGAAAGGCAGGGACTCCTCTCTTTTAATTAAGTGAAAGTGTGGGGACACTTATACTAAAATAAAAATAAAAAGGCGATCTTGAACATTATAAAGTAGAAAATATATAGGTATTCAACAATAAAAGAATTTTCAGATTTGTTGAATAATAATTTTTGAGCTTCTAGGGAAAACCATCATTTAGATTCAAAACAGTACCTAATACAAAAGTAGAATGTGGCTCATTTTTTTATTATTTTTTTTTATTTATTTATTTTTTTTTTTTTGTATAGTTTACCTGATGTACTGGAGGAAACTCAGATCCAAATGTTCGTCCTGAAGCCAGGTGAGTTCGAGATTCCCGTCCACATAGGTACAGTTGGTATACCTGTCCCTCAAGTTCCTGTAGTGATGCTCCCTGTTGGAGGGCGCTGACATCCGCCCGTTTGTTCCGATGCATACTGTAAACAAACAAAACAAATTGTCTTAAAACACTAATATTTAATAATAACAGTGAACTTGCATATTTTTAATGAGATCAAAATACATGGCCGCTGATATGATAAGGAGTCTAGTTTCGGCCTAGGAAAAAAAAAAAAAAAGTGAGATTTTCGGAAAAATCTATTATTTGGACGTTCTAGCACGGCTCTTTGGCAGTCATCTTAAGCTACAAAATAAATATCCAGAATAAACGAAGAGGACCAGCAAACAATATATTTCTTATCGTTTTGTATGAAAACAAGACAACTTTTATGAAAACAAGAAGCTTTTATTCTTTTCTACATTTTGAATTGATATTGTTGTATGAATAAGATACTTGTGAACATTATATGGAGGGTTCAGAGCACAACTAGACCAAGTCCATTTTTTATATGTTATGTTGTGATGGCATTGAAGAGTATTACTAAAATGGCTCTTTTCAGTGCTACAGGAGACTAAGTCCTAACTTCATTATTTTGCCACTTGTAGCAGTTCTTCCTAGACATCTAGAAGTAATTCTTATTTGTTTAAGCCAAGACCAAGTTGTAACTATTTTATAAACAAGGCTATACATAAATAATATCAGTGATATTTAAAATTAACATCAGTGTTTAAGTTCAAGTCATTTTAAACCTTATACTGGTCAACAGAATTTATACAACGTCTCTGCAATTAAAACCTATAATACTCATTTCCTGAAAACTGTATAACATAGACTTGGTCTAGTTATGCTCTGAACCCTCCATGTGTGCATTAGCCTTAAAGAAAATTTAATGCTGAATACAAGAATGTAATGAAACGTTGAAAAAAAATGTGTACGAGCAGAGAAAATTAGAGTTGTACTACAGAAAACAGGTTTTTTTTTCTAAAGAACCTTTGGAACGGCATATCTCACGAACAGTGTCGAAATACATTTTTTGCCTTGTTTCATTCCCTGGAGTTTTGTCATTAACTTGCGATACACCCTGTATATAAGGGGGGGGGCTGCAGCCCCCCTCCGAAATTTTGTTTTGGTGAGAAGATTTCATGTAAAAAAAGCCCATGACGACGAAAAATGTCTTCTACCTTTACCCTGGTCTACTAGGACCTTAAACCTCACCATTTTACACTAAAATATTTAAAATTTTCCCTATACCTCAAATGCCTAGGTCCTCCCAGCCCCCCCCCCCGAATTTATTTTCTATATACGCCAGTGCTGTATATTACATTATTTTTTTTTGTTGGTGCATCGACTACTAGGGCTATTAGCACCGCAATATATTACATTATTCCTCACGTTTGTTCCTCAGTTGTGGATATTGAAGATACAGCTGCTTCTCTGCCCAGTTACTCAGTACTTAAAAGTAACTATCCTAATTATTGGTAAGTACCCCGTGATCAACAGGTGTTTTGATTGCAGTCAAAAGGTCATGGTGAAGGCGTCGCCGTTTTGAAGTGGTTTCGGCGAAGTAGGACAATGAGCTCGTGTAAGATGGAGGGGTTTTGTTACCTGCTTTTTGCGGAGGTTTCGGACCGTTACAGATTACCTGAGGACCAGGTCTATTGTAGCCGCCTCATTGTTACCTTGGTCTACGCCTCTCCGGTCGCTGGTCTCTCCACACCTTAAACCTCGCATGGAGCTACACATCCGCCTTAAATGTTGCCTTTACAAACAGTCTTGCTGTCAACGCAAGTATAAAAGTTTGATGGGACTTAAGTGCCGTGAAAATTCGACATTTACGCTTATATTTAAATAGTGAGCCTAATGAAATCTACAAGACCGGGTACTGAGCACTAAATATCTTTATTTGATTAAGAAGAGAGATAGTGATGTAGAGAAGTTCCAAACTCATAGACACGGATCGGCAACTGAGTTTGACTGTCTCCGTCGCCAAACCGCAGAAAAATCATAGGTCATGGGTAGCAAGTCCGGCGTAACAGAAACCGACCGTAATCAACGCTTGGTAGGGAAGCAAGACCGAAAGACATATATTTTTTGGTTCCTATCCTCAGCGCTATTGCCATGTATCAGAAAACACGAATAGTCTGGGGAAGTTGGAGAGACATCCAGCGAAATATCTGGCACCGAACAGCAAAGAAGCATACCGCAGGGGAAAGAAGGATAACCGCAAAAAATCAATACCAGAAAACCATATATATATATATATATATATATATATATATATATATATATATATATATATATATATATATTCTTTTTTATCCTAGGAGGCATGGGGTGCATTAATACTTAGTAGTATTAAGCCGGACTCCAGAGGGAGTACTTGGTAACGGGAGGACTTCCTTGCAAGAAGTGCCCCTGAAGAGGTGCGAAGAAAAGATGCACGAAACATGTCGGGCCCAAGAAATAAAGTGGTGTAATAAAGGAAGACTGCTTTAATGACCCCATGCCTCCTAGGATAAAAAAGAATTTTGATATTTTGGGTCATCTATAAGAATAAATAATATATATATATATATATATATATATATATATATATATATATATATATATATAGGTATATATATTAAGGGGTGTGTTCTCAGTTTCCTGGATTAAATTCTTTCGGGAGCTATTGCCAACCGAAAGAATTGTTGCTTTTATTATTATTATTATTATTTTTTTATGTATCTTATCACGGGCGTTCGTTTAAGAATTTTCGAACTATTCTCGCAGTATCGAGCAGAACCGCTTGTTGCGCGTCTTTAATCAGTTCTTCCGATATTTTCAAGTATTTCGTAGCTGTAACTGTGGTCTTTGGGATGAGTCCATTAGCCGATATAATAATAGCTGTTAGCCTTGCGGAATCTAACTTATACAGATCTTTCAACTCTATGGCCAAGTCCTGGTATTTTCGAAGCTTCTCGGCATAAGATTTCCGAATATTCTCATCATTCGGGACAGCGATATCAATAATATCAGCTCTCTTATTCCCTTTATCAATGATAAGAATATCCGGTTTATTGTGATGGACAGTTCGGGCCGTCAACATCGCTTCGTCCCAATTCACTTTTATTGTGCCTTTCTCTAGAAGTACATATATTATTATTAATATAATATATTTTCTAGAAGTATATATATTATTATTAATATACTATTTTCAATATTATTATTCCATTAATTATCAATGGGTCGACATTAGACCTTTTAACAATTTATTTTTATCCCACACTGATGTCACTCGTGAATTTCACTCAAATTTCAGAGGTTTGGAAATTGGCCCGTTTTGCTACAAGGTACAGAAAATAAGATAGGTATATACAGTTAAGAAAGTAATAAATAAATTGTATAATAAGCCCAAAACTTAACGTCTGTTGGAGAAATACGTCCAACAAATTTCTACAACGTAATCCAGATTAATAAATTTGAAACTCTATTTGTTGTTTTGAATCTGTTTTAGAAATAAGTTTTCTCTTCGATTACCCACGTCAAAACGCCATTGAATATAGTAAAAGAGGTTCGCTCTATGATGTTAAGCGCAGAGTTCACCGAAGAACAGTTACAAGTCTGCGGGCTCTCTTTGTTAATGGATCTGAAAAAAAAAAAAAAAAAAAAAAAACTAAATGAAACATCGACATTTCTTGATCTTTTATTCCGGATTCCGGATCGAGTCGACGTGGAAGTTAAGTTAACCTTGAGATTTGGGCCCTGTTTTGTAAAAAAGTGGCAATGACATTTAGATCTCTTATTAAAACGTCATGAAGTTTCTATTTATTCTGCACATACCTTCGTGAAGAAATCGTGATTTTTTTTCCTGGTAAGGACTTGTTACATAAGAGAACGAAGGTCAAACAGTTCAATACGAACACAGAGGACCTGTATGTAAATGTCCTCCATTGAACTGCATCTGAGTCAGGAGAGTACGAAAGGGGTCCCACATTCTGAGAAGGTAGTTTTGAAAAGTCATAATCAAGGTTGTAAAATGGAGAAATTTGGAGCGAAGACACGAGAACCGGTGTGTGACGAGTTTATTACGTAAGTCCCCCCTTGCCGAGCAGAGCTCCTACAGGTGTGGGAGGCGAGCTATCTTTCCAGGGTCCCGGGATGATGGGTGTGTGGGAAGTCTGTGCTTACTACATCTCTGAGTGTAGGGGTGTATTCTGAATGGTGGTCGCAAGATGGTAAATATACACGAGCTTTCTAAGCCAACCTGGGGTCTTTTTGCGAAGACCAAATCCAGTTTCTTGTGAAGTATCTGTAGTGATTATAACAGTGATTCAGCGCACGCGCATAACTCATTAGCTTTTATATTGGCTATTCCTATGGGCGATTCTACTGGTTGGTGCTGGTAGCAAAGTAACCTTTCACTCTCAAGTCAATTCAACTCGCAAAAATTAATAGAAATATATTAATTTTAGCGAGTTGGATTGACTAGAGTTTTGATATATTCTGGAGCGAGCGGAAACGCATAGCACGTATGCCCATAATGCGAAACAAATATAAAATATAATTGTGGTGTAGAATCACCGGAAAAAAATCGGCGAGGAGCCCCCTAAACTTCACAATTACCATTGATATTTATAATATTAACCTTTTTATATATAAATATATTCTGCTTATTTTAATTTATGTTTTACAAGCCTAAAACTATTACTTACAAATACAATTTATCTAAGGGTTAGTTAGAAACCATATTATATAAATATAGTAGTCAAAAAATGTTACTTTTAGTAGTAATTGCAGTGATTTTAAATACTTTTCATTACTATATTAACTTTTGATTACTATAACCAAAATAGTAATCTTTTGATTATTATAGAATATGGTTTCTAACCTTAGATAACCTGTAAAGAAGAAAATAGAAAATGTGCAAAGAACCTATAAGCTAATCCGTAAGTACCAAAATCATTGTTTAAAATCACGACAGATACTTCAAAGTAGCTGGAAGTGAATAGGAATGGGTTACATTCACTATTCGACAATTAACTCTCATTCTACTATGCAGTTGTTACTTGTCATATCTTGTAAACTGTCCAACAAGTGTTTAGTGACAGGTTCACGGACGGAGCGTAGTGAACGCACTTGTGAGTACTTGTCACTTGTCAAAATGCCTGCTTAGTGAGAGGGACAAGCATTATTGACAAGTAATAAGCTTGTGTAATCAAGTCACTAGTGACGTCTTAACACTTAGAAGTAGTCAATGAATGGTGTAGAGAAAATGTAAAATTTTTGAAAATTCTTTATTTCAAATGTTTCGGTATCCTCTTTGGGTGGATTGTTCAGCTAAAAATGACAAATATAAAATAGCACAAATATAAAATAGAATACATAGAATAGTTAGATTTCGGTAAGAAAAGACAGTCAGATTTTAGAAAAAAATCTATAAAACATAGAAATTCCAACCAGCTAAAAAATAAATATGCAGAATTAACGAAGAGAATATTCAAAACAGTAAAAAATATATATTATATAATGGAAATAGGTCATACAATTTTTGTTTGTGTGCTTATTAAGTAAAAAAATATTTTTGAGCAAATAAACAGTAGTTTTGCACAGACTTTAGTTGGCAGCAAACAAAATTATCGGAGGAACTAAGCATAATGGCACAAATACTTAAGCAGAGAGATAACAATATTTTTAATTAGTTAAAATAAATAAAATGGTGGCCTAGGTGATGGATGAAGCCCCGAGTTACCAGTTAGGCAATCATGAGATATGGTATCTGTAAGTAGAAGGATTGCCAGGAATATATAACTAGACACAAGGGGTGTATATAAATTATCAGAAACTTAAAATAAGAATTAAATATAAAATTTGGAAGATTCTACCTCCCAAAAAAATCCCGGTTCCCTTTTTTGATCGATGGACGTTGATAAAAAGGTATCGCCCTGAAAGTGTTTTCATTCAATTCCTAACGTAGAAATACTTCAAAAGGGCATTTTTGAACCTATTTAGGGCTAGTAAGCCTATTAAGAGTGGGCCATTACCTGAAAACCAAAACTTAAATAAGAATCAGGGGAATTCCGTCTGTCCAATGATTATGGACTCTGGATACAGTGGGTCCACAGACAGAAGGGTTCTAAACCCACCTGGTAGCGCTGAAATGCTTGTGTTGAAACAGGTCTCTAAGTTATTAAACATAGGATTTGGTTTTTCCAACTAGCTTTCTGACAACTTATACTTTAATAAAATATCCCTAGAATTTAAGCAAAAATATGTTGAGGAAAGAACATTCTTAGTTGTGTTTTTTTTTTTGGGGGGGGGGATCCAACCGTTCTTTTTTTTCTTAATATATTCTCTTCTACAAACATTACCAAAATTTATATATTTTAGTTTAGATGAATGCCAAAGGGTGCCAAAATATTACTGAGCCGAATCTGTCACTTTGGAGTACCCAAAACGTATCCGAAAACTATTTTTTGACAATTGTTACATATACCACCTTCCTACTAGTTTTATCTAGGCGCATGGTAGTGCGCCAGGCCATGTTCCAGCCTACGCACATTTTGTGTATATCAAACGAAGTGTTTGAGGCGACTTTTACCCTCCATAACTTTGAACCAGGTAAAGATAAACTTATGAAATTGCGCACAGGTGTACGAAAAGGTGTGAGTACAATTAGAAAGTTTCATAATAGTATATTGAAGCGTTTCTGAGATATAGGCGATGGAAAATCGGAATTTATAGGACTCACTCACCAAAATTATCCGTCAGTTTCCGAAAAGCTAGTGACATGAAATTTTGCAGGATGATAATAGACATTTGGGTGTCATTAAAGGCGAAAAAAAAGAGCTCTGGAAAAATTGTAAGCGCAAACGTTTATTTAGACAAATGTGGAACTTGACCAGGAAAAAAGTTTATTGGACCATAGCAAACTTATGGAACGTCGAAATTTTTCATGAGCACTTCCGGATTGTCAATATCGTACAGTGATCCATTGAGTTGGCGAACCTTAGAGATAAGGGCTCAAATCACACATGGTTCGTTAAAAGAGGCCTCTGCGTGGAAATTGGTGGTTAGAAAAAATTGCCACCTTTACATAACCCATTGCTGATAGCAACCAAATAAATCTACAAGTTTTTCTACAGCCCTCTTCAAGTATCGCCATTTGGATTTGAAAAATTACGTGGCAACGATAAACCCATCTCCTGATGCCCTTTAGAGAGCAGCTTCGGAATTTGTGAGGATCGAAAAAGGAAATAAAAAATATATATTCTCGATGAAATGGGTTTCGTGTCGAAAGGCCATTTTCCCGCCGGTTGATGTGGAATCGGGCGAAGAAGGCGGGGAATCGTGATGATTCCAGCCCGCCTTCCCCGAAATCATTAGCCCTCTACCCCGCGGGGAGTATGGGGAGGGGAAAAATCGTGACGAGTCCGAATTACCTCTTCTCCCCACCCCTTCGACCGAACGTATACCCATTCCACTCTCCGACCAAACGTATACCTTCTATCTCCTACTCACACTCACACACGCATTCCCCACTCAAGGCTCTCGCTCTATCACCTGGAAATAAAAGGTTATTTCCCATTTGGGGAGAATGCCTCTCAGATGGAATATAAAACCACTCGGAAGAAGAAAAAAAAAAAAAAAGGACTCTCGCAATGATCATTGATCTTCGAGTCAGTCGAGTGGAGCAGATGAAAATAATTAGCTTTTTGTTAGCAGATAAATATGGGAGCAATCAGACAATTTATAAGACGTTCAAGCGTAGACCAGAAACCTCTGTTCAATCCCAGGTTGTTATATTAAAATTCTTTTACAGAATCAAACATACTGAGAGTACATTCAAATAACAACAAAAAACCGACTGGCATGCGTCATCCTAGCACGTTTCCAGGACGGTATTTTTTTTTTTTTTTAATGCCATGCAAATAGTGGTGGTGAGTGTTAAGGCGTGAGCACTTAACACTCCGTGCCAAGGGTCGTGGGTTCAATTCCCATTAGGTGTGGTGGCCTTTCTTTGGAAAAACGAAAATGCATCAGCCCTATCGTAGCTAGAAAATAATTATAATGGACGTCAAAATTTTAATAAATAAATAGTTAGTCCTGATAAGAAATCAAGGAATATCAGGTAATAAATACATACCAGTCAGATTTTTGGCAGGAGTTTTAAGCGCGTCCCTCGCTCCCTCCATAGAAAGGAAACCCGCTTATGAGGTTAAACTGGCAAATCAAGATGGTTCTTCGAGGTATGTTGACATCATAGCGTTCACAAGAATACGAAAGCAGTATAACCTACCATTAGATATGGAACAAATGATCCGATACAGGCAGAGTCAATTGATAAGGGAAAAGGCCGTATATACAAAATTACTTACATACGAAGAAACATTTTAATAAAGGTTTGGAAGAAGTAACTATATTGTACAAGACCTGTGGTTCATGGGCGCAAATAAGGGGAGTTGGCTAAAACTCTTCCAAGATCTAAATAGTTAGTATTCCATAAACCAGAAATGGTCTCAGCCCCCCTAAATTTTCCCAGTCCCCTCCGCAATTATTTCCTATATACGCCCATGCTGTGGTTTGGCACAAGAGGAACGATACCAAAAGTCACTAGTGACTTCCTGGAAACACTGGGACTTGATAGTAATAAGCTAGCTGTCCTCGCGGAATCAATTTATCTCAGCTATCACATATATGGGAGCTGAACAGCTGCTAATTATTCTTTCGGAAATCATTATGTTTTACAAATCATCTTGCCAATTCGATACAAACAAAATATACATACTCCCCTAAAAATTTACTTAAAAAATTATGTTTAAAGATAGACTTACTACATTTCTTTTTCTTTTCCTCCCTAAAATAAATTAGCTGACATTCCCAAAATTAATGAAACGAATTTTCGAAAGAATTATTAGCAGGCTGTGTATACAGTAGCCAAATTTATTTCGGCGGCTTTCTTTATTTACCACGAATAAAGCTTTTCTCTTTTCCTTCAACTTATGATTCAGGTAATTTTGTATTGTGGTTAAGCTAAGAAATGTACTCAGGTATATATGCGGGTTTTGCTAGGCGGATGTTTTAAAATGTATTTTGGTCCATTAATAACATATATATTATTATTCTGCATTTTGCTTAGGTTTTTACTTTAAGTATTTTCTTGTTGTTTTTAATTTTAAAGCAATGATCAGTAAGTCTAATTAAAAATGTCGCCATACATAGTTACGAGTACTAGGTTAGTTACATAATCACTTTTGTATTTGAAAGGTGTTTCACAGCTGTTGCTCACATGTGTTTGTTCCTTTGATGTTTGGCATTTTCTGTTATGAATTAATGCCGCGGATATTAGAAGTTTAGGAAATATTTATTTGTAAGAATATAATTATCTTTTATTCGTCTACGAAAATTTTTTTATTTTTAACTATCTGTCTATATTTCTTTCTGACAAGAATTGATTGCAAGTGATCCGTGAATCAAATAGCTTTAGAAAAAAATTAAATATACATTAAAATAAAAAAAATAAAATAATGTTTCTATATGTGAAATATCACTTGATTTTTTTTTTTTTTTTTTTTTTTTTTTTTTTTTTTTTTTTTTTAACGGCGCATCTACATCTTGGCCATTAGCGCCGGGCTATCTATAGGTTGCCACCATTTTTTTACAATGCCAACAGCACGTGGTCGGTCACCCATTCAGGTACTGACCACGCCCGACGTTGCTTAACTTCGGTGATCTACGGGAACCGGTGTATTCAACGTGGCTATGGCCGTTGGCAAATATTATTATTATTTAAATATTAACATCCACTATCGTTAACTAAGAATTTTGGGTCGGGTTATGTATAGGTTACCACCCTTTTCTATCCAGGATAGGGCTGATGCCTTTTCTTTTTTTTTCTAAAGAAAAGCCACCACCCCATAGTGGGAAACGAACCCACCACCAGTGGGCACGGAGTGTAAAGTGCTCGCACCTTAACACTCACGGCCACCGGGCCTCCCTTATTGGAAATAGCTGTTTAATATAAATAATGTATAGTTCAAGACTATTCTCTGTTTCATCATAAAAATTATATCCTGTTTTATTGTCATCCCCACGCAAGAACCCACATGATCGTAAAGCTCTTAATGCAGGTAATCATAAGCAATGACTCAGAAGTATAAAAGTACATCGGGGGCTGCTAAAACTAACATTTATATATATATATATATATATATATATATATATATATATATATATATATATATATATATATTGTTATAAGGTGTATAACAATTGGGCTAATAACGCCGGACTATCTATAGGTTGCCACCCTTTTATAATGCCAAAGGCACGTAGACAGTCACTATTTCGGGTACAGTGCTGCCTGACATCTCTAACCATCCCTAACTTTTACTTATAATTGAAGAAAATTTCTTTATATTATTGTGTTTACATTTAATCATTAGTTTGCTATGAGGTACACCTTATTTCTTAGAAGGAGAACAAAAAAATGCGCTCCAATGTCGCATTTACAATTTAGCTTGAAGTGTGAGTCAGGTATGCCACAATTCCGGACCTTCTCACTCATATGATTCTCACGATATATATATATATATATATATATATATATATATATATATATATATACACGTTTATATGTAGGAATATCAATAGTCTGCGTGCCTAGTAGATGGGATCGATGATGATCACATTTAAAAAAATGCTACAATGGGTGATTTCGGGATGTGCCAAATTTATTTATTATTTATTTTTTTTGAATTTGTGATATTATAATTTAATTTTCAGTTCCAATTAGAAAAAAAAATCAGTAAATCCACCACCATTTGATGAGCAATCTACATTTAAAATTCTTTCGAAGAAAATCTAATTATATATCGCAAAAAAGAAGGACAAATACAAATAGCTTTAAATTTTATTGTTCCAAAATCATCCTTTATTCATCTTTTAGGTTAATTAAACAAAAGTGTTTATTCGTTTCAAAGAGAGTAAAATAAACGAAGGAATATAATTGTGTCTATTATTCGAAGTGCCTATTGATTCTCATTGTTTGTGTAACCTTTTGGTAGTGTCCTTGTAGCTTTTTCTTTATCCTATTCAGACGGGACAAAACGTTTCTCTTGAATGTTATCTATATACAATAGCACAAAATAACAAAATACGCCTGCGCTCGTGTTATTTGTTTTGCGATGTGAGCTGTACGATAATAGACTCGAACAATAATGTACAAGGCGGCTTGTAAGTTTAGTGGGCTTTTGTGAGATAGAGCGAGTGAGTGTGTGTTTTGTAGCTATGGGTGTATATGTGTGAGAGAGATGGAGAGAGAGAGAGAGAGAGTGTGTGTTTGTGGGCAGAGGTGTATGTGTGTGAGAGAGAAAAAGAGAGTGAGTGTGTGTTTGGTCTTCATGGGTGTATGTGTGAGAGAGAAAGAGAGGGATGGAGAGAGAGTGAGGCAGACGATCCTATCTTTGAGAAGAGAGGAATGTGGAGAGAGGGCCTGACCCCATGGCTCTCTCTACCTGGATCGGTGGGATACCTGCGCCATCCAAGCTCTGATAACAAGGACTGATAACGGTCAGCCAGCATGGTTGTATCTCTTAGATACATGGACCTCCAAACACGGGTCGATTGTTGTCTGGCGCAAGCTATGGGTCCGGCAATGGAAGCAAACGGATTGAAATAGGCAGCGGTTAAGCTAAGCGAGGATACATTGGGAATAGAGATTCTGCTAACTAGGTAATAAGAATTATTTGTATTTGATAAGAAGTAAAGGAATGGTTAGGATTCGGGTAAGAGAAAACCTCCACATTTTCAACAATAAAATCTACATTTCGAAAAACTGGATATAAAAATATACATTTTCTAAAACTCTGACGTTAACGGTAACGTAACTATTCTGTGCAAGCATTCACCACATTCAATTACACAAGATTCATGCATGTCATTAAAAATTGTGATAGATGTAAAGAGCAAATCGCTTTGATTACACAGGCCTGTGACCCAAAAAGTACACCTGTTTTTTTGTTAGTTTTTCATGGATTTTTGCATGCTGAAACCGAACAACAACACACGTCTAATTTTTTTACCAAAACTGTTTTTTTTGTTAATATCTATCTCTCGAGTTGTTATTCTGCGTTCTGTCTCAAATTCGGTAGTTACTGCGAGGTTGGCAATCGAATGAGTTGTGTAGGTCTTTGCACTTTCATACTTAAGATATGAGTCCCAGGAAAACCAACAAACCAGGAACCAAATACAAAATGAAAGAGTTGTTAGGGGTGAAGGGGTGCGGGATAACATTGAAAAAGTGTAAGGTGTAAGCATGCCGAAAATCGTGGCATAACAAGTAGTCATTTTGATTTTCTGAAAAGTAAGGGTTCCTTCCTGAATACATTATATCTACATTTTTGTGTTTTTTATGTGCTTACCCCTCATATTTTACAAGAAAACTGGATGGGTGGACACTTTGGACTTTGAAGGAAACCCCACCAAGGACCCCTTAGTTTTGTAGGTGAAATTGTGGAACAGCTTAGGATATTTAGTTGTAAGATGTTTTAGGTGACTGAAACCATTAGTGACACAAATGAATACCTTTTGATTCTCCTGAAAATAACGAACAATGTACTCAGTTTTTTTCGGAAGAGCGAAGGAGCACTGCAAGTGCTGAACACCTGAGAGTAGTTCCAATGTATTTTTTTTAAACAGCATTTCACTCCAACTTCTGCAAGAAAACTGGATGCGGTGGACAAGAAAGGTGGCCACTTTTAGATTCAGCACACCAAAATACACAAACTTCAGCTAAAAGATTCCAACTGATCAAAAAAGTTTTTTTTTGTTTTTTTTTAGACCGGTGTTATTCAAGATGATATATGATCAACAAAGGGACGTCCTACAAAGACTGTTCACCTTTCTCTGATTGGTCTTTAGAACTTTAGAAGGTCTACTGGTCACTTTTGAATTAAGGGCAATTCACCTGAATCATTAATTACATTTAAGGAGAATCTAGATCAATTAGTGAGTAAGAAACCTTGGTAAGTATTTATCACCAATACTTAGGACTGTGAGAGAAATCCCACCAAGGACCCCTTTGTTTTGTAGGTGAATGTGAAATTGTGTAAACAGGTTTGGATGTTTAGTGGCCAGGTGTTTTAGGTATCTTAAGCTATTAGTGACACAAATGAATGCCTTTTTGATGCTCTTGAAAATAATGAACAACGTTTGCACAGCCTTTTCGGAAGAGATACTGCATGTGCTGAACACCTGAGCGTACTTTAAATGTAATTTTTTTGAAAGAGGCTTTTACTAAAGTTTTTATTTCACTCTTCATTGTTCAGGTGTAAATTTATTGGAAAAAATGGAGGAAACCAGGGTAATTCCATGCAGTTTTAGATAAAGTTGTAAATATAATTCGGGGTTGTTAAAATAATTATGAACATTCCACGTCCTCTCCGCGACTTAGAGGTGACCATTAATTAAGCCGGAAAGTTTTGAGAGTCAAAAATGTTTCTATAAAATAAGATATAAATTAAAAACATAAATATATATTTGAATTAATTCTGTTTCTTTTTATATGTGTATATGTAGATGTGTTCATACGTATGTGTATGTGCACGCCTGATGTTGTGTGTTTATATGTTCATGTTGTTGTTCATACAATATATATTCCTAAGAACTAAAGGAATAGTTGGGATTCGGCTAACAGACAACGTTAGATTTTCAAAAAAATCCGTATTTCGAGTGTTTCGAAGTGCTCTTGGCCCACGTCAAAATGAAGAAGGGACTTCAACGTTCTTCTGCATGTTTATGCAAAAAAAAAAACAAAAAAAACATGATTTCATTAAAAGACATGATGTTTTGGCTTATCTTGTTATGTATCAACATTTGTGAAATCATGGTAATTGGAAGTTGGCCATAACTAAAGCATTGTACATTTTCTATAGAAGTTTAGGCGTAAATTACACCTCAGACTCAGTTTCAGAAGTTTTGAGTTCGTTCATTTTTCATATTTAGAAAATTTTCATTCAGAATTCTCCATATTTGTGATAAATTTTTAAGAATTATTTCTATTTATTTTGGAGCTATTACACAGATCTCCACACGTTATTCTGAATATGATGTGAAGATGTCGAGTAAAAATAACGGAAACATTTTTTTTGGGGCGTTCAGGTTGCTAAAAATTATTGTTATTACTGTTTAATTAAAAGTATTTATGTCGCATTAAAAATATCCAAAATAGAACACTCTGATGCTTGGAGGGACAAAGTAAAGAATATAATATATACAAGTATATATAAGATAGCCAAGAAAGTGTAATGGCAGGCCAATCCAACAAAAAGCTCAAGTTTATATATAGAAGGAATTAAAAGGAAAAGTAGCATATTAGAAGGTATGCTGGATTGTAAGGCTGGAAGCGGAAGGACAGGTTGGCAGGAAAGGGGTGGCGCTGAGGAAGCACAGAAAAAAAAGTGAAACTTTTAATCCGGTTTGAAAATACCTAAATCTAATCGGCAGTCGGTTGCTAATGTTCTGCACTGGTGCAAGGTGTTTAGCACTTGACAGATGTTTGCTTAATAAACTACAACAATGGACAAGGGTATAAATATTGGTAATAAATTCTATGGGGGGGCTTAGAGCATTTGGGGGTTATTGAATACTAACAATCAAGTACTTGGAATAGTTAGCCAACTAAAACGGTTTTACACCCAAAACAAATTATTTTTTTCTGAACTAAGTGATCTTATTTAAGTTATTTTTAAGGTTTTTCTTGCAATATTTTTACTATTAAATCAAAATTTGGGGGGGGGGGGCTACAGCCCTCTCAGCCCCGCTTATATACGTCAATGACAATAGATGGTGTTATCTTTAGTATATTTAAAAAATATATTTTATAATGAGATGAAGATAGTCAACCTGAAGTCATTACGGCTATACAATTAAGACGAAAACTTTAGATAATCACCATGACGGATAGTACATTGTAAAGTGTACAATGTGGACACTTTACAAACCCCCAGGCATAATCCACTCTGTAAAACCAAGAAAACTGGTAAGAATGTCATCCATAGATTGATTGACCAGCTGTGTTGACCCGTTATTTTGGGGAGCCTCGTTTTAATTATAATGAAGTGTTTTTTCTTTCTTCTTTTGTAATTTCCTATATTCATTTTTTAGCTGAAAAAGGCCACCAAAGAGCATGGGCGTATATAGAAAATAATTTCGGAGGGGGCTGGGAAAATTTCGGGGGGGGGGCTGAGACCACTTCCGGTGTATGGAATACTAACAATTTAGATCTTGGAAGGGTTTTAGCCAACTTAAACGCTATTACACCCAAAAAAGAATATGTTTTATGAACTAAATGATCTTATTTAATTTATTTTTAAGGGTTTTATGAAATTTTTTCCGACAAATATACGCCCATGCCAAAGAGAATGCCGAAACGTTCGAAATAAATTTGTTTTCGAAAATCAGTCGTTTTATCTTAGTTAACCCAATTCATTCCTTGAATTTTGTAAATAATTTGCTTCCAGAGTTATGTTAATATATGATACTGTACTACTTATTAAATACATGAAAACTTCAATTTCCGTCTTTTGATCTGACGCAGGAACAGGATACAGTCCCCATAGTGGGAGATAGCGCTCCTCGCGGCGCCTTTGCGAACCTACGTCTGGCCGGCTAATTCCAATGAAAGAGAGTTTAAAGTAAACCCTCCTTTCCAATCGACCGATTTACTTCATTTTTACAACACTTCTTTCTCACGAGATGCCCATGACGTATATCGCGTTTCGTTACACTACAGCAGAAATTACGACCGGTATGAGTATATTAGTACTTTTAGGTCCGGAGTAACCCCCCCCCCCCTCATAATAACCCGATTTAGTTTATTTTTATAACCCATTTTTCTCTGTTGATTACCACCACGAATACCGAGTTTCATTGAAATGTAACAAAAATTACGGCTGGTAGTGGCAAATTGGTAACGTGGGTCCGGAGTAAACCCTCCTTCCTAATAAACCGATTTAGTTTATTTTTACAACGTAAGTCTCTCTTTAGATCAACATAACGAAAACCGAGTTTCGTTGAAATATAACAAAAACTACGGCTGGCAGGGTCCAATTAGTGTTTTGGGTTCGGGGTAAACCCCCCCTCCCGGTGGACCGATTTTGGTGGTTAACGAACTCGCTCAATCGTTTGCTAATTGAACGCTATATACCACGTTTCGTGAAGAAAAAACAAAAACTCTGGCCGCTATCGTGTTAACAGACATATATATATATATATATATATATATATATATATATATATATATCCGAAGGAAAGTAGCTATTGAGGCTGCACTCATGACGGAATTTTTAAAAAATGTCTTCAAATCTTTATCGATCCTACCTAGTAGACACCGAAAATGACCTCCGTTAAAATTTATATATATATATATATATATATATATATATATATATATATATCGGTTCATTAGAAGGGGGGATTTACTTCGGACCCACAATACCAATTCGCCACTAACAGTCGTGCTTTTTGTTATATTTCGACGAAACGTGGCATTCGTAGTGGTAATATAGAGAGAAAAGTGACATGTAAAAATAAACTAAATCGGTTGATTAGAGGGGGGGGGGTTTACTTCAGACCCACAATACCAATTCGCCACTAGCAGCTTCCATTTTTGTTATATTTCGACGAAACTCGGTATTTGTAGTGGTAATCTATAGATACAAATGTGTTGTAAAAATAAACTAAATCGGTTCATTAGGAGGGGGGGGGGGTTACTCTGGACCCAAATTACTAATATACTCGTACCAGTCGTAATTTTTGCTGTATTGTAAGGAAACGCGGTATACGTCGTGGGTAACTCATGGGAAAGAAGTGTTGTAAAAATGAGCTAAATCGGTCAATCGGAAAGGGGGGTTTACTTTGTAATATATTTCAATAGAATAGCCCGCTTGACGTAGGTTCGCAAGGCCGCCGCAAGCAGCGCTATCTCCCACTAGAGGGACTGTATCCTGTTCCTGCGTCAGATCAAAAGACGAAAATATGAAGTTTTTTGTATTTATTAAGTAATGTAGTAGATAATACATAAAACATAAACATAACTCTGGAAGCAAATTAATTACAAAATTAATAATTGAAGAGTTACTCATTACAAAATTAAAAGAGAGCTATTCAGGTTTTTATTTTATTTATGTCGGATATTTTAAGCAAATTGTTCTGGAATGCAGTCTACAATTCTGATGAAAGTGCTTAGTTATGCAGCTCCTGCGTGACGGACTTTCTTATACTGCACGTTAATCTTATCCCATGTTAAAATCTAAGAAAAAAGTAATACGTTTTCTACTTATACCTAAATTACGTTAATCTTATCTTAAAATAAAAAAAAAAAAAAAAAATATTAAACTATATAATTTTTTTTTTTTTGCACATATACGTACATGTACGTTAATCTTATCCTATTTTAAAATCTAAAAAAAGTAATACATTTTCTACTTATACCTAAATTACGTTAATCTTATCTTAAAATTTAAAAAACAAAAAAATATTAAACTATATATATATATATATATATATATATATATATATATATATATTTGTACTTAAGAGAATCTATAAGGCACAGGAATATCGGTATTTTATTTTTTTATAAACATACATTACACATACAATAGTAGCCAGAGCAGGGTAGAAATAGTAATAGCAAGGCTGGGAATAGGCCGTAACCGCAATGCTTACGAATACTAAGCATACATTATATATACAATAGTAGCCAGTGCAGGGAAGAAATAGTAATAGCAAGACTGGGAATAGGCCATAACCGCAATGCTCACGAATACTAAACATACATTATATATACAATAGTAGCCAGTGCAGGGAAGACATAGTAATAGCAAGACTGGGAATAGGCCATAACCGCAATGCTCACGAATACTAAACATACATTATATATACAATAGTAGCCAGTGCAGGGAAGAAATAGTAATAGCAAGACTGGGAATAGGCCATAACCGCAATGCTTACGAATACTAAACATACATTATATATACAATAGTAGCCAGTGCAGGGAAGAAATAGTAATAGCAAGACTGGGAATAGGCCATAACCGCAATGCTCACGAATACTAAACAACCAACGTGTCAGGTCTGCTATGGAGACCTAACTGTTAAACGTGCACTAACCGATTGCCTAATTGAAAGGTTATGAATATTCCACAGGACATTACACGCAAACTTACTGACAGCAGTCGTCTCATATTGACAATATAATTACAGATTTACCAAATATAAGCATAATCGACAAAATATGAATGACAGCTCATATTTCTTTTATCTCGGAATCAAATAAGTTTCTGTTTATTTATTTAAAATTTCATTCTATTTTACATGTTTTTTTTTTATTTATAATTATTATTTTTTTGGATTCTATGTTATTGACGTGGTAAATTAGAAGTACATATTATATCGCTTAGCCGCAGACTTGGTATTCATTGTCATTACTTTTTCTCAGGATTTGCATTTCACCTAAATAGCTAGACAATAAAAGAAGAAAAAGAATACAAAAGTAAACAAAATAAATATGTACAATTATAAAGCCTAAAACCTACAAAAATTAATTCCCAGAAAACTTATTTATGGGCATCTAAGGAAAAAAATAATTATTTGTACCAATAAAATAATAAATGAATAAGAAGAAAGACAGCAATTATAAACAATAATTAAAAAGTTATAAATTAAAGAACTTCTGATAGGCTGGCCTCTCCAATAAGGCAGGAAGATTTGTTTTTCCCAATCACTGACCTATATTTTTCCAGGCCTTGGCTTCACAATACAACGGCTCTCACAAATAAAAATACTTGCAATGAAAATTAATATTTCTAATTAAATCATATATTATTTTAATTTAAAGAAATCGAGCAATGAATGGTCAATATATAATTACACTAATGATTTTGGCATAACCAGGTTGTTTATATAAACCTCTTATTACAAAGTATTCCATCATAGATGCACCATGAAGAATTGATTTCATCTGCACATTTAAATCTTATATTAAAAGACTTTTTTGTAAATTACAGTTAACTCTCTGAAGAGAACGCTTCAACGAACGAAAATGACGCCAACCTCTTTTAAAAATATCAGAGTTATCCAAATAGTAATGAAATGCACAAATCGTGAGCAGAAAAAGCGTCTGCATTCATAATACCCTTTGAAACCAAAATATTGACTTCAAGTCTCAATGTTCAGCTCTTCCAATGAAACTATTGGTGAAGATAGTGTGATTGGAGAAGCTGAGAATCGAAATTACAGAATAATATACTTTGGTTTTAAAGGGAAAGAAATCTCATTTTCTAACCAAAAAATATTCAACAAGCTGATGAATGAGTGGTTGTAGAATCATGGATGACATATCAATGAAAAGCAAAATTTTTTTCGCAGTAAACGGAGTATAACCGAACGTATGCACGAAGATAACCAAATTCCTCCAACCCTAGATTTTCCGCCCAGAATGATAGGAACATAAAGATTTCACAACCCGTTTTCCCACAATGAGAAATTCGCAAAAGTTTAGGTTTTGTATAAACTTCAGTAAACTTCGAAAAGCTTCAGAAGGCAAAGTGTTGGTTCCATTAGACACTTGACCTGCCAAGCTGTAAAATTAAGTCCAATAGACTATTTAAACATAACGCGCCATCCATGCGGGTACCTTAATTTAAGGTACATGCAGGTTGGGTGGTTGGTTCGCTCTGTCTTCAATTCCCACCAATTATTTTTTAACTTAAAAATCTATCAATATTCGTTAGTTTATCCAACATTTTTTTTTTTTTGTCATCTTCTTCCAAATGATTCATCCGAGTTTTTTAATTCCTAGTATTTTTGAGCCAATTAAGTATTATCTGTGCCACTTTAAGTTGCTTAATCAACAAATAAAGTTAGCGCTTAATTTTTCTATTATTCAACAATTTTCCCATATAAACCTATATTAGAATCTTAATATTGGTGGCAAGAGAGTTACAATGGCCACATCTACAGGTCACAAAGAGGCCACAAAACATTTTAGTTGACTTTTTTAATTAAATGGTACAAAAAATAAATATATAACGGCTGGAATACAAATTTGGGATAGAACCTTACAAATGATAAATTGAATTTCTACTGCAACTTTCCGGACTTCGCTGTCTTTTAGGCTTAATACTTCCTTATAATAATACTTAGGCTTAATAATAAAAGTCGGATTGTTCTAACCATCTTATCTGAAAATAAGGTTCCACAATTTAATAACTTTGGTTTCATAAGTGCTTTGTCGACCGAATACAACATAAAGGTCAACTGTGAATTTGTTAATGGTTCCTATCAAACGCACGTTTCGTGAGAACTTTGTTGGGAAGCTGTTTAACCCAGTGGTGGATCCCAGAGGTCATCCAAATGCAACTCATTTTTGTTGTACATTTTATTAATTTTCTGAGGATTCTGATATTTTTGGCGTCACATTTTACATTAAAACGTATTAAAAAATTCTCTTTGGAGCATATTGATAAAACAGCACAACAGATTCTTTATATGTACATATGCAGACCCCAATAAATTCTTGTTAGTGTACCCTTAATGGAAAAGAACCATTTTAACTCACTTTTTCCCTTGACGAACTCGAAGCTTTTTTCGTGCTGCTGCTGTTGTAGATGTAGCGTCGTGTTTATGGATTGCTGCTGCGTCGGAGGTAGCGCCGAAACAGCAAGAACAGCGAGTAGTCCTAGAATTGCAAGGGCAGGCAGCCCGATAGGACGACAGCAGAGGGCTACCATCCCTAGCGCCCATTGCTCAGGGCATCAACTTGGCCCCGCCTCTTTCTGGAACCAAAAAATAATAACACAATAAGTAAGTAAGAAAAATAAATACAGAAAAGCATACAAAAAAACGACATAAACTAATAATATAATTGAATTTAAAACACTGGTCACGCAGAAGGAGCATTGTTAACCTTATTCCTCAGAAATGTGGTAGTATGCACTGCTTTCCAGAATAATTTACTTAAAATAACCTACAGTATTTTTTAAGTGACACAACTCAAAAATCCTTGTTTTTTCAGTTATGACTATGAAAGATATAGTAAATATCTCTTTATCAACCATCAAAACTGTATGTACCTACCTTCGGAGATTGTAAACCATAGAACACTTGTGTCAGTCTTCCTGTCTTAATGCTATTCCCCATACAAAGGCAAGAGTGACACATTTTCAGTTGAGTTTTATTTTGAGTTGTGTCACTTTAGAAATACTAGTGCGATACCTAACTTCAAAATAAATATGAATAGTTTTGAACTTTTATATTTATAATAAACAACTAAATCAATTAATAATTTTTATTTAATTTTTTTCCGGAGTAAATCCAATTTTTAATGGACCTATTTTGATTTTTCTTTAATAAACATGTTCCTAATTGGTGGGGCTTCATGTCTACCGAGTTTAGTGGCAAGGAATTATAAATAACTACCGGTACGGACATGGTAATAATTTGGTACCGCAGTACCCCCCCCCCTCTATAATGGACCGATTTAGTACATTTTTACAAGAGTCTTTTTATGCTCTTGACGTATCCTGATTTTTGTTGCAATTTACCAAAAATTGCGACCGGTATTGACGCATTAGTCATTTGTGACCGAAGTAAACAGATTTTGCTATTAAAAGAACTCGTTCAATCACTTAATATGGAAATTATATATATCAAGGCGAAAACATTTTACGCACTGCGGAAGAAAATGTGTACGCTTAAGATTTTGTTTATGGTCAAGATTTTTACTCTCTTAAATACATTTAAATTGATGAAAATGCCCTAACTTACCCATTCGTACTTACTAGACAGGAAAGAAATACCCACTTGTCGAATATGCAACAGAACTCTAACCGTCAAACATATACTAACTGATTGTAGACAACGTAGCAAAAGTACCATTCCTTACAACTTACATGACTTACTGACGGAAGGTGGTGCATACATACAATCACTACTAACACATTTAGAACATGAAAACAAGTATTTTTTAGGCAAATATTATATATTTTTATTTCCTTTTTGTTTTTATGCAATACAAAGGTATATTTTTTTTTTTCAGGACAATTGACCAACAATTTTAGATCTGACCAAAACTAATTGCCTTTGATTCTGTTGTTTTAATGTGTTCGTCGCCTCCGTTGTGGGACAATCAATAAATAAATAAATTTATGAATATCTAAATCTTGAAAATGTAAAAGTTTTGAAAAGACTTACGAGAGAAATATTTCTTTCCCTGAGCATGCAGAACGTGACTCCGCCCGGCATCCATAAGCCCCTACTTGACAACACCTCGAAAATCACGCACATCCTTAAGTAAACACCTCTACCGCGGAATTAACTATCCCAAGAGGGTACAGTAATGGCCTAACCTTTCCCAGGAAATTCCATCCTGGAAACGGGTAATTCCGTGCAGAATGCCCCCGGGGCGCGACCTATAGGCGCAGATAGTAAATAGCCGGCCAGTTATTGCTGCTAATAACACATCCCTGAGCTCTGTGGTTTGGAGGGGTTCCGAAGATCCAGGAGATAACCACCAGGCCGAGTCGGGATTCTTCAATCACCCACGACTCAACAGGAAAAAAAAAATCAAGATTAGGATAAGCACTGTGAGGTCTCTAACAGGATTGCTGGTACAAAAGCGTTCCAACGAATAGATGAAAGAAACAACATAGAAAACGCTATTGAAAGTGCAGCATATTATAAACGAAGGGTCTGTGCGAAGACCACATCCAGTTACTTTGAAGTATCTGTCGTGATTTTGGTACTTACTGATTAGCTTAAAGGTTCGTTGCAGATTATCTATTACTTCTTCACATGTTATCTGAGGTTAGAAACCGTATTATACATATAAATATATAGTAATCAAAAGTATTTAAAATCTCTGCAAACAATACTAAAAATAATGTTTTTTGACTACTATATTCAGGGCCGCCACATCTCAGAGCCGGGCCCTTAACCAGATCACAGCCAGGCCCCCACTTTTCAGGGCCAGAATGAAAATTCTAGTACTTTGCTATAGGACTTTGGGCATTTTAAAATTATTTTCATCTTGAGTTTTGAGCAAAATGAGAATTAAAGCCGACAATCGGTACTGCAAAGGTCACTTTCGGTACTTTTTTTCCAATTAGCGAGGATCGGCCCGGGCCCCCACGGTGCCCGGGCCCGGGACAACTGTACCCGGTTGTCCCCCCATGTGGCGGCCCTGACTATATTTATATAATGTGGTTTATAACTAACCGTTAGATAATCTGCATTTGTAAGTAATACTTTTAGGCTTGTAAAACATACATGAAAATAAGAAGAATATATTTCAGCAAGCAATATTTAATAATAAAAATGTTAATATTATAAAAATCAATGGTAATTGTGAAGTTTAAGGGCCTCCTCACCGATTTTTGTTGTCCGGTGGCTCTATAATATATTTATATTTATTTCGCAATATGGGCATACGTGCTACGCGTTTCCGCTCGCTCGAGAAGATATCAAAACTGTAGACAATTCTATTAATTTTGCGAGTTGGATTTACTCGAGTGTTGAATGTTACTTTACTACCAGCAACAACCAATAGAAACACTAATGTGTTATGCGCATGCGCTGAATCACTGTTGTAATCACTAGAGATACTTTACTGGATCTTTAGGGTAACTGGATGTGCTTTTCGCAAACAGACCCTGAACGAATTATTGAGTAAGGCAACGGCTCTACAAATTGGCCGGACTATAAAATTTGCCCGAAAGTGTTTGAACCACATATTCTGCCCTTCGTCTATGCTAGGTCTTCCAACGATGCATTTCGACTTATAGAAATGTAAGTAAACTCCAAACAACGAATTAAAAATACGAGTATTTATTAAAAGTCAAGAAACGTTTGGGCGTCGACTAACAGAAAAAGTCAGATTTTCAAAAAAATTTATATTTCTAACGTTTCGGCATGCTGTTTGGCAGTTTTCTTAAGCAATAAATGCCTAGGTGTAGGAGGAAGGCGCCGATAAGTTTTTGGTGAAAATGGTAAGTGTTGAAAACACAGTTCTCCATGCAGTCTGCCAAGGAGTAAACCAGTGTCGAAAATATATATTTTCCTGGGCACCTCACTGTTTTCTTAGCTGATTTCCAATTATTCCTTGATATATCATCTGGATAGCTAACTACAATATCTCAATCTGTAAAAAGTTTTTTTTTTTTTTTTTTTTTTTTTTTTTTTTTTTTTTTTTTATTTTTTTTTTTTACGAATCCACATAAAGCGAGATTAAATAATTTATAAGATAATGACAAAAATTAAAGGATTAAAAACTTTCTTTGAAGTTAGTAAATCCCATCAGTTCTACGTCCTATTTTCATTTTTTTTAAAATGGAGCCGAAAATGTATTGTAATTTGGGGCTATAAAACGACAGAGGGAGCTTAACACTTTTTCCACATAAAAAATTAATACGTTACAGGAAGGAATCTCGCAATAATAGACAGGAATGAGTATTCCTGTATGTTTTTTTTAATTACCTCAAAAACGTGGTAAGTGCAAGGTAAAAGTTCGAAAGTATATTAAATTTTCTACAAAAACGTTTTAAAAGGACCACCTTAGTGGTAGGCAATGTTGCTTGAAGTTTTGTGAGTGTTGGTTTAGTTCCATTGTAGTCAAACCATTATGATTTCCTATTCAAAACCTTTCAAATCTCACCAGTGATAAGCAATACATATATGATATATGTCGATATATCATCACTTTTCCTTAAAGTTGGATAGTTTCTTGGACAAATGGGCTTACGACGTCACATTCAGAACAAAGAAGGATATTGTACAGGCTATACTGAGCAAGATTAGCACATGCCTTATTATCGCGTGGGCGATGGAGGCCAACCCAGAAGGATTTATAGCGTTATTGTGCTGTTTAACAAGGCAATGCAGTACTGACATAGTGCAGTTTGCACTCTGACATTCTCACACAGTGTCTGCGAGATATCTTCTATTGAAGGAATATATATATATATGGTTTCGATAATCCAACTCGCAAAAATTAATATAATTCTATTAATTTTAGAGAGTTGGATTGACTAGAGTTTTGATATCTTCTTGAGCTAGCGAAGCGAGCGGAAAAACATAGTAATTATGCCCATAATGCGAAATAAATATAAAATATACAAACGTTGTACACCGTTTAAAACGTGCCACCGGATAAAAAAATCCGTGAGGATGACCCTAAACTTCACAATTACCATTGATTTTTACGATATTAACCTTTTTATTAATAAATATTGCTCGCTGAAATATGTTCTCCTTATTTTAATTTATGCTTTACAAACCTAAAAGTATTACTTATAAATACAGGTTATCTAAGTGGTAGTTGGAAACCATATTATATATAAATATAGTATATATATAAATGTAGTAGTAAAAAAAAGTTACTTTTAGTAGTGATTGCAGTGATTTTAAATACTTTTCATTGCTATATTAACTTTTGATTACAATATTTATATAATATTTTAATTTAATTTTAACGTCCATTTATTATTAACTACGAATTTTAGGACGGGTTATCTATAGGTTACCACCCTTTTCCAGCCAGGACAGGGGTGAAGCCTTTTCTTTTTTCTTTATATAATATGGTTTCTAACCTTGGATAGCCTGTACAATACAATATTTTCCGGGCTGTCCTCCTCAGGGGAGCGCACCGCTGCCTTGCGACCTAATGTGCTACCCGTTAGAGATTGGATGTGGTCTTCGCAAAAAATATATATCCAAGGTTGTACAAATAGGTATATTGCCCACGTAGGGCAATATTTTGCCCAAAACCCCTGCGGTTCCTTCGAGCAATCATACATCATGTGTGGCTGGCAAGTGTCCTTTATTCCCTTGCCAATCACTGAGGATGTATGTTATCCAGATAGGACGACATCCGGCGAAATATAGCACTATCGACAGGAACAACAACGTCTTGTGTTATGGAGAGCCTAAATTCCGGCGCGAACAAAAGATTTTATCTCGTTTCGTCTTTTGAGGGACAGAATTGTGGCCCTTGGTGTCCCAATGTCCACACATCTTTTAATAGGTATTTGCAAAGGGTAAAATCAGGCGGAAAACCGATCCAGGTAATTCGCCATCAATGCATCCTTGTTTAAAATAAGAGAATAATCCTGACTTATAGATAGGATGTGTCGCAATGGCGAACAGGATTCTGAGAAGCTCCAACGCTCCTGCCAAGTTCTAAGTAAGAGAAGATAACTAAAAGTTAGCAAACAGGTCTGACGTAACTCTCCTTGGCGAGAAGGTTAAATACACCCCACGATCTCGGCCTCCGGGTATTTTTATATAATTTCTAGTCACGTTTGCTGACGAGAAGTTAGCCAGCTTCTTTCTATGTTATATTTACAGAAATACAGCTTGGACAAAAAATGAAACTGAAGTAAGCATATATGTCCAATAAAGTATAACGATTGTCTGCAGGGAAATAGGTTCGCCTAACAGTAACTGCTTCATCTAAGCCTGTTTGTATATAAAGCTTATCCTGGTGCAACTTAGAGAGCTTAGAACAGAAACCCTAAATATTTCTCCATTAATAGAACGTAACAAACACTTTTTTTTTCTTTAGCGTGGAAAACCTTTTCTCCCTCTTTCCATATGAAGGAAACCTGCTTATAAGGCGAACTCAAGACACAATCCGGAATTGCCTTACACAAAATTTCACGACTCAGAACCCATAGAATACGATCATAACGAGCGCTCGAATTAATATATATTTGTCTATTCGCTCTCTTAAAAATGGTCTGATTTTGATAAAATGTGGTACAAAAATCTTTCGTCTAATTGAAAGGTAAAATTCGTTAACCAGCAGAATCCATGTGCTCGCTTTTATTATTCATCATGATCAATAAAAAAAAAAAAAAAAAATTGAATTTATTGTGTATTTCTTAAGTAGTGTAGTACCTGGCATACACAACACTTGGGATTAAATCATCAGTCCCGTAACAGGCCACGAGGGCCCAGAGGGGCAGATACTGCAGAGGTATCTGATTCATGACCATACGGCACACTAGGGATATAGTGTGGTTAGTACTATGCTCCGGCCGCCTGATTTTCCCCTTGCTGCTTAGGCTACTAGAGTCATTAGCACCAAGGTACCCATTATTAAAATAATTAAAGGCTGGGTTGGCCTAGGGACGGTCAGGGAGGCCGAATTCAACCCATGAACGAAGAAGCTAGAAGGAAAAATCGTTAGTGCTTGCTCGGGATTTGAACTCAGGTCCTCCAGCATATGAGTCCGGTGCTCTACCACTGAGCTAACCTTTCCCCCCCCCCCCACTTGGGATAAAAAAATAATAATTAAGTCAGCAGTTTATTAAAGATATTAAGGAACAGAACTATTAATTTTTTTTTATTATTTATTAAGGTTTTTTTCGGCGAATTCTTCAGGGGTGCAATGCACACTACTTACGTTCTGATCGATGTGCTTCGTTATGGAGCTCCGGCGAGACGGAATGTTTGGTATATTTCATAGAGCGTTAAATTTATTTTACAGAAGAAGTTAGATTTACCGATTCAACCAAGATTGCAGTAGTTATTTAAAACTAAAATATTACTTACGAATCGTTGGTTAAAATTGTTTCATCAAGGAAACGCAGTAAGTTGACGCAAACGCTGCAATTCGGTCAATACTTTTCAGAGTTATTTCTGTGTTCTGTTCATTCCGCATAAATGCATTGCGTTAACTAGTTCAATATAGATTTCAAGCTTTTTAAATCAACCTTATGTCAAGGAAAACAAAAATAAAGTTATACAATACCCTAATAAGACCCATACTTACTTACGCGGCTGAAACATGGGACGATTACTACCACCGTGGCAAATTCGTTAAGGGACTCCGAGAGGAAGATCCTGAGAAAAATATTTGGCGCCTTGCGTGATGGAACAACCCAAGCATGGAGGGTTAGAACCAATAAGGAGTTATACGAATTATTCAGCCATAGCGAAATGGTAAGCTCCATAAAATCACGACGGATCGAAAGGTTGGGGCATGTGCTTAGAATGCCAGACTAGAGTATACAAAAAAATATGCTCCAAGGAAGAATTTATGGTGTCAGAGAAAGAGGAAGGCCGAGACAAAGATGGTTGGAGGACTTGGAAGACGACTTCAGGCGCTTGAACTGGAAGGAAACGGCTAAGGGCTGAGACATCTGGAAGGCTATTGTTCAGGAAGCCAAGGTCCGTCTCGGGTTGTAGAGCTAACGAAGAAGATGAAGTTAAGTATAGATTATTCTGAAACTATCAAATGGGGTAGGATCATTATGAGATATTTCTACCGTTAGGAGGTTATCGAACGACGGGTCATCGGCTAAAGAGTTCGTAGCGAATCAGAAACTGCGCCGTTTGGCCGGCAATGGGACAATTAAAAAATAACTCCTATAACTGCATTAACGGGTGATTAAATTCTCTGCGAAGTAGCATTAACAGGGTAAGAGGTGTCGTAAAAATATTATTAAATAGAAATGGCTTCTCTCCTTGGGAAAATGATTATAAATACAATTTCATTCTCCATTCCCTTTAATTGTATTTAATTCTGAGTGGATATGAATGCTGGCAATAGAGAAGGCCATTACCACTCGAGAGAGGCGTAATGGAGTCTTGCATTAGGAATCCCACCCCACTCTACAATTTAATGGCTTCAACAATTATACCTGGCAGCATTGGCTCAGGCCCTTCTCCAGACAACTCCAGGCTACCATCATAACACCGACTTACTCAGCAGTGCTGTCTCTGCCCCGTCTCCACACATAACTCCAGCTACCATAATATTATCAACGTGTCCACCAGTGCAGTGTCTGGTCCGTCTCCAGACATAACTCCAGCTACCATGATGTCATCAACGTATATCAAAGTGCTGCCTCTGACCTGTCTTCAGAGATAACTCCCGCTACCATAATATTATCAATGTGTCCACCAGTACTGTCTCTGGCCCGTCTTCAGACATAACTCCAGCTACCATAATATCATCAACGTGTCCACCAGTGCTGTCTCTGGCCCGTCTTCAGACATAACTCCAGCTACCATAATATCAACGTGTCCACCAGTGCTGAGACTCTGACCTGTCTCCAGACATAACTCCAGCTACCATTACATCATCAACGTGTCCACCAGTACTTTTTCTAGCCCGTCTCTAGACATAACTCCAGCTACCATAATATCATCAACGTGTCCACCAGTGCTTTCTCTGACCCGTCTCCAGACATAACTCCAGCTACCATAATATCAACGTGTCCACCAGTGCTGAGACTCTGACCTGTCTCCAGACATAACTCCAGCTACCATAATAACATCAACGTGTCCACCAGTACTTTTTCTGGCCCGTCTCTAGACATAACTCCAGCTACCATAATATCATCAACCTATCCAGCAGTGCTGTCTCTGGTCCGTCTTCAGGCATAACTCCAGCCACCGCAATATAATTAATGTATCCAGAAATACTGTCTCTGGTCTGTCCCCAGACATAACTCCAGCTACTATAATATCATCAACGTGTCCACCAGAGCAGACTCTGGTCCTTCCCCAGACATAAATCCAGCTACCATAATGTCATCAACGTATCCAGCAGTTCTGTCTCAAGTGCTTCTCCAGATATACCTCCAGGCTACCATCATAACATCAACTTACTCAGCAGTCCTAGCTCAGGCATTTTACCAGACAAAACTCGAGCTACCATAATCTCGTCAGCATAACAAGCACTGCTAGGCACTTTTCCGAAGGTACTCAAAATCCCGCTACCAACATATTATCATTGTACCTGGCAATGCAGGATCTAATATTTATCCGAGAACAGGCTCTTCTCAGAGAATAAGACAATACTCCAGTCACTATAATATCTTCGAGTTATCTGGCAGTACTTGCTATACTACCTCTTGGATACCAAGCCAAACAATTATCAAATAATCGGTCTTCTATAAGTGGTAGATACAATTCCCGCTACAATCAAAATCGACAACCTAAGGAGTCAAAGACTAAAATGAGATACTGAGAGGCAAACGTATCTCCTAAACATCATATAATAGTAATCTAGTGGAACTGACCGACTAACAAATATAAATCCATTTATTTCCATTGCTTGTAGCAGTGGTCCAGACTCTTCTGAGAGGCAGTTATAACTCCAGCAAACATGAACCAACATTTCTGGCGGTATTGTCTTAAATCCTTCTCCGGAGGGCAACCGTCATGTTGATATTGATATTACTCCGAGTTCTCATAGTAATATCAAGATATCTGGCAGAGTATGTTCTAGTCTTCACTTACTCAAGTCATATCGGACTTTTTTAACAATACCTAGTGTCTCTTTGCATTGGTATGCTGACATGTCAACTAATCAGTCCGGGATCGTGCAAGCAGACCTTCCCGTGAGGCATGGACAAATACGAGCTTAGTTATCGGCAAAATATCTTAGTCCAAATGGTCCTTGTACGGATGCTATATGATCTGGATATGACATGGTTCTTGTCGAGTCCATGTACATTCAGCGTTCTTGACCGTCTATTGAATGATTGAGACTTCTCGTGATCTTTGGGATTTATAGAGAGAATTCCTTAACTCGAAGCCTCTGGCCTGCTGGAATCACCTCGGACCCATCGAGCTGGATGATAGAATGCCAGCAGCTCCAGAGGTATCTGGTAATCTGCCTGCATGGTTCTGTTCGTGCATCGGCTCTGGCGCACGATCGAGAGGAGTTCGTGCGAGAGTGTAATTGGGCTGGCCACGAACACCCGCCGTGCACGGATTCCGTGACCCTCTCGCATCGTGAACTATTCACAACTTTTTATTGATGCTTTTTCTTTTTTCCGTCTTTCTTCCATATTGGATAGAACTCATCCTTGGAGCAAGATTGAATGTAGTGAGAAAGCGATTTATGCCTTTTACTATTTTTCCACTGGGACCTTGAGAGCATCACAATCAAACACTTACATCAGCTGGTTGGAAGAAAATTATACAGCTGGCAATAGGTATCGTGAAATTCGCGTAAATACTTCAAAAATAACTTTTTTCTTTATCAATAAGCGTTGCTTCATTAGTTTAAATGAGTTTCATGTAGTGATGCGAAGCCTGTCGGGTTCAGAAAACAACCCGAAAACCGCGTTAAAAACTGGGTTCGGCTCCCTGCCAGGGAAGATGGTTTATCTATTGTTATTTATTTATTAAATGTTCCACTTCTTGGTAAATTATAGAAAGGGTGCCTTCTTGACTTGAACTTGGTTAATATTGTTATATGTGAAAATGTCATAAGCGTTCAAGTAATGGATGGATCGTAGATAATACTAATATGATGTTCTTAAACCAACAGCACTCAAATAAGGGTTCAGAGCCCTCTGTTCTTGAGGTAGGTCTGTGCAGCATTTCTTTACTGGCTTTCGTAACGGGTTGAGGCGTATAGTTTGGGATGTTAAGTTTGTTCCATCGCTTGACAGTCCGTCAGTAAATGTTTGACTATAAGTTCGGTGTCAAATATGGCGCATGTTGATCTAGTACAACTTATCCGTCAGACCAGAACTATTTCTTCACGTTTGTATTATTGGTGACTGAATGGTCATTTATCGTTTGTCCTTTTAATTCCTCTAATTGTCTTGTCAGTTAGTTAGGCCAATGAGTAGTACTAATGAATTTTTTGGCGCTGCGGTCTAAATATAATGGTTTAAAAATAATTTCACGAGGGCTTAACTGTTCAGGTATGGTTCTTTCCTGGTTTAGTATATTTTGCTAATAAGGAGGAAGTTATAAACAGTGATTTTTCACGTACTGCTATTTATTGCAGAAGAAAGCGTATTTTATTGATAATGAAGCGTTATAATCCAAGCAAAAAATAGAGGGAATAGATTATCAGACAGTTCCTGATAATAGGAACAGGTGGATATCACATGACGAGTGGTTTGTTTGTTTTCCTCTTGTTGCTTGCAATATTGTTCTTCTCTTTGTAAAATATTTACTGGTTTTTCATTTCTTTTCTTCTGTATTTGATGAGGTAATCGATTAAAACGTTCAACCCATAGCGAATGCGTCATCTGCGGGCTTCAATCAAATTCCAGTTGTGATTCGAAAAGCTAAGAATAGGAAGTTTCAATATTTCGCTTTAAGGTATATTCTTTTTTTTTTTCAATGCATTTTGATATAGGCTATTATTGCTCCCTCCCCCCACCGACCTTCTCCACCGAAATAATTAACTCGTTTCGCCGGCAAACAAATTGAAAAACCAACTTACACTCAAATGTACAAGAAAAAAAGAGATTTCAGACACTTAAATGTCCACAATGCACAGAAAGTTGACAGTATGGCTAACTCAAAGCGGAAATACTTCACGCCACCTCCTACTGGACTTTTTTAATTCATAAGTAAAGATCTAAAAACACGAAATAAAAATAATCTGCTGCCAACGGCCATAGCCACGTTGAGTGCACCGGTTCACATATTATTATTATCATTCAAATATTACATGCTTGTTTCTATATTTTAGGGAAATGTATGTCTGAAATTTGAGTGAACTGCAGGAGTGAGATCAGGATGGTATAGACATGATTCTAAAAAGGCCTAAAGTTAAAGACAAATATTCTTTTCCTCGCTTTGCGGAAGGCATTGGCCTTTTTAACAATTAATGTTTATCTCACCCTGATGTAAATAGTGCAGTTCACTCAAATTTCAGAGGTTTTGACATTGGCCCTTTTCCAAGGTACAGATATAGTCTATGGCCTAATATCAGAATCTCATCTGGAAGATTTTGAAGGTACTCAAGAGAAGATTTGTCAATCTCAAGAATTTGCACAAAGAGTCTATAGAAGATACGCGAGGCATCAAGGTACACACAATATTGACTCGCCGAAACCAATCAACATCAGCCTAGGAGCACACAAACTATTGACCTTGAGGCCAACAGCGCGCTCCTTCGCCTTTGCTCGAAACTATTGACATCATTCGTCGTACAATAATTCGAAGTTCATGTACATAAGATGGTGTTAACTTCAGAAACTATAATAATGAGCGCAGTAAAATAATTAGACAATTTTGGTACTCCTTTGAATTTAATTTGCTTTAAAGAATGGGACCATTTGATTAAAAAACATACTAATTCAAGGCTGCATTGTGCATCTCATTAGTCCATCGTATGATATTTTTAATTATTATAGGCAGCTTCTGATGGCAATGATTTTACAGAAGTATAAGTAGTTTTAATTTACTCTAATGTGCACAGTAACATGGTTATCGTAAACTATAGTCGAAATGGTTATCTTTCTCGGTTATGATTTTATTCTGCCGGATGTATGGAATTCAGCTTTAATTTTATACTTTTCTTTGGAAAAAATAGTTCTTAGAGAAAATCAAAATTGAAACTGTGATGTTTTTGTTGAACTATTTTAAAAGAAAACAGTTATAGACCAATAGCTCTACTTTCTTGCTTTTTGTAAGTTATTATTCGAAACTTTAAAAGGCATAAGTATTCTTTATTGGAGATGTCTTTTGAGATAGAAACTATACGGTTTCTTTGGTAAGATGCAAATGGTTACTCGTTGAGGTGATATGAATGGTTCATAATTTGTACTTTTCTGTACGTTTTCTGTATGTATGTATGTTCTTGCTGCTTTTGCTTTCGAGGAAAATGCGAAAAATAAACAGTTGACTGTTTCTTCATGCCATCTAATAGTTGTTTTTGGTCTTCTCGTATGCCCTAGGCATCCATTGCTGATGAAGACTGCCAAAGTGCATGCCGAAACGTCCAAATTATAGATTTGTGCGGAAACCTGACTGCGTTTCTTAGGTTCAACTCATTTTTTTTTCATAAATTAATCTATAGTTTCTTTGTTATCTCTCTTATAAAGTACAATACTTGCAATATAGTACACAATAATACTTCCTACTATACAATATAATAACATCAGCTAACGGAAAATGCCACTTTAATGTTTACAGTTCTGTTTAGTAATTATGCCGAAGCTACGAAAAAGTTGAACTTCTTTCGACTATTCCGAATATTTTGAGTAGAATTATCAATCAAGCCTGGTCGATTGTTCTCTTTTCGGTAAAGCAGAAACTCTGCCAATTAACATGTATGATTCAATAAATAAACTCCATATTTTGGCAGAATGACAAAGAATCGTTCTATTTTTAGTAGTTATTGGTTTTGAAGAGAACGGTCTCTACATCCATAAATTTAAATTGATTAGGTTTTCCCAATGTTTTAGTCTACATAATGAGTCAATAACTCAAGAAATGTTTCATAGAAATGGATATTTACTGATATTTCATTCGAAAGAAAATCGTTGACTCATAAAATTATGTCATCATTATTTATTGAATCATTATTTTTTGAAGATCTTTTGTAAAGCGCTTCCTTTCTCCCTACACAAAAGACATGGGCAGATTTTGACTTCCTGAATATCATGTTAAGCATCTCAAAAGCGATTGAGGTGGAAGATGACTATTGGATTAATTTTCCTCCAACTTAATCACATTTTCTCAACCAAAAAATATCCACACCTAAATTACGAGAGAAATCTTAAAACAGTGGTTTTAAGTGTGTGATGCATAGATTTTGATTGCAATTATGGCTTTTCCTTATAAAAGTTTTTAGGAGTAAAATGAGTCGTCATAAAAAAATTAGGAGAGTTTGTCTTCATGTATTGATTGTATTTTACGTCTGTAATACTTTTTTTCTAAGGAAAAATAAAGGGAACGGGTTATATCTTTCTATAAAAGGTCAGCAAAAAAATGTTTGCCAGCTGCATTGAATCTTTTAGTATGATTTGATATTTTTTGGAGTGCTGAATCCAAAAATGACCGCAATCCTTGTCCATCACGTACAGTTTTCTTGCAAAATATAAGGGGTGGGTACATAAAAAACTCAAAAATGAAGAAGAAAAAGTATTGTACTATGAATTGTATTCAGCAATGCATCCTGATTTTTCTGAAATTGGATGTTTTACCACCCAAAACATCCAATTTCAGAATTTTGGGGGGGGTCATTCAGGGGCTCATCATTCATAAGACTAAATTTAAAAGTGAACAAAACCCTATTAAATTCATAAGATTACAACCTGGAAGGAACTACCAAATTTAGGTTTGTTTGACGCTGAATATAACAGCACTGCTAAAAACTACGGACGTGAATGAAGTCTTCACATCAGTGAAGACGTGAGGGAATCTTTTTGGTATTTTTTTTTTTTTTTTTTTTTGTTTCAGCATCCAAAGGAAACAGTCAAACAGAAATCAAATATATATTTTTTTTGTCGCTGATCTGTATAGTGGAAACGGTCACTTTTGATTCATTTGGACATTTTTAGCGCCAAAAATCTTGGATTTTCCACTGGCGAGGGGGGTAGGGGTACTTCTTTCCAAAAAGCACTTAAATTTGTTTATACATTTAAGTTTCTAGCAAAAAAATCAAACAGTTTGAAAAGCTACCACGCTAACATGACATATTTTCTGCGAATTTCACTTTTTCATGACTTTTGAAACCACCTTTAATCATGGTTTTTGTTTCTCTATGAGTAAAGTATGTCCATAGAGCCAATATTTTAGTTTTATGCCCATATGTTTTACTTAAACTTCTATTTTTATGTTGAGTCTCGGCACATTGATGCTTATTTCAAATAGCACATCTTATTATTGTAGAAATTACTTGGCAATCATGCTGCTGTAGATTGGGAGTTACTGTATTATGAAGTCACAAAGCTACAATATTATTGAGTAATAGATGTTAGGTTATTTTGTATCAGCAGAGTAAAACAAAGAAAAATTATTTATGCTAGAGAAGGACTAGGAATGAAATTCCTAAGTTTTTCCTGAATGTATAATCAAATAATGCATATATATTTGTTAAACATTAAAACACGTAATTAATAACCGTACCATTATTTAAAATACTTCCCTCAACGAAATTATATTTCATAAAAATTTAAAACTGGATGGAGAGAAAGTCCACTAGTAAGGGTCGTGCGAAAACAACTTCTGCCTGAATATAATATAAACATTAATTTTTATAAATTGATCGTACAAAATTTAAAAATCTTGGCAAATTTAATGAAACCTATCACTGAGTGTTTATTATTTGTAGAGATTTGTTAACTTTTCCCAAAGAAAATAATCAAATTCTGAGTAATTACTCATTTTGATTAGACCTCAAACCATTTTCTGGGTACTCGAGGTGAGCCTTTCTTTGGGGGTTTTCTCAGGTCACTTAGACATAATGGTCCAGCCAAGAGCACCATTATGCTTGTTCTTGTTGTCCTCTGGGACATGCGCGGAGAGGGACGACAACCCACAGGTAGGGCGCAACAGCTGATTCTACTACAGGCGGGACAACAGCTATCAACACGAGTTGCCATTACGCATGTAAAGAATCACAATTGTAAACAACACGTGTACAACAACCATTGACATTTCAAATTCTTGGGTTAAAAATGTCTCTATTAGTTAGAAAGAACAGACATTACAGCAATTAATAAAGATAATCTCACCTGGAATAGAACAATATATATATATATATATATATATATATATATATATATATATATATGTATATATATATGTATATATATATATGTGTGTGTGTGTGTGTGTGTGTGTGTGTGTATATATATATATGAGGCCAATAGCTGGTATTTGGCTAACAGAACATCAGATTTTTAGAAAAAATTCGAAACGTTTTGGCATGCTCTTAAGCAGCCTTCTTCAGCACTAACGCCTGACGAGGGAGGTATACAATTTTATTTATTCAATTCCACGATTTCTGACCTTTATTTATGTATATGTATATTTATATATATATATATATATATATATATATATATATATATATATATATATAAGAACATCACCGATATAGATAAATTGAATTACCGTGATAACGATATTCAAAACCGTTGACAACAAATTTATTTAGAAAGATATTTGTTTATTCGGAGGTGATGGTAGCATTGTTGAATAATGGTCACATTGGTTCTATTATTATATTATTTATGGTACCTAAAATTCGTTAAACGCCAAAATACATGCATAAAAAAGACAATTAGACATGAAAAAATGTTTGTGTATTATTGTAAGATGTTCAGGTACTTTGTAATATGAGATACACCCACTAAGAAGTGTGGCTGATTCTCAATGATAAGGCGAGTTTTTATGTTAATAATAGCATAAACAGTAGTAACTAATGGAGGATAAGAATATGTTATATTTTATTATTAAATGTTTCATATTGAAATTATGATTTAAGCAAGAGTTGTCGCCACTATTTTTCGTTGTCTTTTGCTAAACAATACAATGAATTGATTTTGATTTAAGATTTTTAAGGTTATAGATTGTAGTTTTATGTGCTAAGGCTTGTCAGTACGTAATAAAGTAGTAAAATAATACATGTATACATATAATTGTTATTATGTCAATGTAAATTGGGTCCATGTGAATGCTACATTATATTTTGCGGGAGTATTCTCCTTTTGCAATCTTTAAGTATTTTATATTGAAAATATCGAACCAAAATAAATATATAATATTTTATTGTTAATTAAATATAATTGTCAAATTAAATATTATAACTCACTATGGAAGAACTGAAGTAAGTGAAGAACAGCATTTATGATTATCCCAAATAGAACTCGAGCACAGATTTATAACTCGCGTATCAACGAAAGTCTTAAATACCGTTTTAATAAATATATTTATAATATAAAAAGTTCGAAAAATGGTTCTATTCTAAAAAAAACTAATGTGAATTTGTGAGGAGCATTAGAGACTAGACGCGGCCCGCCGCGATGAGGGCTGAGTGGATACTGAAGAGAGAGGGCAGGTGGGAGTGTGGCTTACCTGAGGATACCCCCACCATCATCCAGGTATACAGGTAGACACGTGGTATTCCACGCCGATTTTGATGGGTCCTCCTAGCATCTATCTGTCGGGAAGCGAAGCATCTTTGGGAGATGTGTTTTTTGGAGGGCAATAGGAAATGGGTTAAAAACGAAAGTTTCAAGAATTATATAAGATTTTATGTTCTTGTAGAATAAATAGGTATTTCAGAAATTGAAGGGGTCGGGGTAAAATAGTGCCAAGCAACATTTTGAACAAAACTGTAGCTGCTATATGTTGGATATTATGTGGGACTATCAGTTAAAATGGTTAGGGACAAGAAGATTAAGTAGCATACAGAGCTTTTAGTAGCGTTTGCATCATAGACTGATAGTCCCACATAATATCCAACATGTAGCAGCAACAGTTAAGTTTTGTTAAAAATGTTCCTTGGCACTATTTGGCCCCAACCCCTTCAATTGAGAAAATCAACCTCGTATTAACTATAGAAATAAAGCACAATTTTCTCCAGATGATGTGTTCGTAATAAAATTCAAGCGTTAACATATTTTGTAAGAAATGTATCATTGTATTGCGATTTCATTAATAACGTCTACTTATCAGGATTTCACCATATTTTACTAAATATACGGAAAGTCAAAAATTGTTCATGCTTGTGGATATATATGTACTATGGAACAAAAAAAGGCCAATGTCCGAACCTCTGAAATTTGAGTGAACTGCACGAGTGACATCAGGGTGGATAAACATTAATTGAAGGGGTCGTGGCAAAATAGTGCCAAGCAAAGTTTTTAAGAAAAATGATCTGTAGCTACTATATGTTGGATATTATGTAGGACTATCAGTCTATGATGATGCTACTAAAATATGACTACAAAGCATGCATGCTACTTAATTTTGTTGCCCCTAACCATTTCAACTGATAGTCCCACATCATATCCAACATATAGCAGCTACAGTTAAGTTTTGTTAAGAATGTTGCTTGACACTATTTTGCCCCGACCACTTCAATCGTTAAAAGGGCCAATGTTAAATAAAAATATTCTTTTTCTCAATAACTAACATAAAAATGTGAAGACATTGGCCCTTTTTCTTTCAAGGTACATATATATAACAGCCCTGGTTTGACAAGTTTAATTTTGTTATGCCCAAACTTTTTTATGACAAGTTTGATATTACTTGCGCAAATTTTCACCACAGTGACCGAATTTATAGAGATCTAGGAAAGGGCTAAAAAGAATCAGACTAGCAGAAACAAAGTTACAGAAGAACACTAAATTTAATTTAAAAAAAAAACTGAAAGAAAATGTTATCATAATTGTTTACATAGGTAAAAAAAATAACCGAAACAATGAAAATTAAAAAAAATGCATATAGCCTCAAAAAAAAAATTTGCAAATGTTAAGACATTTTTAAAGGCTCATTGCATCATACAAAAAATACACTCATTTTCTAAATCCTTGTTCAATAAATATTCCACTCCACATATTTCTGACCAATTAAGTACGTATGTTATTTTTTTTCTTTTTTTGGGGGGGGGGTCTCCCGTGGTCTAGTGGCTAGCGCGCTAGATTCATAAGCGGGAGATGGTGGGTTCGATCCCCACCGGCGACAGGAATTTTCTCATCTCAGGGCTCGCTGAGAAAATTCCTGGCTGCGCCCTGGATGTCGGCGCTAATGGCCAAGAATTGTCGATGCGTCGTAAAAAAAAAAATAAAAAAAAAAATTACTTTTTTGTATATATATGGCGTAGGTCAAACAATAGTAATCCTTTTTCTTTTGTACTATCTTATTCTTGAATTGCGCTACATGTTTCGTGGCGTTCAAGCTACCTCTTCAGGGGCCATTAAAACCCCCATAAGTCCGCTCGCCACCCATATTAAAACTGTGGGCAATCTGAGAATAAAGACCTATACCATATATATACAAAAAAGTAATATTTATGGAGTTCTGTTTATAATTACTGCAGATAAAAAAAAAAAAAAGTGAAATACGCAACCGTTATATAAAACTTTCTCAAAGACTTTAAATTTTAAAGTCTTTGAGAAAGACAATAACTCTCTTTAGGAGCAGACAGTCATTTCTGGCTAACAGGTCACTAAGAGTTACGTTGGTTCTGTCCCTTAGCATCCCGTAGTAGGTTTGGTTTGAGTTTTAAGATTTAGGTTCGTTTCTTGTATATTTTAAATAAAAAATCTGTTATAAGGATAATTTATTTCTCATTATTATTGCATAAGTTATATTAATTTATGAATATTAAATGAGTTTGGCCCAATTAAATCAAGGGCCCACCCGGTGTTTAGAGCAATTTCCTTTCCTACCCACCCAGAGTTGGGCGTGTTTTGGACTTTCGTCCTACGTTTGCTCTGTTTTTGGGGAGAATAGAAACACAATTCTAGTTGAAACAGGTTGCATAATGCACTTTTAAAAACCTGGTCTTATATTCCACAAGACTGTAGAAAATAAAAAGCACCACCTTAATGCGTTTCCATAAAGCATCTTTGCCCTTGATGATGTTTGAAATGACAATTGATTGGTATTTGGGGTCGGTAGAATTAGAACAGTTCTGAGATTTTCGTTTATTTTTTTTTTAACTTCTCGAAAACCGTAGGAAAATCGCAATTTTCGATGGGGCGATCGCAGTCTGAAAAATCTATGCTTAAAAGCCGAAAGTGTTAGTTTCGTTTCTTGAAACAGAGTGAAAAATGTCCGCTTATAGCCCACTACTTTTTTAATAAACAGTAACTTCTTCTTCTTCTTTATCATCCTCCTTTGTGCCTTTCAGCGTGGAGGTGCCTCGATCCAAGACCGCCAAACATCGCGATTCCGAGCCAGCGCTTTCATGGAGTTCAGACTCCTTCCCTTTTCCGGTCCAAGCCTGGAAATGTGGTCCATCCAGAGTAATCTCGGCCTTCCTCGTGGACGACATCCAGTGGGCCGAGCCTCAAAGAACTTTCGCGGATCTCGGTCTTCGCTCATCCTGCATACATGCCCAAACCACCTTAGCTGCCTCTTCTCCGCTGTTTCCTTCAAGGAAGCTACTCCCACATCACTCCGTATCCTTTCGTTCCTGACTTGGTCTCTCCTTGTCAGACCTGCCACTCTACGGAGATACTTCATTTCTGCGGCTGTAGCCCTACTCCAGTGTTTCTTCAGTGGCACCCAGCTTTCACTTCCATATAGAAGTGTAGGGAGATAGATGGCCTTAAAAATGTGCAGTTTGAATAAACAGTACCAATGTTTTTAAAAATGAAAATTACTTGTACACCAAAAACATAAAATTTGGAAAAAGTTCACCTGTGCAGTTTAAATCCTTGGTATTTTTTTTTTTTAATTTAATTTTTACAAACCAAATACTCTTGCTAGAGTTGGTAAATTTGCCATGCTATTAAATATAGTGCGATGGAATATTGGTATTCGGGATGTTTTTAGTTTGAAACTACTTCATATCTTATAGGTAACTTTTTTTTCTTGAATTAAAAAAATAAATCAAAATGCCTTTATTCTTGCGTAAAGCATTAAAACTGTCTTGCTTTCTAATGGAAACTGATTACGGAAAGTCTTTTTAAGCACACAGAGAATCCAAGTTTTATATATTGCTATTCAGGAAGATCCTAATAAATTATGCAAAGATAATGCAAATCTTGCAATCAAAAGCTGGCATTTAAGGAAGATTTCTTCTCCGTTCCCAGATAATGTAGTCGCATTTCTCAAAGGGATGCTCAGATAATTATTAACATTTATAAATGTTTTAATAAATCAGCATTTGATATAGAGATTAAATAAGGTTAAAGAAAAAAAAAATATAAAAATAAAAGCCGTAGATTTGTTTTCTACCTCGCTGGAAGGATTAGCCCTAGCCCGAAGGAACATTTCATAAGATCCAGCTAGTTAATATTTCACCGGAGCTCGGCTAGGAGATTAACTCCCATTTGCCAAAGAGGAATGAAAAAGCTGCAAAAGAATAATAAATACACAAGGGACAGCCATAAGCTGCTTAGTGGATTCTCCTACCACGATGGACGCCTTTTATTGCTGTAAAGCAACTCGGATATTGTCACTGTAAGAAAATAATATATCTTTCTACAATATCTATATGCAGATGTGTCCGCACTAGCATCATAATTCTACAACTAACGACTCAATTTTTTTAAAAAAAGAAGTGTTACTAGGGATGTGTTATGCTGGGTTTTAAGGGCAGAAAACGGCTAGGTCGTCAGTGTCAACTAAAGTGAAAATAACGTTAGGGAGTGTGCAATATTGTGTTTAAGACAGTGTCATGTTTCTAATATTGTATTTAAGACCATATTGAGTTTGGAATAATATGAATGGATAAATATGAAAGGTATATATGAGGAGTTGCGGATACGAAGGGCGAACTCAATAAAAGTTAGTTTTCAGGAAAATTCGTTTGAATATTTTTTCCATAAAGGGCAAACTCAACTAGAGTAAGAGTATATTCAAAATATTTTTTCTTTGCAGGATGTCTCATTGTTAGTTTATTGATTTATATTAATAAACAAATATTGCATTTTATTTTTATCATCATCCAGCGGACCTGTAGAAGTTTCCAGCCAGCTTGTTTTCATTTTCTGTCATTTTTTTAGAGGGAAAGAACGGCGAACTCAACATGAAAAATATACCTGTAAACACATATATACACGCATATGTACGGATAGTTTAAATTTGTTTTATATGTTTATTTTATGATAGAATAGTTACTAAAAAAGCATAAGTAGACATTAAAAAATTTACATTCCAGGGCTCGTTTAATTTTACCTTAACATTATGGATTCCAAGCTATAGGCTATTTATTCTATTAAAATGATAGGAGCTTATACTAAGGAGTTGATCAGAGAACCTAAACTTAATTGGAAATGGATGAAAATTTTGCTCATGTGGCATTAACTGAATAAACAGAGCTCTATGCATTCAGTGTGATATTAATTAGGTATCCATAATGAGATGAAGGTGATAAGAAGTAAAGGAATGGTTGGGATTCATCTAAGAGAAAACGTCAGATTTTGAGAAAAATCTGTATTTCGAATGTTTCGGCTGCTCTTTGGCTTCTTCAGCTAAAAAATAAATACATTAACAAAAACCTAGAATAATCACAAGAATAAGAAACATTTCTCATCATGACTATAGGTAGTAAAACAATTTTTTACGGTCTTATTCGATAAGTAAAAGTTTTTTTGTTGGGGGGGGGGGGGGGAGAGGAAACAATTTGATCCGTAGTGTTACCAAAACCTAATTAAACGTAGGTACAAAAATTAATATGGGGCCAAAGAAAAAAATGGCAAAAAACACATAAGTGTCAGCACAATGGCACAAAAACACATAAGCAAATATGCACTCCTTAATGAAAAACAAACAAAATATGCATATTTTGCCAACATGATTAAGGCTCTCCATTTTCTTATTTATTTAAGGAGCCTTTAGAAATTACATTACTATATCAAAAAATTTTTATTTATTATTTTTTTTTTTCCGGGGCCTATTCGCATGGTCCTCACTTTGAGTGGCCTATTCGCAGCCTCGGAATTACGATTTAATCTCTGCGGGAATCTCTTTGAGCTTTAAAACTTTATTTATTCTTTGTAGTTGTCATCTTATTAAGGAATATGTACATTTTATTAATATCTTATCACACAGGCTTTTCATATCTATCGTCGTGACACCATGTTGAAAAGTTTACCAGCTCCTAAATAAATCAACTCCAACCTCGGAAGGATCCTGCCATGAAAATGTAATTACCCTTTCACGGTTCTCGAGTCTTGAGGTTTCCATTAATATCATCGCTCTCCTTTTCTCTCTTACTGTTCTTTTAATTGTATAAACTGGCAAATACAATTTAATTGCTAATGTGATTGTAGGAAAATTATTTTCTCCTCGTTCTTACTCTTTCTTTTTTTTTTTTTTTTTTTTACCCTTCTCAGCTCCCGAGGAAGTGTTCCTCGTTTTTTACACTTTTTGCCTCAAGAAATAAATTGCTTTCTATTCCAACTTAAAGAGCGTAACACAATCTGAGAAGAGAATGGCGGTTTTAATAAGCCTTTCATAGGTTTCTTGGTGGGAAAATGGCTGCTGCATTTGGAAGTTGTATCTTACGTACGTCGTTATGTCCTACGTATGTTGTTATGTCCTACGTATGTTGTTATGTTGTTCTGCAAAATCCTGGAGTAATACGAAGATGTCTCCTTCCTCCATTATTGTAAGTTTTATAGTACAATTACCCTTGTAAGTTGTTCCTTCGTCCACCTTATTCATGGTGTCTTATAGTAAAATGTCTTCTGTAAGTTTTATCTTTCACCATTTTTTGTATATAGTTAAGTAATATCCCTTCTACATTCAGAAGTTGTATCCTACGTCCATTCTTGTACATTATGTTGTTCATTTAAATTCCTGTTGAATAGGAAGGTGTCTCCTTCCTCCATTATTGTATGTTGTTTAGTAAAATGACTGTTGTAAGTTGTTTCTTCGTCCACCTTATACATGGTGTCCTTTAGTAAAATGTCTTCTGTAAGTTTTATATTTCTTCATTTTTTGAACATAATATGGTTAAGTAATATGCCATCTGTATTCGGAAGTTGTATCCTATGTCCATTCTTGTACATTATGTTGTTCTTCTAAATTCCTGTTGTATAGGAAGATGTCTCCTTCCTGCATTATTGTACGTCAAGTTGTTCTATTGTGATTTTTTCTATCTCCATTCTTGAATGTTGTTTAGTGAAATGACTTTTGTAAGTTGGCCCTTTGTACACCTTATGCATTGTCTTGTTTAGTAAAATGCCATCGGTAAGTTGTGTCCTTCGTCATTTCATATACATAATATGATTAAGTAATATGTCTTCTGGATCCGGAAGTTATCTTCTTCGTCAATTCTTATACTTTTGACTTGTTTAGTAAAATGCCTTCTGTAAAATGAATTCTTCGTCGTTTCATGTACACAATATAATTAAGTAATATGCCTTCTGAATCCAAAAGTTAGCTTCTTCGTCAATTCTTATACATTGATTTGTTTAGTAAAATGCCCTCCGTAAAATTTATTCTTCGTCATTTCATGTACATAATATGATTAAGTAATGTGTCTTCGGTATTTGTTTCGTACATTCTTATAGATTGTTTTGCATAGTAAAATGCTTTCTATAACTTGTATCTTTCGTTATTTCTTGTACATAATTTCAGTACATGTACAAGAAATAACGAAAGAAGGCATACACGTTCAGTTATATGCCTTCTCTATCTGGACATTGTTTGCTCTTTGCATTCTTGTACATTGTCTCGTTTAGTTAAATGCCTTTTGTAACTTTTATTTTTTGTCATTTGCTGTACATAATGTATTTCAGTAATATCCCTTTTATATTCGGAAGTTGCATCCTTCCTGGATTCTTTGAACGATTCTTCTATTTAACACTGAATTCTAATTACATTTTTATTAATAATTTTTTTTCAAAAATGATACGAGGTAATATTTAAATTTAAAATTAATCCTCACTAAATTTCATAATTTAGGGTCTCTTCATTTTTCAAGTCAGACGCCTTTTCAGAAGTAATTTTTATACATTATGAGGATTTGAGCCCTAACCTGGAATGATCTTGGATCTGCAGAGCCACGTCCGGACTGAGAAAATCAATATGGCTGTTGACAATCCGCTGAATCTACAGTTGCAAGGTTAAAAATCGATTTCCTGAAGAATAAAGAGTTTTGAGAAAATCAGTGAATTCAAGTTGGTAGAAGTGGGAATTATTAATACTGTAATTAAATCTTAAATAAAAGAGACCGTACTGATATTTTTGGTACTCTTTGCCCTGAGTTATTGATTCAATATCTACAAATGGTGGAAATGTTGATATAAGTCCATCAATCTTATTTTCGCTAGAAAATGAAAACTTTATGGACAAATCCTCCTAAATAATTTTGAGTAATTTAAGGATACTTAAAAAAATATTCATTTTTATATTTAATACACTTGTTGCCTTATTCAGAACTTTTCCTCAATTTACGCGGATCTTGTGGGACAGATTTTTAATAATAATAAAATAATTTTTCCCTTTCTATCTGCCTATAATGAATCGCCTCATGAAACAACTTGAAAAAGAGTGTAACAAACACAAGACCTTGAGTAACACCTCGCTAAGAAATTAGCTGTTGACAAAGGCCTGCTAGTCTATTAAGATTCCTATATCAACACGCTAAATTAACAACTTGGGGCACTTAAGTGGGCCTTGTTTCCTAAGCTAAAAATAAGCGTAAAATTTGTTTCGTGCGCTTATAAATTAAAGGTTCATGCAAACCTGGTTTCACATTCTTGTTGAACAATTAGACAATTTTCCTCGTTACTTGGGAAAAGAATTGTTCCTCCAAGATGAAATAATTCTGTAGTGAATATGCCATTTTTAACCAATAATTTTACAGGCGGAAGTTCAATAAAAGTGAATTCACTTTATTTGTTCTTGCTCTGCATGTTTCACACCTAAGGTGCCTGTTCAGGAGCTAAAAAACTGTATAAACTAAGACTTACAGCCTAATTGTATTAAGGCGAACCTTCCCGTACAATGGCCAGGTCCAATATGAGGTTACTATTACCTACTTATAGCGTCAATCAGCTGTGTAAAATTGATAGATTCCAAAATTCGAGAGGCACCTAAGGTGTAAAACATGCAGATTAAGAACAAATGAGTCATCCTTTTCCAAAAGGAGCTATGTCCATAAAAGCTAATTGTTGAGGAAACGAAATAAACTGTCTAATGTTTTTAATTTCCGTTGAAAGTTTTGTTTTTTATAAAGGGTGTTGGTTTACTACACAGGGTTACATGACGTTTTACCCTTTTACTCCTGGGCCTATGTCCATGAAAGCTAATTCTTGAGGAAACGAAATAAACTGTCTAATGTTTTTGATTTCCGTTGAAAGTTTTGTTTTTTATAAAGGGTGTTGGTTTACTACACAGGGTTACATGACGTTTTACCCTTTTACTACAGGAGCTATGTCCATGAAAGCTAATTCTTGAGGAAACGAAATAAACTGTCTAATGTTTTTAATTTCCGTTTAAAGTTTTGTTTTTGATAAAGGGTATTGGTTTACTACACAGGGTTACATGACGTTTTACCCTTTTACTACAGTAGATTTTAAAAAAAGTAAATAATATTTTGGACTTGGGCCGTTTTAGAACTGTATGCTGGACATAGGCCGTTTTAGAACTGTATGCTGGACATGGGTCCTTTTGGAAATGGATGACTCAAATAAAATGAATTCACTTTGTGAATTCACTTTGATTGACCTTCCGCCAGAAAAATATTGGATTGAAGAAGATTGGGTCACTATAAAATATAAATATCAATATATTAACTGTACAGAACAATGAGGCTGTGTCAGGGCAGACCTGACGTGTGTGAACAAGAGGATATTTCCTTCACATACAACTGGACTGTACAGCTTATTACCTTATCGTGTGCATGCTACATCCATTCAGTCCAAACCTTGCGGTCAAACTGTACAGTCTCGGATTTGAGATTTGATCTGAACACGCATGGCCACCTATACTTTAAATTAATGTCAGGCATATGATATAAATTTCAACTCCTGCCTTTAGGAATACCAAAATTGTTCTTTCTTTACTAAATTTTTCTCGAAAGATATCGCCACAAAATAACGATCCAACGAACTTTTATTTTTTATTTTCATTTTAGAAGTCATCTTTATGACTTTTCACGTTTCTCCTAAAGTAACTACCTCCTCAAAGTCCTTAGAGGATGGAAAATGTAAAAAAAGACCGTAATGAGAAGTAGTCCTTGAGGGACGCCTATTCTCCTGGACTGGAGAGATAGGGCGATGACAAGGAGTCGCTAGTCTATTGTCGAGGCCCTATAGAGACAAGCTAGTTCAACAGCTTGGAGGACACCTCCGCATTGTCATGTGTGGTGTTGTGGAGGGGGCGAGGAGATTAAAGATGTGACGCAGGCACTCTACGCTTAACAGCGCCGTCGCCTCTACGCGTTGTTATAGTCACATGATGTACTTCCACTACCTCTAAGAGCATATGTGGGCAACAACCGACCGCTTACAGTGATGCAAAACGACATTTTGTGTTTAAAAAAAGGCTACAGCCTCTAAATCTTAACCGATTTCATAGCATATATATGCTTTAGCGATGACTAAACTGCAAAAAACGTTACAAAAAAAAAACTTTCAAAAATTGTCTTCTGGCGTTCGCGCATGCGCGGAGGCCATATACGAAAAAAAAGACTGTATGTTTTACAGTACATTTTAGCATAAATATGTCTAAACTGAAAAAAATGACGTTCGCGCATGCGTGGTAGCCATGTACGAAAATGAAGACTTTACGGTATACCTAAACCATATTTATGTTCCTGAATTTCAGCAAAAGGCTCTAAACGAAATTACATTTTTTTTTTTTTAAATGAAAGCTAATAAAATTTAAAATATCTTTTCACATTCATATCCTGCTTAGACATTCAAAAATCATATTATTTAAATTAATATCATTGTTCAATTATGAAAATTTACGTTTTGAATTGTCTGTCTGATTTTTTCCTGACAGAAAATCGAGTGAGGTGGAGGGCAGAAATGGTTTCATTTCATTCCCCAAGGCAAATCACTTATTTTACGAGCACGAGGAAGCCTGGTAATGTACAGTAAATGAATCGAATGCTGTACGATTTTTTTTTTTTTTTTTTTTTTTTTTTTTTTTTTCGCGCGGACTTTTCCCAAATAACGTTCCGGAGGTCGGAATCTGCTGGTGTACAAAATTTCATTTTTGAGCCAAATAGAGAGCGTAAATAAATATTTATGTATGTATGTATATATATATATATATACATATATATATACATATATATATATATATATACATATATATATATGTATATATACATATATATATATATATATATATATATATATATATATATATAACAAGCTAAAAGGAAATGAGTCCTACTGGCCATTTATTTATGTATAATTTAATCCATCAATTAAACCGGCGCTTCGCACGGCCCGATTTCACTGGTTTAAAGAATAGTACTTTCTCTTAAGTATTGTATCTTTTGTGAGACGACTTTCACTAATTTAACACAATTATCACGCGACTAAGAGAAAGATTTAGTAACAAAAGCACACGAAATATAATATTTCAAAATATTTATATAATTTGTTTGATTCAGTTATTAAATAATCAAAATATTACTGATCAAATTACTTCCTGATCTACTTACTCAAGCAGAATATAGAAATATATTAGCGTGTTTTCATACAAGCATCAACAAAATAGGTTCAATACGGATGAAACTTGACGCAAAACTAGTCTAATCAATTTTCTTAACTTAAGTTTAAAGATCAATTTTCTTATCCGGCAGAGTCAACCAATCATAACAATCTATTTTTGGCATTTATTCTTCCAGCTTATGCAAAATAACGTAACACTAATGCGTTAATAGGCTCCAGGTACACTTTGTGATAGTTATTGGGCGTGGGAGGGCGAATATGGTGTTCTTGCAATATTTATCAAAATACACGAAAGGTCTAATGCATCTCTTTTATGCCTCCATTCAATAATAAAAAAAGATAGTTAAACCAAACAGTAACAATAATTACTTGAAGAAATTTTAATCAAGTCGTTATTAACTTTGGAAAATCTTTTTCTTTTTCTCTTCTATCAAATCCTCTAAAGGATAGGACTTTGTTAAAGATGAGATTGAGTCATCCCACACTAAAAGCCAATAAAAAGTGTTCCTGGAAGCATATTAACGGAAAATCATTAGGGGTACGATTTTTTTAGGGCTATTTTGCCCTAAAATTTAGGGCTAGGGCTATTTTTAAAAAAAAAAAAAAAAAAAAAAAAAAAAAGAAAAAGTGTTTCAGAGTTTGATTTGAAAATATATTTTGATTTTTTCCGAGACTAATCAGAATTTGAATGAATAATTTCAAGGATATCAGTGCTGATAATAAGTTAAAGGAAAAATAAAATATTATTTTAAGTTCAAATGTAAGAGTTTGTGAATTATTTACACTTAATTCAATAACCACTGGATACAAACAACAAAAATCTGGCCTGTACAGAGTTGTTCTAAATTTTATTAGCTTTCATTTAAAAAATTATTCATTGAAATCGGTTAAGATTTGGAGGCTGTAGCCTTTTGTGAAACACGAAATGTCGTTTGGCCCCACTGTGCGTCACCCACATTACATTTACATTTTTAATTATACGCTGTCAGACTTAAATGATAGCAATGTTTGAGTGTGATATTATTATTAAGTGTTATATTTGGTTGTTAGCACCTGATTATGGCACATATGTGTTGAAAGTACTCGTGAAAAAAAAAAAAGTTTTGTGGGAAGACAAATATACCTTCTGGAATGTGTGTGTGTGTGCGTATATATATATATATATATATATATATATATATATATATATATATAAGAGTAAATACGAAGGTATTTCTCGTTAAGAGTATTTTCCCATGGCCGGTGGTGCAAAAGAAGGATGCCCCAGAAGACAATGGATTCCTGAGAGCTTTGTCTCCCTCCGCTCCTGTCCACACAATAAATATACCAAGTCCTGTAAATAAATACGCCAATCACAGCCGATGGGAGCTCTTTCAAGGGAGCCGACGAAACAATTTTCGCAAATGGCCAATTATTAACGCAATTTAAGCTCTTTGGTTGCGGATATTTGTTAATATTTTGTACCTTCCGCGCGGTTTTAGGTTTGTTAGCTACTTTTGTATAAGAGAGTAAGTTGTAAACGACAGTTGCAAAGTTTGTCATATGAATTTACAGGATAGGTCAACGTGTTAAGGTATTTCTTACGAATCCCAAATTAATGTTTACTGGACCATGAATTGCCTTTCAGCACTTTCCGAAGGAATGAAAGATGTTGAGGTTGCAATGAAATGTCATTGCAACAAAACTCGTTAGATGTCGTTGAAATTTAATGAGTAAATTGTCTTTAAAAAGAATTTGCTCATACTGGTAGTAATGTCTGTTGTGTTGTAACGAAACTCGACAGATGTCGTGGGTATCTAATGTCAAAGGTATGTTTTAAAAATGAACTAATTCGGTTCATCAGAAGTTGGGGTTCATTTTGTTTTACGTTCAAATTGAATAAAGCCGCCAATCCGGTCTGACATTGTTTGTAAGTTCTACCACCAGGAGCGCTGAACATGGGCGCTGTATCCAGTTTCTGCTGTCCTTTACAAATATATATGAGCAAAACTATTCATTTTTATATTTATTTATATATGGAGGTTATTTTAAACAAATAATTCAGGAACCTTCTGTGCTTAGTTATGTAGCTCCTGCGTGACGGACATTTTATTTAGGTTAAATCTTTTATTAGATCTTCCATTCAAGGAAAGTAAAACAAGAGAATCGTATTTACAACAAAATTAAAATATGCATATATTTTATTAAATATTAATTCTATATTGAAATAAATAGATGATCCAATAATGGAAAAAGACGAAATTACTTTAAAAAATAATTATAATATTACCTTAAAAATAATGATGGTGTCTGTAAGTAACCTCATTACAATTGCTGATATGTGTAATCAGGGAAATAAATGCATTTACCTGCAAAAAAAAAGAAGATAATTTTATTATTTATATTTTTCATATTTTTGTTAAATCAATAAAATGTAAGACCGAACCTAACCATTTTTGACTAATATACTGTTACCCTATATCCTATCCTAATTCAATAATAGAATTAGCAATTTTTGACTAATATACTGTTATCCTATATCCTATCCTAATTCAATAATAGAATTAGCAATTTTTGACTAATATACTGTTATCCTATATCCTATCCTAATTCAATAATAGAATTAGCAATTTTTGACTAATATACTGTTATCCTATATCCTATCCTAATTCAATAATAGAATTAGCAATTTTTGACTAATATACTGTTACCCTATATCCTATCCTAATTCAATAATAGAATTAGCAATTTTTGACTAATATACTGTTACCCTATATCCTATCCTAATTCAATAATAGAATTAGCAATTTTTGACTAATATACTGTTACCCTATATCCTATCCTAATTCAATAATAGAATTAGCAATTTTTGACTAATATACTGTTACCCTATATCCTATCCTAATTCAATAATAGAATTAGCAATTTTTGACTAATATACTGTTACCCTATATCCTATCCTAATTCAATAATAGAATTAGCAATTTTTGACTAATATACTGTTACCCTATATCCTATCCTAATTCAATAATAGAATTAGCAATTTTTGACTAATATACTGTTACCCTATATCCTATCCTAATTCAATAATAGAATTAGCAATTTTTGACTAATATACTGTTACCCTATATCCTATCCTAATTCAATAATAGAATTAGCAATTTTTGACTAATATACTGTTACTCTATATCCTATCCTAATTCAATAATAGAATTAGCAATTTTTTATTTTGGAGACTATTAGCCAGATTTTTTATTTTATTTTATTATAAAATGTTATATGATGAAGGGACTAATTGGTATAAATTTAACTTTTAGAAGTAATATTTTAAAACAACATTAATTATTTAATGTGTTTTTTTTTTTCAGCTTTTTGACACATTTACTTTATTACTACACTTCAAAGGATTTTGGTTTATCTGATAATAATGCATCAGGATAGAACCAAAATATTTGTTTATTTTTGACATATTGCCAACATGTTTATATGCCAATTGTGTAAAACGGAAGTTTCCTATAGGTTAAAAATTTAAAAATACAATTAAAAAGGAAAAGTCATCCCATTTTCGATTTACGTAACTGATAGTTAATAATTTCATAATATATTAACTGCAAATTTATGTTTTTATCAAACAAATTAAGTTTTTTAAATAAAATTGGACAAGATCAATTTTTAGATGAATTTTTGACGTAAAGTGACCTGCCTATAAACACCAAGATGATCCATTTTTATACAAAAAAATGGGACTGTCTAATTGGTAGTGGTTTAATGGTGAAATTATCAAACTAACAAAGTAAATTTATATAACTACAGATAAACAGAGGGATAATACTACAGATAAACAGAGGGATAATACTACAGATAAACAGAGGGATAATACTACAGATAAACAGAGGGATAATACTACAGATAAACAGAGGGATAATACTACAGATAAACAGAGGGATAATACTACAGATAAACAGAGGGATAATACTACAGATAAACAGAGGGATAATACTACAGATAAACAGAGGGATAATACTTTTTTAAAATTATTATTTGATATTGAAGATGAATAAAAATGTAAAATTTGATTTTGTAGCTTTGATAATTTCTCCTAATTCTTACATAAGTTCTATAAACAACTTTAGTACATTTGCCTTTTAGCGCGGTTTCTCCCTCCCTCCATAGGGAGGAAACTCGCTTATGAGGTTGACCTCATGACACAATCCGGAAGTCCCGGAAATTTCAAATTTGTATGTATATATTGGTTTTGTTACTTATTAGGCAAAATAAAATATTTTTTAACCGCTGTTTATGATCCCATTTATTTTTTAACTGTTTCTATTTTCACTTCGGTGTTTCTGTACATGTCGTTGTTGTTTTTTAGCTAAAAAATGCTGTCAAAGAGCAGCTTACCGAAACGTTCTAAATATTGATTTTTTACGAGAACGTTGTTCTTATCCGAATCACAAATATTCCCTGACTTCTTATCATTTTATATTGTTACTTTCGTAAGCTATCAGATGCAACATTGTACATAAATTTTGTATTTTTCAACCAGAGGATTATATAGTTTAAGTAAATGGTAGGTTGGGCGTCCATGCGAGAAGGCAGGAGTGTGCCCGGGGCGGTATAATGCAAGATGAAATCTTGGTGTGCGCGGGGCGGACCAAGAATAGGTACAATTTCCATACAAAATATCTTCCACTGTTAACATTCGCTTCCACGAATCGGCTAAAAAGGTTTTTTTAAAAAAAAAAAATGAATAAAAAAAAAGCAAAAACGTATAAAAACCGAGACGACGTAGACGAGAATAATAAAAAAAAAAAGAGCGAATAGGGTTTTGAATAGAAATAATCTGAGGTAGTATAAAAGAGAGGCATTCTCTGATGATGTCACGTGCTTTGGACGAAAGTCCTGTGGGGAGGGGGCACCCACAGCCACCGGCACGTACTCAATCAGAAGCAATCCATGCTAGACCGCCGTTAAAGTCTCCAGCTAGAATCTACCGGCCATTTTAATCCGCCATTCCTATATCTCGTATCCAAGCAACGGTCGCGAGCCTGCGCAGCAGAGGTTTTTAATATTAAAGAATAAATAAAAATATTCAGATAACCAAATCAAATACATTCTATGCTGTTTTGAGGAATTTATATATATATATATATATATATATATATATATATATATATATATATATATATATATATATATATATATATAAAATTCTACAGAATAATTGCGAAATTAAAATGGAGAAAATATTATATAATTAAAAGAAAACTTCATTTCGTAATGAAGTATTATTCGTTCAAATGACAACCATTTATCCTATTTTAATTGCAAAATGGTGCGACATTAATGCTTTCATTTAACTCTAAGTTAATGAATAAAGTAATAAACGAATAATAATAATAAAAAAAATAGACACTTCATTAAAGTATTATACAATCCTCTGGCTGTACTATCTTTAGACATTATATAATATTTGAGGACCCCCAGAGGTCAAGGGGCCTAAGTAACAAACTCAATGTTTTTGAGGAAAATGGAGTCAAAGTTGAACATATTTGGTAATAGCAAAAACTAGATTTTTACAGTTCTGATCATACTAGGCGAATCCTCTGGTCCTTAGCTGTTTATTATCGATAATACGTAATAGGTACATCATCCGGTTTATGATTAATATGCAAAAGAATTGGAGAATCCGCACATAGACCCGATAATTTCCTTCTGGACTTAATATTACAAAAGTGGCAATACTCAAGAGAATACAAGCAGCTGTCAAGAAAATCACTTGGATCTCTTTACCATCCACACGATTTACGGTGTTCAAAACCCATTCCGGTATCTAACTCAATTTGTTCATACAAATGTCACTTTGACCACTTGACTTCTGGGGCCTTCAATTATAATTTTATCAATATTCGTTGTATCCTGTTTTCTTTTAAACAAATTCAGAACAAAAAAACACCTACTAATTTCAACGGTTGCCTGATTAACTCATATTACAATTACCTATTAATATTATTACTCATACTCTCAAAACAATGGTTTATTTGTTTTAATTATATATTAATTCATATACAATACCCGCTAAGGAATCAATTTGATTTTCTTTAAAGTTGTTGTTATATAGTAGTAATACACCACTCAAGAATATTTGAATCACTATTCAGCAACAGTTAAATCTAAGTCTCTCCTTTAAAATGTTAAAATAAGAAATATATATATTCTTCAGTTTTAAATTGGGCAAGCTCTGATCTGAAATTCGATTATTTAATTTTCTGCAATTTCTGTTATTTGAATTTAAACAGGTCTGGGACTCTCGGATTGTTAAAAATAAAAAAAGGAACGGAGTGCAGAGAAAATTCTTCCCTTTTAAGGTCGGGCTAATGTCACCCTAAAAGCCGATGCTATCACAAACATGGCAATTAAAGATCCAGACCCCAAAGCATCCACTCCAAATAATTGCTCCTTATTCCATTATCTTCTCGGCCCTCTGAGATCACGAGGAGTATTGCAGAGGGAACTCGCACGGCGGCTAAACTACACACGGTTCAAGACGGTAAAATAAAAGCAGAAAATGAAGAAAAAGACCAAAGGAAATCCCAGCTCGGAAATACCTCCGCAATTAAAGTAGCCAATGGCGCAGGAGAAGCGCGCAAGGGGGACATATTTATTTTTTGCCAAGAAGTCCGAACGGAATGTTCTAACAGGGAGCGGTTGGAATAGCGGCGTTCCAAGGGTTTGACCTTTAGTGCAATCGCAGTGTTTGCTTCTACCGCGATAAAGCAGTGATTCAGATAGCTGTGAAATACAAGTAGCAGTGAATGATATCTTTAATATCACAGCTCTGTAAGTCTTTCCATCGACTGAAAACATTGGGCGACAAGGGAACCGTCAGGGCGTATGAAGAAAATAATTTCGGGAGGTGCTGGAAGAATTTCGGGGGGGACTAAGAACATTTCGGGGGGGGGGGTATGGAATACTAACAATCTAGAACTTGGAATAGTTAGCCGATTAAAACACTATTACACCCAATAAAAACTATTTGTTTATGAACTAAGTGATCTTGTTTAATTTATTTTACCCATCCAGACTTAATACTAGGCGAATTTCGAAGGAATACGATTAATTATTAATTATTACGATTATAATTTACGATTAATTATTTTAGCTGAAGACTACCAAAGAGTACGCTAAAACATTCTAAATATATCTGTACCTTAGAAAAAAAAAGGCCAATGTCCAAACCACTGAAAGTTTAGTGAAAGGGCCCATGTCTTCTCAGTGTTAGTTATGGAGGAAAAAGAGTATTTTTCTTAAAGATTGGTCATTTTAACAATTATGTTTATCACGACCTGATGTCACTCGTGCAGCTCACTCAAATTTTTGTTCCAAGGTACAGATATATTTTTACGAAAATCCGCTTGTCACGACGACAGATAATTGTGTACAAATGATTAAGGAAACCGTTCGCGAACTGAAGTGTTACGTCCAGTAGAATGATAACGCACTCGAGTGAAATATACCCAAAAAATATACCCAAAAAAACTAAGGTTGAAAAAAAATAATTAATAAACAAACATTGAGACATCCCAAAACGAACAAATGTTTTGAATATACTCAAGTGGAGCTCGTCCTTAAGGAAAAAATATTCAAACGCATTTTCCTCAAAACTACCTTTTGTTGTGTTGGGCCTTCGTATTCGCAACGCTTCAGACGAGCCTGCGGTAAGAATAAATTACTGTATCATTTCGAATCCAGAAACGCAAAAAGGCATTTAATTATCTTGGGTTATAATACAAAGTCAGAATAAATTATTTAAAGGAATGTTAGAACTCCTGTACAGGTGATATGTTTTGTGAAACACCATTTCAATAAGACAAGGCGCAGATAGGTCGTCGAACTATGAGCCTGCTTGCTCAGGTGTGTGTCGTGCCGGAAACACACTCATGTGAGAGCCGGCTTTCCCTAGCTCCAACGAGGTTCTGTACACCGAGCTACAAATATTTGAAGAGATGTTCCCTGTAAGATGCCGTCATCGCCGTTTTAAGAAAGAATCGCACAAAGCGTTCGAAAAAAGTTTGCTTAAAGCCTGGTCGTTGTTTACTATATTAATTGCTGTTTACCATTGGTCAGGAATATTTTTTTTTTTTAAAAAAGTTTATATTCTGCAAAGTGACTTAATCGATAATTGAGTTATTATTATAACTCAGAATATTATGAATATAAAAAAGTTTATATTCTGCGGAGACCACATCCAGTTACTTTTGAAGGAGCAGTAGTGATTTATAACAGTTACTCGTACTCGCTGATAAGCTTACTGATTAGCTTACAGGTTCTTTGCTGGTTATCTATTACTACTTGGCAATTCACCTCAAAGTGGTGCATCGTTAAACAAAATAAATAATAAAATATTACTACTTGACTCGTTATCTACGGTTATATTCCATATTAGATAATGGCAAGCAATATTTATTAATAAAAAGGATAATATGATCAAAATCAATTCCCTCAACTATGAAAAAAGTTATTAAGCATTAAAGTTGACTGTTTTGCAGGTTATGAAGGATAACAAACAAAGATATTTGTAAACAAACATATTTTATTCCTTTTCTCTCTCTCTCTCTCTCTCTCTCTCTCTTTTTTGGATATTTTACATTTATTAAGCATTACATGCTATGCGTTTCCGCTCGCTCAAGAAGATATCTAAACTCTAGTCAATCCAACTCGCAATTAATAGAAATATATTAATTTTAGCGACTCTAGTCTATCCAACTCGCAAAAATTAATAGGATTCCATTAATTTTTCCGAGTAAGAAACCAATCCCTTTTTCTTTGTCAGGAACATCGCGAACTAATTGTAAAACACTAATTTTTTTCTCACTAACATAAGCAGAGCTTCATAAAAAAAAAGCTAATTCACTGTTGAAGGTTACTTTACTCCCAGCAAGAACCAATGCGATTGGTCATCGGAATCCTCCAATAGGAAGGCAAAGGAGTTATGCGCATGCGCTGAATCACTGATACAATCACTACTGCTACTTCAAAAGTAACTGCATGTGGTCTTCGCAAAAAGACCCTTTTTTTTTAAAAAAAAAAAAAAAGTTTATATTCTGCAAAGTGACTTAATCGATAATTGAGTTATTAATATAACTCAGAATATTATGAAATCAGATCTCTCTCTTCTGACGAAGGCTTGACTCCCAAGTCTAAACGTCAGAACAAATAAAATGCAATATGTATACTGTGACAGACTTTCAATTTTCAATAACAACACCACTTTCTTCACTATTTTAATATTTTCCTCTACATGTTTTTTTGTGTGTTTTCTTTACGTTATTTTGTTAAATACATATTTATTTATTTATTTAGGGAGTCCCAAACACTATAAAATCCTTGAAAAATTAGTGTGTAAAGACAAAGTGCTAAACCATCTTTCTGCTCAAAGGGTGATAGTTTGCCAAGAAACCACATCATGAAAGGTCGAAGGCTTCGGGGAAAGCTTCAAGAGGTCATCTCCTGACCCCGGAGGCATAATGGCTGGCTGGCTCTACGTGATTTGTGCAGCCTTGCGAAACTGCAAATACCAACCAGTTCGCTTTGCTTTTGTGACAGGCTGCATTCCAGAAACTAGTTTCAGATAGTTGCTATACTGTCATGATTACCATCGATTAGAAACTCAGCGATAATTTTTAAAGTCTTACACTGTGAACAACTTGTTTTATATATATATATATATATATATATATATATATATACAGTGGAACATGGATAATTCGAACTTCGATAATTCGAAATCTTCTTTAATTCGAATATTTCTCTAGGTCCCTAGAATTTAGGGCATAAACAATGTAAAAAAATCGTGGTTTATTCGAATACAATTTTGGAATATTCGAATTTTTTGCAAGTCTGTGCCTCCAATGGGAAGTTGCCGGAGAGGCGGTCGTTCTTAAATCTTGTGAAAATACTCTCCCCTCGGGTAAGGCGGATATTAATATAAGGCTGTAGGGGTTCCGGGACAAGAAGCGCGGCGGTCTCATAGTCTAGTTCTTAGACTCTAAGAGTTCTGCAAACTGGTGGGTCGCTCTTCCTCCCTTCCAGGGGTTGTTATAGTTCCATCTTGTCGTTTTATCCTAGAACTCCCTCCCACTATCCCTCTGATGTTCATTTTTTATTCAATTAGAACTCAGATCTGTTGCATTATTTTGTGAGTTGAATTTCTGGTGTACAGTGCAGTTCAGTGAGTTGTTGATTTATGATGTCGAAGCCTAGAAGTTATAAAACATTAACGTTGTCAGAGAAAATAGCTGCGATTAAAGACGTTGAAAAAGGAATAAAGAAAAAATCTGAAATTGCCAAGGAGTTTGGAATTCCTTCTAACACTTTACCAACTTACCTAAAAAACAAAGATAAAATTCTTGCCCATGAAAATTACTTTTTTTCAAAACAATAGACTTTTATTTTTACTTTTTTGATTAATTATTTATTACTTATGTACGTAATCATCAATTCATGAAATGTTTGTTTTTCTTTAAATAAAATGTATTTTTTTTAGAATTAAAAAATGTGAAAATATGAAGTTCGATTTTTTAACCCTTTATTTCCAAAAACTTTTGTAATTCGAATTTTGGATAATTCGAACTTTTTTATCGGTCCCTAGGGGTTTGAATTATCAAAGTTCTACTGTTTATATACATATATATATATATATATATATATATATATATATATATATACAAATAGGAAAACCAACAAACTCCAAGGTCTCCACCACAAATGACTTGTGGTGGAGACCTTGGAGTTTGTTGGTTTTCCTATTTGGATGCAGTACCACCACCGTCCAGCCAAATCAATGTCAAGATATATATATATATATATATATATATATATATATATATATATAAAGAATGTGTTATATTTGTCATTATAATAAGATATTATCACTTATTATTATATGTGAAGGAATAGTGGAGGAATTGACATACTTAACTGATCCTTTGCTATTCTTTTTTGCTCAACATGTTTTGACGTCTCTTCATCAGCACTTAAAATAATAGATCAGCTGTTTAAAATCTATCGTTTTAGGGCAAATGTCGATTTTCCAAAGAAAGTCGTTATCATGTTATTAAATAAATAAGTTACTTTATGTCGTCTTGTTTATTAAATTAAAAAAACATTACCTCGAGACGTTTAATTTTAGTTTTCTTTTTATTAACTGTATTTTTCCTGTTTTTAATAATATGTAATATCTATATATATAAAAATCACGTGTCTGTCTGTTTGTCCGTATGTCTGTTTGTTCCTTATACACATCTACGCCGTTTAACCGATTTTGACCAAACTTGGCACACAGGTAGGTCATGATACGGGAAATCTCCTAGGTCAAAATAGTCAAATTTCAAAATTTGGTCAAAAGTTTTGTTCAAGAAAAATTGGCTACACTGAACCATTCTGAAGGCCATTTTGAATAATGTCTCAAATTTATTTGTTGATGTTCTTGATAATTAGAATAAATGGAACTCATTGATGACTTTACATCATTATACATCATGTAATGCAGTTTATTTCAATTGTATATCAACAGTCACTGTCTCACTAAGGAGCGCTGGCCTTTCTTTGATAAGAGCTATCTACTCGCAGACTCTGGTGCTGGCCTCTGTCGGATGTTTTATGAATTTCTGTGGTGCTGGCCTCTGCTGGCTGCATTATGAATTACTAGATAGATATAAACAAATTCACACCGTTTGACCGATTTAGACGTAACTGGGTATATCTTGATAGTCATAGTCAGAAAGTAGGTGTAGCATGGCACACTGGTAACAGCTAGTTAATAATAAAAATCCCTCTTAATTTTCTTTTCTTCGTTTCAGGTTTAAAGCTCTATGAATATGTGGAGTTATATTGGTTTGATTGGATTCTCTACGTCACCAGAAGACATTTTAACACAGGTGAAAGGCGTTTACGCGTTTAAAAGTTGTGTACCCGGTAAAAGGTTGACAGATACGTTTGGCTGAATCACAACAAAAAAGCCGGCTTTGTTTTTTAAGGATTGTTATCGAATAACTCTCCCCCACTACTATAATTTTAGGTTTTATCAATTAGGATGGAATCGTGAGAGACGTCTGACTTCATGAGGTCTCAACTTGAAAGATGAAAAATAGGATTCCTCATTTTCTTTATTAAGCCCATTGTTGTTTCGCTCATCTAATCCGAGGTATGTATATGGAGAGAAGGGGTGATAGATAGAGACAGGGAGAGTGAGAGAGAGAGAGAGAGAGAGAGAGAGAGAGAGAGAGAGAGTGAGAGAGAGAGGGAGAGAGAAGGTATAGTGACTTTAATGCGAATCAATGCTGTCAGAGAGTCTTTCTTTTCCCGCTCTCCCGTCGATGTTCGCGCGGCGAATGGCTCCTTGATGAATGATGACTATGATTGATCGAGGGAGCGATGATGCCGCACGATTCCATCACCAAGAAAGGATTCCCAGGACTCGTGAGTACCAGGATCTCAATATTCTTTGGGGCATGGGGTACTTCTGGAGTGCCGACGTGTTTCGTCACCTCGGAGGGCGCAGAAGGAAGCAATAATCCTATTAACCACTGATGAACATTTTGACGGATGCAAGTGTCGACATAAAGTAACACAAGCCATAGCCATCTTTGTACGTATTTGTGTCGACAATCTTATTCATTAAAGTAGAGAACTCGTTGAAAATGTTCTCTTTGATTACGGTTGTCGACAATGGTGGCATCTTTAAAATTTGTCAGATATTTATTGACGACTCAACAATTCAACATAAATGAGCAACCGTATCATCAAAAATCATATTGACTTCTTCTGGTGCCAAAAAAACATAATGACTTGAATTCTCAATAGTCTTGAGCAAAAAAAAACTACTTGACACCTACGACTTCCCATTTCGTCAATAATGTGGCCTTATAATATGGTTGATTGGATGCTCTCCGTCTTTCGAAGAAACTGTCATACTGATATTTTACTGGCATAAAAAAGTACTAACTACGTCAATTAATAACGCCAGGAAAACTCGACGTGAATTTGGAAGTAAACGTCATTCCTGGTTTTTAATTATCGGATAATAAACGTGCTTCAAATTGAAATCATTTGTAAGAATAGCCCAGGACTCATGGGATTTGATAATGTTAAATTGCACATGAAGATAATGAAAGACAAATTCAAACGACTGATTTTTTTTTTTTTATTTACGACTTATGATTTTGAAACGCCAATATTTCTAGCTGGGTCTTCCAGGCGGTGTCAGCGAGTCGACTTTACAATATGGTTTCCTCCCTACGATAGAGGAAGAAGACGATCTAAAAAAACATTGCCCATGCGCAAAAGCCACTGCGCATGCGCGAACGCAACTGCGCCAGCAGACACATTTTGTAACGTTTTTCCCAGTTTAGATACCCCTAAAGCATATTTATGCTAAAAATTGTGGTGGTCATTTTTTTTAACTTAGTCCGTAGAATAGATGTGATTTGAAAAAATACAAATCAGCTAAAATGTTCAACTAAGCTTACAGAGTAACGAACTCAAATTGCAGTCCATATCATTTATGGCGAGGTAGCCATAGCTGTTGTCATGGAAATGGCCGCATAAAGTTAGGCGCGAAAAGCTTGGTATTAGCGGGTTTATTTCTGGCGCGTATCGGCGACGCGACAGCGGTCGAAGTATTTAAATTAATAAAGAAGAGAAATCTTTACGACGTGACCAAATAAAATTAGAATGTAAAAAGGTTGAGATTTGCGTTGGCATTCCGAGAAGGCAGACGAACCGAAGTACAACTGGTTCTTAATCCACCAATGGTATTCGAGTATTTATGGACGAGAGCCTGGCTATGGACATCTTAATAAAGTCAGCGGCACCTTTTCATCTAGAAACGGAGCGTCGGGCCGGCATTAACTCCTTATGGAGGGAGGTTTAGCATATGCAAACTGCCATAATTAGCCAATGAAATATGTCGCCTTAAAAACAGTAAAGCTTGAATCGTAACGCCAAACGGGGGAATTCAGCAAGGTCCTAAATCATCGGATTATCGCATCGGCGTTCGATGAAAAAAGAAAGAAAGGAGAAAAATACTTATCTTATTACTTCTTATTTTCCATATTGATGGATTTTCAGGATGTCTGGACGAGTTTGGTCCATTTCAGGAGCAAAATCTAACAGCTCAATCTGGTGACGGCATCCACCAAACAAGAAAAAAAAAAAAGAAACAACATATATCTGACAGAAGAACGTTCAAGAATCCAATGGCTGACCAAATTCTTAAAGAAAGACGAACGATTTCAAATAACTAAGTCATTTTTTCTTGCCAATTCGCATTCGGCACCTTCTTAAGGAGGAAAAAACGGGGATAGTGAAAAACAAAATTGATAAAAAAAAGTCCAATCTATAGTATTTGCATAGATGGAGATAGTTAGCCGCTGCAGAGATACGAAGACAGGTATAGTTGGGATTCGGCTAGGAGAAAAACGTCAGACTTTCAAAAAGAAATCTGTATTTGGACGTTTCGACTGCACAATGGCAGCCTTCTTCAGCTAAAAAATATATACAACTCATAAGTAAAGAAAATATGTATGTACAACTAGTAAGTAAAAGACAGGCAGAAATGAGCGGAGTATATATATCAATACAATAAATTTTAACCAATCTTATTTTTAAAACAATGAAAATAAGGTAGTTGGAAAGAAAACAGCATGTAGAAAGTGTTAGTAAAACAGTACAAAAAAGAAATTAAACAGTAAAAACAACGAACATTTTTTATGTAGTGAAAAACAAAATCTATTTTATAAGTGAATACAATTTATAACAATTAATATATAGATACATACCACTAGAGAATGCCTAGGGGGGAGGGAGGAAGACCTCGAGGACAACTTAGGTAACCATGGTTGGAAGTATGAGGGACAGCAACTACACAGGGGGTCTTTATAGTTATGAAAGGGGGTGGGGATGAGGCGGTGAGTCGGTGAAGTATAGTATTTGTATAAACTATAGTATTTGTATAAACTAAGCAACGTCAACATTCCGGCTACAAAATATTAATCATTTCTTATTTTAATAAATTTCAATTAGCTTACTTGAAGTTTGGTTTTTGAAAGACTAACTCCTAATGTGCCATTTATGCTGGCAGCACAATTTTTAGCAGTATCATCTTATGTTATATACCAACTTTTAGAGGCATAATTATATTTTAATATTGAATGCGCTTTTTAGGCAATCTACCGCTCCTAAAAGAACAATTTTCATGATGTTAAGAATGAAATATTTTCTTTAGTTTTGAAACCTTTCCCATGCTCGTTCTGTCTTATTCTCTCTATCTTACTCTCTTTTTCTCTCTCGACACCTTCCTCTCTCACTCCATCTATCTTCCCTTCCGTTCATATGAATACTTGTCCTTGGATAAGAAAAAAAAAAATGGACCGAAGAAAGAAATTGAGGAATTTGAAGGTTCACATTGCCATTAGAATAGTCTTGGAGTCCGTATTCCAGATATTTGTTTATTATATTGTTTATTAAATACATTCTCTTTACTAAAGCAATTACATAGTTTAATTTGCTTGAATTTGGAACTTGTGGAAGACGTTTCATGTGCCAAACCATTTTTGAGCACCGAAAACCTATATTTCTCCTTGAGAGTGGTTTTATTTGCTTTTCTCATTCGAATTATTTATAAGAAGTGCGCTTGGAAGCCTACCAAAGCATCCCCATTCGCGTTTAAATTTGTTTCGCAATAATTTCACCGCAGAAATATTTTGGCCGTTATGCGGATATTCCGAGCGACGAAACAGACCTTTCATTTCAAATAATTTCTTATAAACAACTTTTGTACATAAAGACAAATATTTACGCAAACAGAGAGAACTGTCTTTTTGGAGTCATATTTGGTCTTCCAGTATCCTCAAACCTGTGCCCATAATTATAATAGCTTTTTGAAGAGTAATAGATTTCCGCAAAAAAAATATATTAACAACAGGTTTACTACACAATTTAAAAATATAAAATAATATTAAAATTATGAGCACACATCTGATGAAGCAGGATAGTGATTCCAGCAATATATAACGCTAAAAATAATACCACTGAAGACGTTAAGCCCTATTAATAAGAAAAATACTCTCCAGAGAAGAACTACTAAGGTGACCATACAAGTTCAGTTCAAATTGGCTACGTACATAGCAGGGAGGACCAATTTATAAAAAACAATTTTATGAGTGGAACATAGAAGTGGGGTGTATTGCTTTGAGTTTCAGGGGTAGATACAAGACAGGTATTGTAGTTAGCGTGTAGATGTTATGAGAGTTTTGATCGAGCCGGTGAGTGGATTGTCTGTTCGCTGACGAAGGCTGTATCGCATTCCAGAAGCAACAATAGATCGTGGAGGTAGCCTCGTTGATGGGATGTGGTGTGCTATGGCGTTCAGGGGTTCTTTATATCCTTCAAAAAGGCGGTTATCGCTTCAAAAGCCCGCGGGTTAAATAGGCGGGGTACTCCCATCGTGTGGAAATGGATGCCGTGCCACTGTGGAATATGTGGGAACGAAAAGGCAAATTGTCTAGTAAAACCTAATAACACAACCGTGAGTTTCAGTACATAATGGGATCTAAGTCAATGGTATATATAAGGCATATAAATAGATAATATTGTCCATAACTGTTTGAGGCCATTGCACCAGACCCAAAAATTGTTCGATTTTGATAAAAAATGGTACAAAAATACATTGTCTCAAATAAAAAGTCATAATCATTAACCAGCCGAATCCACATACCGGAATGCCAATTGTTCAGCAAAATTCAAGCGATTTATAGTTTTTTCCTTACACACACACACACACACACACACACACACACACATATATATATATATATATATATATATATATATATATATATATATATAAAATCAGTCCCATAACAGGCCCTGAAAGACAGATACTATAGAGGTGTCTGATACGTGACCATAGGGCACACTAGGGAGATAGTGTGGTCACTACTATGCTCCGGCCGCCCTTTTTCCCCCCTTGGCTAGTGCGACTGCAAGAGTCATTAGCACGAAGGTAACATTATTAAATTAATTAATTGCTGGGTTGGCCTAGGGATGGTCAGGGAGGCCGAATCCAACCCATCAACGAAGACACTAGACGACAAAATCTTTAGTGCTTGCTCGGGGGATTTGAACTCAGTTCCTCCAACTTATTAGTCCAGTGCTCTACCAGTGTGCTAACCACGCCACCTTTCTTATAAAACTATTCATATCTATAATAGATTTTAAAGAGATTGAGAAAAACTAGACTTTTTTGGGTACTTTTTTCTTAAATATCTTGAAACCGCTTGGGAAATCGTGGTAAATGTTATGGATATATTCAAGACCTTTGTGAATCCCCTTTAATAACTTTTCTTATGCAATTTTTCATAGAGCGATCTCATTCGTTTATTTCAACAGGTTTTGTCTTATCTTTTTTTGGGGGTCAATTTTTGGAAGATGAAAGAATTTTTGAAGTTTGTATTACTTGTTGTTTCTAATAGAAAAGCGAGTTATTATGACTTGGCTACTGCCAGTTTCCTGCGCATTTTCGCGAGTTCAACCCTTTTTTCATGGAGTATACCAAAAAAAAAAATTTATTGTTTCTAACAAAAGTCTTCCAAATGACACAATGGATGAGAACGGGAATTTGTCAAGAAGACGCAACTCCTGCGAGTCTTTGTATTTGTATACATGACAGACGTTTTACTAATTTAAACAATATAGAAACAAATGAGTTGGTGAGATGCAAAACTCGTTCGTTCAACAGGAACGTATTTTTCAGGAAGCTCATAAACTCAAAACCACGTCTTGTAGAATGGCACTGATTTTTTTTTTTTTTTTTTTTTTTTTTTTTGCCTTCGAAAGGTACATCTTTATGTTTACAGATATATATTATACTAGCTGAATGCCCGTGCTTCGTCACGGCACATAAGTAGTTTTTTTATTGCGTTAAATAATACAGGTACGATCAAAATTAACGCTACTATATAATTTTTTGCAGTTTATTAGCATGGTATAGTAACCAAAGTATAATGCTCCTTGACTATGGGGCGCTCCGGACACGTGTCTAAAAAACAGATAACCTAGAAATAACCTGTTATCTATAGGTTACCAGTAACAGCAGTTTAACCAATTTAGGTTAAACATCGTTGTCAATAATAAATGTACGTTGAAATGTTTTCTCAGATGTCATTTGGAAACACAGATTATATTTGCGAGCATTACCAAGAAGTGCTCTGCCACAGCAGTTGGGTGAGGAGGCTGTGCAAGAGTTCGGGATATTATTACCTCGGATGGACCATCACCAGGTATAGTGTAAACTCTATGGGGGACAGCAATTAAAATTGTGATTTTGTCCCTCATAGCGTAAACTCTATGAGGGACAGTTTATTTCTAGTAATTCAAGGACTGCCATCATAGTTCAAATTAAACGCAATTAAAAAGAACACTATGAAATAAAAACAGTACGGTAACAGCTGTTCTGTTATCGTCCTCGCAATGCCTGCTGCCTATGCGAGCATGTTCTCTTTAAAACTAAAAATTCAAACCCCTCTAAAAATACTTAAAAATTTGAATATAAAAAAAAAAACTTTCTTAGCGAGTGTTTACATACTAAAGAGAGCGTACATGCAAAATTTTTCTGTCAAGTGGTTTGGGCTGGGTCACGATAGTCAATGAGTGAATGTAATTTGATAATATCTTTTAGAATCTAATGCCATCTCAAGTTTCCAAAAAATGGAACGAACAAGTTTTGCATCTCTCCTCCTTAAATGTTTTATAACCGTTGTATTTCTAAAAGGTTTCGTTACTTGGCAGAAGTTCAGTGTGACGATTATTCCTTCCCAATTACGACAATTAATACTAAAACTATTTAATAAAAAGGAAAAAAAAATACAATTAAAACAAAAAGTAATAAACTAAAGCAATTACGGAGTTAATTAAGCCCAGCAAGTGCTAATCGCTAATAGTGGACATTAGACCTATTGTAAACGCTTCGAGATGAAGTAATGGCTTAAGATTGCTGTGGGTATTTAGGCATAAAAGGAAGCTATAACCGTTCGCAATAAAAATTCCCCCGGGGCTCCAGTCGGTAAGTTTAAAACGGTAATAAAATCACTTTTATTGCAAAGAAAATTATGTTATCAAATAAAGCCATTCGAACCCTGTCTAATTCCCGTACATTTTTCTTGGAGAAAAGTTCAATTTTCTAAGTGCTGTTATTTGCTAAATTATTTCTTAATATTACTTAAATATACTGTTAGTAATAACTTAATTACCCTTAAAACTCGTTGTATTCGTGCGATGGTCTCAGGGGGGTTTATTTACTTCGAATTTATTTATTTCTTTATTAGTGAGACCGCGACAAGGGCAATTCATCACTTAAAATACATACAGTGGATCAAAAAAGTATTGGCACACTTACTTTTTTTTCTGTTTCTTTTTGAAAAATTAAAAATTTTATTTTTAAACATTTTTGTACAATATAATATTCATAAATACAAATAATTGAAAAATAAAAATAAATTAATTATAAAGTATATAAAAATAATAAACAAAATATCCTTTTTAGAGAGTCAAAAAAGTATTGGCACTCTTATTAATAATGTACATTATATTTAATAAATTTAATCTGTGTGCCCCTAATACTTTGTTATCGTGCCATTGGCATCTATAACAGCCTGTAATCTTCTTGGCATTGAAGAAACAAGGTTTTGAGTTACTTCTTGGCCAATTTTATTCCATTCCTCAGATAAAGTTACCTTCAGGTCATTTTTTGAAGAAATTTTATTTTTTCTTATTTTAAGGTCCAAAAGATACCATAGGTGTTCAATAGGATTTAAATCAGGAGACTGTGGTGGCGTTTTAAGTTGTCTCGGAACATTGTACAGCATCCACTCTTTCGTTTTGTTAGCTGTGTGCTTGGGGTCATTATCATGTTGGAAAATAAAAGTATCCTTTACCTCCAGCTTTTCAGCACTACTGGCTAAGTTGGCCCGCAAAATGTCGACATATTTTTCAGCATTCATAATACCGTCAATAAAGGTCAAGTTTCCTATGCCATTCCACGACATGCATCCCCAAACTAGAACGCTTCCGCCTCCATGTTTCACAGTGGGCTTCACATGTCGAGCTTGAAACTCGGTGTTAGGTTTCCGCCAAACGTACTTGCGACCATCAGACCCGAAAATATTATATTTACTTTCATCGGAAAATATTACCTCTTTCCAGAAGTCTAAGTCTTTATTTAAAAAAGATTTAGCAAACTCAAGTCGCTTTTTACGGTTAGTCTCGCTAATTAAAGGTTTTTTCCTTTGAACTCTGCCATAATAATGAAACCGTGGATAACATTTCTTACTGTTTGTAAGCAGAAGGTTGTGTTTGAAGTTGACGCGACCTCTTCCGCTATCCTGGAAGCTGATGTTGTGGGATCACGCACAACAATTCGGTGTATGTCCCGTTTTTCCCTTTCACTGAAATTCGGTGGCCGCCCTGAACGAGGTTTGTTCAACACAGAACCAGTCTGTCTAAACTTTTTGACAATATTTCGAACAGTACTGAAACTAATTTCTAACTTATTCGCTATTTGTCGGTAACTTTTTCCTTTAGAATGTTGTTTTATTATCATATTTTTAAGAAAAGTGCTATGTTCACTGGTTTTAGCCATGATTATATTACAAACACAGAACAAAGACTGAGTTTAAATGTTATTACATTGACCTTTGTAATCCTCAACCCATATCTACTGAAAGAAAAAGGATTACCTTGTTTTGACTGGAGCTAATGCTAAACATTTACCAATACTTTTTTTGACTCTCTAAAAAGGATTTATTCTTTCTCATTTTCGTATACTTTATAATTCATTCATTTTTCTTTTCAAATTATTTGTATTCAGGAATATTCTAGTATAAAAAAATGTTCAAAAATAAAATTTTTAATTTTTCAAAAAGAAACAGAAAAAAAAGTAAGTGTGCCAATACTTTTTTGATCCACTGTACATAAGAATAAACAATAGTAAACAATTGTTAACAAGTTTGAAAATGAAATAATTAAAAAAAATATAAAAATTAAAAAAAATTACTAATACAATTTGCATTGACTATAAAAAGGTACGAACAACACAGAGGCAGATAGGGGAGTCTGTAAATACAATTATAGACTTAGATCTTCATGAATTTCAAATCATAGTTTTTACATATTTATTAATGATAGGAGGTTAATAAATATTTATTAATTTACTTCGAACTACAAATTATTAAATCAACTGGGTTTAAAATATTAACGGAATGACAAAAAACCGAAATGTTAATTCATGGAATGATTCTACAATGATACAAGTCAAAAAAATTTTCATAATTGTCTTCGAATCTACTATATATTTCTCAAATACCATTCACTCACTGACCTATCATCGCCCAGCCAAAACCACTAAACAGAAAAATTTGAAATTTTGCATCGACACTCACTTTATAATGTAAACATTCGCTAAGAAAGGTTTTTTTATATTGAAATTTTTAAGTATTTTTAGAGGGGTTTGAATTTTTAGTTGGTTTTAAAGAGAGCATGCATTGCTAGGCCAGCTTTTACAGTTTTTTTTTTTTTTTTTTTTTTTTTTTTTTTGTGAGTTTATCGGGGTTTCAACATGAGGGCTATGAGCGCCGGGCTATCTACAGGTTGCCACCCTTTTCTAAAATGCCAACAGCACGCGGTCGGTAACCCATTTAGGTCCCCGACGTTGCCTAACTTCGGTGATCTACGGGAACCGGTGCATTCAAAATGGCTATGACCGTTGGCCTTTTACCGTACTATTTTTATTTAAGGTTCATTTCAACTATGATGGCAGACCTTGAATTACTAGAAGGTAATAGGCCCATATTGACCAATAAGAATGCTCCATTTCAAAATTATTCCAAATATTGAATATTTAACTAATGTTCAAATATTAGTTTTGTTGTTATTACCTATCAGTTTCGTTTTGAGTGATGGACACTTCAGTGACTGTCTACAAAATGACGTGTGAATCCAAATTTAAGGCCACTTGTGGTATATTATCAATAAGAACCATAAATAAGGTAAACATAGCATGAATATAATTATAAGTGGTCACTAATTTGTTAAAAAAATTAATATCTCCATGCTTGGTGGATTTGATTAGTGGCGTAATTTTATTTCTAGTTTTACAAGGAGTACTATATTTAAAAAACTGTAATAAAATATCTCTTTCCATTATTGAGATTTTTTTTTTTTTTTTTGGCTTTCCTGAAAAGTTGGATTTGTTACCTTTTGTTCGGATTCTCCTCAACTGTTATAATGATATTTTCGACAGAACTATCCCAGGCGGAGAAAAAGGTGCTTAAAAGTGGAAAGATTCTAATTGGTTATTTTTCCTCCTTCGTATAAAGACGTTATTATCCCCAAGATGGATTGTAAGAAAAGATAAAGCCTGTGGAATCTGGGATTTGGTTGCTAAGGAAGATAAATCTGGCGGGTTATAAGGTCGCCGGAGCGGGTTCGTGATACCGCCTCGGGGAAGGGGGTAATAAGCAGTCTCCGAGAAGGTGATGGTATCACGTAGAAGAGGCCCAACCATTGTTTAAAGGTAGGTAGGTATATACCATCAGAGCTGGGATGCCCTCAGGAGTATACCATCTACAGCTGTCCGGGATGGACATGCCTGGGAGAATAGATACTATCCTTGCTGTACCCAAAGGCATCGAAGAGGCAGGCATGAGCGGTCATTAGGGGGGGTTGAGAAGGTATTTCAGGCGAGGGAAATGGTTAGTGGAATTCTGACTACCAAGTATTACTATATTCTGACCAAAAACTCTGTGAACGATTCAAAAAGAAATAATTTATAGGCTTAAGGATCATGTCAGGGGCATATGTAAGAAATATAGGGAGCTGGGAGTACTGAGTGAGGCATGGAATACTAAAAACCTAGAACTTGTAATAGTTAGCCAACTAAAACGTTATTGCACCCAAAAAAATCCCTGAGCTAAGTGATCTTATTTAATCAATTTTTGAGGTTTTTTTGACACACTTTCACCGGTTAAAACCAAGTTTTGAGGGGCTGCAGCCCCCTTGCCCCACTTTTATACGCCAATGCATAGGCGTATCTAAGAGGGGCTGATAGCGCTGCAGCCTCTCCCCCCCCCCCGAAATTTTGATTTGATCGATAAAAATGTGTCATAAACCCTTAAAAATAAATTAAATAAGATCACTTAGTTCATAAAAAATATTTTATTTTGGGTGCAATTGCGTTTTAGTAGGCTAAAACTATTCGAAGTTCTAAATCGTTAGTATTCCATACCCCAGAAATGGTATCCCCCCACCCGAAGTTATTTCCTATATACGCGATGCGCCAATGGATCATGTTAATAAGAAAGGAACTAAGCCCAATTTTTCGTTAAAAAATAAAGTTTTTTTCTAGTATCTCAGAAATGTTATTCTAAATGGAAACAGACTGAAAATAGTTTCTTCATAAAGGCGTTAGCCACTAGTCCACGAGGATATCCGAGAAAATAGTTTCTTCATAAAGGCGTTAGCCACTAGTCCACGAGGATATCCGAGAAAATAGTTTCTTCATAAAGGCGTTAGCCACTAGTCCACGAGGATATCCGAGAAAATAGTTTCTTCATAAAGGCGTTAGCCACTAGTCCACGAGGATATCCGAGAAAATAGTTTCTTCATAAAGGCGTTAGCCACTAGTCCACGAGGATATCCGAGAAAATAGTTTCTTCATAAAGGCGTTAGCCACGAGTCCACGAGGATATCCGAGAAAATAGTTTCTTCATAAAGGCGTTAGCCACTAGTCCACGAGGATATCCGAGAAAATAGTTTCTTCATAAAGGCGTTAGCCACTAGTCCACGAGGATATCCGAGAAAATAGTTTCTTCATAAAGGCGTTAGCCACTAGTCCACGAGGATATCCGAGAAAATAGTTTTGAAATATGTTTTAGTCAAAGTTAATCGACATTTTATTAAACTATTAAACGTATTTAGACGTAGCTTTGTCTAAGCATTGGTAAATATTAGCCACTATTTCCATTGCCCGACCTCCCAAAGCCTTCTCCAGTCTTAAACGAGACATAATCAGTTTTTAAAATGTTTCACGTATCGTGTTCTTCCATAAAATGGGAGTACCCAAATGGTGGAACCGTCGGGAATTTCCCTCAAAATTTCGGGCATGCGGAGTTGAACTTTTCCGTCTATCTGAACAGTCTATAGATGATCCTCAGACTATACTGGAAGGTTCACCTACGCTCAATTATTATTAGACTGTACTAATTTTTAGATTAAGATGCATCGGAGTATAGGAAGTAGAAAATGTCACGTATCGGAACCCATAGATCACGAAAATAACGCCATATATATATATATATTTGTCTGTTCACTCTTTATGAGCCCTACTGGGTGATTTGAATAGTCAAGATCGCTAACCAGCTAAATCCGTCCACTGGAACATAGTTTTATGTGCGATGGTTAGGCCAATAAAAAAATGAATCTATATATATAAAAATCACGTGTCTGTCTGTTTTTCTGTTTATCTGTTTGTTTGTTCCTTATACAAATCTACACCGTTTGACCGATTTTGACCAAACTTGGAATAATGGTAGGTCTTGATACGAGAAATCTCCTAGGCTAGGTCAAAAAAATCTACCAGCTGTCTGTCTGTATGTTTGTCCCTTATACAAATCTACACCGTTTGACCGATTTTGACCAAACTTGGAATAATGGTAGGTCTTGATACGAGAAATCTCCTAGGCTAGGTCGAAAAAATCTACCAGCTGTCTGTCTGTATGTTTGTCCCTTATACAAATCCACACCGTTCGTCCGATTTCGACTAAACTCGGTACACATGTAGATCTTAATCTGGGGAGTGCCGTAGGCTAGGTCAAAAAAATCTACCAGCTGTCTGTCTGTATGTTTGTCCCTTATACAAATCCACACCGTTAGACCAATTTTTACGAAACTTGGTATACATGTATGTCTTGATACGGGGGGTGTTATAGGTTAGGTCAAAGTCGTCTAGGACTCACAGTTGGGAGGCCACGGGTTCATAACAGTTACAGATTCGTGTTATTAGGTTTTAATAATACTTATTTGGTTTCTAATTTATTTAGGCTTTTCTATATGCAGAAAGTTGGTGTAGCATGGCACGCCGAGTAACGGCTAGTAATTTATAATTTCTTCACACAAGGTATTTGAAAGTAACTAAACTACATTCCACATTTTTTTGACAAAAGGGAGCCAATCGTTCAATCCATCCCTCAATAAACCTCTACTTCAATTGCATAAATTTAATTCTTACTAAATGTAGAAGTTTTCCTCTAAGTGTTGAATATGTATTTCGTTAGGGGGACGAGGAAAAAATTCGCAAGAAACATCTGATTCATCGAGAAAAACAGAAGCGCTTTATTGCACGTCCAGAAAGTATCTTCTGTCAATAAATTTAGTGAATTTAATTACAGTTTTTTTAAAGGAAATTTTGTCTACGTTATGATGGCGTAATTCAAATTTAATTATCTTGGTATAATAATTTACTAGAAATGTGTCTTATACATTGTTGTAAATTCGAAATAAAAAAAAAAAAAATTATCTTGAACATTTTTTGAGCAATCCTTAGTCATTCAATAAAAAACAGGACTACGTTTAAAAAACTGAAAATTGGACATAGCTGTTTTCCCTTCGGAATCGGACCATACTTCTAATTAAGTTTTTTGTTGGAAATGATGTCCAGAGTCACCTCCTAGAGTTTGGCTACTTAGACCTGAATCACCCTGTATGTATATATATATATATATACAACTATTTTTGAAAAAGTAAAAAAAAAACTGAATGTTTCTTCGAATGTTCGGATATATTCTTATATACCTCGAAAACGGTGATGAAATTGTATTAAATATAAAGAACCAACTCGACATCTTATTAAATTTCCTTGCAATAAGGATCTTATGTGATTTTTGATAGATGAATTTTATTCGGAGAAATCTACGCTTAAATGGACCGCTTCGAATACGGCTTGGTTGATGTTGCGGCGCCTAAGATTTTCCTTCGCTTTGAGATTTAATCTTACACGTGCTTATATTTTTAAAGAAAGATTAGTACGAAACATTAACTGTTTGTGTTCTAAGCTTTTGAAAAAAACATACTACAAATAAATACTAGTATAAGAACTGGAAGGAGCTAAGATTATGCCGTTCCAGGGAGTCGGAATTATTACATGCTTAAAACGAGAATGTGTCTGTAGGTTGGTAGTACCTTTATTTTGACTCCACCGGAGTTTATAAGATGTTAAGGTAACTAGCTGAGCTGTAGCTGGAGGGAAAATAAGGCTGGGCACCTGTCCTTCCAGCTACAGCCGCTGGAATAGTCCACTGTTGCCAACTCTACCAAACACAACCCCCCCCCCCTTTCCCCTCCCTCCTCTTCAGTCATAGCTCACTGTATATATTTCTTGTTATTTATTTATATTTTAATATTTTTAAATATATATATATATATATATATATATATATATATATATATATATATATATATATATATATATATATGGGTCTTTTTGCGAAGACCACATCCAGTTACTTTTGAAGTAGCAGTAGTGATTTATAACAGTTACTCGTACTCGCTGATAAGCTTACTGATTAGCTTATAGGTTCTTTGCTGGTTATCTACTACTACTTGACTCGTTATCTACGGTTATAATTCATATTAGATAATGGCAAGCAATATTTATTAATAAAAAGGTTAATATGATCAAAATAAATTCTCTCAACTATGAAAAAAGTTATTAAGCATTAAAGTTGACTGTTTTGTAGGTTATGAAGGATAACAAACAACGATATTTGTAAACAAACATATTTTATTCCTTTTCTCTCGCTCTCTCTCTCTCTCTCTCTCTCTCTCTCTCTTTTTTGGATATTTTACATTTATTAAGCATTATGTGCATACGTGCTATGCGTTTCCGCTTGCTACGCTCGCTCAAGAAGATCAAAACTCAAGCCAATCCAACTCGCTAAAAATAATAGAAATCTATTAATTTAAGCGACTCTAGTCTATCCAAATAGGATTCCATTAATTTTTCCGAGTAAGAAACCAATCGCTTTTTCTATGTCAGGAACATCGCGAACTAATTGTAAAAGACTCATTTTTTCTCACTAACATAAACAGAGCTTTTTCATAAACAAAAGCTAATTCACTGTTGAAGGTTACTTTTCTCCCAGCAAGAACCAATACAATTGCTCATCGGAATCCTCCAATAGGAAGCCAAAGGAGTTATTCGCATGCGCTGAATCACTGATACAATCAACTACTGCTACTTCAAAAGTAACTGGATGTGGTCTTCGCAAAAAGACCCATATATATATATATATATATATATATATATATATATATATATATATATATATCCACAACAACCTAATAGAAAATAAGTCTCATTGCAGAACGAGACTAAAAAAACGAAGAACCTCCGAACCTGCTACCCTTATATATATATATATATATATATATATATATATATATATATATATATATATATATATATATTTATATATATATATATATATATATATATATATATATATATATTTATATATATATATATATTTATATATATATATATTTATATATATATATATATATATATTCTTCTGAAAGATGACCGAATATATATTTTTCACTAACCTATAATACTGTAGAAAATTTGATGGCAATTTTTAAATCTTTTTTTTTTTTATTTCTGGCTCTTTTTATATTATATTTATTTAGTTATTTATATCATTAAAAATTCAAGAACAGCGATAAATAAGAAAACAGATTTAAAAAGAGTGTAAAGCCCCTAAACATGTGTGAAGAAAGCACGAAACATATCGGACAAAATATTTTAAATAAAGCAGTTGGAGTAATCGAATAGTGTACTACTTTATCGAACTCCTACCATAGAAAGGAATAGGAAGAAGTGAATATAAATATATATATTTGGACGTCGGATTCTTGCCTATTAAAAAGAATTTATATGATAAGGATATCATGAAAACGCACTATGATGACACAGGTCCTGCAAGTTTGTCATTTATGTTATTGCCATGGCTTGGACTGGAGTACAACGGCTTTTACCAGTCGGGGAGTTTGTTTTATCAACATAAGACACGTGCCAGTGGTCGCGTGAGTCAGTGGGTATGAATTATAATTACGTAATGATAATGCATTTAATTAATTTTACAGGATCTTCAACACATTTTATCGAAATCTCAGGCTGTCATTTGTTAAGCATGTTCTTCAGTATTACAGTATAATTGCCCATGTGTATGCAATATGCCCATGGGATAAACGCCACTGTCAGAAATCCTTCTAAGGTTAGACAACTTGAAAAAAGGTCATTCAGGTACAGGTCTTGGAAGATTGTCAGGGAACACCAATAATGAATGTATGAGTGGTGTTCCAATATGAATTGGTGTGACATAGCATAGTGTATGAGTACCAACTTCCATGTGGGAATTAGCGATCACTGTGGTGGCGAAAAGTTAACTTCAGTCGTGCGTTGAGATTTGACGTGATTGGAGGTATTTCGGTGGGTGGAGGGAACTCAAAGCAACAAAACCCAACCTTTTTCATTGGTGGCAAGATTAAGTACAGGTCACTTCGTCAATGTGGTGAGATGGGAAGATGTGCATTTGTGAGAAAGCTGCCAGACCCGCCTTACTTATGCGTTTGTAGGGAAATCATCCTTTCGATACTTGAAAAACCAAAAAATACCAAAGCCTGAATTGTTGACTGGGCATTGTGAGCTTGATAGACATCACAATCCCAGGAAAGACATTGTGGAATAAATCAAAACGAGAAAGTCGACACCTTGGCAAGGAGAGCAATTAGAGACGGCATGCCATTCCATAAAGTTCCAAAAAATGATTTAATAGCCCATGCAAAAGACTCTATATGGATGAGATGGCAAACTGCCTCGCATGAAATGAGAGATAACAAGCTCCGAGTGATAAAAGGAAATGTTAAGCCTTGGAAGACATCCACAAACGATACAAGGAGAAAAGAAGTAGTAGAATTAGAATCGGCCATACAAACCTCACGCATTCCTTCCTAATGTCAAAGGACCCTCCACCAATTTGTAACTCGTGCAATGTGCTGCTCACTGTGAAGCACATCTTGACTAATTGTAGGGCATATGAGAAACTGAAAGAGCAACACCAACTAACAGATTCCACAGATTAAAGTCTAGGAGATCATACCAACCAAGAGGAGAGGGTTTTGAATTTGTAAGGGCCACCAAGTTGATATACAATATCTAGATAGAACATACAGAACTGAAAAGCTGATTTGTTTATTTTATTTCTGTACTTATATTTTTTATAAATTATTTTTTTATGTTTGTTTATTATAAAATATACTTTTTATTATTATTATTTTTTTAATTATTATCTTTTGTTTTTCTACAGCTATATTTTTTTTCGTTTTTGATAAGCAAATGAGCATTTCTCTATCGTAATTTTAAGTAAATGTGTCTAAATAAAACAATTATTAATATAATTCAATCAGAATCTACACGAATTATTACTTACTCCTAAATTTCAATGAAAATTACCACATAAAGGAATGGCGTTAATGACCTTAAGGGGTGACATGCCATTATAATAAAAAAAAAAAAAAAAAAAAAAATCTCAAGAAAATTATTAACACATCGCTCTATATACGCGTATGTCCTTTGACAAATCGATTATTTTGGCCCGTCTGTTGTGTTGAGTAAAAATCAACAAGGAACGCATGCTTCAATTGAGGTTAATGAACATTCATAAGGCGATAAAAATAGTTGGCCGTCGAGGTGTTAAGAAGCCAACGATTGGTTGTCATTTGGCTAACAGAATACATTTCGGAACAACCTATAATTCGATCGTTTCGACATGAAAAATTCGAAATACAGATTTGACTGAAAATCTGTTGTTTTCTCTTAGCCGAATCCCAACCACCAGATAGCGAACGGACTGCACCACAAGACTTTATGTCCACATGTGTGATTAAGTCTGAGTACCAATGTAAAATAGTTTACAGATACTATGTAACAATACTTTTGCAGTACCGAAAGATCATTACCTACCCTATTAGATTCCGTGTGCTTTGTAAATTACAAATCATTGTTGATCACAACCTTCAATTGAGCCTTTATAAGTTAGGCTCCTGTAGAAATTCAACCTTCTGCACAACGGAAGGTTTCCATTAATTTCAACCTCAATTACGAGAAACAAAACGGTCTCGTGAGAAAACTATATTTAATACAAGCTAAATAAAAGAAAATAAAACTATTAACCGATATAAGAAAATAATAATTATGCATGACGGCATACCAGGTTGACAAGAATCATTGTAAGAAGAAGAGTATGCCAACTCAAGGGGAATCTAATGACTGCGGTCGGTGAGGGGCAGAGGTAGCTCAGGATCGGATGACGAGGCCAGCGAGTCCGGGAAAAAAATGTAAATAACTGGAAGGGTATCGAGAAAGAACGGAAAAAGAAGGTTGAACGAAAAATGAGACGGCCCAGAGAAAATATAACTCTCTGAATAAAGATATGGACATTAAAAATACGTCTAGAGAGATTATATTTTGATTGCCGCGAAGATAGGATCTTGTACGTTAGCGGGGGGGAAATTAATATAAGATAATGCTCAGAAATGTTTAGAGGGAGATGACCTTTCGTCGAAGATAAAAAAAAAATATTAGTAGACCTACTATAGATAAAGTATATCTTAAAGAGGTTTATGGCGTGGAAGATGACGGTTGGCCTGGACATGACGTCATTGCGTTTAATAAAAGTCCGACTCGCAGGAACTGCGTCATCTTAGCGCGGTTCCGTTCATATCATTCGTGTCATTAGCAAAGGAGTAGAAGCAGTTATTGGTAGGTTTTGATCTTCGGTGAATAATATAAACAGGAAACTATAGTATTATAAGCGGAAATGACTCCCCCCACCTTCTCAACATTCGCCATGGAAAACACTATTACCAATAACTTTCTCATTTTCATACCTTATTTTATTAAATTACTAGTTTTACTATTAAATACAATCAAAAAACAATAATCAATTAAAACGTTAGGTAAATAGTGATAAAACCCCGTTGAAAAGGACAAAACTATCCATTTTGAAGTGTTAAGCACTCATTTCTCGGATTGACATCGCCCCATCGAAAATGACATTTAAACGTCATTTGTAGGGAATTTAGTTAGCTTTCGAATAGTCACCTTCCCCTTACCCCGGTTTCCCATCCGCTTTCGAGATATTTTAGAAAATATACGAAAATCCCAAAACTTTTCATGCCTGTTAATGAAATATTTTATTTATAATACTTCCTTAACTTCAAACGGACCCAAAATTTACCTATCATAGATTAGATGAATATTAAACGTCTGGAACAGTTTCAGCTCAATTAATCGTTTCTGAATACCCAAACCGAAAATTAGTTTGGAGAAGTAGGTATTTCAATGTTTCTCGAAAACGGTTACAGATATCGCTTTAAAAATGGTTTCATTAATAATGCAGGCTTATATATACGAAAAATTCGTTGCACATGGTGAACAACAGTTGAGTGGTCAATACCAACTTCTCTCGCTATGTTCCGAGTGGTTTAACGATGGTTGTCTTTTACCTTAGCAAGTTAAGGTAGATTCACACTATACGTACCGTCACCGGCAGGCCACCGTCCAGCAGCCGACCGGCAAGATGGAAGCCAATTCATACCATACGGATCTCCACCGACAGGCCACCGTCCATCAACTTCGACAATAAATCTCTCAGTCAGTTTTCTGTGCGGGTGGAGTTAGGTTCTAAGAATGTCTAAATTCAATAATACAAAATTAGCAATGATTGCTTTAATTTTGGATGAAGAAGAGGAAACCTCAAATGCAAATAAGAGGCCGTGGGTGAAGAAATTATTTTCAAAAAGAAACTTTGTAGGAGAATTCCACACACTATTCAAAGAACTACAAGATGATGAAATTTCATTTTACAGATATTTTAGAATGTCCCGGGAAAAGTTTTTTGTACTATTATCCAAAGTTGAAGGTGAAATTAAAAAGCAAAACACAACTTTTCGAGAAGCCATTAGTCCTGAACAAAAGTTAATGGTGTGTCTAAGGTAAGGATTATTTTAAATAAAACATTAATATTTCCATATTTATTTTTATTTTTAAAGTAAAAATACAATTTTAGACGTAAAAAAAAAGATACATTTATACTAAAAAGATACAATTTTATAATAATAATTGTTTGTTTTCTGCATCGTGTACAGAACAGAAACGACATTTTTAGGGCATGGTGAAAACACCGTCAGCACAAGTTCGGTTACTATTTAAATTACTTACAATAATATATAACAAAATAAATAAAACATATATAATTTATATCCACCTTTTTTATAACAATTGTATATAATTACTTATTTCTTTTTTTTAAATTTAAATTTAAACTATGATAATCCATATGCGTATATATATATATATATATATATATATATATATATATATATAGTCTGTTCGTTCTCTCATACGCTCAAAAATGCTCTGATTTAAAATTTGGTACAAAAATACATTGTATATTTTATTCTTTTAGCGAAAATTGATGATAGAATTAAATTATTGAATGAAAATATAAACTTAAAATAACATGCAGTAAGAAAAATGCCGGTGGCCTGCCGGTAGCAAGATTGGTCAGCCGGTGGCCTGCTGGGGGCCTGCCGGTGACGGTACGCTCTAGTGTGAACTACCTCATTGGAAATACATTGAAGAATATTTTGCCGGTCGGCTGCTGGACGGTGGCCTGCCGGTGACGGTACGTATAGTGTGAATCGACCTTTATTCGGCATCAACAGCAAAAGGCCTACCACAACCTTCTTTGTCTTCGATATAAATTGTGGGAAACAAGAACCAGTTTTATCGAGAAAAATTTCGTCGTAGACAATATATGCAAGGCTTACAAGATCAAGGCGAAGATGCCCAAAAACTGTCCATCCTCGGAGAATCAATTTTAGTAGTTTCTTTGGTGTTAATGAACAACTACTTCACCAGTTATAACTATAAATATTATTGCAATCTATTTTTTCAGGGATTTTCAAATAAATACTCAAAAATGTTTGTTTACTCAAAAATGACGTATAAAAATATGAAAACGAAGACATAAAAATGTTGGTTACTCTGAATATTGAGAAATCTTTGGATGTTGAGGAAGTAGGCATGAGTAGCTTTGTGATTTTCGTACAATTTCTCAAATATCTTGTGCACCATGGTACAAATATTTTTGTAACTAATTTTTTACATTTAAAAGTGCACTTTTCACAAAAACAGTTACAGATATCGCGTTAAAAATAGTTTCATTCGTTTTTCTATGTTAAGAAACCTATAACCCATAACGAGTACCTGCAAGCATATGAACTCAAAAACGTAAGCGTTACGATTTTTTCCGCGCGTATTGTGCTCCAAACAAAATAATCTGGTGGACGGATTTTGCTAGTTAATGAATTTTATCTACCAAATAAGACAAAAGATTTTTATACCAAATTTCATCAAAATCGGACCATTTTTGAGCCCTCTAGAGAGCGAACAGACATATATATACAAGTTTGAACCACCGTTATTTTCGTGATCACGAAAACGTTACTTCGTTTCCGTTATTTTCATCTGAAACGTGAAGTTTTCTAGTCGGCACTTCCGGATTGCTTCATGAGGTCAACCTCATATGCGGGTTTTCTCCCTATGGAGGGAGCGAGGAATTGCGGTAAAACCAAAAACATGCCAAAGGCTGAATTGTTCAATGTTAAAAATTGTTGCTGGTTGAAAAGTGTTTGTCTACGTTTTCCAGTGTTTTAAATTGCTTGTTGTTTCTTTTTGGCGGTAAAATAAACTTTTTAGTAAAACAAGGAAATAAATGAGAATGGAATGATTGGTGCGAATGATGATGGCGTCGACAATGGAGTAACATGCAATATCAACATCTTTAACAAATTCAGTTCGAGAACATGAGCTTTTGAAAAAAAAAAAAAAAAAAAAAAGAGCTCATTTAAGATATGGCGTAATCCGCCAACTCTCCTGAAAACATTCTGAACGTAATGGGCGTCAAGATGTAGTATGAATATATACATATATAGGAGAGCCAGCTGTGCTAACGGGCAGAGGGAGTGCCTTTGCTACGTAGGAGTATCTTTAACCCACGCAAAACCAAGGTCCCCTGAGCACCCATTCACAAAGCGCGGCCTACATTCGAAGGGATTCCATTTCATTGAGATTTTTCGCGGGGTATCGTTTCCATAGCGACGCCCTGAAGATCTCGGAGGAAGAGAGCACTTGTGGGACGCCGCACGAACAACGGATCCTCGGGAAGGGACTTTCACAATTATTAACTAGAAAGCAACGCCGTTGACTGCCTTCATGGCGGAGTGTCATTACAGTTTTATTGGAATTTATACAGATAATATGCTAATTTAGGGGTTTTAAGGCACTTTCCACCAAAGTATTTAAACGCCAAATAGGGACAATACACATAATTGTCTAGAGAACCTATGTTGAAGAACACATTTGAAAGAATTGCCAATAAAGCCTTCAAATCAAGTTGTTTAGTATGTGTTTTTTTTTATCTAATTATACATTTAATATACAAATGACTGATTTTTAAGACACTTGACTTTAATTATTAAATAGTCATTTTTAGAGAGGAAGCCCGTTTATACAATTAACTCCATGAAGCAATGCGGACGTGCCGATAAAAATTGGGTATATTTATACAAAATCTAAATATTTATATAGGTACAGACATATCATTTATTATAATGAAACAAATGAGAATTTTGGTCTCAGGTTCTAAGAGACGACTGACTTATCGAAAATTTCTTCACAAGTTCTACATTAACTAAAGTTTGGTCGTGCTTGAATTAATGAAATTATCAAAACAAATATTTACAATAATGACACGGATACATTCTCGCTTTTCAAATATTTTGTGAAATATCCCAAGAACGAATGCGCATGCGTCGCACGTGGAGTTTGATAAATAATAAGCTTACAACGACAAAAAATTATGAAAATGACAATGGCACTTAAAGTTTTTAAATGTGGTGGCGTCGTACCAAAGAAGTTTATATCTTTACCTGCCCATTTTAGATTGGTCTTTTTTTTTTTATTGAAAAAATATTAACAGATTAAAATACATATTACATAAAATAGTGCGCCTAAAGATCACTACAGTATAATATCGGTGCTATAATGAGGGGAAAACAAGATTGTTTATACGGGAGATAAAATAGTTCTGTTTGCCCGTCCACTGGGTAGATTGGTCTAGGAGTTTGTCCGAGAGCCAAAAATGAGAATGATATCGGTATTTTTGTAAGTAATATCTTATTACTTACGAATGAGCGCATGTAGGAAATCAGGGGTGGCCATGGAGAATAAGTGTTTATACTCGAAGCTTTTTAATATCTTACCAAGTATAAAAGAGTTTCTGGCTCTGCCTTTTAGCACTTTCCTCCGAAGGAAAGTAGCTATTGAGGTTGGACTCATGACGGAATTTTTGAAAAATTTCTTCAAATCTTTATCGATCCTACCTAGTAGACACCGAAAATGACCCCCGTAAAAATTTTTATATATATATATATATATATATATATATATATATATATATATATATATATATATATATGTCTGTTAACACGATAGCGGCCAGAGTTTTTGTTTTTTCGTCACGAAACTTGGTATATAGCATTCAATTAGCAAACGATTGAACGAGTTCGTTAACCACCAAAGTCGGTCCATCAGAAGGGGGGGTTTACCCCGAACCCAAAACACTAATTTGACTATGTCAGCCGTAATATTTGTTATATTTCAACGAAACTTAGTATTCGTAGTGGTAATATAGAGAGAAAAGTGAGATATAAAAATGAACTAAATCGGTTCATTAGAAGGGGGGATTTACTCCGGACCCACAATACCAATTCGCCACTACCAGCCGTGATTTTTGGTATATTTCGACGAAACTCGGTATTCGTAGTGCTAATCCACAGGTAAATATGAGTTGTAAAAATAAACTAAATCGGTTCATTAGGATGGGGGGGGGGGGTTTACTCCAGACCCACAATACCAATTCGCCACTACCAGCCGTGATTTTTGGTATATTTCGACGAAACTCGGTATTCGTAGTAGTAATCTACAGGTAAATATGTGTTGTAAAAATAAACTAAATCGGTTCATTAGAAGGGGGGGTTTACTCCGGACCCAAATTCCTAATATACTCATACCGGTCGTAATTTCTGCTGTATTGTAACGAAACGCGGTATACGTCGTCGGTAACTGATAAGAAAGAAGTGTTGTAAAAATGAGCTGAATCGGTCAATCGGAAAGCGGGGGTTTAATTTGTAATATATTTCAATAGAAAAGCCCGTCAGACGTAGGTTCACAAAGCCGCCGCAAGGAGCGCTATCTACCACTAGAGTGACTGTATCCTGTTCCTGCGTTAGATCAAAATACGATAATATGAGGTTTTTTGTATTTATTACCTAGTGTAGTAGGTACCATGTGTAAACATAACTCTGGAAGCAAATTAATAATTGATCAGTTACTCATTACAAAATTAAAAGAGAACTATTCACGTTTTTATTTTATTTATGTAGGATATTTTAAGCAAATTGTTCTGGAAAGCAGTCTACACTACCCAAATTCTGAGGAAAGTGCTTAGTTATGCAGCTCCTGCGTGACGGACTTTTATAACACTAGATTTACCAGTCCAGTCATTTTGAAGGGTCGTGCAATTTCAATACAAAATTCCTACTGCATATAACATTTGCTTTCCTAAATTATATTATGACTTTTGTAGCTATAAAAGTGCTAAAAGGCAATAAATTTAATTAACTTAATGTTACTTTATAAATATTAGTAAAAAAAGATATTTTTTGTTATTGACATTTATACCAGTACCAGGTCTAGTGTTCAGGACCATGCTCGGGATATCTCTGGTATATAAATTACGAATTTTCCCAGAACGTGCTACCTCGGGCGCAGTACATTTTACGGATAATTAATGACGTCGTCTGTAAGTGTATTTAATTGATTTTCACTTAAATATTATTGCCTAGACTATAGTTCTGTATTACTTTTAGATTGTGTTCTTTTTGGCAGTTTCATTGAAGCTGAACTTAACTCGGGCTATGTCATAAACCATAATAAATATCTGAAGGTAGAATTGTCATGGATCGGTCGTTGTTTCTTAATAAACCAACATTTTAGGTGTGAAAATGGGTTTTATAGTTTTCCGACGTTTCGGCTAGAAATCAGGACGATGAGAAGACTCATAATTTCTGTTCGTCAGAAATAATTTAGCATCCGTGAGGTATAGTTCTCCGTCTCCTCATCGCCCTGATGAAGGCTTGAATTTCAAGCCGAAACGTCGGCAAACAATGAAACCAATTCTCATATTTAATATGTAGTTTTATTAAGAGACAACGCGCGAACCCTGACAATTTCTACCTTCGCATCACCAAGTATCAACGATCTCCTTTCAATGAAATAAAAAATCTCTTGTTTTTTTTTCTCCTTAAAAAGCCGAAAAACCTAACCTACGCCCTTAAATTTACGCATATTTAATGCCCGTCATATTTTTACTTGAGGTCTTAATACTAATTTTTAAATAGACTACTAAAATTGTTCTTTGGACACATTGTTTATTATTTTTTGGAGCTTCATGTTTTGTTTTGTTTTGCTTCTTACAAAGCAACACCTATTGAGCCGTACCTGTAGGTAATAAAAGTCCGTCATGCAGGAGCTGCATAACTAAGCACTTTCCTCAGAATTGAGTAGTGTCGATTGCATTCCTGAATAATTTGCTTAAAATAACCTAAGTAGATAAATAAAATAAAAACATAAATAACACCTGTTTCAATTCAATTCAAACATCCCCCCTTCCGATAGACAGATTTAGTTTATTTTTACATACTGTTTAGTTTATTTGTACACTTCTTCCTTATTAGATACCCAGGAAGTATACGGCGTTTCGTTACAATACAGCAGAAATTACGACCGGTATGAGCAAATTAGTAATTTGGGTCCGGAGTAAACCCCCCCCCCCCCCTCCTAATGAACCGATTTAGTTTATTTTTACAACACATTTTTCTCTTTAGTTGACCAGAACGAATACCAAGTTTCGTTGAAATACAACACAAATTATGGCTGGTATCGGCAAATTACTACTTTGGCTCCGGAGTAAACCCCCTCTCCAGATGGACCGATTTTGATGGTTAACGAACACGTTCAATCTTTTGATTGGGGAATACTACATACCAAGTGTCGTGTGGAAGAAACAAAAACTCTGGCCGGTATCGTGTTAACGGACACATATATAACTCTCTCTCTCTCTCTCTATATATATATATATATATATATATATATATATATATATATACATATATATAGCTACTTTCCTTCGGAGGAAAGTGCTATAAATGGTCTAAAAAATCGGGTATTCTTGGCATAACCTTTAGTATAAATTCGGTTACTAAGCAGAAAAAAAAAAAAAAAAAAAAAAAAAAGAGCTTGTAGATTCAACTAATATGATAAATATGGCAGATCACTTTTGTATCAATATGATCATTGCCTAGGTGGCTAATAAATTAATTTTATACAGAGTCTCCAGACGATACAACTATTATGCACCGAAAATGACAATAGTTGTCTTTGAATTCAATTAATGAACTGTTTATTATTACAATGGAGCGTAGTAGAGAATTCTAACGTTGAGGAGTAACTCCATTCATGTTTATTCTTATAAATCACTTTCATTGAGAAGCCTACATCCGGGATATGCAAACTAGAAGGAACCGGTGGCGAGGCCTAATAGCCAGGCTCTGTGTGGTAATTAAAGGCAGTCATAATTATATTAGCCTTCCGATGAAGGCCTGCCGAGGTTCGGCCTCGTCGTTTAGGTCATATTTAGGTAGGTCATAGTCCTACTCATCATATGTCAAATGCTCATAATTGTGAAAACTAATATTATAGTCAACATTTAATTATTTATTCATATTTGTTACATATTGTTGATGAAAACAAGTTAATACAGATTAAAAACGCGACAAGAGCCTGGTTAAACGAGAACCTCACAAGACGGAAAGAAGTAGTACTAACCAGGCTTAGAATTGGACACTGACTCATGGATATCTCAAGCGAAAGACGGACAGACCAAGATGTACACATTGCAACGAGGTACTTACAGTGAAACGCATACTCACCGACTGTAGATTGACAGACATGGGCGTATATGAGCGGGGCGAGGTATCATGAAAACCTTCAAAATAATTAAATATTATTATTATTATTAGTTTAGATTTTTTTTTTTTTTTTTTTTTTTTTTTTTTTTTTTTTTTTTAAAGCGTAATAACGTTTTAGTTGGCTAACTATTCCAAGTTCTAGATTGTTGGTATCCCATACCCCCAAATGCTACCAACCCCCTCCTCCCCGAAATTATTTTTTATATACGCCCATGATGACAGAGAACTTACAAATACCACATAACTTACTTGACTTACTATCACCAGAGGGCCGTTACATCTACACTAAATGCCAACATTTAAAAAGTCCGACTCGCAGGAACTGCATCATCTTAGCGCGGTTCCGTTCTTATCTCTAGACTCATTTAAAATGATTAAAATAGAAGCTGTTATTATTTTGGGTCCACATTTCTAGAAAGCATGAAGATTAGATAGTTAGCCGTCGAGGTGATAAGTAAAGATGGAATGGTTGGGATTCGGCTAAAGAAACCTCAATACGATTTTTGTTAAAAATCTATATTTAGGACGTTTTGGCTACTCATTGGTAGCCTTCGTCAGCAATGAAAGTGCCGGGAGGCAGAGGAGGACCAAAGTTGACAGTTCCATCTTTACTTTCAAGAAAGGTCTTATTTACGATCTTACCTGGATGGGTCCCCGCCCTAGGAAGTACCCCGCTAGGCATTTGAAAAGCTATATCTTGGAAATCCATATCTCTAAGATTAAATTGTTTTTCTTATTTTTCTTAACCTGATTTACTATCAAATACATTATCCAACTATAAGCAGTTAAAAAATAACAAGGAATAAAAACAGACAAAAAGAACAGTTCGAATAAGAGAAATCAATTACTTTAAACATTTAAGAACTTATTTCTCCGATTGACATCGTCTAATCGAAACTTTCATCAGAACCTTTTTTGTAGAGCATTTAGTAAGCTTTCTAATGGTATCCTTCCGATTACCAAGACTCTCAACCTTTTTCGAGATATTAAGGAAAGTATACAAAGTTACCAAAACTTTTTGTCTGTTAATAAAATATTTTATTCTAACCCTTCCTTAACTCCAAACGTAACACAAATTTCAACATATTAGTTTTAATGAAAGTAGAACATACAGAAAATGTTTCAACTGAATCCCATGATTCTAAGTACCCAAACCAAAAACGGTATTCAAAAACTATTTTTCCAATTTTCTCGAAAACGGTTAAAGCTATCGCCTTGAAAATGGTTTCATTCGTTTTCCTAGCCAAGAAGCCTATAAAACGAGTGCTTACAAGCTTATGAACTCAAAAACGTAAGCATTACGACTTTTTTTTTGCGCGAATTTCGCCCCAAACGCCATCTTCCAGTGGACGGATTTTTCTGGTTAACGAACTTGACCTTTCAAATTGGACGACGGATTTTTGTACCAAATTTCATCAAAATCGGACCTTTCGCCTTCTACCTAGAGAGCGAACAGACAAATATATATATATATATATATATATATATATATATATATATATATATATATAAATATATACATATATATATATATATATATATATATATATATATATATATATATACAAATTTGAACCACCATCATTTTCGGTCTCTATTGGTTCTGAAACGCAAAATTTTCTAGTCGTCAATTCTGGATTGCGTCATGAGATCAACCTTATAAGCGGGGTTCCTCCCTATGGGGGAGGGAGGAACCGCGCTAAAAACATACAACATTTACTCTAAAATTTAATAAAACCTCTAAACATTAAATATACTTGAGCCTTAATTAACGTATTATACAAATAATTAAGCTTTAAATTGACATTTGTCCGGAACAAACGTAAAAATGGAATAGAATTATGGAATAAGGCGGAAGGTCAAAAAACTACGCCACACACTACTCCGTCAGTCTTGACGAGGCCTTGCCAGTGTCCTTCCAGAATGTTCTCCTCCTCAAGTTGAGGCTGAATTTATGTTTTAAGTACATACCCCTGAAGAGGCGCCAAAATGGTGCGAAACATGTCGGGAAGAGAAATAAAAAGTGTGTGGGGTAGTTTTATTGACCTTCCGCCTTATTCCATAATTCTATAAATTTGAGCAAAGGGTCATTTAACGGTTAAGTAAAAATAGAAGTTATATTAATTAGTTTTAGGTATTTATTTTTTAATTTTTTTTTATTATTATTATTTTATATCTATTATTTTGTCTATTTTTTATTAATGTTGTTATTTATTTATTATATTTTTTTGGACCAGAACAGATTTTTAATGCCATAAAACTGTTTAATGAGATCGCCGCCTAAGTTACGGGACTCGAACAAATAAATAAATATTTTTGATGAAAAACACACTGAAATAAATCTTCTAAGAAACCAAGAATGTTATAGTGAATTGCGTTATAGTATATGAAAAATATATTAATGTATTAAATATTAAGCTCGAAATGTAAATACCTCTTTATATTTTATAATAACTAATTAATTACTCCTTATAGAGATTAAAAAAAGGCTTCAAATTCCATCCAATTCGTCGGTAAATAAATCTCATTTTTATTTTAAACTTCGACTATTTCCAAACTGGTTCTTGCTATGGCTGTTGTATTCTTAACGAATTCGCCTAGTTTCCACAGCTAAATTAATTATTGATAATTATCAAAAGTATAATAAATAATAGATTAACAATTATGTGACTAAGCAAACTAAAATATTTTTATAATTTGAATATGTGCGTTTTTTGGCGCCAGGGCTACCCAGACGGACTGGCCAATTGTGACAACCGATTAATTGAAATTCCACAAAAGATAGTGCGAGAATGGAAAAGGAAAACCGATTGCCACACTGACAGGCCTGTTATTACAAGCGTTGTTCCTACGGAGGGCGGGTCGCCGACAAAAAAACTGGGAAGGATTCTTAAAACAAAAAAAAACTTGTATAGGGCTTGGGTTGAAAAAAAAAACTAGTCGGTTTGGTAGTGGATCATTGGTGTGAAAGGTATTGGTCATAAATTTCTAGAAGAGGGGGGGGGTGCCCCTAAAGTCCTCCCTCAGAACAATCCTAGGCTCGTTTTTAGAGAGGTTTTTTGTTGTTGTTTCTTTGTTTGTCGGACTTTGTTAGGTCCTTTAGGCTACTCACAACTATCATACACAGATTGATTATGTATAAGAATTCCAACTACATCAAAGTCATTAGAGATAGTTTCGTTTATATATATATATATATATATATATATATATATATATATATATATATATATATATATATATATATATATATATATTGATGGAATGGTTTCAATCTACAGCGATGTTTCTCCTGTCCTACTTCTTCCTGCGATATTAAGCAAGCACAGCAACGCTGAACATAGTGTCCGTTCCATAAAAAATATGATTTTTACGTAAGAAAACACCAATATACTCATATATACAGGGTGTCCCAGTCTTAAACTGAAAGACTTCGTATATCGATGGGAAATCGAACAACTTGGTCAAAAAGTCCTTTGGCGATTATCTCGTTTTCAAGAAAAACGTAAAAATCCCTGTTTTTTTTTTGTTTTTTGTTTTTTGGACAAATCCCGATTTATCTGAGCTGAACATGGTTTCATCTTAAAGATAATTTAATAAGCTACAACTTTTGTATTGAGGTGTTTTTTCGTTCAACTCTTCGTTTAAGCGATAAATCGGGATTTGTACAAGAAAACCACGGTTTTCTGCGTTTTTCTCCAAAAAGAAGTGAAAACGAGAAAATCGCCAAAGCACTTTTTGACTTAGTTTTTCCATTCCCATCGATATACGAAGTCTGTCAGTTTAAGACTGGGACACACTTTATAAAGAGACCTATGACAAACCACTAAAAATGTTTTCTCGTTATACGTACCTATCTTTTTTTACTCAGAAATGATAATTATAGATAAAATCAATTAAAAAACAAAAACAACAAGCCATAAAAAAATAAGGAAATCAAAAACTAAGAACCGCTCAAACCATCGAAAGTAACAATGTAGAACTTTTAAGCGCTAATTTCTAAGATTGATAACGTCCCATAAACATTTTCTTTATTTTTTGTAAACAATTTAGTAAGCTCTCGGATATTTAGGAAAATATACGAAGGCCCCAAAACATTTTATGTCTGTTAGTAATGTATTTCTAATAATTTCTTAACTCCAAAAGCGACCAAAATTTACATAACCTAGTTTAGATAAATGTCGAACCACTGAAACAATTTTCAACTTAATCCACCGTTTTGAATATCCAAAACGAAAAAATTAGTTGTATCAACTTTTCGTGAAAACGGTTTATTTCTTTGTTTCACCTGCATGCATAATAATGTGACAACTTAACGCTACGATTTTTTTTTCGCGAAGTTTTCCTCAAATACTTGTTCCTGCTAACAGAAAAATATAGGTATATAAATGTGTGTGTATGTATAATATATCTATATATATATATATATATATACATATACATATACATATATATATTTAGGTTTGTGCGCTTGTGTGCAAGCCTGCGTTATTTTCGAGTTAGGTTCTGAAACGTCGACAGTTCTCATTGACAGTTTTAGTTGGCGTCAAAAGTCAACGTCATAAGCGGGTTTCCTCCCTATTTGGGGGGGGGGGGGGTGTTAAAATACTCCTGACTTTATGCATTAGACTCCGAGATATCTCGTCGAGTACCATGGGAATCTTAGATCGGTTGATTACTACCATGTCAGCAATCGTTGAGTGCTTTTCATCTCCAGAGAGCACTTCATCCAAAGAGCTATTTATTCCTGGAGCGAGTCTTGCGAAAGGGCAAGAAACCTCTCTGGCAGGGAAGTATAAATTTCTCCGAGAGAGGCGGTACCCCTTAAGCCAGGTTGTGTAACCAAAATCAACGTTGGCAAGCCTGCTTTCTCTACATTTACAAGCTCGCCCTAGTTAACTCTATTATATTTGACTCAAATATTTTTTTTCTCCTTGCAAAGCACAGAATGTTTTTAGGTTTAAAAAAATGATAGAACCTTATGAATATATATATATATATATATATATATATATATATATATATATATATATATATATATTCATTTACTAAAATAAATAAAACGAAAACATATAGTAGAAAAATAATTCCTTCCTGAGCGGAGTTTTTAGTGGAGATAACCCCACAATATCAGGTGTATAATATATTGTTGAAACTTATAAAATAAAGTGGGGGTCATTAAGTTGTCTCGGTAAAGCACAGCTAAGCACGCAAGACGAGAAGAGATTGGACGGTGGGCAATCAAGACTCAAGGTGTTCCCCAAGGCGATATCTTAGGCACTCATCTATACATACCTCACTCCCTCTACCCGAGCCCTCGGGGTGGACCTGTTCTTACCGACACACCAATATACAAGAAGGAAAGCAGATACAACACTATTCAAAATAACAAATACACCAATCACTAAAACAAAGCTATAACTTATTCTTGAGGAAATATCCTTAAGAGATTTATTATGAGTACTTTTATCGTGGTTAAAAAAAAATTACCACTCTATAATTACTTTAGACTTTTAGTAAATATAAATTTAATTACCCTGAACAAGAAAATATAATTCCCAGACTGACAATTGTATCAAATTAGCTTGTAAGATTGAATGCTTCTACAATATATATATTTGTACCCCGGATATAAAGCATATCATGTACATTATTTTATTAAATTTACTTAACAACATGTTCTTAATGTGGATTCTTCAATCAATATAATGATAGAGGGCAATATGCCCTGTTACCATAAATAACGAAAATAAGACAGTGAAAAATAAAATCATGTCAGTTTTCATTAGAGGCAAAAGACACCATGTGGAGGACTTGGTTTTGTTTGACTATGATCAATATTTCCAATTACCTATCAATGCCAATAGCAACGTGAAACATTATCTTTAAACTGTTTCTATAATTAACGAAGAAACAAATGGTTTAGTTTAAAGTTATGGAACATTGGCTCTCCAGAACAAATACAAATATGAGACGTGGTGTTTACTTCCACCGTAAAGAAATATATATATATATATATAATAAAATTCTTATTAACATACTTAAGAGCTCTTGGACATTTCATATATTTTTATAAACATCTCGATAACGGTTGAGAAATCTTGATAAGTGGATCGTAAAATTGCAATTCTTTAAACATTCGCTCATAGAAAACAGTTTCTGAATATTAGGTTTCGTCCCATCAACCCCCAGGTTTCGTAGGCGAAACATTTAAGTGTTTTTAACTTATGTTCAAATCATATCCGGGATATGCATTTTGTTTTAAAGCGCATCGACATATAGGCAATTAGCGCCGAAAAATGTATAGGTTGCTATTTCGAAGCATAGCAACCTATGCAAGTCATAATAAACCTATAAAGAAAAATTAAAGGCCTTAAAAAAATCATATTTTTATCTTTTAAAAATAATGATATTTCTATGTTGTAAAAATAATGATAAATAATTCTTAAAAGAAAAAAAAAATGTTTACCTATTTGGCGTGCTTGGAAAAAATTAACGAGTCCTTTGATTACAACTTGTAGAGAGCTACAAGGTAAGTTATAGTGAGCGAAGATAAGCTAAGGGATGCTTAAGCATATCCAGAGGCGATAAGCAAGCAAGATAAAGCACGAAGCAAGAATCTTAGAGAAGGTAATAATGACAGATCGTACCCACATGGGTTTATTCAACACGAACTTGAAGAGTAATAATATATACAGAAACTCGTAATTCTGGTTATGACTGGTTATTATGTAATAAATACAACCATCAAATTTTTAAACACTACACTTCGACGTTCTCATAAAATATATTGAAATACATACGAAGGAAATATTTGCCACAGTAGTTGCCAGTATTCGTTTATTTGGTCGTTAAATAGTTTAAGTTTTTTAATGTTCCTTCATTGTTGTCATCAACGGACGGGACAGAAATGATGGGTTACGTTATTCGAAATAAATACTACCACTCCGAATGAGAATCTGGAGCCTACGGTATTTAAGGCAATATTATTAAAAAAAATTGATGAGCTTTGAGTATTGGACAATATAATTATAAAAAAAATAACATTCTTCCGGTGGACGGATTCTGCTGGTTAACGAACTTGACCTTGTAAATTAGACGAAGGATGTTTTATCGAATTTCATCAAAATCGGACCATTTGTCTGGCGCCTAGAGAGCGAACAGACATATATATATATATATATATATATATATATATATATATATATACTCACAACTTTGAACCTCCGTTATATTATTGATCTATGGGATCTAAAACATAAAATTTTCGTGTCGGCACTTCCGGAAAGCGTCATGACGTCAACCCCAACAACTTGGATATTTTTGAGTGATTTACTGCATAGGCTAACCTATTTTACCGATAAAAGCAAATTCTAAAAATCCTCAAGACTTGTGATAAATACTGACAATGAAAAGAGTATGATGACTTTTGGAACGGGAAGGACAGTTTTATTTTCTGAGTTCATCCGATAGAAATTTGCATGATGTCGAAATTGTTTCGAGCTGTCCAATAACATATTACAACTATAACGACTTCTCTAGCGCTTTCGAAATATTTATCAACAAATGCACTAAATGTACAAAATCACTCTCGTCTGTTGAGAATTTTTTGTTCGTCCACTTCTCGTTTGATACCAAAATGTATATAGGTTACTGCAGATGCATGTCGAACATGAGGAAGAATTGTTTAGGCATTTTGGTGCACGTACACTATGTTCGTAAACCCTTGTGCAAGGCGACCTGTATGGTGAAAATTTAAGCCCATGTATGTTTTCCCTTCACTCCTAATAGCCCACAACACTCTGCAGTAATCTTGGGCTAAAAATGGCTAAGAGTTAGTCCGTTGCTTTCTCTTGAATAGCAATGACACTACTAGAAATTCAGTGTCCATTCTTCTGGGGAGAGAACAAGAATATTAATCATGAACGACTGGGCGTCCACATACGTACGACACATCACGTACAACAATAATAAAACTCGTATAATTTGTGTATGCAATTTGTAAGCCCTGATATAATAAATCTGCTTCTTATTTAAGTATTTGTTTTAGTATTGACTACTAAAACAAGACAAATTCTAGGTTTCGACCATAAGGGGGTCGTATTGATTCCAGGGTTGCTTATCCACGAACCTCTCAAGCTGACACACCCTGACGAAAGTCGACTTAAAATTATTTTCCTCCATTTTTCTCTGTTCGTTGTATGTCAACATTTTCACCTCCTTCCGTTTTAGATATGCTTCAATCAGAATCAACCAACATTCCTTGAGACCTCCACCCATATCGCCGTTCCAGCAGATCACTTAGCACTACTAGGACGACCAGGACGCTGGGAATCACCTATAGAGAAACCAGGAAGAATAGACGACTTACTAAAACAATAAAAATTCATTTTGTTTTTTCTTTTTGTCTTTTTTGTTTTTATTTTTTAATTTTTTATTATTTTTTTTTAAATTCTTTTTTAGAAGCCTTCAGCCATTCTTTATTATAAATTGACATCAAGAATGACAAATCCTTCTATTTTAGTATGTATGTAAATGATACTATCTTAGCCCTTAGTTATATTTTATGTAACCCACTCTAAATATAACTCAGAATGGTGGTTATTTTTTAGCATATAAATTTGTAACATGCATTCAAGCAGTAAACTTCTTCAGGTCGTTTGGTTTCGGGGTTACCTTGCCACGAATTACTCAAACTGACACCCTGACGAAAGTCCTTATCCTTTATTGTTTCTGTGTTCTTTTACTTTCAATTTTGTTTACCTTCGACCAAATTTGATATAGTCCAAACAACATATCCAAGACTTTTTGAGACACCTCCAACAGTCTCCAAATGCGTTCTTGGAGAACCACCAGTTTAGACCTCTTAATGTCATACTAAATATGCCTACCGGATCTCGAGGTATCTTTCTTTGCGTTCTGGAAGTTTTTCATACTTCCGTTTTCGTCAGGCCTTCCATTTTCCCTTATATTTTCTCTTTATTGTGAAGTAGGGTAAGAGAAAATGGCCATCCATGGGCTCACAAACCCATGGGAAAGATGGGAAACCCGACGGTTGACAAAATGAGGGCAAGAATTGACAATGAATTACTCATAGAACTGTTAAGCCTGTGAGATCTGCTGAATAAATACTACCATCGCCGAGACGTTAAAATTGATTCATGGGAGTCTATTGGACAACATCTTCATTTAAAGGTAAGGATTTCTAAATAATATACTATTAATTATTGTTAAGAAGTATCTGCATTATCAGTGGTGGCCATAGGGGAGGTTCATGACACAAACTGCTTCATTGAAATTTTGGGAGGCTTACATTTTTTTTGTTCAGAGAAAAAAAATAAACGTATTCAACAATTTAATACGCAAAATGTTCCAGATTAGTCTTATTTTCAGACTTTATCGTATTCACTGCACCAAGAGTTCACTATTGAGGAGTTATAGTTATAGGGATTATATTGGCTCGGTCGTGGTCGGGACCAATGTATGTACTCACGTAGGACGACGTCGGGCCTGGTCGGTCAGCTGTTTTCGGATAGGGAGAAATATGGATCCAATGCAGGTGCAGCCTAACCCGGTAATAATCTGTACATACTCTCCGTAATCAACCATATCCAGAAACTGCAGAGGTATCGGCCTAAATACTCATGTTGTCGAAGAAAGCTCTGCCGCGAGAAGAGCATTGGAGTTTGAAACCCACCACGGCCGCAGCTATCTCAAGTGCCTGATCTCGAAGGCCAAGACTACCAGGTACAGTCACTGTTAGGAGTGTGCCACTCTCTAGAGGGACTGTACTCCACAGTTCGAGGTCTACGCCCCCTGACACCTCTCCCAACCCCACCACGGCTCGAGTCCGCTATTTTCCCCACACGCCGTATGGCTTTTTCTCTACCTCTAAAACAGTCCATCAATTATGACGACTTCTTCCTAGGAAGTCCTTTACAATGCCGGCTTCTTTTGGAGGACCTCTCAGTCATTACTTCACAACGGATATGTCTCTGGGAACCCTTTACAGGAACTTTTCGGTGTTTATTATTCCTATTCCAAGTGTATTTGAAAAATATTCTAGAAAAACCTAAATCTGCCTGGTATGCAACAATTCAGAGTAATTTATGCTCAGAAAGTCTAATGCGGCAGTAATAGAAAATTCACTATTTGCAGTTCGACTCATTTTTAGCTTGAGGAGGAGGCGGAGACGTGAACTATGTTTTATTATATCTACTTTTTATCGTATCGGTATTTTTTTTTTTTATGAGATTATAATACCTTCTTGTTCCGTCATCAGTGACGTCGTGCCAATTAGAGGCCCCAAAAATCTAGGCGCCTCTAGGGGAGAAAAAAGGCGCGGAAGCAAAGAAGTAGTATCAAGGAAAATGGCGTAAGAAGAAGTACACGTTTTTTCTGTGAGTAACAAGAGACTGAGAAAATACTGAGTCAACCTCTTATTCCAAGGAAGAAATCATCCGCTGAAATGGAGTAGATTCGAAGACGACGGGAGAAGGGGACGAGGAGCGGAGGGAGACGATGAGGACAACTCCACACATATGTAAATAGTTCCATGTAAATAAAGTCTATTCATTTTTTTTATAATATCTCAGTCCAAATTTATACAGTCCACTTTCCAGAAAAGAAACGTAGACGTAACTAAACTTCAAGCGAAGGTAGACGTCTTGTTTCACTTCAAGTCAGATCATTATTTAGAAATTCCCTTGTGTGCTTGTCTGACACTTATTAATTTCAACTCTAACTTACGTCGACGTCGTCTTAGCGCTGTAGGTACATAGGTAAATAATAGACACGTACATAAAAATGTTAAGATGCCTTTAAATGTTTCTTAAAACATCCTCCTTTTGAGGCGATTCACTTCATACCCCACACAATGGGTTTCCGAAGGAACAACAAGAACAAAACGGGAACTGGATATTTTCATGATTTTTACCTATAATAACACCCTAATGCCTATAATTCTGCAAAATTTCAAGTCTCTAGCTTTGGGGTAAGTGCCCCAATAATTTTGGTAAGTGAGTGAGTCGTATAAATTCCGATTTTCCATCGCCTACATTTCAAAAACGCTTCCAATTTTACATCTATTAGTATAGTTTCTGTGTGAAATTTCATAAGTTTATGTTTCATTGGTTTAAAGTTATGAGAGGGTAAAAATCGGCTCTAATACGTCCTGTAATATACAGAGTTCGCATAGGCACTACCGTGCGCCAAGATACACATTTTGACATTCAGGCCAAACGGTATAAATGTAAATACGAAATCATAAACGACTTTCGAGAAATATGTTGTTGTTTTGTTTTTTTTGTCAATCAAAAATGACAGATTGACGTACAATTAGAGTACCTACAAAATTGTTTTGATTTATTAATATAGTTATCGACTCATTGCTTGGTATAAAAGAGTCACCTTGCTGCAGAATATCTAAGTTGAAGTCAGCCATTGAAGAATACACATAACATTTAGGAAGTAAATTAGATAAAATATCCTATCACAAATCATTATAAACCGAAATCAACAAATAGAATTCGGGAAAAAGTAGAAAATACAAGTGACGATAGGGAAGTTCTTAACAACGCAATTTCTCGAGTATTGCTGTTCTATCTACAATAATAACACACGAGATTAAGAATATTTATAAAGTGGACTGATAGTATACTGTTATCAATAACGACCTTGTTATAATGTGTACGTTATCCGAGTACTTACTACTCCTGATAAAAATAATTGACTCAATTAATTTCCTGCAACATTATTTTATTCTTTCAATTCAAAAAAATTAGAAAATTGTCGTATATAAATATTATTATTATTTATCAGTCCTGTATCGAAAATTTAGAGACCTGCATCGAAACGTCAAGTTCGCGGAATTGGCATTTTCCAACTATCATAAGAGATTATAAATTATTCAAAAACTTAAAAAGAAATTAATTTTTTTTTGACATTCCTTAAATAATAGTAATACAAAAACCATGTAATTTAAAAATATGTCAAAGTCAAAATATTATCCGTTTCATAATTTTATGGCCATTTAAACACAGGAGCTGACTCAGAATGACAGATACCTGAAGAAGAATTTTAAAAACATGAATATACAATCAGTCTTCAAAATGTTTAGATCCACCTGCACGATATCAATTAATTTAATCAATTTAGAGCGTTTTCTACATTTCTGCTTCCGAAGAGGCAATCCGAAAAAGTTGATAAGTAATATCGACGGTCCATGATGACCCATAGGCCACAAAAATCCGTAGTTCAATTATATATATATATATATACTAGCTGACCCGGCAAACGTTGTTTTGCCATATAAATATAGTCTACTATAGTCTAATATAACTATAGCGAATAGTAGACGAATTTGTATTGCTGTACAGTTCAATGCAGCTTCAGCAAGCATGCATTCCCACTGGTTGTCGTCTTCCAGCAAGCCGAGTGCAAGGCATGCATCTTTATACGTTGGATATTGTTGCCCATTCACTTTACGTATATCTTGAAATGATAATGGGCCAGTAACATTAACCAACAACAGTCGAAGATAAAAGCACTCCGTGTGTCTTGGATTGACTGTAAATAATCGCCCCAAGGCGTTTGATTTAAATAAATTGAGACATGCAGCAACTGGTGAGCCTTGCTTGCGGGGCATCCATGTTTTTGTTTGAGTCCATGTGAAATAGCGTGGTACTTGTGAATAGAGTAATGATCGTGCAAAGGCACCAAAATCATCCGCACGATTACACAATTCAAAAAATGCAGTGAGTGTAGTTTTAGGTGGATTTATTGCACGATCAATCGCTGTCTCGTTCGTGAAAAATACACGCTGACCGTTTTCAAGATGGATGGCTAACTAAACAACTGCTGGATCCCGTTCATGAATTGGAAAACCAAAGATACGCCAAGCAGCTTCATTGGAGCTGATGTACCGACCAATTTGGTAGAGCGTTATTTAATCGTTTTTATTCACCAAAGATACGCCAAGCAGCCAAAATGATTAAATTACTAAAATGGCTATTAAAAAATAAGGGTTGATCGTAGAAGGGTGAAAATTGAGGATTGTATGTATTTTTGTATGTTGTCTCATAAAAAAATAGAAATTAAAAATTTTGTCTAAAAAATAAAAAAAAAATTTAGGGGTGGACTACCCCTAACATTTAGGGGGATGAAAAATAGATGTTGGCCGATTCTCATAGATACCGGATAAGCACAAAAAATTTCATCAAAATCGGTCAAGCCGTTTCGGAGGAGTATGGCAACGAAAACTGTGACACGAGAATTTTATATATTAGATATATATATATATATATATATATATATATATATATATATATATATATATATATATATATATACAGGATTACTGGTAAGTAGAATATATAGAATATAGAAAGAATATTTAGAACAGCACAGTTCGCTCTCGCAGATTTAGAGGGAAATAATCAGGGGCTAAGGAGAATTATGTAAAGCTGATACCAATACAGTATTACATCTGCTACTCAACTGCCCAATCCTCCAGTGTCTTAGATTAAAATACATCCCGATGGTTTGCAGAGGAGCTGTGAAGAGAAAATGAAGAACTAAATAAATTATTAACATTTATAGACAAAAGTTTGCAGCTCAGGAGGTTATTATCAATATAGGTTTACCTTTAATTTTGTAATCATGAGAAATTTTTTGACCTGAAATTATACATGTATGTATCATTTTTATATAGTTTTTTGTTTTGGTTATTTTTTACTTACAGACTTTTTTTTATTTAAGTTCCTGTTTCTTTCTTTGCCATTACATTCACAAAAATATTTAATTTAGTTGAGGAGCTAGTCTAAAGAATTATTTAGAATACTTTATTTGTATATATTGTTATTTCACCTTGTATATTGTTAGGAATTATGAATCGTAAAAACTTTTTTTTATTATTATAAGGGTCAAACCTTGCTATAAGTACTTCTGTATTAAAAGCAATAAATATATCATATCATATCATATTACTCGTTTTTAGAAAAATTAGTGGAAAAAATTCCTGTATTTTTTGGAATTAATTTATCTAAATTACCTTGACAAGTTTAGATAAGCACAACATTTGCAGCACTATTGAATTAAAGTAAAGAAAACCTGGTTTTAGCACGTTCAAGAAACAATGTTAGATGAGTAATTAGGTTTACAAATATGTAAATTTTCAATAATGACTAGTAATTAAGAGTTCGTGTAATGTCAGGAACCTGTCAATCCGATGAATCACCTAACCCCACCTTATACAATTATTTCCTTTCTTGTGAATAGTACAAGGTGTAGTTCTATTATATATATATATATATATATATATATATATATATATATATATCCACAAAGTGGCGCATACTGTATAGGTATCTGATTCTTCACCATAAGGGCCCACTAGGGGGATAATTTGGTCAGTACTGTGCTCCGAGCGCTTATTTTCCCCTTTGAAGGTACCCATTAATTACTTAATTAAACCATTTACCGCAACTCCCTCAATTCTGCGGGCTGACAAAGATGTCACTTGTCAAATGAATTTCGCGTGGCCCGCATAACGAAGGAGTATTGTACTTAGCGGACAATAGATTAAATTTTGGACGGGTCTAGTGACTGCCTGGCAGTGTTGGGCAAAACTAACATTAGTTTACTCTAACTAAAAATAAACTAACCTTGTATTTTTAGTTTTAGTTTAGTTTTAGATTTGTATAATTAGTAATCATGTTAACTCAGAAAAATGATTATAATTTCATAAAATTGGACTCTGTTAAGAGTATTTTCTTAATAAATAGTTGTTTTTAGTTTTAGTATCCGTTTTTGGATCGGTAATTAGTTTAGTTTAGCAAACGAGACCTAAATTTGTGAATTTATTTTAGTTTTAGTTTTTATTTCACTAATTTTCAAAAAAAACATATGTTTGCAAATTGCGATGAAAGCCAATGTTTCTTACTCTCCAAATAGTTCGGCATATCCTGAACTGAATAGATCAAAATAGAGTATCAAAAATGCGACGGAGAAGCTAGCGGAAGCGAAAAATGAATGTTTCAAACAATCTGAACAAGGCCTGTAGAAAGTAAAAAATTCCTAAACAATGACTGAATTAATAACATATAGATTATATTAACTCCCTTCTATTTATAATACATCTTAGGTCCGCCTAAAAGCCACTATTAGTTTCAATAATTTACATAATTATCGAAATAACATATGATTTACATTATTCACGTTATTTTTCTAAAACTAAACTGAACTAAAGCTTTAATTTAGTTTTAATTAGTTCCGAAAGATTTAGTTTTAGCTTTAGTTTAATTAACAACCATTAATTAGTATAATTTTAGTGTTAGTTTTTTTAGGTTGCAATTTTTAGTTTAGATTTAGTTTTAGTTTAGTTTACTTTGTTCCTTATACAAATCCACACCGTTTGACCGATTTTTGGTCTTGATACGATGAGTGTCATAGACTAGGTCAGAAAAATCTACCAGCTGTTTGTCTGTATGATTGTTCCCTGTACAAATCCACATAGTTTGACCGATTTTGATCAAACTTTGCCCACATGTAGGTCTTAATTCGGGGAGAGTGGTATGCTGTCTGTATGATTGTTCGTTATACAAATCCACACCGTTTGACCGATTTTAACCAAACTTGGCTCACATGTAGGTCTTGATCCGTGAAGTGTCATAGGCTTGGTCAAAAAAGTCTACCAGCTGTCTGTCTGTATGATTGTTCGTTATACAAATCCACACCGTTTGACTGATTTTTAACAAACTTGGCACACATGTAGGTCTTAGGCGAAGTGTCATAGGCTAGTTTAAAACCGTCTAGCACTCGCAGGTCGGAAGCCACGGGTTCGAAATCGTGAACCCGAACAGTTACAGATTTGTGTTCTTAGATTTTAATATTACTTATTTCGCTTCTGCTTGATTTTTGGTTTTCTAGATGCACAAAGTAGGCGTAGCATTGCACGCTGGGTAACAGCTAGTATTTATATATATAGCGCCATTTATCTGAACTTTTAATTTTTCTAATAACATTTCGGAATGCGCCCGATGTAAACTAATAAAAAAATAAATTAAAATTCCACATTCCCGTTTGATGCGATAAGGTTTATTGAGCAGCGAGCCGGTAGAATATCTGTCACGACAAGCATGTAGTATATATTTGTCAGATCTAGATGATAGCGTTTTTGCAGTGAATACTTGCTTTGATGCGAGGTGCCGCTTCCTTGATAATGACAGCCATCGGGTCGGCGAGATTTTTCCCGCGCGGACGCATAAAAAATCCTCGGACTCCCGCCATAAATCGAATCCCTCAGGCAGAGCCCTTTGTCGGCCCGATGTACTGTTGATGTAGGGTCTAGGGTGTTTCTTTGCGTTTGAAGGCAGCAGTAAACGCTGACGTATCGGCTCTTATGAGTTTATGGTTACAATGTTGAAGAAAAGAGAAAGCAATGACTTTACAAGGGCAATGTGCGTCGACTGTGAAGCTTTTATTGACAAGTTATTAAATATTTCTATAGCTATTTTGTCCGAGAGCATCGCAATAAAGAAGGAAAAAACAATTCTGGACCTTCTGTATGGCATCAACGGAAAGAATATTTTAAAATGGCATGAAAATTTCACGTTGTTCTTAACAACGATTTAAAATCCAAGATGATTCTGAAGGATATTGTAACATTTATTTTAGTATATATATATATATATATATATATATATATATATATATACAGGGTGTCCCGCATTGAGGGGTTTATTCTACACTTCATTTGTAGTTCAGTGACACAGAAATGAGCGTTCTATCTGAACATGTAGCATTGCTACTCAAACTCTATTGAAAAAAACTACTGCTTTTTTAAAAGAAAAACTGTTTTTTGGGGGATTTCTGATCAATGTATCGTAAATATCGACCACTTTCTTAGAATCTACAGTAAATTTCCAATTACTGAAACATACCCGTTATTGAAACATTACCATGTAAATTAAGAGCTATATTAAAAGCAAAAATGATAAGAATGTTTGATATAAGTGTTTTAATAAATTTTCAATATTTTCTTAATCAGCAATTTTTAGACTTAAAATGACTACAATATGCAGAATAAACCCCTAAAGTTATGACATCTCAATGTGGGACACGCTGTATATGTGTATATAGTCTTGAAGAATGTGGCAAGAGTTGCTCCCCAAAATTGTTTAAAATATTATCTTATATTGGCGACGTTTCGAAACTATTCAGGATCATCATCAGGCATCTTATATTCAGTCGTTTTAAGGTCTGTTGTGATTTTAAATTTCATTTTAGGTCCGTAAATATTAAATTTTGAAAGTGAACATTAAATCAGGTTAAAATCCTTCATGATGTGTTGAGAGGACCAGTTATATTCACAGTGGTATAACTCGTTATAGCACTGTATACGAGTTGTCCCCACCCACGATCCAACTTACATTTATATATATATATATATATATATATATATATATATATATAAGGAACGAAAAAGAGAGAAAAGACGTTACTGCAGCTTTAAAATATAATTGCGCAATGCTTGACTACAGTGCCGTAGGGTGATTAAGGTGAATAGGGTGGAGGTTGTTTTAGTGAATAGGAATTTCATACTGTTTTATACCAATATATATATATATATATATATATATATATATATATATATATATATAATATATATATATAATATATATATAATATATATATAATATATATATAATATATATATAATATATATATATATATATATATATATATATATATATATATATATATATATATATGCATGTATTATTTTATTTTACTTTTTAATCCAATATTTTAACGTTCTCCAACAAATTCTCTATTGTTTCAATATCTTCTGATTTTTCTATCTATAAAAGTACATTGAAGAACATTTTTGTGCAGGTTCTGGGATAAAAGTTCAAAAAATAAATTAATAAAAATACTTATAAAAAAGTAAGTGTATAGCATTTTCATAAATGTTCACTGCTATTTGTGTTAATGACTTCCTGTTACAGATTTACGGATGGAAAGCTTTCGTAAACGGTTATTTAGTTTTGAGAGCAAGAATATCCTGAGAAGGGAGAAGGAGATCGCATGTAGACAACGGTAATGCGGTTTCGTGCAAAGAGGTCTGGATGCGGTAATGGTAAGAGTCGAACCCACAACCAGCAGGCTCTTATTCTGTCAGCAACACAGGGGTCAATCTTAAAAAAAAAAACTCTCTTTGAACAAACATTACTGGTGAAAGTTATTAGAATCTGCTTGATCTGGACAATTAGTTTTTCTAAAATATAAGGTTTTGAAAATAATGTCACTGGCGTTATATGCAACCCGCATAGTACAATGGTTTAACAAATTCATATCCTTATGGTTACCCATTCTAAAAATAAATCAAATTAAACAAATGTAAATAAATATGTATGCATGAAATATATTTGTTGATAACGAAAATTAAATATCGTCGATACAAATGCAGAGTATCGAATGTGAAAAAAGGCATCTTTCATTGTCAATCTTTAGTAATTTCTGCTGGACTTATGTTCGGCAAGTTCTTGAATCTTACTTCACTCTATTAAAGGGAAAGTATTCCACTAGCAAAAGGCCAAATCTGCCGAATATTTCACTGTCCAAAAAAAAAGTTATGAATAAATGCTTTCACACTCTGAAAAGTGGTGATTTTCATATTCGATACTCTGCATTTGTAAGAACGATATGATCATATATTATTTATTTATGATTATTCTTTTGCATATGCTACACTAGAAAAAAAAGTATATTTTGCACACATTAATTAGAATAAACTTAGGTGTGCACAGCCACAATGAAGTAAAGATAATAGCATTTAAGCAGAATAAGAAACATATATATATATTCGTTTTAGGCTCGTATGAGTACCCCCCAAAAAAAAAATAATAATCGATACAAGTATATAAAATTAAAAAAATCTTTGTAGATTAATTATTAAATGAAATATAGGATTACTGGTAATTCGACTCACATCCATCGAGAGCTGATTATAAAACAAACAATTTTAAGCCAATATTGCCTTATCCAAAAGATTTCCGTTTTCAAACGGGATGTTTAATATTTTAGGATTTTTTTTCATTTAATTTTTAGCATTTGAACTGAAAGTTTTTATTGTTCTTTTTTTAAGACATTTAGAGTTAACTATTAATTAAATAAAACTATCAAATGCTTACGAAACCACGGATGGTATGACCCAATAATCAGCATATACATTATTATTCCCCCTAAAACCTGCTAACTCGATCTCCCTTAAAAAAATATTAATAGCTATTCCTGCACATTATACTGAAAACATCCTTAATTTAATAATAAAATATTCTTAATAAATTTTTGACTTTTTTTAATGAGTTATTTATTTATGATTATTCTTTTGCATATGCTACACTAGAAAAAAAAAGTATATTTTGCACACATTAATTAGAATAAACTTAGGTGTGCACAGCCACAATGAAGTAAAGATAATAGCATTTAAGCAGAAAAAAAAAAAAAAAAAAAAAAATCAGTCCCGTAACAGGCCACAAGGGCCCAGAGGGGCAGATACTGTAGAGGTATCTGATTCTTGACCATACGGCACACTAGGGAGATAGTGTGGTCAATACTATGCTCCGGCCGCCTGATTTTCCCCTTGGCTGCTTCGACTGATAGAGTCATTAGCACCCAAGGTACCCATTATTAATTAAATTAATTAAAGGCTGGGTGAGCCTAGGGACGATCTGGGACCCCAAATCCAACCCTCGAACGGCAGCACTAGAAGAAAAAATCTTTAGTGCGCGCTCGGGTTTTGAACCTGGTCCTCCAGTTCATTAGTCGAGTGCTCTACCACTGAGCTAACCTCGCCCATTTAAGCAGAATAAGAAACATATATATATATATATATATATATATATATATATATATATATTCGTTTTAGGCTCGTATGAGTACCCCCAAAAAAAAAAATAATAATCGATACAAGTATATAAAATTTAAAAAAATCTTTGTAGATTAATTATTAAATGAAATATAGGATTACTGGTAATTCGACTCACATCCATCGAGAGCTGATTATAAAACAAACAATTTTAAGCCAATATTGCCTTATCCAAAAGATTTCCGTTTTCAAACGGGATGTTTAATATTTTAGGATTTTTTTTCATTTAATTTTTAGCATTTGAACTGAAAGTTTTTATTGTTCTTTTTTTAAGACATTTAGAGTTAACTATTAATTAAATAAAACTATCAAATGCTTACGCACCACGGATGGTATGACCCAATAATCAGCATATACATTATTATTCCCCCTAAAACCTGCTAACTCGATCTCCCTTAAAAAAATATTAATAGCTATTCCTGCACATTATACTGAAAACATCCTTAATTTAATAATAAAATATTCTTAATAAATTTTTGACTTTTTTTAATGAGTTATTTAACATTTGTTGTAACGCATTTTTCTTTAGCGTCACTACCTTTTCTCAGTTTTTGTAATTTTTTTTCTAAGAATTGTAAACATTTTACCTGACTATTATACCTTTTGGTGTAGCTTAATAAAGAGAGATGTTTATAGTATAACTTTCAGGAATAGCTACTTATATTTTCTTTAAGAGAGATAGAGTTGAAGTTACAGGTTTTAGGAAAAAAAATAATGTAATTTAAGTTATTGGGTCGTACCATCCGTTGTATCGTAAACATTTGTTAGTTTTATATAATTAAGGGTTTATCCTGAATGTCTTAATTACAAAAACAATTAAAACTTTCAGCTCAAATGCTAGAAATAAAAAAAAAAACCTAAAACTTGAGCAACGGTGACTGTTTTTTAAGAAAAGCCTAAAATATTCAATATCTTGGAGACGGGGAACTTTTAGATAAGGCAACATGGGCTTAAAATTGTTTGTTTTGACCAAAACTATCACCTCGCGAAGGATGTGGGTCTACATACCAGTAACCCTGTATGTGTGTGTATATATATATATATATATATATATATATATATATATATATACATATATATTTATATAAGTCTATATCAGGACCTTGGAAGAGAAAGGGCGGATATCGAATTACGGATGTTGGGAAGTCTAAGTCAAAGTTCTGAAGTGCTTGAGGATAGCAAAGGCGAATGTTGGATGGAATGCTGATTCATAAATGTGGTTGAAAAAGTATGCAATTTAGATTCAATGCTTAAATTTTAATTTATACGAGTGATTTTTAGGCAAGGAAATGCTAGGAGAGGAGTTTCCTTCAAATCAGACATTGGAATTTTCATAGACGATGGCGCTAGTCACTTTAACTTGAAATTGTGAGAGAACTAAAGGCGAACCAGAGAAACATCTTTTGGTCTCTGAAAATATAGTAAAAAAAAGTCGATTTTTCAGATTTTCCTCATCCAAGGTCCTGATATTTATCTTATAGAAAGAGGTTCAGTTTTCCTACCAGGAGAGATAGGTCTGAGTTCAAAGCGGGTTATTTGCGCCTACAATTGTCACTGTCCCATTAGGCGCATTTTAGCACGAACCATCTCGTTTTACTCAGAGATTTCGTTGTAGCAGGTGGTTAAACTAAGAACATCGTTTTTTAGTAGATTTTTTTTGTCTACACTCTTTTCCTAGTAGCAATGAATTTTGCGACAGGAAATTTGTAACAATTAAGCACTATTTTTACTTAAGAGCTGTTCGTGCTAAGTAGCAACAACCAGCCAATGGCGTCGTTGGAAGTGTCAACAAGCGTCTCCGTGAGCGAGTGTTGACACCCAATCTGCTGACAACAAGTACCCAGCGTCTCAAGGAATGTTGACATGTGGAGAAAGAGAACGGCAGTCCAACTCCAAGAATTGCTCAACCACTTGAAGCAAGTTACTGCCTTCGTGGTTGTTTCCAGTTTGCCACGTGCTGTCAATCTTAACGCACTCTACCGGCCGTTAAACACGTTGTCTTATTCAGGTTTTTTTTATGGATTCTACGGTTAAGAAATTATATGTAAAGAAAAAATAATTTAAAATGATGTCTAGAGGATGTTATAGTTAATAGTCCCAAATTGTTAACACAAAAGATGTCCTAATTACTAAAAAATTTCATTAACGAGAAGAATCTCCTTTTTCAGCGGATTTCGCACGCTTACGTTTTTCCGTTTTTCATTTTATATAAATACTAGGACGTAGGAAATCCAATAAAACCGTTTTGAAAAAACTGGAATTTAAGAACTTGTGCTAAAAAACAACAAAGAGGAAATATTGAACAGAAACAACTTTCGATGGATCCACCATTTTTCTTACTTTGAAAATGTCATTTTGGACAGATTTGGAAAAAATGTACATTTATTTATTTATGTACCCAAATATTTACGTTGTTCTATTAAAGCAGTAATACTTAGTAAACGTTTTGATGTAAATGTCTGATATGTACTTTCCTGTTTCAATCTATTTTACTAAAATTGAGTGACTAACTTTGACAACAATAACGACTGTTTATTTATCTGTCACAAAGGCAATGTTTAAAGACCAATTTCCGCCTAATTACGACTTCATTTTCCTGCCAAAATCAGTTTCCGGTTGACCGATGACGTCACTCACTTAACACTTTTGCGTCACCCGTGGCGTAGAATTGGGAGAAGCAATAAGCATGTCCGGGTTTCCAGGCAATAAACAGAAAATAATAATCACTGGATTTTTAGGCAATAAGCACCATCAGGTTTACAGACAATAAGCCCCATCATGTTTAGGGGCAATAAGCACCACCGGGTGTGCAGGCAGTAAGCACCATCAGGTTTACAGGAAATAAGCATCACCGGGTTTGCAGGCAATAAGCATCACCGGGTTTGCAGGCAATAAGCATCACCGGGTTTGTAGGCATTAAGCACCACCGGGTTTGCATGCAATAAGCACCATCGGATTAGCAGGCAATAAGCACCATCTTGTTTACAGGCAATAAGCTTAACCGGGTTTCAAGGCAATAAGCCTCACCGGGTTTGCACGCAATAAGCACCATCGGATTTACAGGCAATAAGCACCATCATGTTTACATGCAATAAGCCTCACCGGCTTGGCAGGTAATAAGCCTCACCGGGTTTGCACGCAATAAGCACCATCGGATTTACAGGCAATAAGCACCATCATGTTAACAGGCAATAAGCATCACCGGGTTTGCAGACAATAAGCAACACCGGCTTGGTAGGCAATAAGCACCATCGGGTTTGCAGGCAATAAGCACTATCTTGTTTACAGCTAATAAGCATCTCCGGGTTTGCAGGCAATAAGCACTATCTTGTTTACAGCTACTAAGCATAAGACCCATCATATTTACAGGCAATAAGCATCACCGGGTTGGCAGGCAATAAGCACCATCGGATTTCCAGGTAATAAGCACCATCGAATTTGCAGGAAATACGAATAATACGAATCTCAGGGTTTACATACAATAAGCAACACCGGATTTGCAGGCAATTAGCATCTCCAGGCATGGACGTATATTAGGGGGCTGCAGCCCTCCCCCCCCCCCCCCAAAAAAAATTTTTGTTTTGGCGAGAACATCCATGCAAAAAAAAATCTATAACAACGAAAAATGTATTCTACATTTACCCTGGTCTACTAAGTGTCCAGAGGACCTTAAAGCTCACACTTTTACCCAAAAATATTTGAAATTTTCCCTACACATCAAATGCCTAGGTTCTACCCCCCCCCCCCCCCAAATTATATTGTTTATACGCTAGAGTCTCGAGGTTTCTAGGCAATAATCACCGTTAGGTTTACAGGCAAGATGCATCACCGGTGGTTGTAGGCAAGAAGAATTCGTGTTAAATACCAATAAATTATGCTTGGACTATAAAGTGTCATTAAAATGTTATTTAATACAAAAATTATAGTCTTTCGACCGTTAAAGTCTCCATGGATCTCAATAAGTTAAAATTATTCAAACGAAATAAATATTACAAAATAAGAATAAAGCTTTTTAAAAAAAATATATAAACAAGAAATAATGCAATTTTAATCGATGTATGTTAGGTTGAGGAAACACAAGACAGAGATAGAGAAGAGGAAGAGAATATCTTCCTACTTGACCGACCATACAAGTCTCCCGAACTAAGGGGAGGGGTAGAGCTCGACCTTGCCCGCTTCGAGTACTATATTTAGGTGGGACTGCCCTCCATATCCAGGCATAGGGGGGTCCACCTCCTTCCAACGCCCAGAACTAGGATATATACTGTAAACAAACCCTACATCCTTCACGGGATCATAAATATGGACACCATTTCGTATCTAGTCAACAGGTAATGAATAAATATAACCCTGAAGATATTTTCTTTAACGTTTTGAAAAGCAATACTCACAGTTTATTTTAAAATATTGCATAGAAAACATAAATAAATATTATTAGATCAAATAATGATGTTATTGGACAATAATGCAGTAAGAGTTTTAATTAATTTTCATTTTATATTATTCTTTTGTTATATAGAAATTTAGTTCGCAAATGCTACCAAATGAACTTACCAGATGCTGTAAAAACGTTCTATAGTGACCATCAGAACTAAAAAATGTTTTAACTCTTTAGGACGAGGACGCAGTTTTTCAGTGTTTCGGGAACAACGTAACAAAATTTCAATCAAACGTGCTCATCTTATTAAGATTCTATTACTTCGGATTGAGTTTTATTTTTGGCAAAAGATTGCGAAATCATTTTAATTATTATAAAAATAAAGGTGTCTAATACCGTTACATTAAATGGTAGGTCACAGAGGACACAATCTGTCGCGGTCCTTTCTAGAGAACAGGTCATGTTAGTTTTCATATTTATGTTATTATTATTGTTGCAAAACACTAGTTTTATTCCGAAATTATTAGTTCCAACGAGGAAGAACTGCTTCTTCTACTATCGTTGCGAAATAGAAAGAAAAAAACGATGTTGGGTGCATGATAGCAAAACAAGGAGAGAACGTTTAGAAGAATGAATAATTCTGTTTCTTCTCTCATTTTACCAAACTGATCGCGCGACAAATCTGTAATTTTTTACAACTGTATCGCCCAGTAAAGCGATAAGGACAAGCTCGCAGTGACAGATCGTTTGCCACCCTCGGCCAGATATCGCTGCCCGCTGCGACAGATCGCGTCCTGTCTGCCCTAGCCGTAGGTTTTTATAGTTAAATGATTAGATAACAATTTATAAAACGTTGTTGAATGTGTACTTCCATATAAACTAACTAAAAAAATGTCCTTGGTTTCATATGAGATCTCACAACCTTTTTTAGTGAAAGCACTGAGTTGTGAGACTCCGCATACTTTTACACTGTAAAAACATGAAAAAGCTCATAGATAAATGAAAAAAGCATTACTAATTCGTTGCAACTAAAAAGAACACCCGAAGACGAGTAAGAACTTAGAGATACGTAAAAATGAAATCAATAAGTCGAAAAAAACTGACCATTTGAACTCTGATAACTCCTGTTCAAAGTAAGAAAACAATCTTTCGACTCATGTCATGGACGAACAATAAAAAACAAAAACTTGTTTATTTTTATTAAATCAATTTATAATGTAGTATATAATGGCACACGCCTCACATTGGGACCAAACGACATTTCGTGTTTAAAAAAAGGCTACAGCTTCTAATCTTTACAGATTTCAATGCACTTTTTTAAAAATAAAATTTGGAACAACTTCGCCTGGCCAGATTTTCGTTTTTTCTTTTCCCTGTTTATTAAATTAAGTGTGGAATAATACACGAACTTTTACAATTGAGCATAAAATAATATTTTATTTTTTATCTAACTTAATATCAGCACTGATATCTTTGAAATTGAACATTCAAATCCTGATTAGACATGGAAAAATCAAACAATATTTCCTAATTATTCAAAAATCTCATTGTTGAATAAGGATAATTTTACGTTATGAAGATGTCAGTCTAATTTTTTCCAAGTCTAATCACGATTTGAATGTTTAATTTCAACAATATCAGTGCTGATATTAAGTTAGATAAAAAATAAAATATTGTCTTATGCTCAATTGTAAAAGTTCGCCAAATTTTATTAGGTTTCACTAAAAAAAAAATAACTGTATCGAAATCGATTATGATTCAGAGGCTGTGACCTTTTTTGAAACACGAAATGTCGTTTGGTCTTACTGTGCGCCGCCTATCTGAAGATTTGACTTATTTGGATGTGCTGACAAGTCACTGTGTTATTTGAAACCCGATAGTGTAAATGACATTGCACCCGAGCTTAAAACGTGAGGGTCTAGCTTCAGATGCCAGTCCGGAGAATTAACGTTTCTAAAAAAAAAAAAAAAATTAAATATATGAAAACATGATTGTATGTATAATATCTCCCAATTCTTGACCAAAGATACACTACTTTTTAATTAAGATTCGATTCATCCTTACTACTTTCCCGAAAACGAGATAACAAGTACGATATAAGTGCCATGGTAGGAAAACCAACATAATTATGCTTTCTGTCGAATATTTTCCACAGAGTACTAAATGCCATCCGAAGACAAGCATAGGGACATCTTAGACGAAAGCAAGCTGAGCTAAAGAGAGTGTGGTGCCCTCTGTTGCCGATGTCCTTCCTTTCTTCATCACTTCGCCACAGTGAAGGCTGCCTCTTTTTTACCCCCTCACATCACCGTTACATCTTCGCTCTTAAGAGGGCCGGAGCTGAAGAAAACTCCAATACATGGAAAGAGACAACTTCCCTAAATATTCTAGAGGCTTTCAATTAATTTGGGATTTGTTTATCAAATCGACAGTAGGCTCATACTTAAAGTTCATTATTAGAATTATTATGGCTGACCAGAGATACCTGGTAAATATTGCAACGACATTCGATATACGTCATGACTATCCAGAGAGAAAGATGTGATGTCAAAATAAGCTAAATCGGTCCATAAGGAGGAGGGGACCGATTTTACTCTAGAAAATACTTCATAATTTGTCCTTACTGGCTATTATTTGTACTTTCTTGCTGCGAAACTCGGTAGACAAGATGCTCCAATTAGGCTTATTCAGGAAAAAAAAATTAAATAAAAATAAATAATTGAGTCAGACTTTCATTACAGAAGACCAATTCATGTTTATTTTATTTGGACATTGGAGGCCCGGTGGCCGTGAGTGCTAAGGCTTGTGCACTCCGTGTCAAGGGTCGTGGGTTCGATTCCCACTAGGAGTGGAGGCTTTTCTTTAGAAAAAAGGAAAAGCAGTAGCATTATCATGGCTAGAAAAGGGTGGTAACCTACAGATAACCCTTCCTTAAGTTGTGAGTAAATTAGAAATGTGGTGTTAAAAATTTAAACTAAGATATTTTGACTTTATATAGGTTATTTTAAGCAAATTATTCAGGAATGCAGTGTACAATACCACCTTTCTGAGGAATGTGCTTAGTAATACAGCTCCTGCGTGTTTCTAGTAATTTATTTGTTAACAGGAAGAAAATTCTATAATGAATCTTGAACTATGGGCAAATAGAATATTGTAAGCACTGCAGAATGCTGTCGTGTTAAGTTTAAGTTCTGTTTAATGTACCTCATGGGTGTATATAAGGGGGCGGCTGCCCCCCCCCCCCAAGTTTGATTTAATCGGAAAAAATATGTCATAGTAACCTTAAAAATAAATTATCTTATTTCAGAACACTTAGTTCAGAAATAAAAATTTTTTATGGGTGTAATATCCTTTTTAATTGGCTTACTATTCTAAGTTCTAGATTTTTAGTATACCATACCCCGCAAATGCTACCAGCCCCCCATTCATTTTTTTTTTTTATATGCGCTTATGACGTGTCACAATGCAGTATATGGCCCACGTGTATTTTTCTATTTTTGTAATAAGAGACACATATGGCTCGAATATATTTACTAATTGAAAATTAGTTTGACAAAACTATTGTGATTTTGAAATATTAAACACAGAAGAGAAATTTTTGTGCTATTTAGAGAGTTTGTCTAATTTTTTCTATCTTTCATAATATAATCGCAGACAATAATAATAGTAACTATGAAACATTTGAAAGAAAATGGGTTTATAAAGGAAGTTGGTAGGCAACTTCTTGAGGATCAAATATTGGGGTGCAACCACTGAAGGGATATCCATAGTAAGCTCCATTTTAAATAGTTAACAATATTTTTCTTACAAATATGTGTTTTTCAAACAATGGGCCACTGTAAAAACTGGAATTAATTTTAATAAAATAAAACTATAATTATAAAGAAATAAAATGATAACGCATAGAAAAATCGTAAAAATTTAATAACCAGCTAAGAGTTCAATAAAGGTTGACGTAATATCTTACTTGTAATATCAGTGGGCCGGAAAAATAATAAAATAAAATAATATATAAAGAGATAAAAATAATAATCAATTTTACAAACATATAAAGGAAAGTAGTAAAGAACTAATAAATCAATTAAACTGAACGAAACCATGGCCCATATAACCACAGTAATGATCACTATATGCAGCATATTATATAATTTCAATAACCATCATGATATAGAATAAAAAAATGGTACTAAATGCTTATGCAACTGTTTACTGCCATCTTTAACTATACTAAACAACTACATAAAGTTTCAAGTCTTTGAAAATCATTGTTGTTAATAATAACCAGCAGATCCTTCAGGACTTTTAAGATGAAATTATGCATTATCATATAAGAATTTACATTAAATATATGCCAAGCCCTACATCTATCAGAATATTGCGCAAAACAATTTCAATTGAAATACAATTCTGATGTTAGCAGATACATTCAAAAATATTCAGACACCCGAACATAATCCTCAGGAACGTAAGCACCAATTAACAAATGGGAAGTGACGTTTCTCTTTATTCCATTTTTAAAGATTTTACTCTAATATTTAATATTAATTTTCCAAAGATTCCAAACATTGTTTAGGAGGTGAGTAATAAGATAAAACTTGTAAAGAAGAATATTTAGCAGACACTTGTCAAACTTGACACCTCAGAAACGAACATTTTCGTTTATTTTACAATCTTCATAAGCCATGGGTGCATAAAAGGGGGCGCTGAGGGGGCTGCAGACCTCTTTCCCCCGAAATTTTGATTAAATCGATTAAAAACCTCAAATATGAATTACATAAGATCACTTAGTTCAGAAAAAAAAACAATTTTTTTTGGTTTGCCTAATCATTCCAAGTTCTAGATTGTTAGAATCCCACATCTCCCTCCCCATATCCTACGGATCTCCCAGCCCCCTCCTTGAAAGTATTTCCTATATACGCCCCCAACTTACTGTCATACGTCCCCAGAACCTTCTTACATAATCCCTACATGCTTAGAGAGATCCCGACTGTATTCCAAGCAGGTTTCCTCATTCATATCGCATATATCATTCAACCCTCCATGTTAATTACTTCTAAATCCATACATATATCGCGCAGAATCAGTGGTTCGGAGTCATTACACCTTAATTTCATATCAAGGAGTCTATTTCAGGCCAAAATCGTGGAAAATTATGTAAATAAGTCTAACTCAAAATAGGGGTCTTGGGAGGACATCCAGCTCTATGAGTGGAACTCTTAGAAGTCATGACTTCTATGACTCCAGCTTTATTGATTCTCCTATGAGTTTTAATGATTTGAACACAGTCACAACAGCTGTATATGCAAACACAGACTTCGCTTTGAATCCGTGGCTGACTGTGACGTTCCTGTATGAGAACTTCTGTCTGGAGATTATTTTAGTGTAATTGCAGCCAATAGTGGACAGCATTGAATTCTTAATTGATGATGGACCTGAGGAATAAGTGGTCACAAAAGAATCTCTTACAATTAGAGAAGCCAGGAATGCGGTTAATACACTTTGGACCTTCTTGGAAACCTGTGACAACGTCGGTGATCAAAGGTCATCACATCTAAGTATCATTTCATAATAATTATGAAATAAAAGTCCGTCACGCAGGAGCTGCATAACTAAGCACTTTCCTCAGAATTTGGGTAGTGTAGACTGCATTCCAGAACAATTTGCTTAAAATATCCTACATAAATAAAATAAAAACGTGAATAGTTCTCATTTTGTAATGAGTAACTGATCAATTATTAATCTGCTTCCAGAGTTATGTTTACACATGGTACCTACTACACTACGTAATAAATACAAAAATCCTCATATTATCGTATTTTGATCTAACGCCGGAACAGGATACAGTCACTCTAGTGGTAGAAAGCGCTCCTTGCGGCGGCTTTGTGAACCTACGTCTGCCGGCTTTTCTATTCAAATATATTACAAATTAAACCCCCGCTTTCCGATTGACCGATTCAGCTCATTTTTACAACACTTCTTTCTCATGAGTTACCCACGACGTATACCGCGTTTCGTTACAATACAGCAGAAATTACGACCGGTATGAGTATATTAGAAATTTGGGTCCGGAGTAAACCCCCCCTTCTAATGAACCGATTAAGTTTATTTTTACAACACACATTTACCTGTGGATTAGCACTACGAATACCGAGTTTCGTCGAAATATACCAAAAATCACGGCTGGTAGTGGCGAATTGGTATTGTGGGTCCGGAGTAAACCCCCCCCCCTTCTAATGAACCGATTTAGTTCATTTTTATATCTCACTTTTCTCTCTATATTACCACTACGAATACCAAGTTTCGTTGAAATTTAACAAATATTATGGCTGACATAGTCAAATAAGTGTTCTGGGTTCGGGGTAAACCCCCCCTTCCGGTGGACCGACTTTAGTGGTTAACGAACTCGTTCAATCGTTTGCTAATTGAATGCTATGTACCAAGTTTCGTGACGAAAAAACAAAAACTCTGGCCGCTATCGTGTTAACAGACACATATATATATATATATATATATATATATATATATATATATATATATATGCATATATATATATATATATATATAGATATATATAAATTTTAACGGGGGTCATTTTTGGTGTCTACTAGGTAGGATCGATAAAGATTTGAAGAAATTTTTCAAAAATTCCGTCATGAGTCCAACCTCAATAACTACTTTCCTTCGGAGGAAAGTGCTAAAAAGGGGAAAACAATGTTCAAAAAAATATTGGAACTTATTTTACAGTTGCTAAAGAATGAGATGATCATATCGTCCTTACCATGTCAAACTAAATATGAGAAATCTCGTTTTTCAGATTGGATACTTTCCTCTTGCATTTTGGACGATACGGCTTGTCTCAAATTGTCACAACTCTAAACCCTTCAGAATAGCCGGAAGTGCATTCAATACAGTATCGAAAAAGACCATTTTTCCGATATATCATTTTGTATAAGTTTCGAATATATTCGTTCGCTAGTTTGCTCCGAATTGCATGTTCCATAGTTTGACATGGCAGGGACGATATGAACCCAATGAGAGTTCAATAAGCCATTTCTTGCCTATGACTTTTATATGAGCGTAAAAACAACATGCATTTGAGTAATCTTTACTAAGATGATATTAACTCCTGTATGTTTGTTAATTTCCCCACATTTCCATGTAGGTAAGACGAACAATTTTCACGGTCCCTTAAAGGTGGACTTATCAAGAGTTGACTGTATATATGAAGGGCTCAGTTCCAAAAGTGACCAACCCACAATTGGAACAAAGTGAGAAAATTTGATTTAAAGTTAAAAAGAATCTGAAAAAATCATTGTGGTGACAGAAATGATTTTAATTGGACCAATTAAAATCATTTCTGTCACCACCACTAAATTCTCTCCACATTCTTCCTAACTTTAACTACAATTTTCTCAGTTTATTCTAATTGTGGTTTGATCACCTTCGGCACTGAGCCCTTCATATATAACACAGTTTTAAGTAACAGTCTGATCTGTTGACTTCTTATCTGCAAGGTAGCTTACACATTATTCCATGAGAGTTGAAGAGTAACTTACACCCAAAATGGTAGTGGGCGTTGGGGAGGTGCATATTTGTAATATCATAGGAGAAGGAACTGAGGAATATTAAGGTGCCATATTATGAATTTTAGTTTCTGTTATTCGTTCTTCCAGATCTTTTCGTCAAGGAGATCATATATAAACTAAGAATTATGGAATAAGTGCAGGTATGAAGAATGCTATCAGGTTATGTTCATATCCATGGCAAAGCTTACCTTTCTCTACGTGATGAACGGTCCACGTGACGAAAGGATGACGTATCGCGATGCCAGTGGAGTACGGACTTTATAAACCTGGAGATAATATGAGAGAGGAGCCTTGGACACGGAACTCCAGAGAGGGCAAGCGAGGTACTGGCGGGCTCGCTGTAATATCTGTGGAGGGGATGAGAGAGGGCGGGAACACCGTACGGCTACTGATAACGCTGATAAGTCTGTATCTATTACCATATGATTAACCATCTGGGAGAACCAAACAAAACAACTGGGTCCCAGCAAGTTCGGTGTCTACAACCAGTACTGTTCTTCCTCAGACCCATCCTTGAATGGTGTTAATGTATCCATATTCTTTATCTGGCTTCCCAAGAATAGCAAATTTCTACTAAATAATAGTTAATAATTTTTCTGCCGCCGCTATAATATGCATATTAAGACGAACTTATTGATTCTTCAAGGCCGTACTGTCAACTACGTAGCAGTCCTCGTTAACCTGTAGGTCACAGAAGAGAAAAAGTTTCCTCTCAAATCACACTCTAAATAAATTAAATAGGTTTTCTATTGTTTAGCCTTTTTCCATGTAAGAATTTTTGAAAAATTTATACTAATCATATTTGAGATTACTTACTAATTTTCTGTTCTGGGGGGGGGGGGGTTAAAGTAGTGTCGTTCGTTTAATTTACATTTAAGAAACTTGTAGTTTTTCGATTTCGCTGTCTAACTAGAAATCCAAAATACAGCCTTACTTGAAAAACGTAAACAAGACACCATACTAAAATGCATACGCTGGTATCGTGTCGATTTAACCTCCGATCATTAAGTGCATTTTAAATTGCAGTGCACTAAAATACGTATATTCGTATCTTGAATTATTGACTCATCAGACGCTTAACCTTTTGACATCCGCTTTCAGTGGGGTACGCCTCAAGCGGAGTGGACGTCCTATTTTTCTTCGACCCTTTACACAATGGTGCCCTAATATAGAAGGCACGAGCAGAATAATCAGAAAAAGTAAACGCGAGAATTTAGATTAAAAAAAAAAAAAAAAAAACATTGCGTTTCTGTCAGCCCGCACCTGTGCGAGAGTAGCGTGGGGGAGCGTCTTTATCAGCGCGCACCAGTGCGGGAGCGTAGGTGAGTGAGTTAACACGCCTCATATGACAAAATTCCGCCTAATCCGAACAGTATTCGGTTTCAATTACTTCGGATTAGTGGGCCTATACAGTATATGTTTTTTATGCATATATATATTTGTATATAGGTCATTAGCACCGGTCTATCTACAGGTTGCCATCTACGGGCGATGCAGAGAGTTCTCTCGGCGGGCCCTGAAATGGGCAAAAACTAAATCTGCTGCAAGTGGGGTTCAAACCAGCATCTCCCGCATGAGAATCCAAGTCGTTAGCCAATGGATCACGGAAAGCCCCTATTGCTATACAGGTTATATTTTGTTTGGTACATTTTGAATATGTGTTTGGTGGAAGGGCCTCTCACTGCAGCGGTCATTTTAGATATTGCTATATTTTGTCAAACTTCTCCCAGGCTTCTTCAGACTAGGAATCATTCGCTTGTAAAACTCCAAGATGCAGGATACACCGAAGAAGCCGGAGAGGAATCCTGCGAAATATATCATGAATACCGCTTTAGAGACAAGCTGTCTCACTGAACAAATATATATATATATATATATATAGTTATAGTAGTTTCATAAGCTTAGATAGTTCTACTCATGTGCGGATTATATGAAGAGGATTTCACGGCATGAGAGTAATGTCCTTGATGTACAGGCCAGCGCAGTAATACACGCGCAACTAATTTCTTAAGAGAGAACTTTAATTTCAGACAATTTCACGCTTACTTCTCTCTCATTCTCGCTCTCTCTTTCTCTCTCTCCACCTCACTCACTCTCACGCCCTCACTGTCTTCCTATTTTACACAGAAGAATCCCGGAGACTCCGCCTCATCCTATCCCGAGAGGTTTTTGAAAACAAGGTCCGTCCATCCAATCTCCTAGGGCCCCCATTCTATTTCCTTTTTCCCTACCTTTTCATTACTGCTCGACTCATCACCTCTCTTCTGGTGTGGAGGGTAATTGGACATTTTTGCTTTGACAACCGTAGATAATTGGTGCGCAAGGACTGTAATTGACTCTCGAAGCAATAAAAGCAGGAGTTGAAATAGTTGGTCGTTTTTTTTTTTCGGGGGGAGAGAGGGAGAATGCAAGGGCTAGTCTAGGATGCAGACTGAGTTTGTCGTTCCAATGTGCAAAACTCAGAAAACGTCCGTTCTTTGTCGACAACGTTCAATAAAGCTCAAGCTATGATATACAAAAGTACAGGAGGTGCTTCGGAGCAAAGATTTCAACACAGCTGACATATCAACGATTTCAATACTGCTAGCACTAAATTCTGAGGGAAAGATTTCAAGGAAGAACGGAATAAGTGAAACATTACAAAAGCTGCTTGAGTCTCGTTTAAGACTAGGAAAGGCTTTGAGAGTATAGGCAAGGGAAATAGTGTTTAATATTTAGCAAATGTAAGGTAAAAACGTTTTAAACTTTCTGAAAGTGATAAGTTCATTTTACTCCAGCGAGAATATAACCCTCAACTACACCATCTATTTTAACAGGCATTGTTTTGTTTTCAGCCTGCGCTTTTGCTAATTAATGATAAATATTAAACAATATCCCCCTTGACTGGCCTCTGAAAGCCTTTCCTGGTCCTAAACGAGACATAATCAGTTTTTATTGAGTTTCACGTAGCATATTCATTGACATGGGAATATTTCAGTGCATTATAAACACTGAGCGAAGTGTGGCTAGGGAAGCTAGTGTGTATACCTAAATAAAGTGAATTATTCGAAAGCGTTTAATAAATCAAAAGTCATAGCAGTATAAATATTTTTAGAAAAATGTCGGAAATGTGTGGCTGGTTCTGGATAAGGTATGGTTCTTACTTTTATAAAGTTTATATCTGGATTCCGCCTCAGCATCTTCAGGTATCAAAAGACCGCTGGAGAATGAAACTAATTTCCTACGACAAGGAATTACAGTGTGACTGCTTGATTAAATTAATTCACCGAGCTGGGATAATGTTGCAAAGCCACGAGGTCTATTTAATCCCTTGCTGTGTTGTCTACGCACTGGGCTCTATTTGTGAGAAAACCTCTATAATAATTATAATGGTAACTCATTGTTACAAGGATGCCCTACGACTCTGAATTTGGTCATAAGTCAACTTATTTGATGGAACTTCTTATAGATTCTTTAAGCACATAGGGAATTTCTGAGATTTTTGGAAGATTTATTGCTAGCAATATATTCTATGTCGTACATGGCCGACTGTAGGCAGAGGTGCCGCCACCTGCCGAGAGCGAGGCTGCATCAAGAGGTATAAAGCCTTGAGGAATGTTAGATCGTGAGGGAATCTCTTATCCACCTTCCTAATGGATTCGTAGTTTAAGGAGGAAGGGGATTTCGTATTTCATACCTTCTTATCGTCCGATTGGTCACGTAGAAGATTTGAATTTTTTTTATTAATCTGCTTCTCCGCCGTTCGTCCAGAAATCTCTCCATCTCTCTCTCTCTCTCTCACCCTCCCATCTACTAGAAGGATAAGTTTGGTACAACACATTGAAGGTTATACTTCATAATTGTGATACTAGCTTTTTTGGGCGCATAAAGTAGTTTACAAAGTTGTTTGTTTGTGTTTTTTAGGGCAAAAAACTATAAGGTTACCATTGCCCGAACTCTTATTTTTTTTTTTTAAACATTATCCAATTTAATTTATTTTTTAGTTCTTGTAATACCCTGTAATTGTTTGATTTATTTTACATGATTGCCACCTTAGTATTGGTAAAGACATTAGATATATTAGGCCTTAGTGTTAGCAAAAACTGTATAAATATATGAACACTGGTTATATAAAAAGTATTAAATAATCATATAAACTTAACATAGTATTAACATAATCATATACACTTAACATAGTATTAACATAATCATATTCACTTAAAATTATACATTTTTATATTTTCAAAATTTTTATGTTGATATATCACATATCATTTTAATTTTATTTTCTTCTTTCATTTTTTTTTCAATATGATTTTTTATACATACATATATATATATATATATATATATATATATATATATATTATTTTTATTATTTTTTTTTATAATATATATATACTTAACATATAGTTTATAAAGTACTCTCTACGTACTCAGATCTGTTCTGGAAAGTTAGTCATGACACGATATTTGGCAACGTAAGCGGAAGACATCGTCATTTTGATATTACATTTTCTTGGTGGTACACAGAACTCTCCGCAGACTGTTATCAGCCGTGGAAAGATAAGCCACAGGGAGAGAGAGAGAGAGAGAGGAGGAAGAGAGGGAGAGAGATTTTTGGACTCCGTGATTTAAATGAAATATTTTTTGGCGGTAAATTTTGAATACACACTGCGGATGTCACCTGGTTTGAAATCAGGGGAGTAACGCGATTGTTGTCAAGATTATGAGCAGTATGAAGTACATTTACAGTATGTACATAGCACATTTTCTTGGGTACGCTCATTATGTATATCTGTAATAACTAGGTAAAATAAGCATGGTACGATATTTGGAAAATTTAGGAGGATGACTCCAAGATTTTTATTCTACATTTCTTGGAGGATCCCCCCTTCATATGAGACGTTGACTTTTTTAGCGACGGGCTAGCTGAAAAGGGTCCCTACTACGCCATGGATTCTTAAAATACATAGATGTATAGATTAATCACTGCAAAGAACAATCTGTTAAGGGAGTTGGCCTAGTTCTTATCGCAGATTAGAGTTTAAATTGTCTTAAATGTGTTTTCATTATACTGCACCACAAAACATGTGTTTTCAATATTCGGTTTGAGTCCGTAAAATAGTACTTTTCGGGCCTAGGCCCGAAAAATCTTTTTGGTGCGCTAACCTTACCTGCTACTAATAAACATGTGTTTGAAGGAGGTTACTTTTAGATACTGTGATTCATTCTAATATTTGTTTACTTATAATAAGTAGTGTGTTTAAAGTGCAATACAACATGGATATACTTCCAGCTAAATCCCGTGCTTTATATGAAAACGAATACAATAGATTTCGTTACTGGATAGAAAGTTCGGGTTGTGTGTGATGAAGTTATGCTTGTTTATCTCTCAGAAATGGCAAAAATCTTAAAGCCACCTATTTTATGTTATGTTTGTATTCCAAAAGGCAATGCCAAACAAAGGTTTTAATATAATGAATAATCAGAATTTTACTATAAATATTAATGTAAATGTATAAGTACTTTTCTTCTATTATAGGTTAATAAACAGATGTTTTTGTTTTTTTTTTCAAATAAAAAAAAGGTGTCAATTTAATTTCTTTTACTGTATCTTTAAGTTATTAATGAAATGTAAAAGGGTTTTAATGTACTCAAGTATGAGCAGTATAATGAAAAGTATTGTTCATAACTGGTACCAAAAGTGTGTTTTCGGTGATTGGTCTAATTTCCGCGCTCGGCTACGCCTCGCGCGTTAAACTCGACCACGCACCGAAAACAACCACTTTTGGTACTAGAGATGAAAATAACTATTATTAACCTCCTACATAAAGAATATATTTATGTAATTCATCAAAACATACTAAATATTAGAAAATGTAAATAAACAAGTAGATACTTACATGAGTTAAAGAATAGTACGTTGATTACAAAAGTGATCCATGTTGACATCTGCAAGAAATTATCTGAAACATTTCTTCACAATTTGATTAGTTTGGGGGCCCCAGGGGGGCAATTAAAACTAAAACCTATGCTGTAAGCAAAGAAATTTTCAATTATCATAATAAAGTAATGACCAGATAAACCTATTTCTGATTGAAATAGCATTGAATTTATCACATTCTTATTTTTTTATCACTAAGATTTACAGTTTGAAAATAGTATTAGATAGTTATTAGTTACACACACACACACACACATATATATATATATATATATATATATATATATATATATATATATATATCATTATAATAATCTTTGTTCAAAAAGAATAGCAAGAACCTATAAATATCAACCAAATAAATAGATCTGAGTAATTAGTTATTTTAGAGGCCTATTATTTCTTATTTTTATCCAAGCGCTCCTTTTTATTTTTAATAGAACAGATTTATTTGTTATTTCAATAAAACATCTTTCTTTTTTTATAAGGATTTATTTTCATAGGAACATAAATAACCTATTTAGGCCCCCACTATTATTTATCAAACTTAATCTTAATTAGAAAGTGAAACACTTATGAGTCCAAATGAATATTATTTTTCAATATTTATGTGTCGTACATTTCAAGATACAGATACAAATAACGGTGCCTACAAGGAAAGAGGAAAAAACATAGTGCCGCACACTGAGCCTTGCAGGATACCTTCCCTTACAAGGGTAATATTAAGTTTAAACATTTAAAAGTAATTATTGAAATAACTTTTTTAATTTACTTGTCGTACAATTTAAGTATTAGTTACAAATTAGGATGCCTTCACAAATATAGAAAAGAACATAGCGTCTAATGCTGAGCTTTGCAGGGGCCCTTTCCATACAAAAGGAATATTTTAATCTTCCCTAACAAAAGGTTAATTTTAATAGTTATAAAATTTGAGAGTTCTTACAGCTACTGACTTTTCAAAAATTATGTACTGTGCTTTCAATGATATAGTTACGAATATGGACGGCTAGGGAGAAAAATAACATAGTTTACTGCCAAATACTGATCCTTGTAGAACGTCTTTCCTAATAGAGTGTTAATTTTAATAGTTAAAACATTTAAGAGAGTGCTTATGGCTATTATTTGTTTATTTATATATTTGGTGTACATCTCAAGTAGCCGTCACAAATAATGGTGTGTTGGAAGAAGAGAAAAGAGGATGGCACTAAAAATAGAGCCTTGTAGAGTACCTTCCCAAATAGAAGGTTAATTTTAATAGTTAAAGCTTTTAGTTGTAAAAATGGCGGTAGATTTTTCAAAATTTACTTAGCATGTAATAAATTGTTAAAAAACGGAGCGCCAAAGGAGAAAGAGAAAATAATGTAGTGCCATATACTGAGCCTTGCAAGACACCTTGCAAAGTTAATAAATGGAAAATGACTTAAGGCTATTATTTTTTTATTTATTTTGTTTCTAAATTTACTTGGAGTGCATCCCAAGTTACAAATAAGGGCGCCAAGAGAAAATAGCATAGTGCCGATTACTGAACCTTGCAGAACACCCTCCCTAACAAAGTACTAATGGGTCCTCTACCTGGCTCGAGTACCTGGCTACCTGTGGCTCTAAGCACCTTTACAATAGCTTTAAGTGTTTTTCTATGAACTACTAAAGCGCACTGAAATACTTGAGCTCTCCTGCTCTCTTTCACTGGGGGAATTCCCGAAATGATCTATAGTAAACATAAAATAAAATATATTGCTATAAAATAAGTGATTCAGTCATAAAATAACAGGACATAAAATATCAGCTTCACATAAAATAATTTTTTATATTAAATTTACTTATTTATAGGCTCAGCAACTAGGTGTGATCAACAAAACTCGGTGATGTCAGTTCTTATCAAACATAATAAAAAAAAAAGTTTAATTGTCCATTGTTGATACTCCGTTAAAAAATAAATATATAAAGAAATTTTATTGATGTTTTCCGGTAGTGGGGTTGCTTAATTCCAGAGTGTGAAACAAAATTCAGTCTTCCCACAAATTTTCTTTATTTTGCACTAGGCCTTTCAACACAAATGTGCCATCCGTGCAAACGGTGATAGTATAAATTGGAACATAAAGTTATAATTAATAGTTAGAATTTATGAAGCAAATGGTGATAGTGTAAATTGGAACATAATGTTATAATTAATAGTTAGAATTTATGAAGCAAATGGTGATAGTATAAATTGGAACATAATGTTATAGATTACAGTTTTTTAGTAAATAATTACAAATTCATAAACTAAGGTGTCTAAATGAGGTGTCATAGTTTATGAATTTGTTGTTTATGAATTTTTTGTTCCAATTTATACTATCACCGTTTGCTTTATAAATTCTAACTATTAATTAGACTAATTACTGTCCAACAACAGTCAAACAATATTAATTGTTTTTAAGGAGTCAAACAATATTAACGCATGTTTTTATTTGTTGTTAGCACCTGATGATGGCACATTTGTGTTGAAAGGCCTAGTGCAAAATAAAGAAAATTTGTGGGAAGACTGAATTGTGTTTCACCCTCTGGAATATAAAGAAATGAATACCAAAAATTTAAGTCGGGAGAAAATAAACAAAGAATATAAATACATAAATTAATTAAAGAATAAGGACACACCAGTTTATTATATCATTTTAGAATGTCATGGTTGAAATAAGTTTTATGTAAGGTTGGACAGCCCACTTTATTATTTGATTAAATAAAGTTTTGTTCTTCTTCTTGCTTCCTTATGTTAGTTACTTAATATAGTTTTTTTAATTTTTTTTTTTTTGACAGTTTCGAATTAATAAATGCTTAATTCATCGCTCCATGAACAAATTTCCGAAGAATGTTGCTTGCGTCTACACAAATTATCTTCATAAGGAGATTACTCAAAGGAAGTAGATAAAACTCTCCTTCAATGATGCAAAATTATGTGATGTAATATAATTATATATATTTTCGCATATATGCTGATTTTTTTTTTTTTTTTAAATAAATAAAGGAAATCTGGACCAAAATAATAAATTTAACGATAACACTGTGTTTTCTGTTTTATTAACGCTCAAAACTTCCTATGAAGAAAAGAATTAATTTTTAATTTTTCAGCATGTAAGCCCAAATAACATTTTAATGGGTAAAATAGTTTAATCGTCACTAATTCAGTTAAACCAATCAAAAACAGAGAGTATTAACTTAAAAATATAAAATGTACTCTATTTATGAATCCAACTTTTACGTCGAGACAATTGGGTTTTAATTATGGTGAATAATTGGTTGTTAGTAATTTGCAAAACTCCATCCAATGATAAACATCCCAAGTATATATATTTTTTTTGTTCATAGTATTTATTAATGTAATTTATTGGTTTAAGATTTATTTTGAACATTTCTTATTATTATAAACTGTTCTGCGAATTGAAATGGTAATCTATAAATTTAAAACAAGACAGTATAATTTGCACGATTTGTTACGAACAGTTGAATACATTAATTTTCTCTTAAAATCCGAGACAAATCTAAATGAATCGCCAGAGAAAAATTCTGAGCTTATTTATGGACAAAAGTGGAAAAAAGGAAATAAAATAAAAACGAAGAGCCAGTTTACTGCGGCCAATTATAAGAAGAAGGGTTGCCAACGCTGTGGCGGGGAAATAAATAAAAGAAAGATATGAGGAGGAGGGGGGGGGGGGCTGAAAACGAGGGTTTCGATATTTTTTCGCCGAAGGTGAGACACTGGGCATGCGCCCTCTAATCAGTGTTGCCAGCGAGTTTACAGCAGTCCTGCCAACCCCAGACCGATCCCGAACAATTCCTACCCGGTTTAGAGTGGCAGCAATGGCCCTCATTCCAAAATGTGAGTCCAAGGGATACCCGCATATACACAAGATGGTTTCCTTCAGTTAGTTCGTTGTATCGTACTGAAAGAAAACTTAAACATTAAAGGGTTGGGCTTTTATGTATTTATTCTCCAGACAAAATAATAAAGTTTAAAACCAAGAACTTTTAAAGCTCCCAGAGTCTACTGCTTTGACTGTTTACAATAGGATTTTTTTTTCCTTCTATTATTTGGGAGCCTAACTATTCTAATATTGAAGGAAATCAAAATTAGGATTGGGATAGACAGGAGATAAGAGACGATTATGTTTTTCCCCACGAAAAAAAAAGGGATTAGAAGCGAATATTTCAGTGTAATATAAAACAAAATTATTAGGTATTTATAAACTTATTAATGACTCAGATGTTTTTTGGAATGACTTATTTATAGGTTATTATCTCTTTTTTGTTGTACAAATGAACAAATACAATCAGTGATAAAAAGAAAATGCTGTTACAATCGAATAGGATTAAGATTAATAATATCTTAAATGTCCTTAACTTATCACTAATGTAAAAATTCAATAAATAATCACAGATTTGATTTATTATTTTCATGGAAACTAAAACTAATCCTTAGAGATGATTAACATATCGTTTTTCCTTTAGGGAAAATACAATGACAGTAGCGATTCAAAGAAAATTCTAATATTCATATATTCTATCATATGTAAAATATTATATTAACTTTATTGGTAATTAATAATGGCTTTGGTAATACCACTGATATTTATTGATAGCATATAAATATATTTGATATAATATAAATGGAAATCAACTGGAAATTGATAATAAAAATTAAGTAAAAAAGAAGCTATTACTGGTAAATGAGAAATGAAAATTCATAACAGATGATCTGGAAATCCTGGAAAGGTTTTAATGGTCATTAGTTTCCATCAAAGTCAAAATATGTTTAGAAAAATTACAATTATAAGTAAAGATGGAATGGTTGGGATTCGGCTAAAGAAACCTCAATACGATTTTTGTTTAAAAAAATCTATATTTAGGACGTTTCGGCTACTAATTGGTAGCCTTCGTCATCAATGAAAATGCCGGGAGGCAGAGGAAGACCAAAGTTGACAGTAAGTGTCCCGGACACTTCCACAATGGTTACTTGTGTCAACTTTGGCCTTCCTCTGCCTCCCGGCATTTTCATTGCTGACGAAGGCTACCAAAGAGTAGCCGAAACGTCCTAAATATAAACTTTTTTTAACAAAAATCGTATTGAGGTTTCTTTAGCCGAATCCCAACCATTCCATCTTTACTTATCACCTCGACGGATTGCTATCTAATCATCACAATTACAGTGATGAAGTTTCATTTCTTTGAATTAATCCAATCAATAATGTAACTACTTTATACTAGCTACAATATTGTTAGTAAATTAAAATGCATTAAATTTATGATTTATAACAATATATTGTTTATGCTACGTTTAAACATTAGACATTGTTAACCATTTTCCCCAAATTTCACTCATTTAATTATGAGCTTACCCTAGTATTAGACATTCTCAAAAATATATATTAAAACCTCAATAATGTGCTTTACAATGAACATAATGAGATGTAAATAGTAGAGATATGAATTCAACGGAATAATTGGGTTTGGAAAAAATCAATAATCGGATGCCCATTTGCAGCGTTCTTCGGAAAATAATACCAGGTAGTAGAGAAAAACCAAAGGTACCAGTTAGGCGACTAAAATATGAGGCACCTATAACTGTAAATGAGGCACCTATGACTGTAAATTAGGCAGTTATGACTGTAAATGAGTCACTTATGACAATAAATGAGGCACCTATGACTGTAAATGAGCACTTTATTGCTGAATAAGGCTGTCAAAGAGCCTTCCGAAACGTGTAAATATAGAGTCATCCGAAAACTGGTTGTTTTCCTAGACAAAACTCACCTATTCTTTTGACTTCGAACAATGATCATAGTTTGCTGTAATTCTACTGTTTAATAATTAAAAACACAAAAATTCAGAATGTCTCGTTGACTATAGGGGTTGCCAAGATGGAATTTGTCTGAGTTAGGTCGTAATAGTTACTAGAACTACATTTTAAAAATACAAATAAGACGTTTTTGTCAACATTTCGGCTAAAATTCCGAGTCTTCTTCAGGGCTATCAGGGGAGGTAGAACTGAGCTGTGTGGATCTCGCAACATCAAAGGGGGCGCTTAGCGACCGATCCCAGTGATGAAGCTAAAAAGTTGGCAGTAATAATGATTTTTTTTTTTTTTTTTTTTAAAGTAGTTTTATTGGCTCTTAAAACCGAAAATTACAATAATAATAATTTAGCCTGTCCGTAAACTAAATTTTTATTGAAGTTTATGGCGTGAAAAATTTAAATTTCAGATCATTCAGTTCATTATTGGTACAAAAAACTAACGAAAAATTCCCACAAAAAATGTTGTCATTAATTTACTCAATACTATTGCTAACTATGTTCTATATAAATCAGATCATAAAAATATTCTTGAGAATGCCCGATATCAGAAAAAACGTCGAGACGTGTTGTGTGTCAAAATATACTGGAGACCAAATTTCCGGTGGTGTTGTTTTAAACATAACATTATCAATAGATTGTTTAAAATGATTAGCATTCGTTTATTTTATTACTGTAAATCAAGTCACACCACTAACTTGAATAAAATTATGCAAAATTCACAAATAATTCATTGCTCGATTTCTATTAAATTTATGAAACCTTATTCTATTTTAATGTTGATTTATTAATGTGTTGTTTATACATTGCAAGTTTTTTAGAGCTTGTAGATCTTCCTGAATTTGAGTATTGGAGAGGCCAGCCGATCCAGGACGATCCTTTCCGAAGATTGCCGAAGTTGGAGAGGCGAGACAAAGAATACGATCCTCGGCGAAGATTGCCGAACCTGAAGAGCAGCCTTACCTGAAACAGAGATCGTGAGAGCGTGAGTACAGTCTGGTTTGGTAATATGGAAGAAGGGCGATGGCCCGAGCGGACTGTACCCGCTACATAGGCCCCGAGGCATGCTATCTACCCAGAAATACCATTATATCGGTATCCACTCTAAGGTGGAAGGGGTTTAACACCTTAAACTCTCTCGAGAATCCACCTTTCAAAACCAAGGGGTCTAGAAATAAAAACTGTGCACGTTGCTTCTTCTATATTTATAGATATATATTCTAATCTATATTTTGAACGTTTAGGCATGTTCTGTGACAGCCTTCTTCAGGAACTAATGCCTAGGGGATGGAGGGAGACAACTATAACCTTTACCATGAAGATTAGATAGTTAGCCGTCCAGGTGATAAGCAATCAGGGAATAGTTGGGATTCGGCTAAGAAAACATCAACTCGATTTTTGTAAAAAAAAAAAAAATCTATATTCAGGACATTTCGGCTACTCTTTGGAAGCCTTCGTCAGCAATGAAGGTGCTGGGAGGCAGAGAAAGACCAAAGTTAACACTTAAGTAACCACAGTGAAGTGTATACTTCCTATACACTAAGTTACTATGGTTACTTAAGTGTTAAATTTGGTCTTCCTCTGCCTCCCGGCACCTTCATTGCTGACGAAGGCTTCCAAAGAGTAGCCGAAACGTCCTGAATATAGATTTTTTTTTTTACAAAAATCGTGTTGAAGTTTTTTTCCGAATCCCAACTAATGCCTGATTGCTTATGACCTTTAAGTGTCCACATATAAGTGTAGATCGCACATATCCATGGTCATCCAAAAGTTTTCTTATCCGAAACCCAACCATTCCTTGATTTCTTATCACGTCAACGGTTAACTGTCTGCATGTAATTAGTAACAAAGCCACAAACAAAAAAAAAAATAGAAAAAAAAAAGAAAAAAAAAAAAGAAGAAAAAAAAAGAAGTTTAGAGAGCAGACCATGTTTACTATATGCTTTTGGGGTCGCTCAATCCGAATCCGGGGCCAGGAAAACCCCTGCATTTTTTGTTTGATCCTAACCCCCAAAACTACTCTATAACATACAGTCTTCTTTTTCGTACATGGCCACTGCGCATGCGCGAACGCCACTACGCATGCGCGAACATAACTACACATGCGCGAACGCCACTACGCATGCGCGAACACCACTGCACATGCGCGAACACCACTGCACAAAAAAAAATAGTTAGTATATATGATGCTATAATAGAGCAAGTTACTACGTCTTTTAATCAACTGTGTAAGCAAGAAAAATCTACATATATCACAGTAAACAATTTTTTCCAATCAAATATTCAAACCACGACATCGTATTGCTGAGGCCGTTCAATCTCAAAAAGGCGTAGAAAACTTCAAAGAGGCCGTAGAAAATGACAAAAAGCAATTTTTCAAATGTCATAAAGTCAAATTTCATGCAGCGTTGAGCAAACTGCTCGTAATATCAATAAAGGTTGAGGTAGGAGAACCAAATAACAGAATACAGCGCAGCATAAATTTCAGAAGTTTCGCAAAAGGTATTTCTAGTTGGAAGACATGAATGACGTGGTAAAGCAAGTCAATAGTGGAAGAATGAAAAATTAAAACTGTCAAAAGCTATACAAGAAATTGCGAAAAGTCCGAAGGAAAATATTCTGATTAAATACATACTTGTTGTTGAATTTCAGATTTGCTGTATTATCAATAAATATCAAACACCTACATTATTTTTACTTCAAAGCAATAAGTTATTCATAAAAATATCAGGACCATAGCAAGCCTCGTGGACCAGAGGGAAGATACCGTTAAGGTATCTGATTCTTGACCATACGGCACACTAGGGAGATAGTGTGGTCATTGCTCTGCTCCGGCCACCTGACCAGATAACTATTAAATATGGACGACCTTGGAACAACGACACTAGAAGGTAAACTCGAGTCTAACAGAACACGAGTCTAGTGCTCTACCTCTGAGCCAAAATCGCTCCTAATATATTAATCTATGGATTTCTAAATGTAATCAAGTATCATCGAGTATATCTAAGAAAACGTCATTAGAACATGGCAAAAACGAGTCTTTTAGTCGCTAAAACTTGTCAAATTCATGCCTTACGAGTGAGCCAACAGATGACATAGTCCGTCTAGTATAGGCCAGACACTATTGGATCCGTATTTTTCCCGATCCGATCTGATCCGATTTCGTTTGTTCCACAATGGCGGACAGCGGCCAGCGTGAGTGCCTACATTGGTCTCGACCCGATCCGATCCGACTTAGTCACAGCTCTTCAGTAATGACCTCGTAGTGAAGTGAAAATGAGTGATTAATTTAAGAAATGCCACGTAATAAGCATAGAAACCTTCGATTAGGTTGAATGTTGGAGGTAAGAGAAGTATTGGTATTCATATTTTAAAATTATTTATAAGAAAGGTAACTAGAAGGTTATAAGCATTGCAAGGTAATAAACATTGGAAGGTTATAGACGTTCGATGGTTATAAACATCTTTCCATGCAATTTAATAAACAAGAAACAAAAATGTGAATTGACAAAGTTGTTCTAAATTTTATTTCCTTTGATTTAAAAAAAAAAAAATGCATTGAAATCGGTTAAGATTTAGACCCTGTAGACCTTTTTGAAATACAATATGTGGGTTGGCACCATTTTGCTTCGTCGGTCCGAAATCGGTCTAGAAACAAACATGTTTGAATGGCCAAGAATCGGTGGTCATCGGATTGGATCGAATCAGGTCGGGTCGGGACCAATGTAGGCACCTCCATTGAGCTGTAAGTGTTTGTTTTTCTTCCGACAGTCGGTGGTTATTGGATCGGGTCGCAACGGGTCCAGTGTAGGTGCACCCTAATACGCCATCCAACTAGCTAAATAAAGCCAGGGGAATATTTGCAAATCAAGATTTCTTTATCCAGCTTAGCTCATGTCTAAGGTATAAGATATTTCACCGAGCACTCATCTCTCAGCTTCTTAAAACAGCGACTAGTACAAGAACACAGTTTGGCTAGCTTCTTAATCAGCATTCGTCGTTATTAGTAAATTTCCCTTAATTTATAATACATTAGCTGAATACCCGTGCTTCGTCACGGCAGATAAGTGGTTTTTTTATTGCGTGAAATAATGTATCATCAAAATTAACGCTACTATATAATTTTTTGCAGTTTATTATAGTACGGTTCCCTTCATGTTATATGTTATTCACCAACTGATAATTAATCAAAGTATAATGTTCCTTGACACTGGGACGCTCCGGCCCAGTTTCAAAAAACAGATAACCTTGAGATAACCCGTTATCTACAGACCAGTACAGTTTAAATTTTGTTGTCAAAAATAAAAGTACGTTAAAATTTATGTTTCTCAGGTGTCATTTTGAAACACCCATTAAATTTGCGAGCATTACCAAGATGTGTTGTGACTGGGGATGCTGATGGGTGAGGAGGTTGTGCAAGGGTTCGGGATACTATTACCTCGGATGGACCATCAACAGGTATAGCGTTAACCCTATGGGGGACAAGTTGGAAATGAACCGCAATTAAAATTGTGACTTTGTCCCTCATAGCGTAAACTCTAAAAGGGACAAAATAACAGTTTATTTCTAGTATTTCAAAGACTGCCATCATATTTGAAATTAACCGCAATTAAAAATAATACTATGAAATAGATACAGTACGGTATACCGTACTACTGTTCTATAGAATAGCTTCTATAGAAGCTGTCCTGGTATCGTCATAGCAACGAGCATGCTCGCCTTAAAACTAAAAATTCAAACCCCTCTAAAAATACTTTATCAAAAAAAAACCTTTCTTAGCCAGTGTTTACATCGCAAAGGGAGTTTCCATGCAAAATTACAATTTTTTCTGTCAAGTGGTTTGTGCTGGGCGATGATAAGTCAGTGGTATTTAACAAATATATTGTAGATCTACCAGAAATAAAATTATGTTAATGGTAGGAACTACATCCATTCGCTAAGGATTCACTAATGGAATAAAATGACGATGTTCCCGAACTAGACGTTCAAAAAGCTTCAAGAAGAGCGACTAGGCTACTTTCACCTTAGGAGAATAACGCGACAAAGGGTCTCAAACATAATACCCGATTAACATAGCTTCACGCTCATACAGACCTCAGTAATTCTATCATCGTCTATAATTTTCTAATCCTCGGTAATATTGGAGGGATTTGGTGAAGTAGTGGTCTCGCCGCGGCAGGATGGTTACTGTGACGGACGCAGGAATCCCATGTTGATGTTCTCGCTGAGTAACGTTCCCCGCTCTACCAAGCACTGTAATAAACTTTGAATTCAGGATCTTCCATTTTACTCTCAGGTACGTTGCCAATTCCGATAGAAAGCTTCAGAGAACAAAGCTTGACAAATTAATTCATATAATAGCCCCAATTCTTCAGATAGACCAAATATATATGTACATATTTATCTGTGATACCAGACAATGGTACTGTAATATTAAGCTCCGAAGGTACACCTACTAGTTTTAATGTTTATTGAAACATAAACTAATTAATTTCATAGAAACATTAAATAGTTATGCTGGGATTTGAGACTACTGTCCGATGATCTTACTCCAAATCTCTTATGACAACAACATTGCCTTCAAATGAATACGAAGTTGATTTATATGTAAAGCCCTGCCGAATGAATTATCTCGCCCAGCTATTATGCAAAGCTTGATAGAGCAATTAAAACGGAATATTCTGGATGCAAAATTAATAAATATCCGTAGCAGGAAGTGTTTTTCAACAAAAAATTGGGATTTGAACAGGCACCTCCCGCTTCCAACGCGCGAGCCATCTTGCCACGGGGAGACTCCTTTGTTGAACTGGCCCTGAAACTTTGGCTCCTTTGGACGAATATAACCTTTCAAGCTGTGATATGAATCCTGGTAGCGTAACTGGCAACGCTTCCAAGCGTTAAACGAGGAACTGTCCCTTTAAAGTTTATATACATACACAACAACTGGGATTTGTAGAGGTATCTCCTGCTCCCAAAAAACTAGCCATCTTGCCACGAGGAGACCCCTTCTTTGAGTCCGCCCTGAAACTTCGGTTTCTTTGGGGATAATTTTAACTGTTGTCGCAATGCCAACGCTCCCGAGCGTAAAACTGAGAATTCTGGATTGAAAGTTAATAAACATCCATAGCAGTGAATGTTTTTTAGCGACCCTTCAAGACAACTGGCATTTGAAGAGGTATCTCCTGCGTCGTACGGTGAGACCCCTTAATTGAACCCGTTTTGAAACGTTGGCGAATTCCTTTGGATGAATTTAACTTGCCAAAATGTGGTATGATACCTAGTATCGACATTAATTCACCGCTACATTATCCTCTTAATCTCCTTGTAAATGTTTTTGGTAGACAACACGTGAATTCCATCATTCGCTTTTGGATATTATTGATACAGAATGCTTCGATTAATAAGTTGCCTGTTGAAGAGATTGGTTTTGACAAATCTATTTTTTTTTTTTTCAAATTGTGCCCACCGGTTTGGACGGACCGCTAGTAAATTGTGAAAGCTATCTGGGAATCGAAAACAGACACTTTCGCATGGGAAATACATACTGCAGATAAGCATGTTAATTGATTCCAACTAGAGCAAGATAAACCCTCGATAGTGAGAAATAGTTTTCTAATGCTCCAATAAAGACTACGTTAAGAAGTAAGACGATACCAGTCCATTAGTCACTTTGTAATTACTTGTATTTTTGAAATATCACCGATAAGTGATGGAAAGGAAAACAGTGTAGGTAGGACTACGAGTCGTCAGATATTCCTTATCTTATCAACCGCTTCAACAGCTCTTACGCTCTCTGCCTCTGATAATGCCATACCTACTATTTGTAGTTAAGGCATAATTTAAACACTCAAATAGAAAAACAATAATATTATCGTATTACAACAATTATCAGTGTTCCGTTATGTACAGAAAACCTAATTTTTCTTCCGTCAATGTCTGTACTAAATAGGACATATACGATAGTCCCAAGTAGTGTTTAAGGTACTCACTCGCTTACCACGTATAGGAAATTCGATTTTGAGCAAAAAAGTCCCTATCAATATAGGACCGGAAATGCTTTCCGGAGGCGCTGGAGCTAAAAATGATTCCAAATACTGATAACTTCTCAAAATGTGGTCTAAGATAAGTAAATGTTGTAAGCCACTAGATTCTGCGCATTTTGGTACCAAGTAATCTAAGTTTGCACAACGTAATCTGGAGATTCGTTTGATCTATATTTAAGAATTAGTGTTTTTACAGCGTTGATCACTGATCAGCCTATATAACAGACCATATATATATATAGGTGATATATAACATCACCATAAGCAGCCTTGATCAATTCTCTAATTGATCAATTAGAGAATTGATCAAGAATTAGATTTCTTTGTACCAAAATGGGCAGATTTTAGCGACATGCAACAGTTATTTGTAGTGTTTTCCTGTAACACAAACAACAGGATTTGGAGTCGGAAAAATGTGGTTTTAGCGTGGTTAGGCACACAGCGCCTCCAGAAATCATTTCCGGACCCATGTTGATAAGAACTTTTTTGCACAGAATCGAATTTCCTTTAAGTATCTTGAAGGTTACTCACTACATTGAGGCCACCCTGTATAACGGCTATTCGTGTTTCAATTTTGATACCTTAGAATAGCTTTTAATAATTCTTATTTCAGAGAATAGCTCTTAGTATTTTGGATTCAGAGGAACAAAAACAACAGTTTCGAAATTTCAAGCATCGTTTTCTCCGACTGAGGTGGGCCAATCGAAATTAAACACTCCACTAATATGTACAACAGATACCAACTATAGTGGTATAAACGGTTATAGTTCTGAATCATTACCAGCGTTAGAAATCAACTACAAACAATCAGTTTTCTGAAGCCAATTAACCTCGCCAGCGTAAGCTGCAAATCATAAACCAGCAGTGTTATAAGGCAACTGTAAAACATAAATGTTTTATGGAATACCTATTTAAAATAACTAAGAAGTTAGAGAATATATTTACACAATGAATTTATTAATTGTAAATTGCTGAGGCCAGCTTAATTAATTTAATATTAATGTACGAGACAAGCTACTCGGATCCCTTATCTTCACGTGTAGATTTAGTGGTTTATTAATAATGCCAAGATTTTAAGTAATATTAGTGTACAAGTAGGAAATTAAATCCATTTCTTATCAAAAGCAAACCAAACGATAAGAAAGTTATTCGGACATGATATCAGGAGATATAATTATATATTCTTGCTTTCGTCCTTCATGTGCATAAAAATATTATAGAACTTTCAAAATCATAACAACAAAAGCAGTATCATAAAGTTATAATATTTGCACAAATGTTTTACTCTACTTTACTGTTAAAGGGAATTATTATATTATGCCAGCGTATTACTTAATTCTGATAATCCTATTAACCTTTTAGCTACATAAACTATTCTATTATAGATTGTTGTTTTTTAAATATTTTATATATTTAAATTTTATATTCAATTTATTTTGTAGTTGGTGAATACTTTATAATATAAAATATATTATATTTTAGATATCTCATTTGAACTTATTTTGCTAGTGCTTTATTACTGATAGTTTTACTCAACAAATGCTCTTACTGGCGTATAAATATCTCGGCTGTCAGTCAATAACACTATGAATTACATTCATACTGGAAATATGACTATCTCAACTAACAGTTATACTCAACAAATGCTCTTACTGGCGTATGAATATCTCGGCTGTCAGTCAATAACACTATGAATTACATTCATACTGGAAATATGACTATCTGAACTAACAGAAAATACTCAATCAATTACACCTACTAGAAATATGACAATCTCAACTAACAGAAAATACTCTATCTACACCAGCTGAGCGTATGACTATCTAAACTAACAGTTATTATTATTATTTATCATTAATTACACCTACAGTAGATAATACTACCTCAATTAACAGTTATTAACACACTATCAATTACACCTACCGTAGATATGACTATCTCAACTGACAGTTAATGACTCTGTAACAATTACGCCAACTGCAGATATGATTATGTCAACTAACAGTTCATAACTGTCTTGAGCTATGTAAGACTTATTAAATTATTTATTTATTTTCTGTTCCATTACGACAATCGTCTACAACATATGACAACTGAGTAAATGTGTATTCTCAATATGAATATAGAGATTTTAATGTACCACGGATAAACTGTCAGGTAATTTCAATAGATGCAATGGGATTATTATTGAGATCCACTCAAGTTTTGTTGTATTTGATCACAAGTGTTAAATAAATACTTGACGTTTTACCCTATAAATGGATAGTTACCTCTCGTTCCATAAAATATTTTGAAATTATGTGAAAACTCTTGTAATAAAAGGAAACGAAACGACGATCCTTCAGGTAGAGGAATATGTTGAAGGGCAAGCTGTATGAAGGATCTACAAGGAAATGTATAAACATAGGCCTATAGGACCAGTCAGAAATCACGTACAATCAGTAACGGTGCGTTCAAACGTGTTCAACAGCGAGGTTTCAGCGGCCTCTAACATTCTACTTCCTTGCAAGCCAGCTGTTTTTCTAAACAACAAATTTCCACTCATAACTCACAACGCGACATAAAGTTTTATGTATATATATATCAGGGTTTCAGTGTAACATTCAACTTCAGTTTATTTTGAATTTATATAGTTTATTTTAAGCAAATTACAGAATGCAGTTTATTTTGAATTTATATAGTTTATTTTAAGCAAATTACAGAATGCAGTTTATTTTGAATTTATATAGGTTATTTTAAGCAAATTACAGAATGCAGTTTCTGAGGAACGGGCATAGTAATGCCCATATATACATATACAGGATGATTCAGGTCTAAGTAGCCAAACTCTAGGAGGTGATTCTAGACATCATTTCCAACAAAAAAACTTCATTTGAAGTATGGTCCGATTCCGAAGGGAAAAGCAGTTATTTCCAATTTTCTGTTGTTTTTTTTTATTGAATAAGAAAGGATTGCTCGAAAACTGTTCATCATAATTAAATTCTAATTAGCCCCTTAAAATAGACAAAATATCCTTTATAGACAAAAGAAAAGAGTAATTAGATTCATTAAACCCATTGATAGAAGATACTTTCTGGACGTCCAATAACGTACGTCTGTTTTTCTAGACGAATGAGTGTTTTTTGCGAATTTCTTTCACAACCCTCTAACGGACCACAGATTCAGTACTTACAGGAAAACTTCTACATTCAGTAAGCATTAAATCTATGCAAATGAAGTAGATGCTTATTGAGGGATAGGTTGAACGACTGACTCCCTTTTGTCAAAAAAATGTGGAATGGAGTTTTGTTACTTTCAAATACCTTGTGTGAAGAAATTATAAATTATTCATTATTAATTGGCCAAACTCTGGGAATCCATTGTCCTGTCCGGAGGCACTAAAAAGTAACTGAAAGAAAATACGTAGCTTTTTCACCACTTTGGGCGTCAGTGATCTAGATGGTAGAGTTATTTCTAGTTATCATTTTCGGATTTTCTTTTTAGGTGGTGATCATAACGTCGATACAAATGCAAAGTATCGAATATGAAAATCACCACATTCCAGAGTGAAAAATTTTTTATTCATTACTTTAATTTTGGGCAGTCAAATAGTCGGCAGATATGATCTTTTAACAGTGGTCTCTCTCCCCTTTCACTGAGTGAACTTAGATTTAAGAGTTTGCCGTACATCTGTCCAAGAGGAATCAGTAAAGATTGAAAATGAAAAATGTGTTTTTTCACATTCGATACTTTGCATTTGCATCGAGGATAAGCAGGCACACCTCCATTTATGGAGATTGTAACACGCTAAAGGTATTATAGTGAGCTTAAAGCACCCAAAGCTTCCAATCTTTGCTTCCAATTGGTTCCGCATATGTCAATAGTCCTCAACGATTTCGACACAGCGCTTACGATAAAATATGGTTACTGGGAGTGTATTATTTGAGATCCAGCCCCCAATAGGGTATTTGGCAGGATAGAAAGATTGATTTGTCCCATAATTTGTCCGGGCCAAGGTAATATATGGTAGGGAGTATAGGAGCTGAAAGAGCTTATTGAACTCGTTATCGGCAGGCGAAGTCTGGGCAAAGAGGGCATCTTATCAGGAAGGCTGCGAATGTCAACAAGAAGACCAGATATTGACAAGGGTTGAAGACAAGCCGATGCACTGTATTCGATCAGGATGTGGCGCCCAGAAAGACCGGTATGGCGCCCTATTTTTCGTTCTTATCGGTGGTATTTTCGCATAGATTTGGGGCTCTTTATCTAAACCGAATACAACACGAGAAGGAAGGACTAACTATTTAGAATGTACCGCCGTTGTAACTCTTTATCTGTTCATTTCCAATTTTTACTATGATAACTTTAAGCAAACGTACTATTCGATGATACCATTGATCCTGGTATCTTTTATGTCAATTGTAATGGCTATGGATTAAAGATCCAATTTTAATATTGATTGGAAATCTTCGTCATTTCCAAGATTTATAAATTCATAGACAGTTGCTTTCAAAATATTCGCAATGAGCTTCCGTCTTGACGTTACACATTGAGGCCTTGGTAGATTGCGGAATCTAGACCCAAAGGTAGAGAGGTTAGAGCGCAAACTAACAAGTAAATCGAAGACAAGGTATGGTTGGGATTCGGCTAGGAGAAAAAAAACGTCAGACCTTAAGGAAGAAACCTGTATTGGACGTTTGGCTGCACTTTGGCAGCCTTCTTCAGCACTAGAGAATGCCTAGGGGGGGACACATAGGTAACCATGGTTGAACGTAGTGGTATTTTCGCATAGACCTCTACAGTCAACCATGGTTACCTAAGTGTCTTCTAGGTCTTCCTCCCTCCCCCCCCCCTGGCATTCTCTAGTGCTGAAGAAGGCTGCCCAAATGCAGCCGAAGCGTCCAATACAGATTTCTTCCTGAAGGTCTGACGTTTTTTTCTTCTAGCCGAATCCCAACGATACCTTGTCTTCGTATCACTGCAACGGCTAACTATCTCCATCTCCACTCCAAACAAGTAAAACTACACATATAATAAAATTCTAACGGAAAACTGTCTTACATGGAAGATATATGGGAAGAAATACTATTGGGGGCCTTTATCAACGCAATAGTACCCAAAACAATGACTTTTATCATTTTTGTCTGTTTGCCTGTGCGCGCTAATCTCAGAAACGGCTTATCCGATTTAGTTGCAGTTTTCACTAATATATTGTTGTAAGCTTCACTTAGCATTTAGTGTTTGTTTCATGTCAATCGGTTCATAAATAAAAACGTTATGCCAATGTAAACAATCACGTCGAACAGTTTTCAGTGAGCCTCTGTTTCTGCGGTGACAATTAATAAAACCCAAGGCTAGTTAAAAGTTGTGGGTGTGGATTTAAGTATTAGCTGTTTTTCGCACGGTCAGCTTTATGGTGGCTCTGTCACTTGTTAGCAGCTTGTATGCTTTGATCCCCGATGGCTAAATGTCTAATATCGTTTATAGAGAAGCATTTCTCCAACGTAGATTTTTTTAAAATATCCAAATTCGGTGTTTACAATCCAAAATAAACCAAAAAATATGTATATCTAAAAAATGCTGCCCAAAGTCACTATTCCACGCGAACGAAGTCGCGGACACAGCTAGTAAATTGATATATTTAGGAATGTTAATCCTGGTCAGAATACAATTATTAATTAAGATTTTTTTAAATCTCTTTATCCATTAATTTATCTATTTGTCAATTTTTTTTATCTTCGTTGTCACGAAGCACGGTATATAGTATTCTCCTTGCAAATGATTGAACCTGCAAAATTGGTACATCTGGAGCGGGAAAGGGGGTTTACACCGGACCCAAAGTAGTTATTCGCCCATACCAGCTGCAATTATTGTTGTATTGCAACGAAACTCGGAATTTATTGTACGACATATTAATAGAAAAATATGCTGTAAAAATAAAATAAATCCGTTCCTATCCACGCGGCCGGAGTCGCTGCCATATACATAAATTTATAATACTGACAAATTTGAATACCGTCTTCTTTTGGGCTGGACTACCATCAGTTACTTAAAGCCAAGGCAGATATCTCTCTGAGCGTCACCCATTCTTGTATTAACCTCATCCGATGTCACTTAATTTCTGAATTCGGGTGGAACCCAGTTTGGCTCATAGCTTCCAATAGATATAATTATAAACCGCTTAATGATCGAATTTATATTAAAAATTATGCCAAAAATGCCTGATTTTTTTTATACAACTTTTATTACTTACAGCTATAGCTCAATATATGTATCTTTGTAACGCGCAAAAAAAAAAAAAAAAAAAAAAAAAAAAAAAAAAAAAAAAAAAAAAAAAAAAACAACTACAATTTAAAAAAAAATAAGATATTCATTATAGTTTATAAAATTACCAGAGTTAACTCGGGCTTCAAAGTAAGAGATACATACCCGTAAAATTCAAGCGCCCCAGTTAACTCGTTCGTAGGAAAATCAAAACGGCATCTTTACCCGAGATTACTCGATCGCGGTCGTTAAGGGTATGTAGCTTTGTAACATGAGCGTTGCTGCAGCCCCCCCCTCCCGAAATTTTCTTAAAACCCTTAAAAATAAATTAAATAAGATCATTTAGTTCATAAAACATATTCTATTTTGGGTTTAATAGCATTTAAGTTGGCTAAAACTCTTCCAAGATCTAAATTGTTAGTATTCCATACACCGGAAATGGTCTCAGCCCCCCCCCCGAAATTTTCCCAGCCCCCTCCGAAATTATTTTCTATATACGCCCATGCTTTGTAACGTAAAAAATATAAGAGATATTTATTATAGCTTATTACACTACCCGATTTAACTCAAAATCCAAAAACACTACTATTGAACGCATAAATAGAAAACCACTTTGCAATTATATTTTTGTCGTACATCTGAGGATAGTACAGACTTAATGCATCTATTAGGAAAAATGTTTTATATATATATATATATATATATATATATATATATATATATATATATATATATACTTTATGTGAATAATTTATTTGTATTTCTATTAAATCTAGGATACATCTCATCAGGAAACTACGAAGAAAATTATGTTTTGAGATTATGTTATTATCTAATCTGCTTCGGCACCTTTGCACAGTCACGTATGAGCTCTACACGGGGATATCTCCCCCCCCCCTTATCAGCTGTGTCTTACCTATATGCATCGAAGGCATTCGATAACGGAATCTTGGGATTTATAAAATGCAATCCTTCGGAATTCGTTTTATAAAAAGTGGAAGGATTGTTAGCTTTTGGTTGCTGTGTAGAAGATTGATTTATTCTTGTACTAGGAAATATCATGATTTTATCAGCCAAAACAAGAAAAGAAAACGAATATAAATGTGCTCTTATATTCATAATGTGTTCTGTACGAAATTTTGGGCGTATCATATGTAATGTAATCAAGTAGTTTGGTTTAAACGTTTTATGTAAAGCTTAACTTTTACTCGAACAGGTTGTAACGCACTTTTCATGAAGTGCACCTTGAAATTTTGCAATAATGTACCTGTTGGGTAGATAAGAAGGTAAGTATGTGTTTCCTGGACATACCTTGGAACACCAAGTACTGCGCATAGGGGAAAGGTGCAAAACAATAATGCCTAAAAATAGTGTTTTATTAAGAAGCCAACTACCATTACTGTAAAAAAATATTTCAAATTAAGGCAATTTTACAATGAATAATAAATAAGGCAGACTCAAACAAAAGTACCTAGTTTTTATTTTTAATATTAAATTAAGTGCTTTATACACGCCGCGTTTCAAACAGCGTCTTCAATAAACATCTTTGAAAATAATAACAAAAGGGCAGACAATTTTGTGGGGTTTAATTACCAGGAAACACAAAAATAAATGTTGCCTATGATACACTGCAATGATACACTGCTTGTAACCGTAAGAGTATATGAGAGCACCGCGCAGTTGTGGTTCTTCCCTGCGCTCTCATTGGTTCTTGTTCACATGATCTTGTACAGCTGTTTAAATGGCAGCGTGAATAAAACTCTCATTTAATATTAGAATAATTTTTTTCCATGTTATACCCCTTAAAAGCGTCTGCCTTATTTATTATTCATTGTAAAATTGTCTTAATTTTACATTAAAGATAGTTGGCTTCTGAATAAAACTCTATTTTTGGGAAATATTTTTTCTACCTTTACCCTATGCGCAGTACCTGGTGTTCCAAGGTATGTCCAGGAAACGCATGCTTACTTTCTTATCGGATCAAGAGGTACATTATAGATAAATTTCAGGGTGCATAAAACACTTCATGAAACGTGCGGTTACTGGCTCTCGTACTATTTGACCATCAACGTTATGTTTCGTGTCACAGTAACACTTAAGAAAACTGAGTACCAAGATTTATAAGCATATCGACTGAAGATGACTGAAGTTGACACAATACTAGCAGAACCTGACGGAGAGGCGGCTGGAGGCCGTGATGGAATATTGAGTACTTCTCTGTGGGATGCTGGAGAGCGGTGAGGTGCGCGGATGAAAAGGTCAGTTAGAAAGTTGAGCACGATAGAACGGAGTTAGTCACGAATCGTAGCCATCTTGCTGCCTCACCACAGCCTCGCTGTCTTAAAACTCTCCAGCAATTCCTACTTGTTTCCCGAGAAATCCGTTCTTTATCAAATTATATTCTTGGGATTTTCACGATACCTTCTTCCTTCATAATGGATCTGTACCGTTAGGACTGCATAAACTACGAAAATTCCTGTGGAAACGTTATAGCAATCATAAGCCAATCTAACGTTCATATTGCTAATAGCAAATGTCCAAAATGTTCACACACTTCTCTATTTTATGGTAAAACGTTTTTGGAGACTTAAGCCCATTTCCACAGCTCTCGCATAGGCAGAAGAAGCAACGCTGGGTTAGACAGAAACCAAACTATCATCAGTCCCTTAACAGGCTACAAGGTCCCAAAAAGGAGAATACTGCACAGGTATCTGTTTCTTGGCCATAAGGCATACCAGGGATAGTGTGGTTAGTACTATTCTCCGGCAGCAGTGGCTTGAGCCGTTCCGATCCGATCCAATAGCCACCGACTGTCGGAAGAAAAACAAACACATTCATCTCAATGGAGGTGCCTACATTGGTCTCGACCCGACCCGATTCGATCCAATCCGATGGCCACCGATTCTTGGCTATTCAAACATGTCTGTTTCTAGGCCGATTTCGGACCGACGAAGCAAAATGGCGCCAGCCGACATATTGTGTTTCAAAAAGGTCCAGAGGTCCTATGCTTATAACCTTCTAGTTACCACTCTTATAAATAATTTTAAAATATGAATACCAATACTTCTCTTACCTGCAACATTCAACCTAATTAGGTGGTATTTCTTAAATTAATCACTCATTTTCATTTCACTATGAGGTCATTACAGACGAGTTGTGAGTAAATCGGATCGGATCGGGTCGAGACCAATGTAGGCATTCACGTCGGCCGCTGTCCGCCGTTGTCGATCAAACGAAATCGGATCGGGAGAAATAAGGGCCCAATGTAGGTGCAGCCTCTGGCGTAGTACAGCCTGACGAGAGGACTTCCAGAAGCAAAATATAGCAAATAAAGTAGATGAACAAGAACGAAAGGTGAAAAAAGAAACAATATCAAGTGAAATACATACATATATATATATATATATATGTGTGTGTGTGTGTGTGTGTGTGTGTGTGTGTGTGTGTGTGTGTGTGTGTGTGTGTGTGTGTGTGTGTGTGTGTGTGTGTGTGTGTGTGTGTGTGTCTGTGTGTGTGTGTGTGTGTGTGTGTGTGTAATTCCCAATAATAAAAAGAGCACCTATGGAATAAAATAATATTTTATATTCAATTAAATATCCTTATGAACAGCCCTTAACCACAAAAGACTGACTTCATTCCATTAACCCCATAATTGGAGCATAGTAATAAAATAAAATTATAGTAATATAATTTTATGGGTCTATGTTTCTGCCTTTAGATTGAGCAGATAATTACCTTAAATGGGATACTCAACATCGTCTCCCAAGGATAAAAATAAATAAAAGCTGAAATAACTTACAAATCAATATCACAGCATGGGCCGAAGTATCACTCACCTGGAACAAGAAAAATTAATTAATAGATGGAAAAATGTATTTTAATTATTCAAATTACCAAGTTAGCAGACATATTTAATTAAAGTGAAGCACTAATTATCTATATAATCACCATGGGAATTCTGTTTACAAACAATTCAACAGACATGAGTTATTTAGGTTGGTTTAGTATATTCTCCTATAGCTGTTTATGGAGGAATGATAAGAGATAAATGGTTAAAAACATTTAAAAATTATATGCTGACCAGGGTTAACATTCCTATATAAATCAATTTATGGCTCTACCCGCACCTTCGTCCGCGTGGAAAAGTGACTTTGGGCAGCATTTTGTGGACATATCTTCTGGTTTCTTGGATAGTAAACACCATTGTTTGGGTTTTTAAAAAATATACTTTACAGTAATGCTTCTCTATACACGATATTAGACGTTTAGCCATCGGGGATCAAGCATACAAGCTGATACCATTGCTATCACGTGACAGAGCCTCATAAAGCTGACCGCGCGAAAAACAGCTGATACTTAGTTAATAGATCCAAACCCACAACTTTCAGCGTCTGACCTAGCTTTATTAATTGTCACCGCAAAACATAGGCTCACTGGAAACTGTTGGACGTGATTCTTTACTCTCAGCATAAGTTTTTTATTTATGAACGGATTAACATGAAACAAACAATAAAAGTTAAGGGGAGCTTACTACAATATATTAGTGAAAACCGCATCTTTAATCGGATTAGCCGTTTCTGAGATCATTGTTTTGGGTGCTATTTCGTTGATAAAGGTCCCCAATAATATTTTTCTCGTATATCTTCCTTGCACAGATAGCGATATATTATTATATCAATAGATTTTGGCTAGAAAGGTCGCCAATATAAATTGATATAAATCCTGTTATCTCCCTCCTATAGATCGTTTTCTCATTGAATCCAAAGGGATGATCCCCGCTTAATAATTATTGCTATTTTGCAAAACAGCGGAAAAAGTTTAAAATTTATAAATAATATGACATTATAGGAAATTTTATTAGAAAGTTTTTGACTGCATAGGGAAATCTCTAACGTGCATACTCACGTGTGTGTGTTACTCCGCTCGGAGTTATGAGGGGAAAAACGAACACAAACACGTGTGTTATGGAAAGTTTTTGATTTACGCATACAACAAATATTGTTATTTATATAACAATATGTTCTGAAGTTTCAGAACCCATGGAGCGCGAAAATAACGTAGATTCAAATTTGTGAGTGTTGATGTATATATAGAATGAACTTGGCTACAAAAATATGTTGGGTGATTTGAAAGGTCATGTTCTTTAACCAGCCGAGTCCACCGGAAGAGAGATTTTGGGCGATATTCGCGCCAAAAATCGACGACGCTCACGTTTTGACGATGCTAGGTTTCCAGGTACACGTCTTATAAGTCATTGGACTTAGGGAATCGAATGAAACCTTTTTCAAGGCTATCTATAACCGCTGTCGACAAAAATGGAAACAACTAGCTTTTTCTTGAAATTTTCGGACGTATTCTCACATTAGTCGAAACCGGTCGAGAAATCGTTTAAATGTAAGATATCTATTCGAAAGCTTATTAAATTTCCGACAAATACTGTTCTTGTGCGATTTTCGACAGGCATTCGAAGAAAGGTGGCAATTTAAGATTAGGAGACTGTCAGTTCCCTCTTGTTCTTCTCTGCCTAAGATCTGTTTCCGCTTTAAAATTTAATTTCACATTTTTGAATGTGTTTACATTTTTCACGAATAATTAAGGCAGAATATTAACTGTTTCTATTCGAAGCATTTCAAATGACACTCATGCGAGTCGGACTTCATATTATATTTATTTATCTTTGGCAGAAGGTCAAATTTATAAAAACTCTCACTTTCTTTGCTACTCCTTTATTCAGCTCTACATGTTTCACGACGCCTCTTCAGGAGCACTTCAACTAAATAAAATGAAATATGGTTACAGCCTATTCCTCAGAGTACCTTCGCCAGGGCTAAGTCCAGACGTGGCCCTACCAGCGGAAGGTTCTCTGAGGAATAGGCTGTAACCATATTTCATTTTATTTAGTTGAAGTGCTCCTGAAGAGGCGTCATGATGACGTAAAACATGTAGAGCTGAATAAAGAAAGAAAGTGAGAGTTTTTATAAATTTGACCGTCTGCCACAGATAAATATATTAGAAAAATCACTATCTCAAAATATGGACTTCATATTGTTTACTTAATAATTCTTTTTTATTTACTTATTTTTTCAACTGACAATTTTTTTAGCTGTATAGAATTTGCGTATATATAATAATAAAAATTTCAAGCAGAAAGTTAATTTTTTAGAAGTTTAGAAAGGTTTTCTGCTGCTGGAATATGTTGAAGAAGAAGATTCCACCTTCCCTACCTGTCGAGATGATGTTAGCAGCTGATAAGGAACCCCGCCCCCCACCTTCTAGAACTGTCAATATTTTCCTAACAAATGCTCCCCCCCCCCTTCCAAAAAAAGAATAGAATACCTTGAGCCTCTAACCTCGGGATCTTCGAGATAATAACTTGTTTTCTCCGTTCTGAGCATCTTTTATAACTCTTTTTTCAACAACAAACTAACAACAACGACATAAAAGACAAGTAACCAATAAACTGGAAGAGTACTACAAAAAACACAAACTTATACAAATTAAGCAGACTATAACCCATTGGGCTTCATCATACAAGGATTCACGGCAAGAAGAAGTTGTGTTGGCTAGTCAAAGGATAGGCCAAAATCGTATAACTTATTCAAACCTTATTAGTAAGTAAAAAATCGATGTGCCAAATTTGCGACAAAGATCTGACAATTCAACATATATTTACTGACGGGTTGTAACTTGATAAAAGACACGAGAAATGTACGAACCAGCGTTGGGCAAATATCATTCAGAAGAAAGAAAAAATATGTTATTTCATTCGGAATAATGAATAATATTTCTTTAATTAGTCGGATATTTAATGTATAACGAAACTTTTTTAGGTACTTACGTATTAGCTTCAACGCAGGTTAAAGATGTGGGTCTCTTTCAAAGATCTGGATCATGGATAACGCATTTCTATTGGTCTATTCCTATGAGCGATTCTATTGGTCATTGTGTTTATAGTAACCGTCATTTCCCTTTCTCTTTAGACGGCAATTTATTCCTACATTGGTGTTTTTTACGCGATTGGTGTTTATTTGTTTGTTGTTTATTTTACTGAAACAAAAGAAGCCCTATAAAATTGCATATCGGTCCATTATCCGCCTAAAAACCACGCTTGATCTATATTAACAACGAGTTGGATTGACTAGAGTTTCGATATAACATTGAGCGAGCGTAGCGAGTAGTAGTAGCAATTGTGCCATTAACATAAGTGCTAAGCGTTTTCGCTCGCTCAAAGTTATTTTGAAACTCTAGTCAACCCAAATCGTTGATAATACCGTTTCCATATTGACAAAAACTCAATTGACGCCTTGATCCAGATCTCTGACCCGATGGTGATGATCCAGATCTCTGAGAGCAGGTTCTTTAACCTGCGTTGAAGCTAATACGTAAGTACCCTTTTTTTATTCATTATTGAATAAGAACGATTTATTTGAATGGAAATTGTGACCGATAAAAACGGAGTTGGGAAAAATTAATTTCTGAGTCCGGAATTAGTCCAGGTGTGGGCGTAGGGACTCAGGAATAATTATGAGGGACCAGAAAACTGCACAAAGTGAACCGGAAGTGATCCGGATTCACCAGGAAATAAACCAGAGATGAATACAGTGACTATAAAGTAATTATGAGAGGTCGGAAGTAAGCCGGAAGTGAACTTTGATTTGGCATGTTTGTTCAAATTCATAATGAATGAAAAATCATGGATTATTTATGATGCATGAATAACTGAATCAATGAATAAATTCGTATTTAATAAAACTGTATTGAATAATGAACCAACCCTGTTATTCATAGAATAAAAAAATCAACGAATTAATAACTGAATCAATGAATAAATTCTTATTCAATAAAAATGTGTTGAATAATGAGTCAACCCTGTTATTTATAGAATAAAAAAATCAACGAATTAATAACTGAATCAATGAATAAATTCTTATTCAATAAAATTTTATTTCAATGATTATTGAAGATATTTTTTGAATAATGCCCAACTCTGGTATAAACTACTTCGTAATAGTAGTCGTCATATCGACAATATACTAACTTTTATAAACAAAACAATAATAATTATAAAAATTTAACATTTAACAAACGCCAGATAAATATTTTCAAATAATTAATGTGCATATATATACTAGCTGACCCGGCAAACGTTGTTTTGCCATATACATCGTTTGGTAAAAATGCAGTTTCTCGCCCTCCAAACCGATTTCTTTCAAATTTTGTTATAACGTATTTTGATGCACTAAACACGAATACGATAAAAAAAACCCGTCGGATTTAACTAGGAAAGAAGTTATTAAGCACTAAAGTTCACTGTTATGCAGGTTATGAGAGCTATTAATTATAGCGAGTTGGATTGACTGGGGTTTTGTTATCTTCTTGAGCGAGCGTAGCGAGCGGAAACGCATAGCATGTATGCCCTTAAGCGACAGGTGAGGATGCCCTTAAAATTAACAATATTTTCGAATAAATGGTTTCTGAACATTTCAAATGAGAGTTCTGTTTCCCAATGTTACATACCTGCGCATGCGCGTGTTTACAAATACGCTGATGACGCCTAGTTTTATAACCCTCCTAACTTTAGTGCTTAATATTATATTCTATTAATTTTAGCGAGTTGGATTGACTGGGGTTTTGTTATCTTCTTGAGCGAGCGTAGCGAGCGGAAACGCATAGCATGTATGCCTTAAAGTCGTCATTTATGCCTTAAAGTCGTCACAAATTTAGTTATTTACACTAGCTCTCATGACCTGCATAACAGTGAACTTAAGTGCTTAATAACTTCTTTCCTAGTTAAATCCGACGTTTTTTTTTATCGTATTCGTGTTTAGTGCATCAAAATACGTTGTTGTGCAAAATTTGAAAGAAATCGGTTTGGAGGGCGTGAAACTGTATTTTTACCCATCGTTTCTAGTGAATATTTTGTTGGTGAAATAATAATCCCATACCTGTTGCGGGATCTCGTTGTTTAATATTTATGCAATATCCGTCTTGTCCCTTCCAGAACATTAGCGGATATTGGATAGCGTCGTATGAATGGTGTGTATCAGCAATGGTCTCAAGATTATTATTTCTTCTTCGAATTAGGATTTCTCGCCTAACTTTACGGTCGTATAATATTAGCTGCACGATATGGATAACTATTTCCGTTGCTCCGAACGATGTCATTTGGAAACATGAATTGCATGTTGGAATTAACTCCAGGAACAGGTGAGAATCTGGAGCCATATTTCTTTTTATCAAAAGGTCATATGTTGAATAAAACTACATTTTTAGCACTTTCCTCCGAAGGAAAGTAGCTATTGAGGTTGGACTCATGACGGAATTTTTGAAAAATTTCTTCAAATCTTTATCGATCCTACCTAGTAGACACCGAAAATGACCCCCGTTAAAATTTATATATATATATATATATATATATATATATATATATATATATTATATATATATATATATATATATATATATATATATATATTATATATATGCATATATATACGATAGCGGCCAGAGTTTTTGTTTTTTCGTCACGAAACTTGGTATATAGCATTCAATTAGCAAACGATTGAACGAGTTCGTTAACCACCAAAATCGGTCCACCGGAAGGGGGGGGGGGGGGGTTTACCCCGAACCCAAAACACTAATTTGACCATTTCAGCCGTAATATTTGTTATATTTCAACGAAACTTGGTATTCGTAGTGGTAATATAGAGAGAAAAGTGAGATATAAAAATGAACTAAATCGGTTCATAAGGAGGGGGTTTACTCCGGACCGACAATACCAATTCGCCACTACCAGCCGTGATTTTAGGTATATTTCGACGAAACTCGGTATTCGTAGTGGTAATCTACAGGTAAATATGTGATGTAAAAATAAACTAAATCGGTTCATTAGGAAGGGGGGTTTACTCCGGACCCAAATTCCTAATATACTCATACTGGTCGTAATTTCTGCTGTATTCTAACGAAACGCGGTATACGTCGTGGGTAACTCATGAGAAAGAAGTGTTATAAAAATGAGCTGAATCGGTCAATCGGAAAGGGGGGTTTGCTTTGTAATATATTTCAATAGAAAAGCCAGCCAGACATAGGTCCACAAAGGCGCCGCAAGGAGCGCTAGAGGGACTGTATCCTGTTCCTGCGTTAGATCAAAATACGATAATATGAGGTTTTTTGTATTTATTATGTAGTGTAATAGGTAACATGTGTAAACATAACTCTGGAAGCAAATTAATAATTGATCAGTTACTCATTACAAATTTAAAAGAGAACTATTCATGTTTTTATTTTATTTATGTAGGATATTTTAAGCAAATTGTTCTGGAAAGCAGTCTACACTACCCAAATTCTGAGGAAAGTGCTTAGTTATGCAGCTCCTGCGTGACGGACTTTTTATTATTAAAATGTATTTATTTAATAAATACATTTAACATTTAAATTTTAATAATAAATTTTATTATTAAAATTTAAATGTTAACGTCCATTATAATTAACTAAGAATTTTAGGACACGTTATTTATAGGTGACCACCCTTTTCTAGCCAGGGTAGGGCTGATGCCTTCTTCTGTTCTAAAGAAGAGCCACCATCCCATAGTGGGAATCGAACCCAAGCCCTTAGCGCGGAGTGTTAAGTGCTCACGCCTTAACACTCACGGCCTCCAATTTTTTTTATTATGAATAAAGTACTAATATATAGGGTTGTATGTATTTTTTAATGTCGAATCATAAAAAAATAAAAATAAAATATTTTGTCCAAAAAATTAAAAAAATATTTTTTGGGTTGGACCACTCTTATCCCTTAGGGGTATGAAACATAGTTTACATCCTGTTCTCAGGCCTACTGAATACACAAAAAAAAATCATAAAAATTGGTCAAGCCGTTTCGGAGGAGTTCGGTCACAAACACTGTGACACGAGAATTTTATATATTACACACACACATATATATATATATTAATATGAGGGAGGGAGGGAGTAAGATAGTGAGTGGGGAGGCGGGGAGAGGGAAGAGAGAGAGAGAGAGAGAGAGAGAGAGAGAGAGAGAGAGAGAGAGAGAGAGAGAGAGAGAGAGAGAGAGAGAGAGAGAGAGAGAGAGAGAGAGAGAGAGAGAGAGAGAGAAAGAGAGAGAAAGGAAGAGAGAGAGTGGGACAGTGAGTGTAGTCCCCTGATCTAGGGATCTACTAGGTTTGATAGCTCTGAAGGGCAATGACAGAAGAGAAAACTAATAGGCCTACATTTACCCCTAGATGGAGTGGATGGAGGGAAAGCAATGGAGGGGTAGGGATGAAGGGAGGGGGGAGAAGGGATAGGAGGGGAGGGATCGGCCTTGAACCGCCATACCTGTTGTAGTTGGGAGATTCCACGTCAGGTACCGCCACCAAACAGATAACCCTCCCCTCTACCTTCAGAGGTCACTGCTTTCGCAACTCTCAAATCAAGTACTCATTGTCTCTATTTATAATTACTAAAATATTTTCCTAGTTTTCAACACTAAACGTTAATAATATACAATTGCCAAAAATGTACGGCAATTTGTTAAAGAGTCACAATCTTCGAGGCTTATCCGAAACTATAGTGCTCAGTAATTATATTACTGTATAACCTGGGATTCCTGTGTTTCATATTTTTTACAAAACATATTTAATGCATAATTGATTAGTTGTTGATAACATTCTACTTATCCCGATAATTTTCTTAATTCAGTTGTCTCAGCGGAAAAAAAAACTGAGATGCTTAATGTTAGATGTACTAACATTCCAAAGAGACTCACATCTTGTAGGTAGGTACATACTGTCTCATGTTCGAATTCAATAAAATACAGTTATAAGATAAAATCAACTTTATTCAATTGATACCTTATTGTTGAATTTAAACAAAAAAAAAATACACCCTAATACCTACAATGACATTAGTTATCTACTTACTATAGGGAGACCAGAGTAATTTTTGGTAACGGAATAGCTTTGTGGTGTACAAAATTTAGCGAACACGATTCCTAAGTGTCAGTAAATAAATAATAATAATAAATGGCTTATTAAAAATACTCTACTTAAATAAAAAAGCCAATTTTTAATGACTATTTAGGTCAAAACAATTAGCTTAAATTGGCTTTTCAATTAGGCACCAGAGAACAATGTGGTTTCAACTTCTGACATTTTAAAATCTGATACTAATTCCATATCAAGTAATCTCCCCCCCCCCCCCTTATAATGGAGAGATTTTGCATATTTTGTCAATATATCTCTCCCATTGGGTGTCACTGATTTATTGGGTGATTTGAGCTTTGTTGCAAGAAAACTGAAATTACGACCAGTCGGAGGACATTAATAATTTGGCCCGGAGTAAGCCCACGCTCCTAACCGACCACTTTTCGTTATTTTCATAATAAATTTCTGTTATTATCTTTGAGTATTGCCGGAAAAGATAAATTATGATCGAGAAAATAAATAAGAACATCATATAGGCGGAAAAGTAGTCTGTAGTACTTTTAACTGGACCCAGAGGTCAAGGGGTCTAAGTAATAAAATCAAAGTTTTGAGGAAAATTGAGTTAAAGTTTAACATAGGTGGTAATAGCAAGAACTAGATTTTTAGAGTTCCGATCATACTAGACGAATCCTCAGGTGCTCAGCTGTTTATTATCGATGATACATAATAGGTTCATCATCCGGTTCATGATTAATATGCAAAAGAATAGGAGAATTCGCACATAGACCCCTTAATTTCCTTCTGGATTTAATATTATTAATGTAACATTATCCAAGACAATACACGCTAGGTTTCAGCAACTGTCAAGAAAAAAAACTTGTATCTCTTTACAACACACAAGATTACAGTGTTCACAACCCATTCCTGCATCTAACTATTTTTTTTCAAAAATGTCACTTAGACCCCTTGACTTATTTGGCCCTCATATGTATTTTAATGTTGGATTGTTACAAAGTCGCTTGAAATATCAGGAAACTGTAAATAAACACATTTATGATTTCGAGAAAATCCAGAAAACAAATTATTCTAACCTACATATATCGAGAATGTTTCTTCAATATTTTTGTTTTGATATATTTGACGACTGAGACACGTCATGTAATTACTTTTCTTAATGCTTTGTTTACACGAGCTTAGCGCTTGTCATCTAAACCCTTGTAGGTACATATGTGTAACAGGTTCTTTTTAGTGACAGATTCTGTTTATTAAGCGACAAGTAAGCTCCCTCACTAACATTCTACTAAGCAGTGTTCCCTTTTAAACAGCCCGACAAGTGATTACTGAGATCTTGTCCACTAACATGTGAAAGTGTTCTTGTCACTTGTCACAAAGCCAGCTCAGTGAGAGGGAAAATATTGACGGTTGTGTTCATTACTGGATGGACTGCATGGGCTGGAGCCCTCCCCCCTCCCAAATATTGATGTAATCGGTGAAAATAAAGACCACAAAAATAAATTAAATAACATCTCTTAACTCAGAAAAAATCACTTTTGGGGGTGTAATAGCTTTTTAGTTGGCTATTCCACGTTCTAGGTTGTTGGTATTCTATACCCTCCCCCTCGAAATTATTTTCCATATACGCCCCGGCTTCTAAATATACTGAAATTCATACATCAGCAATCACATTGCATCTAATGGTAATGCAATACTCACAATCAATTATAAAGAAAATGTATTAAAGTAGGTAAATTATCTCCTCAAAATGTGCAATTTTAATTTTAAATATTTCATATAGTAATCTTATTTCCTTTGAAATTAATGATCATTAATTTGTTTTATTTATTAGTAAATAAACATATATTTATTAGTTAACGCATATATGATTACAAATTATACTTCACATAGAATTTATTAACTAATAATAGAAAATCAAAACTACAAACTTAAGCATGACAAAAAGGTCCAAACTTTGAAGTAAATAAATTAAAACCCATTGGTTAGAGTTTGGGACTGTGACGCAACAGCTAACGCTCAGATAGTTCCTTTAGCAGCCAACAGATGGCACTCCAGCCTCTACTCTGAACGCAAATAACAAGACTTCCAAACTTCTTTGTCTCACCATTTTATTATTAATTTTATTTATTGTTGTAACTCCCTAGACCAACTGCTAGTGAAATACAATGTTCCGCGAATTAAAAGAATTTTGGTGCTAATGACCCTGGCATTCGGAGCACCCATAATTAATGAATAAAATTAAAAGAGTTTTGAAATTTTACAAGATTACACTTTCCGTAAAACCATAAATTGGGTCGACAAAATTGCTTTTTTAGAAATAAATCAACAAATAAAACTTTGAGAAACGTGTGAAGAAAACTTTGACCAAAAATACAATAATTATAACCAATGAAGTTTGGTCAAATCATATTTCACCATTACATCACTCAAATATAAATTTATGGAATTATTAGACATTGGGTAGATATTAGTAGTTTGAAATCATGGGAAACTAATAGTCAATGTTTGAACAAATAAACTGATTAGGCAAAAGAATAAACAAATGATTGGGCATTCCCTAAAAACAATAATAAGAATTTTAAGCCATGGTATTTATTAGTACATTAAACAGTTCATATTACTAATAAATACGTTTTGATACATAGTGCACAATAACATTTTACACTGTTTTAAGTCAAACAAAAATATATTAAACAGTTAAATTGCCTCTATTATTTTTATTTTAACGATTGAAAACTAATTTAAGTTATTTTGATCATTTATTTTAACTTCTATGTTTAATTTTGATTCATTCTTCTATGAAGAGGTGTAACAGTTAAATAACCTCAGTAACCTACCTAACAGCAGAAAGAATTGTTAGTGTTTTCGTTTGAGTGTAGTTTTTGTAATTTTAACGAATATATACATTTTTCTTTCATTGAGCAGTAAATGTTGCATAAAGATAAAGAAAATACTAAAGTTCGTTGAGGAGTAGCTTGGTATGATGGAAGATACGGGCCAATGACGAGTAAATATGGCGTACCTGGCTTCCCCAGGGCACAGCTCTCTCGAACATATTGTGACCTTTTTATGTTTTACTTGTGAAAAGAAGTGTTGTGAATAATCGGAACGATGGCAAAAGGAGTTGCTGAAGAATATTCGTCTTCTCTTTCGGATCTAACGGTAAATAGCAAACCTCTAATTAATATGCTTACTATGTTGGCAGAAGATTACTTGGAGCATTCCCCAACCATTGTTAGAACGGTTGAAGCCCACCTTCAAAAAGTTCCTGGAGATATTAAACTACCTGTTTTATATCTTATTGACTCCATTGTTAAAAATGTTGGAAAAGATTATGTTAGTTTGTTCACACAAAATATTGTTTCAACTTTTTGCTCTGTTTTTGAACAAGTTGATGAAAAAATTAGGTCTCAAATGTTTAAGCTACGGCAAACTTGGAATGAAGTTTTCCCAGCAAAAAAACTTTATGCTTTAGATGCAAGAGTACATTCAATTGATCCAGCCTGGCCCATAACTGCTCCACCACCTCATGGCAGGATTCATGTAAATCCTAAGTTTTTAAATCCTGCTTCTAATAACACTGCTTTGTTAAATCAGCCAACTCCAGAAACATCGACTGGATCTGTTACAACCATTGGTGACAGTGCGATGAGAGAGGAATTATTAAAAAAGCAAAAAGAACTCCTCGAGCTTCAAAAACGTAAGGTCGAATTGGAACTTTTACAAACTAAGGCTATTTTAGAAGAGCAACAGAAAAAGTTAGAAAATCAAACAGCTGGTTTAAAAAGTGAGATAGTGCAGCATACTAGCTCTTCTAAAGCAAAGTCCTCTCCCCACACCGAAACCCCAGAAATTACTGCTCCTAAAGTCCGAAGTACTAAGCCTGAAGAACCTAAACCTGAGAAACCAAAAACCGAAAGCACTAGGAGGCGCGATCCAAGACTGAATTCTAGAAAAGTAAGTGCTGATCCGAGATTAAACTCTCAGAGAGAAAACAATCAGAAGTCTACATCTCAATATCAGCCCGTAAATCCCAGCAATTCGAGTAAACTTTTTCACAGTCATACTACCACGCAAAAAGAGGATGCTAAGCCTGTACCTTTAGAACCTGTTAAAAAATCTAGTGAAAAATCCAGCAGCAGCGGTTCTAGACATCAGAGAAAAAGGAGTGATAAATCTAAAAAACACAAAGAACACAAACCACGAATGCAAGTGTTGTTTGGGGATTCACCAGGTACTAAAGAACATGAAAAACGTCAGCATTTGACGAGTAAATTAGTTTCAAAGCATATTGACGCTCCAATAGAAATCAGTGAATCGGAAGTAAAAAACACAAGTGATGATTTAAATGCTCGTGTAAGCAGCAGTGTTCCCTATAAAAAAGAAACTACTCAACCTGTTGAATTTAACATTAGGCAACGTAGACCCAGGAAGCCACCAGTACAAGAAGAAGCTCCTCCCATAATGCCTGACATTATGGAACTTACTCGAGACAGTGACAATATTAGCCAGAGTAATGTCATAGATACAACAACAATTGATATAACTGATTCAAAACCAGTTAGTTCTGAAACTGACCCTGTTCCTATGGAAGTCGACGAGAAACTGAAAGATGAACCAGTACAAGAGGCAAAACCAGTAGAAATAATACCACAAATATTTAAAATTGATGAAACTCCTATATTTCATGCACCTAAAGAGAATGAACAAGTTGTTTTTATGGGAGACAACCGTTCAAATGACTTGACTGTGAATGCGTGTGGAGATACAGACTTACGCCTCTTGCCCCCACAATCGAAGTCTGAACCCGAGCAGCCTCCTGAAAAGAAATCTAAAGCTGACATGCACAAATTGTTCGGCGAGGAAGATGTCGATTTACGCAAATCTCTAGTTCCACCACCACCACCTCCACCTATTATATCGAAGAGTGATTTAGAATTTACTGATGGCTGGGCTAACATCAAACGCTCGAATTCTGAGCGAAGTAGTTCTGGTAAATCACCGAAGAAGAGAAAGTCATTTGTAACATCTCCGAGGACATCTATTTTTAATAATAAGGAATCGGAGGAGCCACAGAGCCAGGAGACAATGGAAACTGATGCTGAAGACAGAAATAATTCCTTTATCATGATAATGAAAGATTTGGAAGAACAGTTAAAAAATGAGACGATTACTTATGCCCAGTATAATCAAATGTTGAAAGGAGTAATGTCAATGAATGAAGAAAGTAAGTTGCAAGAAGCCATTAGGAAAGATGAATTGGAAAGAATTGATTCTCCTGAAAGTGGGTCCAATTCTTCAGCTGACGTTCAACATCATTTTGAAAAAGATGTTCCATCGCCATCTGCAGAGTCTAATGACAGTTATCGAAGCCATTCTACCAATTGTGAAGGGAAATCTGGAACTGATGATAATTTATCTGAGCAGTCTAAAACTTCTAACGACACTGCAGAAAATTCAGAGAAAGATCACGGAGCTGAAGGATCACGAAGGCGATCACGTTTCAAAAACCAAGAGCCATTTCATAGAACAAAGGGCTCAAGGCACAATAGGTACTATAATCAGAATGAGCCACCATTTTTTGTCGATAGCAATAAACCTTGGATGGCGAGGCATCAGCCACCTGCGTTTGTCCAACGTCCTCGGAAAGAACCAGGCTATCGCTGGTCATTCCAGCCTCATCGGCAGAAAGCAGAGTACTCTATTATAACACCTCCTACTAGAATGAGAGCACCACGCCATCATCCCGAGATATCGCTTCCTCCAGCAGATCCTGCTGTTCTTGAACTAATAAATACTGATCCCATGACCTATGTAAATGTAGGAAACTCGACCAAAGAAGTTCGATTTTATGGTGAAAATGCGATCATCATGCTCGATTGGGACGACCCTAGAGACTTGATGTTCCAGCCTGGCTCACGTCGAGTTTTCATCGATGGTGCTGATGTTCTGACTCTTCAGTTTAATGCCCCATACAGAGAAATTACTCTTAATTACGGTTTGAGAATAAGGATTCGCTTGGGAGCTCCAACGAGGGAACTATTTATCGATGGGAGATTTTATGATATCAAATTTGGAGGCCCTCCTGTCGAGATAAATCTCGGAGGTCAAACACATTTGATTCAGCTGGAAGGTCCTCTGCCATTCTTACAGATCGGACCAACAAAACGAACTGATCTTGTTGCTGGTAAGGTTAACTTAATTGTTGATGGAAAAATAGATAATATGTTCCCCATTTACTTAGATGCTAAACCTCAAAAATTTGAAATTAATTCCGTACCATTTATTATAAGATTTGTAGAAGCTTTACAAACTGTTGTAATTAACGGTCAACCTTTAAAAATACAGTTTGGTGGCATTCCTGTGCCGATATTTTTCCAAGGAGAAAGACATTTTCTACGACTATCTTCCCTTCCACCAGGAATAATTCCAGGATGTGTGAACATTTTGAACATGGAAGGAGGTAGGCTTCCAACACCACCACCCAGAATCCCTCCGCCTCAAATTATAAATGATGTACCTGTACCACCTTTGGCTCCGCCAGCATTCATGAGTCAGGCTAAGCCTTATGAATTCCAAGCAAATCCTCAACCAGTGTTTCACACTCCAACAACATTTGCTCAATATTCTGTTACAACTACGACTACAACTTCCGATAAGCCTGTTGACGTATTAACCAGCTTGATGCCTCCGCCCGTTCCTCGTTTTGCATTACAGAATTACATCGTCGACCCTTGTCAAGAAGCTCCAGTCAATAATGCGACAACATCTACGACTCCTGCTCCTGCGGTACCAAATATAGGCACACCAAGCATCGATGTCGTAGAGCTGTATCAGAAACTTGTAGCAATGGGCGTTGTTTCTCCTTTGAAGGATAAAGAAGAACCCGAAGATAAAATGGCCATAAAACCTGTTGACTTCTCCAAGCCTGAAACACTCAAATTAAAACAACCAGGATTAATCAGCAGGCTGTATTCAGGAATTCAATGTAGCTCATGTGGTGTAAGATTTTCTCCGGAACAAACTGTTAAATACAGTCAACATTTGGATTGGCATTTTAGGCAAAATAGAAGAGAAAGAAATTCGACAAGAATAGCTCAGTCTAGGAAGTGGAATTATGACGTATCTGATTGGATTCAGTACCAAGAAATTGAAGACGATGAAGATCGGGCACAAAGTTGGTTCGAAATTCAGGATAAACGAGTTGCCGGAGAAGAAGAGGAGGAGACATTGGAGTCAACGGTTCCTGCTAAAGGTTTCGGAGAGAATCCATGTTGCACTGTTTGTAGAGACAGATTCGACCAGTTCTTCAATGAAGATAAAGAAGAATGGCAACTCAAAAGGGCTGTATGTGTCGATGATAAATTATATCATCCTCTCTGCCTTAAAGACGAACAGGAGAGCGAAGGGCGTAACATTGTCCCTGTCATGATGCCTGTCCCTGAAACAGAAGATGAACCAATAGAAACCATAGATCTTGAAGCGACAGGAGACAGCTGTGAAGAAGAAAAAGCGAATATCGAAACTATTGACATAGATTCTTCTAAGAGTCCAGATGATGAAGAAGAGGCTCCTGTCGTCGAAACAATTCCTGTCGATGATGTCGAAGAGGCTTCTGTTGAAGAAGATCCGAAAGAGGAGAAAACAGAGGAAGAGAAGGAGCCGGAAAAACCAGAAGAAGAACCGATGATAACAGAAATAGTCGAAGAAAAAATGATTACTGAAACTGAAGAAAAAGTTGAAGATAGTGATGACGACATTTTGGAAATTGAAGTAATCAAACCTCACATAGAATCTTATGACATATTAGATGACGATGATGAAGAAGCTGCAGAACAAGAGAAAATGGATGAAGATAAAAAATCTGATACAAATGAAGACATGAAGGATAGCCTTGATGAAAATGACATTGAAATAAGAACAAATATTGTTGTTAAAACAGAACCTGTTGACCTTGTTAATCCCAACACCATGGTTAATACAAGCCACATAAATGAGACAATTTATTTAGATGGTAACTCAGAAATTACCGCACCAAAGATTTTACTGCCAAAGAAAATCAAAATAAACATCTCATCAGTCCTGAGTAAAAATACTGACGATGGGACTAATAATGTGTCAACATTTAATGAAGATACTGAGAGCGGGATGACGTTTGATTATACAGAGCCTTTGCCACCTGGTGAAGAAGTGTTTACTGGCCGTTTGAAACCTCGTCTTATCGGAAACCGGATGTTCGAAATGCCTCCAGTTGCCAAGGGAAAAGAGATGTCTGGGCTATGTAGTATCATGTGATTATTTTATTTTATATCTATTCTCAAGAAGATGAGCTCTGTAATATATAATCCAGATTGTACTATGTCGAACGTAGTAGAACTGTGTAAATAATTACTAAAATGGAGAAATTTTAAAAAAAAATGAAGAAAAAAAAGTATATGAGCGTATTGTTTAAGTTTTGTAAATAGGATAAAAATGGGCATATTTTCTTTATACTTTAAGTTGAAATTACTTATTTTATTTCTATCTATATTATTGCTATGAGGAGCCCAAGTATTAAATATTTTTATACGAGGATTTCAGGGATTTAGCTGTCACTCAAAAAGGGTAACCGTAATTAGTTTAATATAGCATTGCTATTCTCCATTTTTGTGTGTATTTGATGGCAGAGGCACAAGAATAATTTGAACAAAATATTACTGAAGACTGGCCAGGTGGCTCTTCCTTTGCAACGGCTTCTACATAAATGAACAGTATTTTGGCATGCCGGTCTCATGCAAATTGGAAGAATTTTTCTACCTTCTCTATGTGTTATATATTTGAAATCATTTTAGCACCTTTTGTTTTATGGTTTTTAAAATCTCTATGTGAATCGATGAACTTTCTCTCTCTGATAAGCTACGAAAATATTAACTGAAGAAAGAAAACGTCAAAATGATTTCCGAATACTTTACAATAGAAGTTAATAATGTTGTTTTGTTTATGAAAAGTGTATACTAAAATAGAAGGATTTGTCATTCTTGATGTCAATTTATAATAAAGAATGGCTGAAGGCTTCTAAAAAAGAATTTAAAAAAAAAGAAAAAATTGAAAAAAAAAAAAATAAAAAAAGACAAAAAGAAAAAAAAAAAAAAAGAAAAAAAAAAGTAACTCCGCCAAAGCCGGTCCCAAGCCCGGTTGAGAAAGGAGGAGGGTACATTTAAAGCTCTTACATAACTCAAGTAAATGAAGAAAGAAAACAACAAAAGGTATAGTATAGGTCTTCCAGAGAAAACTTTTGCATTTGAGCCAATTTATATTCTTTGTTTCAGATTTATGGAACATAATTTAGAAGCTGTTGGTATTCAAAAGCCTGGGTAAGTATCTGTTGGAAAAGAAAGCAAATATACATTCTTTGTTTCAGAATAATTGGATCTAGCTGCGAGGCTGAAGGTATCCAAACACTTTAATAAGTGTCTATTGAAGAAAGAAAAGGCCACACCCTTAGGATTGGTGGAGAAGACGTTTTCACGTAAGCCAATTTATATTCTTTGTTTCAGAATAAAGACATGTAATTGCGAAGTTGTGTGTGTTCAGACTTAAGTAAGGCCTTGGGTACGATAAGAGCGATGAGCAATAAGAGTCATAGCGATGTCGCTGACATTAATGTTATGCTGGAGTGCAGTATGAATGAGGGAGGACTGGCTACAATAGGCGTGAGCGACAGAGCAACGTCGCTTGCAGGTTCCGACCTGTCGCTCATCGCTCACCCCAGTCATTATATTTTGTTCGCTACAAATAAGGCTATAGCCTCTAAATCTTAACTGATTTCAATGCATTTATTTTAATGAAAGATAATATAATTTGGAACAATATTGTCTAGTCAGATTTAGGTTTTTTGTTTCCCTTGTTTATTAAATTAGCTGTAAAGAAGTTAAATTCACGAAGTTCTACAAATGAACATAAAATTTATCATCAAACATAATATCAGCACTGATATCGATGAAATTAATCATTCAAATCCTGATTAGACTTGGAACAAATCAGACTGACACATCTTCTTAAAACGTAAATTTATCTTAATTCGACAATGAGATTAAATTTTGCTTGCCTCTCTCAGTTATCTTCAAGCTTTTGACTAGTGAACTTGGCAGAAAGGAGTAAATTGGATGATAGCGAATGTGAGCTTTTAATTTTGGAAGTGCAAAGTATGGAGTGATTTTAAAAATACTATCATAACCAAGAAACTGTTGGAATACATTAAACTTGCAAGGTAAGATATTTTTATTAATTAAACATTTAAAATATTAATTTTTTTAATTAATATTTTAATTCGAGTAAACGGAGACTAAAGGAAATTACAGCCCAGCTGCTCTGTATCATACCCGGCACCGCTCAATGCTTTGTCGCTCATCGTACTTGAGGCCTAAGTATCTATTGAAGATAGAAAAAACCTTAACAACATGAATGCCTGCCAGATAAAACGTTTTTGTGTAAGCCAATGTGCTTTCTTTGTTTCAGAATACTGGAATACAATGGAGAAGCTATTTGTATCCTAACAATCTAGTGTCTGTACAAGGAAGAAAAGGCCAAACGAGTAGACTTGTCTGATTAAACGTCTTCATGCAAATCAATGTAATTCTTTGTTTCAGAATAATTTTTAAGCTCTAGGCGTCCAAACAATTGACTAAGAGCCTGTTAAAGAAAGAAAAATATATGAGAGTAGGCTTGTTGGATGAAACGTCTTTATGTGAGCCAATGACCATTTTTTGTTTCAGAATAATGGAATGCAATTGTGAAGCTGTTGGTAGCCTAACACTTTGTAAGGGTCTGTTGAAGAAAGCGTAGCAACCAATGTTTGAATATGCCAAAGAGCATTATCTTAACCTTTTTCATCTGAATTCCGGCCTGATCAACCGGATGATTAGTTGAACAATTAGTCAGTATGCGTGATAACATGTGTTAATTGACATCTTCATCTCAGATCTACTAGATCAACAGATGTTCTCATATTTTGCTACTTCAGTATTCCATGATTGTGTACGATTGAGTATAAATTATAAATAAGGCAAAATGTTTTTATGAAGAAGAAGAAACAATTGTTTTTGTGAATGTTTCACATTACATAGTGGAGGTTATAATGTCTTTATACAATAATATATTCTTAATATAAATAAATAATAATTAATCTATATATATAAAAATCACGTGTCTGTTTGTTTGTTCCTTATACAAATCCACACCGTTTGACCGTTTTTGACCAAACTTGGAATAATGGTAGGTCTTGATACGAGAAATATCCTAGGCTAGGTCAAAAAAATCTAGCAGCTGTCTGTCTGTATGTTTGTCCCTTATACAAATCCATACCGTTCATCCGATTTTGACTAAACTCGGTACACATGTAGATCTTAATCTGGGGAGAGTCGAAGGCTAAGTCAAAAACGTCTACCAGCTGTCTGTCTGTATGTTTGTCCCTTATACAACTCCACACCGTTTGACGGATTTTGATCAAACTGGGCACACAGGTTGGTCTTGATCAGGGGATTGTCATAGGCCAGGTCAAAAACGTCTACCAGCTGCTGTCTGTATGTTGTTGTTTCTTTTTATAAGCAAGACCTATTTTTACCAAACTTGGCATACATGTATGTCTTGATACGGGGGGAGTTATAGGTTATGTCGAAGCCGTCTAGGACTTACAGTTGAGAGGTCACGGGTTCGAAACAGTTACAGATTCGTGTTATTAGATTTTAATAATACTTATTTGGTTTCTAATTTATTTAGGCTTTTCTATAAGCAGAAAGTAGGTGTAGCATGGCACGCCGGGTAACAGCTAGTTAATAATAAATACCAACTTCTTACCTAAAATTAACAGACTCATAACCTATATTTTTATAACTATTTTTTCCCCTTATTAATTCATTGCCTTAAACTGAGATAGTATAAAAGATTTTTCACTATTAACTACTTATATTTTACATATTTGCTTATAAATTTGATTTTTTCCCTTAATAATTCCTGATATTATATTACACCAGAAGAGGCCAATCAGCGGCGAGCCACATGAGGCTCTTTGAAGGATTATTTATGGCTCTTGATAAATTTAAATGAATTCCCTTTTGATTTTTGTGCTATTATATTTTAAAAAATGATTATCGTGTGTTTCAAAATGTCTTTATATTACTGACAACAATTTTGAAAGATTAAGTGCAACATTGTAACAAATTTAATTTCCGTCCAAGTTAAGAATGATATGACTCATCGAAAACTGGGCTAACAAACATAAACATTGGCTTAATCACCGACTCGAGACCTTTTTTGAATTTCTAAACTCTTATTGCGGGGAACAGTTGACATTGTGCTGTGGGAAACAATCTGTATTACTCTTGCTAAAGAATTATCAAGAGAAGTAAAATAAATGTATTTAATTTTTAATATTTAAATTCAATACTCATATTTTGTACGTTTATTTAAGTTTTTAATAAATAAAATTTCTATAAAAAAATGTTTTAATACCTTTTTTGCACACCTTTTAAATATGTATTTAATTGCGGCTCGCAAAAAATTTTAAATTTTGAAAAATGGCTCGGACTATCAAGGAGATTGGCCATCCCAATACATTCATTATACATAGATGCATATCAAATAATTTTTTTTCTCTTACAATTATTTATTTTATTTTTAAGTATTCTTAATTTCTAAATAAGCTATTTTCATTAATTAATTATTAATTTATAATAAAGGATCTTATTTTTATGGAATTGATTATAAAATAACAAATATTGTTCAGTTTTTCAGTTGAGTCGATTGCGAGCAGAACCTTATTGACTCTTCATCCTGCTTTGTGAGGTCTAAGTGATTCTTGAAAAAGCATAAGGATCACTGTATATGGTGCACTTGAGAAGGACGTGTTTAATATCTTCTTTTTCGAACATGTTGCATAGCTCACATAGTTCCTCTCAGTTCGCTCCCGCTTTTTGTTTAGGCTCACAATCTTATTTGTAAAATTATTCATTCCAATGTTGAAATTATTATTATTATTTAAAATATTTTTATGTAGTCAATGTACAATCTATGTTTCAGAATAATGGAATGTAATTGTGAAGCTGTAGGTGTCCAAACACTCAAGTAAGTGCCTATTGAAGAAAGGAGAGGGCACACGTGTTGGCTTGTTGGAGAAAACGTTTTCATCTTAGCAAACGTACATTCTTTGTTTCAGAATAAAGAAATGTAATTGTGTGATGGTACTTTTGAGTAAGTATACATCAAAGTTTTGAAAAAATATAAATTTGTATAAATGCCACATATACAGGGTTACTGGTATGTCGACCCACATCCTTCGCAAACAATTTTAAGCCCATATTGCTTTATGCCAAAGTTACCCGCTTTCAAGATATTTAATATTTTAGTTTTTGTTTTATTTTTAATAAAAATTCACTGTTGCTTAAGTTTCAGGTTTTTTTTTTTTATTTCTAGCATTTGAGCTGAATTTTTTTGTTTTTGTATTTAAGACATTCAGAATAAACTATTAATTAAATAAAACGATCAACTTTTTACGAGGCACCGGTGGGAGGTATTCGCTACTGTGCTCCGGTTGCCTTATTTTACCCTTTCGAGGAACCGATTAAATTCTAGGTGAGCCTAAGGAAGGTCTGTGACTCTCCTTTGTACCCTAGAACGATGAAACCATAAGATAAAATCTTTAGTGTGCATTCGAGTTTTGAACACGGGTCCTCTACCAATGAGCCAAATTCGCCCTCACAGAGACAGGGGAGACACACTGAAAAAACTTTATGTCAAATAAGTTCAATAGCTTTTGTTGTTGTTATTATATAAGTTAATAAAGACTATATAAAAAATAAATTAAACCATAAAATGCTTAAACTGTCGGTGATCTAATGTACATTGAAGTAGATCTCCTGAGAGTTAAAAGCACATAATAAAGAACCAGGATTTTCTAGAATTAATGTGAGCCTGTGGAAATTTTTTTTTGTTTTATAACTTACAAAACTTGCATTAATGATGAGATTTTTTGGAGACATTTTATTTATTTATGTCTTTATTGAGAATGATAAACATAATGATTTAAGTCTTCTAAGACATCCATTATTTTTTTGTACTAAATTGTAGTTTAAGAAGATTTTGTTGTATGAAAGTGGGATAGATGTATTTAAAATTGATGTAAAATACGAATATAATAAAAATATTTCAAATAAATTTATTTCATAATGAATATTCTATCTTTTTCATAGAATAAAAAAATGTAGATTCATTAAACTGTCTTTAAGCCTTCATATGATATTGTATAGGGTGTGAGGTTAGCTCAGTGGTCGAGCACTGGACTAATAAGTTGGAGGACCTGAGTTCAAATCCCGAGCAAGCACTAAAGATTTTTTCTTCTAGTGTCTTCGATCATGGGTTGAATTCGGCCTCCCTGACCACCCCTAGGCCAACCCAGCTTTTAATTAATTTAATAATGGGTACCTTGTAGTGCTAATGACTGCTAGCAGTCGAAGCAGCCAAGGGGAAAATCAGCCGCCCGGATAGTACTGACCACTCTATCTCCCGAGTGTGCCGTATGGTCATGAATCAGATACCTCTATAGTATCTGCCCCTTAGGGCCCTCGTGGCCTGTTACGGGACTGATTTATTTATTTTTTATGATATTGTATAATCATGTTCTTTGTACATAGGTTATGCAACTTTCTATGTACAGGCTACTTTCAGAGCAATGTTCGGACATTTTGTAGGGGATATTAAAATCATTCCGTCTTATGCTTTCTGTGAATATATGTTTTATTTTCAAGTGAGTATTACAAATTTTGAAATAAAGGTTTCTCTTGTCTTTATTTAGAGATATTTAAGCTTTGAATGACTAATCCTTAGTTGAAATGGCTAATACAACGTCTGCCCTTCTATTTTTTTTTTTTTTTTTTTTTTTTTTGCACTGATTCGTCATCTAGGTGATCAGTCGGCAATAATGGACTGGATAGCCTGGCGGTTTTCTATAGGTTGCCACCCCATCTATGGTGGAGCAGGCAATTCTTTTAACAAACCCTGAAATGAAAAAAACTCAACCTGCTGAAGGTGGGATTCGAACCCGCATAAGAATCCAAGGCCACTGGACCGCAGGGAGACCCCTGCCTTCTATTAATTTTATAACTTGATAGGCAATCTTTGGCGTTATGTTTCATAGTCCGAAGTAAGTTGCACGTAAGTATCGTCCAAGAGTGTTTCCAGTATTTCAAAATAAATGTCTTTGTACTTCTATTAATGCCTATCTATTTGATGAGATTAGTCCTATCTATTTGAACCTGTTCATACATTTATGCTTTTGTGAAAGTCCATCTGTCATATCAGAACCTAGGAAGAGAAATGGAAAATCTGAAAAATCAACTTTTTTTTCTTAGTCGGAAAGATGTAGGTAACACAATGCTTCGCCTTCTTTCTCTAGTTCGCCTTTAGTTCTCTCAGAGTTTCAAGTTAAAGTGACTAGCACCATCGTCTATGAAAATTTCAATGTCTGATTTGAAGAGTGAATACCGGGTCTGAAACTCCCCTCCTAGCATTTTGTTTCCCATTAATCACTCGCAAAAATTTAAATTAAAACATTGAATTTAAATTGCATACCTTTTCAATCCTGTTGATGATTCAGCATTTTATAGAGCAAATATTCACCCTTACTATCGTGAAGCACTTTCAGAACTTTGAAATTTGCTTTCCCAACGACCAGATTTTGGGTTTCACCCGTTCTCTTCCAAGGTCCTGATATGAAACTCAGGTTATGATCCCAATCTTTATTACTTTTGTCAAGTATGATGAAATATAGGATTGTACAATTAGAATAATTACTGTAAACATTGTAAGCACTCTAAATATGTTTAACCCATGTATAGTTAAAAAAGTCCGTCACCCAGGAGACGCATAACATTACGCAGCGAGGTGATTAGTTTACGCCGCATTCCTGAAGAATGTTCTTACGACAAACTTTATACATGCAAAAAAAAAAAAACCTAAATGGTTTCGATAATTTACATCTGACTCAATATCAATCAGATATTTTTTATTTAAATTTCTGCTAAAGTAAACACAAACTTCTAATGGACCACAATGATTAAATATCAATTTCATAAAGAATAATTTTCATTTATTTTTGATAATATCCTGAAAATAAAGATAATATTATGTTTATTTATTTGATGTTTTTTCACTTTAGAATTCCAATCACATTATGAAATTGAGAGATAATCTCAGTTCTGAGTTCTGTTGGAAAGCTGATTAAATTTTACAACTTTTGTGAGATTCGGCAGGGTGCAGGTTTTTGTTTGTTTTTTTTTTTTTTGGAATAGTAGTGATTTTCAAAAAGTTGTCGCTAACCAGAATCTTTTATTCATTTCAACTTTTTGAATTGATATTGTGGTTTGAATGAGATACTTGTGAACATTGGATGTGCATTAGCCTTAGAGCAAATTTAATGTCGATTTCAAAAATGTACTGAGGTGCTGAACAAAAATATGTACAAGCAGAGAAAATTGGAGTTTTGCTAAAAAAAAACAGAGTTAGGTGTTTTACTGTACAGTCTATATTGCATATGCCACATGTTGGTTTCTTTTGTCTTATAATGAGACAAGCGTGTTTGAGTTTAGTGTGGGCAAGCCTAAGATGAACCTGCACGATTTCTCCTCATCTGTTGGCGCATTATATGGATGTCCACTCTTGAGTAATATTTTTGTTGGTTCGTAATCTATTATCTATCTATCTATATTTTTAATTAATTTTAGGTTAAAGTCATGATGATCTGCAACTTTGGAGAGGAATCCGCTTGCGAGATTTTTCCCAATCCTTCATGACCGGGCAGTCCGTAATAATTAATTGGTAGTCTTAAATTTATGGATCAAAGCATATAATTATTGAACAATGGAACAACCCCTCATCTTTGCAAAGGGGAAATAGTTCTAATCTGCAGTGTAAGTCATAATTGTTCTAATGCTCCTTTCTACTTGCCTAGGATAAGGATAATGCTCAAACGCACCAAGGTGATGGAGATTCTATTAGTAAGATTTTATTTATGGCGTAGACACTACATAACCTACTTATCCATGAAAGTAATTAATGATTTATTGTTCAAGAACAAAAAAAAAATCAGAATCTTGATGGGACAATCCTCAGGCAAGCCTCTACTGCTTCTTCTCACGTATAGTCAGGATAGCTGGATTTCAAAAACATGCTTTTATTTGAGAGTTATATATAAACTAATCAAGGCAGATTGTAATGATGATTATGTCTTGTTTAGTGATACTTACATGCCAAGCTTGCTACTGTACCCACCATAAAAACTGTACTTCAAAGATGTAACTAAGCCGCATCAAAATAACATACAACAAAAATAACAACTGGTAGTATGAAAGACAACAAACTAAGACAAATCGAACATATACTTACTGACTGGCCAAGCGCATAATGAAATTCCCGGGGAGAGGAAATAGTGCTTGCAAGACTGTGAATAGACCACACACACGGAGTACCCACAAATACATAATGACTAAAACTGAAAGACCAACGTGTCAGATCTGCAACACAGAACTAACTTGGACATACTGCAGGACATTACTGAACTACTTACAGACAGCAGCAATCATATTGACAATATTATTACACACTTAAAAAATATTAACATATATGACAAAATATGAGAGCATCTTGCGGATGGTTTATTTTTATTTATTTTTATTTCAAAATTTAATGATTTTTTAGGTAGTTTATTTAATGTTTAATTTATGTTTATTTGTAGTGTTTTATATAGATTATTTTTTTATCCTTAATTTCATTTTTTTTTCTTTTTGTCATTTTTTATTTTATTTATTCACTGCATGAAGGCACTTTCCCTTCATTTTATAAGTAATTACTATCCGTGCGTTAAGAGTGAAAATAAATAAAATGAAATTCCCCCAGGAGAGAGTGGGTCTTTCATGTGTCATTATTAAGTTGAATAAATTTTAAGAGATAATCATAAAGATAGTTAGCCGTCGAGGTGATAAGCAATCAGGGATTAGGTGGGATTCGGCTAGGAAAACATCAATACGATTTTTGTAAAAATCTGTATTAAGGACGTTTTGGCTACACCTTGGTAGCCTTCGTCAGCTACCAAAGAGTAGCCGATGATTAGCTGACAAAGGCTACCAAAGACTAGTCGAAACATCCTTAATATAGATTTTTACAAAAATCGTATTGATGTTTTCCTAGCCGAATCCCAACTAATCCCTGATTGTTTATCACCTCAACGGCTAACTGTCTGTATGATTATCTCTTAAATTTATTCAACTTAATAATGACACATGAAAGACCCACTCTCTCCTGGTCATTTATTTATTTTCACTCTTAACGCAGGGATAGTAATTACTAGGGACCGGATTCTTAAGTTTTCACCTATTTATCATATTGTGCCAAACATGAAAATGATCGGTTTTTTATTTGATTCGCGGCTTGTAGTATAATAATAATAATATGTTTTATTGCTCAAGTTTTACAACTTATATGCAAGGCGTCTTGTAGTATCATTCATGCAAATTTGAAAGAACCTAAAAAACCCTATTCGGGATGATATCACCTAAAATGACCTAAATAACGATGGAATGACCTAGACAGGCCTAATCTTTGAAATAGAAAATATAATTAATGAACTCATTTCCTCGTTTAAACAAATTTTCTTAAAAGCATCTTCCCGGGTCCAGACGTTCAGGGAAATTTCACTAGGAGTGCCGCTTCCACCAGAACCCATTTTAGCACGTGGGGAAAAAATAAAAGCAATTGTTGACGCTTTGCTAAGGCTTTAAGGCTTCGATGTTCCTCCAGACCAACGAGATTTGTGGTGCACTCCCGTTCTTAACAACACATTTCTCAGATCTTCCAAATCTCAACACTGGAGTTAAAAGATGCGATGAAATACTCCCCTATGACGTCTTGTAACGTAATGTTGTTTGTTGTTTTCTTTTTTTAAGTCACTATTTATAAACATATTAATTTATCAATTATAAATCAATAAAAATTATTAATAATAAATTATAATAGGATGAACTTATTTTTTAAACCTATTAAAACCTTTTTATTACCTATAAAATCTAAAATAGATCTTTAAATAAAAACCTAAAAATACATATTTTTTGAACCTATTTAAAACATTTTTATCACCTAAAAAAACCTAAAATGGATTTTTAAATAAAACCCTAAAAAGATCTATTTTTTTTAACCTATTCAATACATTTTTATCACCTAAAATAGATTTTTAAATAAAAATCTAAAAAGACCTATTATGCCTGTTGCAAAAACCTAATGGATGCTTATTTTATCCTAAAAATCCGGTCCCTAGTAATTACTTATAAAATGAAGAGAAAGTGCCTTCATGCAGTGTTCATAGACCTTAAGAAGGTATTTAAATCCATAAACCATAGCCTTCTTTGGGAAAAGCTCTATTCTCTTGGACTTGGAGGGAAAATAATCAGGAATCTTTATGATATTGCTACCGCTCAAATCTCAATAAATGGCTTACTGAGTGAAGAAATAGCTATAACCTTAGGGTTATTACAAGGCGAAAGTCTTGTAAATTGAGAATGATGAATTTTTTTTTTTTTTTTTTTTTTTTTTTTTTTTTTTTTTTTTTTTTAATTTAAATATGTTTATTGAATAAAAGACAACGATTACAATTACACGTGTGTACCTCTATACCACACAAACACTCTATTTCTAGGATTAACACACTGCAGTGAAAAATAAAGTCTATCAATTATTTGTAAGGGAAAAATGTCACAAAAACCCTGACTTATACTACTAACTACTAAGATACATCATATAATGATAATATAAAATTAACGATAACTAAAATAATTAATGATAAATAATACTTAATTACAATGATAATGATAATAATTATTTGAAGAGATATTACACTGATAAGTAACAGGAGAGGTAATAATAATAGATAATAATAGTAATAATATTAATAATAATTAATAATTACTAGACATAAAACTAATTGAGCAAACTAAATTCATTAAAGACTGATTGTAGAAGAGCTGTGTTAATGTTTACAGCTTAGTACCTAAAGCTATCTGCTAGTCCTAGCTATGAGATAATAGGAGCAGAGATCAGGCAGTATACTAGATATTATACCACCTAGAGCTTACATATTTACTTTTCAGTAGTCCTGTTCATAAGGATGTGTTTAGTACGTTTGTGCACGTATCTTTTACTTGATGTTTTGGTGTAGTTACCTATTTCTTTTATCAGTGGATTCCTGCTTTTCCTGCATCTTTGAAAGAAACTATACGTAAGTTTATATATATATATTTTTTTATGTATGGTATTTTCGTTTCAGTGTGCATTTTTGAGATTTTTGTATAGAACGGGTAGTTATTGGTTATTCTGAGACACTTGTTTTGAAATACTTGTATTTTCTGCAAATTTGATTTTGATATAAAGCTGAATGCAGGGCAAGCGTATGTCTTTAATATCAAGAATGATGAATTCAAAACTTACCTTCATAAGAGGACCCCTAGCTAGCCCCCTAAGGAGAAGTTATTAAACCTAGACCCTGACCGGTGTAACACAACCCTTCTGAACTGTTTTTAGTGACACATTTGATTTCTGCAGAAAATTAAATTGGATTTTTTGTAAACTATTTCTATTTCTTGAATATAGTTGCAAAATCGAGCTAAGTGAATCATTCCAGATCCGAATAAATTCTCTGCAAAATTGGTACAGGTTTAATGTTCGACATGACCACCTCAGTCTAAGAAAAATGTGCCTAAAGTTTCAAAAGTATTGATTTCATTATATTAAAAATAAAATATTAATAAAAAATATATAAAAAAACATGAGCTCTTCTGGCTGTTTTGTTGAATATCTAGAAAACATCTGAGAAATTGTGGTCATTCTAAAGTGAACATTCGGAAATATTCACAAACAAACTCAAAACTGTATTATTTAAAAAAATACACTCCTGCCTGGCCTGCATTTTTTTGTACCTTAGTGAAATAAAATATAAATGCCTGGCCATCGAGTAATCAAACAACAATAAGAGAAGTAATGTGCATTTGAATAGCCATATATAGAATTTGTAATACGGCTCTAATTATGTAATTAATTAGTAGTAGTTGATAATATATTTGCCAATTACTGATAAGAAAATAACTAATATTACATCTTTTAGAGATAAGTTAATAATTTCAACCCGGAGGAAACTTCCACTCCTAAAGCACGTTATATTAGATACTTCTTTCATTAGTTTTAGTTATTTATAGTGAGTTTATTATTACCTTTTCGAGATATATATTCTTTTATTGAGTATTACAAAGAAAATTTGGAGCCATGGAAAAGCAAACTAGGAGGAGGGCGCGGAGTAATCCTGAACTGAAGGAATTGTATAGTGAACCATATAGAAAGGATATGTGTGTCATATAGAAAGGATGGAGCCTGGGAGATTACCGAAAATATGTCGTGGAGCTCACCAGGGGGAGCTAGAAGGAGAGGAAGGCCCATACTAAGATAGCTAAATGAGCTCGAGGATGATTTACGAAAGCTAGGAGTTCAGAACTGGCGAACCCTGTCTCAAGACTCACAGGAATGGCCGAAGAAGGTAGCGGAGGCCCAGGTCCTCATGGACTCTAGCACATGATTTTTAGTTATGTATTGATAAAGAAATAATATCCACATTATGAAACAGTAAATTAAATGTTTGGCCAAATATGTATGGGATATATAGTGAAAAAATAATTGATTGCAGTATATAACAAGTTCGGTTGATTGGAAATCTTTCTATCAGAAGGTCACTTATGGAAGGCTAGCACGCCTGTTAGCCCAAGGTAAGTTGGTTTTGTTTTTTATTATAAATTGTCTTGTATGAAAATATTGTCTGAACATTGTTGTACATTATAAATTATTCATCACTATGATTTATGGATTTTAAAAAATATTGTGTTGTGGAAAGTAAGACCACAAAACTTCAAGTGTGAGAAACATTTAATAAAGTGTTGAAAAATCAAGTTGGGTACTACTTTTTATTGACCCTATGCTGAAAATATTGAAATTGGGAGGGCCAGGAGAAATCATCGATACAAATCCTAAATATCGAATGAGGAAAGTTGTTTCGTACCTTATAGATGACTTTATGTATGTTTTATCATATGATCTATTTTAATTAGACTTAATGCACATTCGTTAGTTTGATTTTCTGTAATTGATAATTATTTTTCCTTAATTTTTGAGTTTGTCACAATGTACATCAGTCCGACAGCAATCAGTATAGATTGAAAAAGAAAAATGTGTTTTTTCACATTCGATACTTAGCATTTGAATCGACAACATAAAAGAAGAATACAAATAATTGTTTATATACTTGTTAGAACTGCTGATTTATTGAGCAATTTGCAAAGTTTAAACATCTGTAGAAAAAACCTCAATTTATATAATTCAAAACTAAGGACGGACGATGTTCTGTTATCTCCTTTTTATCCCACGGAATATTTATCAATGATCTGAGAGAATAATAACAAAAAATAATTATCCTATACTCACAAACAAAAGGATGCTAAAAACGTTATAAAAAAAAACATAGCTATTATATTTGTGTTCTTTTAAGACAAAGAGCTCCCATGGGAGAGATCTCATAAACAGAGTCACGTCCCAATGAATAGAGTGTAACTAACTGTTCTTAAGCTTACCTAGGTAATTGTTTATTATATACATATATATATATATATATATATATATATATATATATATATATATATATATATATATAAATCAGTCCCATAAGAGGCCACGAAGGCCCTGAGGGGCAGATACTATAGAGGTATCTGATTCATGACCATATGGCACACTAGGGAGATAGTGTGGTCAGATAGATAGATATATTTATTGCTTTTAATACAAAAGTATTTATAGCAAGGGTTGACCCTTATAATAATAATAAAAAAAAAAGTATATACAATTCATAATTCCTTACAATATACAAGGTGAAATACCAATATATACAAATAAAGTATTCTAAATAATTCTTTAGACTAGCTCCTCAACTAAATTAAGTATTTTCTAAATGTAGTGACAAAGAAACAAACAGAAACTTGAATCAAAAAATGTCTGTAAGTAAAAAATAACGAAAAGAAAAAAAAACTATATAAAAGTGATACATACATGTATAATTTCAGGCCAAAAAAGAAAAAAATTTCTTATGATTACAAAATTAAAGGTAAACCTATATTGACAATAATCTCCTGAGCTGCAAACTTTTGTCTATAAATGTTAATAAATTATTTAGTTCTTCCTTTTCTGCAGTAAGAAGACTTATTAGTTGGTCTTGCACAGCTCCTCTGCAAACCATCGGGATGTATTTTAATCTAAGACACTGGAGGATTGGGCAGTTGAGTAACAGATGTAATACTGTATTAATATCAGCTTTGCATAACGGGCATGGCTCAGATGCTATGAAAGTACGTTTATTGTGGATATAAAATAATTTTGTGTGATGATGTCCAGCTAGTCGAATCTGAGTTATCAAGCGGAGAGACTTTATTTTGAGGTTTGTGTTCAAGCAGGGGCCGAAAAGATTAAAAGGACACAGGAGTCTGTAGATTTGGCTGAATGAACTATTTAAAATGTTATTTATGTCTTTACTTGTTAGAGAATTTATATATATATATAAATATAAATCAGTCCCATAACAGGCCACGAAGGCCCTGAGGGGCAGATACTATAGAGGTATCTGATTCATGACCATATGGCACACTAGGGAGATAGTGTGGTCAGTACCATGCTCCGGCCGCCTGATTTTCCCCTTGGCTGCTTCTACTGCTAGAATCATTAGCACCGCAGATACACATTATTAAATTAATTAAAGGCTGGGTTGGCCTAGGGACGGTCAGGGAGGCCGAATTCAACCCATGAATGAAGACACTAGAAGAAAAAATCTTTAGTGCTTTCTCGGGATTTGAACTCAGGCCTCCAGCTTATTAGTCCAGTGCTCTACCACTGAGCTAACCTCGCCCCATATATATGTATGTATATATATATATATATATATATATATATATATATATAATTATAATTATAAAATGGCGAGAGCCATGCTTTCTAACGTCCACCAAATTTGGACATTTCAACCCAAGTCCTCTGTAACCTGCAATATGCCTTAGTCCGAGGTATAATCCCTACCAGCTTCTCATCTTTCCAAGACATATTTATCAGCTATCCTAATCCTACTGGAACATGTTTTATCTTCTACCCCTGTTTGGTACTGTGTAAATCATACCTCTTTGGACTGTACCTCTAACGCGCAACTGGAGCCTGACCGGATGTGATCCAGTTAGCAATGAATCGTAAAGCTCCGAGCCGAGCAGTGTGTGCCATACTTCGTGCTTGCAGGGTATATTTAGTACTTCTAGGGAAATATGTCTCAAAATTGTTCTGTGTGTCCAAGCTTTGAATTCAAGCTGAGGAGTGGAGCTCCATCTCTTTATTTCAGGCGATTATCGGCACCGAGTGATTGTGGAAGCGACAAGATGTCTTAAAATTGGTGAGTAAAAAAAAAAATGATTTTCATTAGTACCAGGATACCGCAACTTCAATTCGGCGATTTGACACAGAACGTTGTGCAATATTGATAAACATCCCCCCAAAAACTTAAAATCCACTGCTAACCATACAACCACTTATCCTTCTTCCCCACCAAGATGTCGCAATAAGCAGTGGAGTCGACACCTTCTAAGAAGAGGATAGAACTACCAATTAGGTAAATAGAAATGTATTTAAATTAAAATGTACACTGATGTACCATAAGTGTACATTTTATGGGTCTTTTTGCGAAGACCACATCCAGTTACTTTTACTATTCCAAGTACCTTCTAAGAGGAGGACAGAACTACCAATTAGATAAATAGAAATTTATTTAAATTAAAATTTACTCTGATGGTCCATAAGTGTACATTTTAAGGGTCTTTTTGCGAAGACCACATCCAGTTACTTTTGAAATAGCAGTAGTGATTGCATCAGTGATTCAGCGCACGCATGCGCATAACTCCTTTGCCTTCCTATTGGAGGATTCCGATGGCCAATTGTATTGGTTCTTGCTGGGAGTAAAGTAACCTTCAACAGTGAATTAGCTTATGTTTATGAAAAAGCTCTGCTTATGTTAGTGAGAAAAAATGGGTCTTTTACAATTAGTTCGCGATGTTCCTAACAAAGAAAAAGCGATTGGTTTCTTACTCGCTAAAATTAATAGAATTCTATTAATTTTAGCGAGTTGGATTGACTAGAGTTTTGATATCTTCTTGAGCGAGCGGAAACGCATAGCAAGTATGCCCATAATGCTAAATAAATGTAAAATATCCAAAAAGAGAGAGAGAAAAGGAATAAAATGTGTGTGTTTACAAATATCATTGTTTATGTTATCCTTCATAATCTGCAAAACAGTTAACCTTAATGCTTAATAACTTTTTTCGTAGTTGAGAGAATTGATTTTGATCGTATTTTTTTTTTTTTTTTTTTTTTTTTTTTTTTTTTTTTTTTTTTTACGGCGCATCTACATCTAGGTCATTAGCGCCGACATCCAGGGTGCAGCGAGGAATTTTACCAGCGAGCCGTGTGATGATAAAATTCCTGCCGGAGGTTGGGAATCGAACCCACCATCTCCCGCTTATGAATCCAAGGCGCTAGCCATTAGACCACGGGAGACCCCTTTTTGATCGCATTAACCTTTTTATTAATAAATATTGCTTGCCATTATCTAATATGAGTTATAACCGTAGATAACGAGTCAAGTAGTAATAGATAACCAGCAAAGAACCTATAAGCTAATCAGTAAGCTTATCAGCGAGTACGAGTAACTGTTATAAATCACTACTGCTACTTCAAAAGTAACTAGATGTGGTCTTCGCAAAAAGACCCCATTTTAATTTAAATAAATATCCATTTGTTATGGATAGCAGAGATTTATGGGAGAAGTTACCAACCCCTTTTTAGCCACATTTGGGCTAATATATTACCTTATTTTTCAGAAGAAAAAGGCATCACCTCCACTGGGAATAGCTTTTTAGAATATAAAAATACTTAAACTAGAAAAGATGATCACACAGAAGGCATTAAATGCATTTCGAACTAAAATAATGAAAACAACCAAGCTAGTTATAATACAAATTAAATATTATATACGCTTCAGGAGAAAAGCTGAATATTCAAAATATATAAATAAACACACAATAGATGACGAAAAAACCGGTCGTATATCAAATTGTGTATGTAAATAGATATGTGACGGTCTGTCATGTTGTAATAATTGCACCTGCAGATTCTATCTCTATAGTAAACTCAGTGTGGTAACATGGTCTAGGACGGGGATGCTCCAACTTGAACTATTTACATCAACGTGGGCGAATATAAGGGGCCGCAGTCCCCCCCCCCCCCCCCGCCCCCCGAAATGTTGATTTAATCGGTAAAAATGTGTCATAAAAACCTTTAAAATAAATTAAATAAGATCATTTAGTTCAGAAAAACAATTTTGTTGGGGTGTAATAGCGTTTTAGTTGCCTAACTATTCCAAGTTAAAGATTGTTAGTATTCCATACTCCCCAAATTATTTCCTGTATACGCACCTGTACCTCAATATTGTTATACTACGGTCGATCGACTCTGAGAGGATGCAAGTATGTGTGCTCCAAGATTGACGGTCTAGGTAGAGTGTATTTTGTAAGTCAAGTTAAAGTGTAGGTCTGTTCTAAAATGACTATGAAACAACTCATAATAATTCGAAATTGCGAGTTTATTGGTTCTTAGAAAACAAACGAGTTCTAGCGTCTTAATGTTTCAAAAGAGTAACTTTGGATGTTGAAGAGTGACTCTGCATTTTTTTTATGACATGGGAGGGGGGGGGGTTTAATGGACCTACTTTAGACAGATATCTTGTACCATTTTGGAGGGAACGTGAAAAAATAGAATTTTGGTTTCGGTTACCCAAAAATGACATACTGAATTGTTTCACATTTACCTAAACTAATTCTAATTAAGGCCACCTACCTGTATATTTATATATATATATATATATATATATATATATATATATATATATATATATATATATATATATATATTTGGGGACGAGGTTAGATCAGTGGTAGAGCACTCGACTAATGAACTGGAGGACCAGGTTCAAAACCCCAGCGCGCACTAAAGATTTTTTCTTCCAGTGCTGCCGTTCGAGGGTTGGATTTGAGTCCCAGATCGTCCCTAGGCTCACCCAGCCTTTAATTAATTTAATTAATAATGGGTACCTTGGGTGTTAATGACTCTAGCAGTCGAAGCGGCCAAGGGGAAAATCAGGCGGCCGGAGCATAGTGTTGACCACACTATCTCCCTAGTGTGCCGCATGGTCAAGAATCAGATACCTCTACAGTATCTGCCCCTCTGGGTCCTTGTGGCCTGTTACGGGACTGATTTTATATATATATATATATATATATATATATATATATATATATATATTACGCAAGAAAACTTGGTATATAGCGTTCAGATAACAAATGATTACAAGGTAGTTAACAAAAAAAAAATCAATGCATCTGAAACGGACTTATTCCGGAAGCAAGCTATTAATATGCCCCAAACAACCCTAAACATTTTTATATTGCAAGGAAACTCGGCATACTAAGTGACTACATGAAGAAAAAGTGCAACGAAAAAAAATGGTCCATAGGAAGTTAGGATTTATTCCAGAACAAAATTAAATTAATTATTGAGTCAGCTGTGCACTATTGGTGTTATTTTGTATTAATTATTTATTTATTTTTATTTTATTTTATTTTGTCACCGTTTGGTGATAAAACTAATTAATCATTTAGGAATACGGTGTAATATAAGTTATATTACACCTTAATTCTATTTGTTTTATTATATAACAACCTTGCAAAGAATTGTGCTTAGTTAAGGAGCTCCTGCGTGACGGACGTTTTTAAAATTTCACATCAGTTTATTTAAATGTCGTGTGAATCATCTTTGTTGCGGGTATATATATATATATATATATATATATATATATATATATATATATATATAATTAAATTTGAGATCCAGACCAGATCACGATGTTCAATACTCTTTTTTTTTAGGCCACCTATCTATTTCTTCTTTCACCTGCCTTCGATTCCTAAAAAAAAAAGTTTCTATTCTACCCCATTCAGTTCCTTGCCCTCTCAGCTACTGCAAGTAGTCTTCCCGTGCAGTTTTTTTTTTGTTGCACCCCCGCATTGGCAAAGAAGAACCCTCGGAGGTAAGACGGGGGCAGGTGCTGAAGGCTAGCGACAGATGGAAGAAGCCAGTGCTTGGAACCACCTGTTGGGGCGTGGGAATCCTTCTCCCTTCAGGAAGTAGCTCACAGGCTCTGTCTTCCCTAAGGTTCGTCTTGGGCAATTAGGAGATCAAGATGAGATCCTGCTGATAGAAGAGGGAGTGACTGGCAGTTGGATGGTGTCATTCAATTTCATATGGTGACCTTAGAAGAATGATCAGGTCCTTTTACAGAAAATCTTCGGTAAGTCCTAAAAACTCACTCTCAGGAACTTGGAATTCCTTCTGCATTCAGGAAAAAGTTCGGCGGGTTTGGTCTTCCCTAAGAATTTTCTTGGGAAAAAGTAAATCAAGCCGAGAAGCTACCGATAAAACCAGAAGTGCTTTCGAATAATGTCTTTAGATGTGGCGAACTTGCAAGAACGAGCAAGCCCTTTTACAGAAATATCTTTAAATAATCCTAAAAAACCCGATTTTCAGGAATTGAGAGCTTTTCTTTAAGACTTATATGCAATGGTTTGGTTTGGGTTGGGTTGAGGTGGTAGTTTAAGGGCAGAAAAATCCTTGGTCATCACCGCCCTAAGACTATAGTTCAATCGTGTACACTATACACGATGTGTTAGGATGAACCGTGTGTGCGTTTAAGACAGTGTTGTGTTTGTAATATTGAATTTGAGAAAATTTTGCTTCGGAACTAATTATGATTGCATAGATATAAGACCCAGATATAGACGTTCGTACAAAAAGAATGAAAAACACACATAAAAATTTATATATATATATTTTTTTGTCATTACTTTTTAACATGTTACATCATTCATACTTCTTCCTTTTTTTATATATATATGGAAAACTTCTATAACGAAACCAACACTTCCGAACTTCAAGATTCATGGAGGAGTAGTCATATTTTGAAAGTTATCGCCTCATATAATATATGTCCCAAGCCCGGTATGTCTAATATGTATATCCTGACCTGTGGCTTAAACGTCGACACGTCAATACTTCAGGAAGCATCATCACGCCGACGTCATAAGCGGGGTTTATTATAAGGGAGAGAGAAACCACTCTAACTTTTGAGCGACTGACTATCTTACCTGGGATCACGAAAATTATCCCTGTATTCAGTGTATATAATAACGAATTATTGTAATTAGCGAAAGCAAGGACTTGTGTAAGACCATTGTTTAACCCGGCGCCGAGTAGGAACAGCCCGTTGGAAAGGTCAACATTGACTCCTTACACACGTTGGGGTATTGTCATGCTTATAAGCCCGCCGAAGCAGGCATGTACGAATATTCTCGGTGTATTGTACTCTTATGGATTATTGTAAAACTCTCAAGGCTTAGATGCTGGAGAAGCTGTAGGATTAGCTCGAAGCTCCAAGAATTTATCATCCATTCCATTAAGTAACTGTCGATGGTGACGTTAGAACCCTTAGCGTGGGTGTTCTCCAAGGACCACTGCTTGGCACCATCTTATTTCTCTTTCTCGTTCTCTATCTCTCTCTAACACACACTTCCCCGCCTAACCCGGATGCATTATCCCACTATGCAACAGCTTACCTAAATAATAATACCTTCAAGAAACGTGAAAAGTAAAGTGTGTGCTTATTATTCATTATTAAATGCTCAGCTAGTTTATATATTTATTATAGGAGCATAGAAAAAAGACGAGAGAACGTACGGAGACTTAATGTCACATTGCGAAAAATAAATACAAATTTAGAAGCAGACACATTGGAGCAACATTAACGAAAATAAACTGCGTCCCATTAAAAAAAAAAAAAAAAAAAAAAAAAAAAAAAAAAACGCAGCACAATGGCCAAACAACAATAGAGTTAATCAGAGAGGTAGTTTTAAGCCGACTCCGTTTGCCAGGCTTCCACATTTTGCCCAATAAAAAATTAGTAATCCATAATTTTTTCACACAAGGTATTTGAAAATAACACAACTCCATTCCACATCATTTGACAAGAAGGAGTCAATCGTTCGACCTATCCCTCAATAAACGTTATACTTCTTCATTTGTAGAAATTTAATGCTTACTAAATTTAGATGTTTTCCTGTAAGTAAAGAATCTTTAGTCCGTTAGGGGGCTGAGGAAAAATGTCGCGAGGAACCTCTGATTTATCGAGAACAACAGAAGTGCGTTATTGGACGTCCAGAACGTTTCTTCTATCAATGGGTTTAGTAAATTAAATTACTTTTTTGTTAAAGGAGACGTTGTCTATTTTATGATTGCATAGTTATAATTGAATTATTTTGAACGAGTTTTTATCAACCCTTTTTTATACAATGAAAAATTTGTCTACCTTAGAAGACAACAACAGAAAATTGGACATAACTCCTTAGCCCTTCGAAATCGGGCCATGCTTCAAATGAACTGTTTTGTTGGAAATGATGTCCAGAATCACCTTCTAGAGTTTGGCTACCCTCCATCACCCTGTGTGTGTATATATATATATATATACGAAGACAAGGTATAGTTGGGATTCGGCTAGGAGAAAAACGTCAGACTTTCAAGAAGAAATCTGTATTTGGACGTTTCGGCTGCATATTGGCAGCCTTCTTCAGCTAAAAAAAATACAACTTATAAGTAAAAAAATATAAATATACAACTTGTAAGTAAAAAACAGGCAGAAATGAGCGTAGTATATACATCAAGGCAATACATTTTAACCAATCTTATTTTTAAACAATGAAAATACGGTAGTTGGAAAGTAAACAGCATGTAGAAAGTAGTAAGTAAGCAGTACAACAAACTAATCAGTACAAAAAAGGAACATTTTTCACATAGTGAGAAAATACAATCTATTCTATAAGTGAATACAATTTATAAAAATTAATATATAGATACGTACCACTAGAGAATGCCTAGGGGGGAGGGAGGAAGACCTCGAGGACAACTTAGGTAACCATGGTTGAATGTATGAGGGACAGCAACTACACAGGGGGCTTTATAGTTTTGACTGGGGGAGGGGTGAAGAAGCGGTAAGTCGGTGAAGATGAAAGAAGTGCAATTGCTGGGTTGTAAAGGTGTTAAGAGTTTTGGGACACACAAGTAGAAAAATTGTCTGGAGCCTGGGAACAAAGATAAAAAGGAGGTCAGGACAATTTATGGAAGACGGCGGAGTAGGCAGGGGAGATGTTTTGTTTGTCGGTTTTGTAATTAATGTTATTGGGGTTTAAGTTAATGTGGACGTATTCGGAAATCTGTCGTTTTTTGGTGTTTCGTTCTGTGGAAAGTATTTTTGTGTCGTCAAAGTTGAAAGTGTGTTTTTTTGTTATGGCGTGTTTTGCTGACACAAAAATACTTTTCCGAGGTCTTCCTCCCTCCCCCCTAGGCATTCTCTAGTGATACGTATCTATATATTAATTTTTATAAATTGTATTCACTTATAGAATAGATTGTATTTTCTCACTATGTGAAAAATGTTCCTTTTTTGTACTGATTAGTTTGTTGTACTGCTTACTTACTACTTTCTACATACTGTTTACTTTCCAACTACCGTATTTTCATTGTTTAAAAATAAGATTGGTTAAAACTTATTGCCTTGATGTATATACTACGCTCATTTCTGCCTGTTTTTTACTTACAAGTTGTATATTTATATTTTTTTACTTATAAGTTGTATTTTTTTAGCTGAAGAAGGCTGCCAATATGCAGCCGAAACGTCCAAATACAGATTTCTTCCTGAAAGTCTGACGTTTTTCTCCTAGCCGAATCCCAACTATACCTTGTCTTCGTATCTCTGCAACGGCTAACTATCTCCATCTTATCTATATATATATATATATATATATATATATATATATATATATATATATATACCTATTTAGGTATTTAGAAGGTAGGATCAACAAAAATTTGACAAACATTCTTTCATGAGTGAAGATGAATAGCGACATCACTTCGGAAAGTGCCATAAGATCATTAAGCCCTTCTTAGAGTTAAAAAGTCCGACTCGCAGGAACTGCCTCATCCTTGCGCGGTTCCGTTCTTATCCCTAGTCTAATTTCGAAAGATTAAAATAGAAGCAGTTATTATTTTGTTGAGAGGAGATCGTTGACCGTTGATGATGCAAGGTAGGGATTGTGCGGGTTCGGTCACTGCTACTTAATAATACATACCCCGTATGTGTATGTATGTGGGCATATATATGTACATATGTGTGCGTGTATATGTGTATGTGTATATGCATATATATAAATATATATATATATATATATATATATATTATATATGTATATACATATATATATATATATATATATGTTAGGTATATTTACATAGATATGTGCATATATTAGTGTTAAATATGTCCTACTTGTATTTACATCCCTGATGAAGGCTTGAAGTTCAAGCCGAAACGTCGGCACAATAAAACCATTTTTACGATAAAAGTAGCAGTGACCGAACCCCTACAGTTATTATTTTGGTTCCACCAGTCTTGAAAGGTAGGATTTACAATCTTACCTGGAAGGGTCGGCAACACTAGAAACTTTCCCGCTAGTTACAAGGTCTTGGAATCTTGGTACTCTATATTTCTAACAATAAATTGTTTTTGTTATTTTACTAAACCTGTTTTATTTTCGAATACATTATCCAACTATAAGCAATTAAAAAATAACAAGGAATAAAAAACAGACAAAAAGAACAGTTCGAATAAGCGAAATCAATTACTTTAAAGCTTTAAGCTCTTATTTCTCCGATTGTCATCGCCCAATCAAAACTTTCATTAGAACATTTTATGTAGAGCATTTAATAAGCTTTCTAATGGTATTCTTCCGTTTACCAAGATTTTCAACCGTTTTCGAGATATTAATGAAAGTTCCCAAAATTTACATTATTTCTAGCAACAGAAAATTGGTCTCATTTTTCATATCCTGTTTTACACACAAAATTTTCCCAACATAAGAAATTACAAAAATAAAAATCAATAAAAAACAAAGGGAAAGAGACAAAAATTACAAAAAGAACGACAAAAACCCGTTCATAAGAACAAAACAGACGTATTTGAAGTTTTAAGCACTTATTTCTCCGATTGACATAACCTAATCAAAAATAGTTTTAGAATATTTTTTGTAGAGAATTTAGAAAGCTTTCGAATAGTTTCTATCCACTTACCACGATTTCCCATCCGTGTTCGAGATATTAATGAAAGTATACGAAGTTCCCAAAACTTTTCATGTCTGTTCATAAAATATTTTATTCTAACCCTTCCTTAACTCCAAACGTAACAAAACTTTCAACATATTAGTTTTAATGAAATTAGAACATGCAGATAATGTTTCAACTGAATCCCGTAATTCTAAGCACCCAAACCAAAAACGGTATTCAAAAACTATTTTTCCAATTTTCTCGAAAACGGTTAAAGCTATCGCCTTGAAAATGGTTCCATTCGTTTTCCTAGCCCAAGAAGCCTATAAAAAGAGTACTTACAAGCTTATGAACTCAAAAACGTAAGCGTTACGATTTTTTTTGCGCGAATTTCGCCCCAAACGCCATCTTCCAGTGGGCGGATTTTGCTGGTTTTGAATGAATGAATGAATGAATGAAAAGTTTTATTCTTATTCCGGGACAGAAGTCCCATAGGAATAATTTTGAAATTACAAAATAATTTTGAATTTTACGTATAAACTTAAAAACTTATAAATGCTATCAGTATCAGTATATAGTGTACAGCTTCAATATAGACTAGGGGTTGGGTAAAACTTGGAGGGATAGAAGGTGGTGGAAGAGTCGGGATTTAAAGGTTTCAAGGTTGGTAGAATGGCGGACAGACAGAGGTAAGGAATTCCATAGCGACGTGGCACGGGTGACGAATGATTTTTCGAATATTGCTGTTCGGTGGGAAGGAATATAAAGATCGGAAGGACGAGATCGGGTGTTACGGGAGTGAACCGAGGATTTAAATTTAAGAAGTTGAAAAATATAAGAAGGTCTACGGGATTGAATTACTTGGTAAAGGACTGAGCCGAGGAAGTACTGACGACGATAAAGAGGGAATAGCCAATTTTGCTCCTGGTAGAAATGTGATATGTGGGAGTCTCTGGGGATCCGGAGGATAAAACGAATGAAACAGTTCATGAGGCGTTTGAGTTTTGCCTCGAGATCGCCAGAAAGTCCACCGTACACCAAACAACCATAGTCAAACTGGGGGAATAATAGGGAAGTTACGAGGAGTTGACGGGTCTTTGTTGGCAGGAGATGGCGGGAGAGGTTGAGCTGTCTCAGGATAAATATGGACCGACGGGAAATTTGGGAAATATGATTTTTCCAGGAAAGGCTCTGATCAAATATGATCCCAAGATTTTTAACTGATTTACAATATTTTATAGGGATGCTGTTAAGGTAAAGGGCTGGAAAAGGGGAAGTAGAACTTATGAGGGATTGGGAGCCTATAACAATGGCTTTGGATTTGTCTGGATTCAGGGAAAGCTTATTAGCTGCAGCCCAAGCATTGATGTTGTTAAGATCTACTTGCAGCTTGTCTACAGCATCTCGTAGCAAAGAGGGCTTAAAGGATAGGTAGATTTGGGTATCGTCAGCGTAAAGATGAAACTTGGAATGAACTATGGAAAGAGGAAGATCAGTGATGTAAACAGAAAATAGAGTTGGGGATAACGAGGAGCCCTGCGGTACACCACGGGAAAAAGGAAGAGGGCTAGAAGGATTGCTGACGGGGATGACCACGTATTGGGATCGATTGGATAGAAAGGATTGGAACCAGCTAATGGCACTGTTGGAAAAGGAAAGAGATTGGAGTTTGGTGAGGAGGATTTGATGGTCTACGGTGTCAAATGCTTTTGAAAAATCTAGGAGAACTAGAATAGTGAGCTGTTGGTTATCTATGGCAGTTTGAATGTCATGGGTGATTTTTATGAGCGCTGATTGAGTGGAGTATGACGGACGGAAGCCAGACTGGAGAGGGTTAAGGAGATTATTTTGTTCAAGGTGGTTGGATACTTGAGATTGGACCAGGCGCTCTAAAGGTTTGGAAAGATGGGATAGAAGGGAGATAGGACGGAAATCCTTCGGAGAGCAGGGGTTTGATATTTTGTTAAGAGGGCGAACCAACGCTGTTTTCCATTGAGAAGGAAAAGTCGAGTTTTGAAAGGAATAGTTGTATATGTGAAGAAGGATAGGAAGGATTGCGGGTAAGCAGGCCTTAATCAGTTTAACGGGAACAGAGTCTGGACCGTAGTCATTGGTTCGGGATTGAAGGACCGCGGTTAGAAGATCTTCTGGGGTAATATAGGAGAAGTAGAAGTTGTTGGAATTAAAAGGTAGTGTGGAAGGTATAGGAGGACTGGATAGGACTGAGGGAGAAGATACAAAGTGAGCATTAAGAACATCAGGGGATAATGAGATAGAGCAAGGACGGTTAGTTTTGCAAAGGGAAAGTTTACGAAGGATTGACCATTTTGTTTTAGAGTCAGGAGCATTGGATAGGGATTGGTGGACGTAGAGGGACTTAGCTCGACGGATGGAGGATTGGGTGAGGTTACGCAAGTATTTGTAGGAGGAGTAATCTTGAGGAAGACGGGTCCGTCTAAATTTTCTTCTCGCTGCTTCTCTTCTTTTTATTAATGATTTGAGCTCGGGTGTAAGCCAGGGAGCAGGAGGACGGTTGAACCGGCGGGTTTGAAGAGGAGCATAGGAATCTAAAAGGGAGTGGAGGTGATGAGTTAAGGAGTTAACCATGTCATCTATGGAGTCAGAGAAATAAATGGAATCGTAAGGAAAGTTTTCTAAATCAGGTTCTAATTGTTCAAAGGACAGAGAATTAAGGTTACGAAACGTAAAGAATTTGTTTGTGATATTATGGATAGGTAAATCAAAAGTTATTTGAATAAGATCATGAGAAGAAAGGAAGGGCACAGGGTGTTGAGATGAGGCGAGGAGTTTATCCTGGGAGTCGAGGATAAAGAGATCAAGCCAAGTATCAGAGGACTGGGAGTGATGGGTAGGTGAATAGGGAACCAAAAAAAGATTAAGTGAAAAGAATAGTTCAGAAAGGTAGGTAACGTCAGGGGATTCGACAAGAAGATTGGTATTGAAGTCACCAGCAAGAATTACATGGGAATAACAGGGGACTAACTGATAAAGGAAGGTTTCAAAAGATTGGTCATATGGCACACGGGGAGGACGATATACAACGGAAAAGAGGAGAGGTGAAGAAGACGTTGATATCTCGGCAAAAATATACTCCAGGTGGGGAAGATCAGACGGAGGTGAAAGAAAAAGGATTCTAGACTTTAAACTATCATGAACAAAGAGGCCCACACCTCCTCCTGTTCTGTCTTCTCTGTCATGACGTAAGAGGGTATAGTTGGGAAGGGAAACTCGAGAGGAAGGGATAAAAGGTTTGAGCCAGGTTTCCGTAACAGCTATAATATGATGAAAATTTTCGTTAAAATACAGGAGGAATTCATCATAGTGTGCAAGAAGGGATTGGGCGTTAACGTGACAGGATATCAGGACATTAGTCATGACGGGGATTTATGGAAAACTAAACTCAGGAAGCAGTTGTTGGGTGTGGAACTGATGGAAGAAAAAAAGGAAGTGGATGGAACATACAATATACAAATACTAATTACATTCGAATAATTATAAAAACCAAAAACTAAATATTTACCAAAATAGCAATAATTAAAATCAAAATAATAATACTGACCAGTATAAAATAAGTAACAAAAATATCTGGATACTAAGTGAAAATTACCTCTGGCAGATGAATAAATATAATTTCTAATTATATAGCATATAAAAGTCCTTAATAAAAATATAAATATTAAATTTGTTTTAATGAAAAATAAAAGAAAATAAAAGGCTCTGTTAGGGGAAGAGATGAGGAGACTGATAAAATTGCGTCAAGGAAATGCATCAAGATCTTCGGAACTGTTAACAATAACAACCGGATGACCATCACTTCGACGACACTTGACTCGACCACCGCTAAACCAGAGGTACTTGATCTTGTCTGCAGATTTCTTCTGTCTGGCCAACCAATAAAGGTGTTTATTTGAAGGAGTCATCGCTTCGCCGATGTAGATTCTGTTGGAGTCGATGTCCGTCGAACCTAAGTGTCGGGTAGAAAAGTCTCTCTTTACTTTTCTCAGGCGGATAACCTCCTCAGTCAGGGATTGGCGGACAAATCGGGCTATGATTGGGCCTGGTGTTTCTTCTTGTCTCGATCTGAGTCTAAATACATGGTCCAGGTCTTCGGGGACTATCTTGAGACCGAGGCCAGCACAAACATTCTGTACCACAGCCGGGAGCACTTCACTTGGTTTTGAAGGAATTCCCCTGATTTCTACTGAGTTCCTCAGATGATTCTGTTCGGCATCCTTAACTCTTTCTTCCAGGGATTTTATCTTTTTTTTAAGACAAAAATTGTCTAGGGATAGTTCATGGATTTTTTGGCTTTGGGCTTCTATCAAGCTCTCCATTTTTTTTATTTGTTCGAGGTGGGCGAACGTTAAATCGGTTTGTTTTTCCATCGTGTCTTGCATGGATTTGAATGTCTCAGAAGATGGGAAATTAGCTTTGAATTCCCTGAATTCAGTTGCCATAGATATTATAATATCTCTAAGGCTTTGCAACTCCAAGTTTTCATGCGTTAACGATTGTGAAAGGGATTTTAAATGCACGTCAGTACCCTCGGAGGCCGAAACATTTTTATCAGTTTTTTCACAACTAATACACACCCATGATTTGCTGAGTGCTTTCAGACTATCTATATCTGTCCCTTCATAATTACAGCACTTGCTGTGATAAACAGCTTTACAGGAGGTATTTGAACACCTGAGAATCCTTTTATCATCTCTAGGCACTGTAGAATTACAGATTGAGCAGACCACCATCCTTGTATTATTGAATGAATGCGTATTAGAGTGATTAAAGAAAAAGTATAACCCACCTTTAACCTTACTCAAGGGTGCTGAGTCAGGTTATATGACGTTTGGGAGTAGTACGCAGGCGCTCCTCCCCACCACCAAGGGACTGAAGCCTTTATAACCTTATAACTTTCTTCAACTAGTAAAACACAAAGTTGAGGTGTTTTACTAGTTGAAGAAAGTTATAAGGTTATAAAGGCTTCAGTCCCTTGGTGGTGGGGAGGAGCGCCTGCGTACTACTCCCAAACGTCATATAACCTGACTCAGCACCCTTGAGTAAGGTTAAAGGTGGGTTATACTTTTTCTTTAATCACTCTAATACGCATTCATTCAATAATACAAGGATGGTGGTCTGCTCAATCTGTAATTCTACAGTGCCTAGAGATGATAAAAGGATTCTCAGGTGTTCAAATACCTCCTGTAAAGCTGTTTATCACAGCAAGTGCTGTAATTATGAAGGGACAGATATAGATAGTCTGAAAGCACTCAGCAAATCATGGGTGTGTATTAGTTGTGAAAAAACTGATAAAAATGTTTCGGCCTCCGAGGGTACTGACGTGCATTTAAAATCCCTTTCACAATCGTTAACGCATGAAAACTTGGAGTTGCAAAGCCTTAGAGATATTATAATATCTATGGCAACTGAATTCAGGGAATTCAAAGCTAATTTCCCATCTTCTGAGACATTCAAATCCATGCAAGACACGATGGAAAAACAAACCGATTTAACGTTCGCCCACCTCGAACAAATAAAAAAAATGGAGAGCTTGATAGAAGCCCAAAGCCAAAAAATCCATGAACTATCCCTAGACAATTTTTGTCTTAAAAAAAAGATAAAATCCCTGGAAGAAAGAGTTAAGGATGCCGAACAGAATCATCTGAGGAACTCAGTAGAAATCAGGGGAATTCCTTCAAAACCAAGTGAAGTGCTCCCGGCTGTGGTACAGAATGTTTGTGCTGGCCTCGGTCTCAAGATAGTCCCCGAAGACCTGGACCATGTATTTAGACTCAGATCGAGACAAGAAGAAACACCAGGCCCAATCATAGCCCGATTTGTCCGCCAATCCCTGACTGAGGAGGTTATCCGCCTGAGAAAAGTAAAGAGAGACTTTTCTACCCGACACTTAGGTTCGACGGACATCGACTCCAACAGAATCTACATCGGCGAAGCGATGACTCCTTCAAATAAACACCTTTATTGGTTGGCCAGACAGAAGAAATCTGCAGACAAGATCAAGTACCTCTGGTTTAGCGGTGGTCGAGTCAAGTGCCGTCGAAGTGATGGTCATCCGGTTGTTATTGTTAACAGTTCCGAAGATCTTGATGCATTTCCTTGACGCAATTTTATCAGTCTCCTCATCTCTTCCCCTAACAGAGCCTTTTATTTTCTTTTATTTTTCATTAAAACAAATTTAATATTTATATTTTTATTAAGGACTTTTATATGCTATATAATTAGAAATTATATTTATTCATCTGCCAGAGGTAATTTTCACTTAGTATCCAGATATTTTTGTTACTTATTTTATACTGGTCAGTATTATTATTTTGATTTTAATTATTGCTATTTTGGTAAATATTTAGTTTTTGGTTTTTATAATTATTCGAATGTAATTAGTATTTGTATATTGTATGTTCCATCCACTTCCTTTTTTTCTTCCATCAGTTCCACACCCAACAACTGCTTCCTGAGTTTAGTTTTCCATAAATCCCCGTCATGACTAATGTCCTGATATCCTGTCACGTTAACGCCCAATCCCTTCTTGCACACTATGATGAATTCCTCCTGTATTTTAACGAAAATTTTCATCATATTATAGCTGTTACGGAAACCTGGCTCAAACCTTTTATCCCTTCCTCTCGAGTTTCCCTTCCCAACTATACCCTCTTACGTCATGACAGAGAAGACAGAACAGGAGGAGGTGTGGGCCTCTTTGTTCATGATAGTTTAAAGTCTAGAATCCTTTTTCTTTCACCTCCGTCTGATCTTCCCCACCTGGAGTATATTTTTGCCGAGATATCAACGTCTTCTTCACCTCTCCTCTTTTCCGTTGTATATCGTCCTCCCCGTGTGCCATATGACCAATCTTTTGAAACCTTCCTTTATCAGTTAGTCCCCTGTTATTCCCATGTAATTCTTGCTGGTGACTTCAATACCAATCTTCTTGTCGAATCCCCTGACGTTACCTACCTTTCTGAACTATTCTTTTCACTTAATCTTTTTTTGGTTCCCTATTCACCTACCCATCACTCCCAGTCCTCTGATACTTGGCTTGATCTCTTTATCCTCGACTCCCAGGATAAACTCCTCGCCTCATCTCAACACCCTGTGCCCTTCCTTTCTTCTCATGATCTTATTCAAATAACTTTTGATTTACCTATCCATAATATCACAAACAAATTCTTTACGTTTCGTAACCTTAATTCTCTGTCCTTTGAACAATTAGAACCTGATTTAGAAGCGCTCCTCCCCACCACCAAGGGACTGAAGCCTTTATAACCTTATAACTTTCTTCAACTAGTAAAACACCTCAACTTTGCACGATGATTATAAAATCACTGGATGTATATTGAAATAGTTATTACTACCACTAGGATCAGAACTTTCTAAACAACAAATCGGTATTAAATTCAGCAATAGTTATTAACTTTTTACAACAGCAAACTAACTGGAAAACGGAGCAAACAATGGCGTGGTGAACAGTATGAGGGCACAAACAAGACCTTTCAAATTGGACGACAGATTTTTGTACCAAATTTCATCAAATTCGGACCATCAGGGAAGCCAGAAATGAGCGAACAGACAAATATATATATATATATATATATATATATATATATATATATATATATACTATATATATATATATATATATATATATATATATATATACAAATTTGAACCACCGTTATTTTCTGTCTCTAGGGGTTCTGAAACGCGAAATTTTCTTGTCGGCACTTCCGGATTGTTTCATTGTATCAACCTTATAAGCGGGGTTCCTCCCTATGGGGGAGGGAGGAACCGCGCTAAAATATGTAAGATTTGGTACGAAACATTCTTAGGAAGAACGCTCAAATTTGCCAAAGTTCTTACAAATCAAAACAACGCAACTGTTAAACATAGCGTGGACGTTAAGCAAAACCATGAACGTGCATCTGTTGTCCGGTCGAGTTTTTAGTTACGGGCTGACGTTCCGGACATAAAACGGTAGGAATGCATGAATGGAGTGTTGTGAAGATCTTCAATGAAGATTATGGGGGAAGTATCTAAATGTATATAGCCGAAGCTATAAGGAGGACAAGGAGCGAGGACAGCGCAAAGCTTGGGTCGAAGGCCGCAAGACGGGTTATGTTAATATCTGAACCGCCCACGTACTCCTGGGTAGGGACACCCTGATAATCTTCCTGGCTCTCCTGCGGGATATGCGGGAAGGTTAAGGATATACTCTGGAAGAAGATATTTTCTCAATATCTCCAATGATATTTTCATCAGGATTTTATTTGTGTAGACGCAGTCCATTGAAACTTGACTGATAAGGGCTAATTGTAATGTTTTCAGGAGAAACGGAAGACTTCAGCACTTAATGACCAAATTTATATTAATTGTTTATCAATATCAACAAGTTCAAGAGTGTCGATTGCTATGCGATACCGCGCGCGATAGCAGTAAATATTCTAAAAAATGTCAACGCCCAAGTTCTTTGGAAAATATAAAATACGGAGATAACTCATGCGCGGTCATTGAAAGAAGTCAGGAAATATTTGGGATTCGGCTATGAAAAACTATAAGATTTTCGTAACAATCTATATTTAGAATGTTTCGGCACGATCTTTGGTAGCCTTCTTCAGCATTGAATGCCAAGGAAGATGGAGGAATAACAACGAAAACAGTCAGGAGACCATGATGAAAATATGATCATATGCAATAATGACGCAATACACATAGAACATAGCGTTTTCGTCTTTCTGTCACAAAATGAACATCTCGCGAGGTTGTCCACGGTAACTAAAGATGTTGAAGGTCCATCAGGAGTTGATTCATCTCCCAAAACAACAAGCATCTGTGTCTTCAGTGGTTTTTGTATGTTCTCCAGTTGGGTACTAACTGTCAAATGAGCTTTCGCCAGTTGGTAGCCCAAATCAAAGAGAAAATCATTTCTGAACGGTTTTCAGGCCATTTTGGTACTTGAAAAGCCGCAACATAAAAGTGATCGACCCTTGAAGATTTTTCGGATGAGCGAAAAAGTCATACGTTCTCTACACCGTGGGCTAAAAAATACCCCATACACAACTCGCGACCTTCTCATGCAGCAATTAGCAGACAACTGGCTTTGTTTACATTAGGTTGTACTAGATATTTACTTCCGAATATTTAGGAAGAAGGAGGGAGTCTCTGTGACTTATAGAAATCAAGAAATACGCCATAGAACAAAGTGTGGCGTATTTTTCACCCCACGGTGTCAATCCAGGGTTACTTTCTGTATCTTGTTTACGTTAATCTAGAAGTCTACAAACCAAAGACCTATAAGATTCTCTGTAACCATACCGTTATCTCAAAATGAATTAGACTATTTCTTTTAATTAACAACAAGTCTACAATAATAATAATAATGAATGACCTTTCTTGTGGCATTTAATAGCTCCAGTCATTCTAATATAGAGTGGTAGCTTAAACAATCTACGGATTATGGATTTATTTGGTCTGTTATTGAAAGGTCTTTTTAATGCTTTAGGGTGTTATTACATTCAAGAACGAAAAGTACTAAATGATCACTGCTTGGCTCTTTACATTTATAACCACATTTTTATTCGAATGTTCTTTTAGCCTCAGCGGAGTGTCGCAATTTAGAATCATCATAAAGACATTGGTCAGTACAAAGATAACAGTCTAAAATAAAAGGCCGTCACGCAGGAGCTGCATAACTAAGCACTTTCCTCAGAATTTTTGTAGTGTAGACTACATTACTGAATAATTTGCTGTAAATAACCTATATACATAAAATAAAAGCGTGAATAGTTCTGCTCATTTACATTTCTTATGAGGCCTGTTCAATTATTAATTTTGTAAATAATTTGCTTCCAGAGTTATGTTAATTCATGATACTGTACTACTTAATAGATACACAAAAACTTCATTTTCCGTCTTTCGATCAGACGCAGAGACAGGATACAGTCCCCTTAGTGGGAGATAGCGCTCCCTGCGGCGGCTTTGGGAACCTACATTTGGCAGGCTAATTGTAATGAAACAGATTTTAAAGTAAACCCTCCTTTCCAATGGACTGATTTACTTCATTTTTACAACACTGCTTTCTCATGAGATACCCACGACGTATACCGCGTTTCGTAACAGCAGAAATTACGACCGGTATGAGTATATTAGTACTTTAGGTCCGGAGTAAACCCCCCCTCCAAATAACCCGATTTAGTTTATTTTTACAACCAATTTTTCTCTGTTGATTACCACCACGAATACCGAGTTTCGTTGAAATGTAACAAAAATTACGGCTGGTAGTGGCAAATTGGTATTGTGGGTCCGGAGTAAACCCCCCTCCTAATGAACCGATTTAGTTTATTTTTACAACGTATTTCTCTCTTTAGATCAAAATAACGAATACCGAGTTTCGTTGAAATATAACAAAAACTACGGCTGGTATGGTCAAATTAGTGTTTTGGGTCCGGGGTAAACCCCCCCTCCCGGTGGACCGATTTTGGTGGTTAACGAACTCGTTCAATCGTTTGCTAATTGAACGCTATATACCACGTTTCGTGAAGAAAAAACAAAAACTCTGGCCGCTATCGTGTTAACAGACACACACACACACACATATATATATATATATATATATATATATATATATATATATATATATATATATATATATATATATATAAATTTTAACGGGGGTCATTTCCGGTGTCTACTAGGTAGGATCGATAAAGATTTGAGGAAATTTTTCAAAAATTCCGTCATGAGTGCAACCTCAATAGCTACTTTTCTTCGGAGGAAAGTGCTAAAAGTGACCTCAACCTGGCTTAGATTGTGCTAGGCGTCTATCAGGCATTTACGATTTTAAATATGTACATGTCGCATTTACAACGCCAAAGAATTTTTACATAAAAATGTCCAATGCGCTGAGGCATGGGCGTACATAAGGGGGGCTGCAGCCCCCCCCCCCCAAAAATTTTCGCTTGATCGGTAAAAATTTCATAAAACCCTTAAAAATAAATTAAATAAGATCATTTCGTTCATAAAACATATTCTATTTTGGGTGTAATATCGTTTAAGTTGGCTAAAACTATTCCAAGATCTAAATTGTTAGTATTCCATACACCGGAAACGGCCTCAGCCTCCCACCCCCCGAAATTTTCCCAGCCCCCTCCAAAATTATTTTCTATATACGCCCATGCGCTGAGGAGCCCAAATTGGCGTCACAGGGGATGCCAAAGTATTACGAAGGTATCCAATCTGAAGCCTCTATTTTTTTTTCTTTTTAGCACAAGAAAGTGTTTATAACACCGCACAGCAATCCTTTTTTCAGCGAACCATTCAGCTTCCTTTTATTCTTCTTCCTTGTGTTTTTCCAGTATATAAGATTCCAGGGATGAAAGGCTAGTAGATTGGGATGCTGTTGGAACTGGGAGATAGGAAGTATAGCGGATAAAGACTAACAAGGTAGTGCTAACTGTAAGGCCGGCTTCCTTTCCTGGATCTAGTCTTGGAAGAAGAGCGGGAGCTTGTTTCTCCCTTACTGCTCAATTACCTAGCCTGGATATGGAAGGCATCTGGTAGTCTGGGAGGTCGGCGGCCAATCTCTTCCTAAGGAGTGCAGAAGTTATTCTACGATTTTAGCGTGCTTCCTTCAATCATATGGGGAGGAAACCCATGGCCTATTAGAGACATTTGGGCGCGGGAAAAGACCTTTATTTGAGATCATATTTGAGTGGGAATTTAATTATTTATAACCGCAAATTGTTAATATTATTTTGGGCATTACTATCATGGGTGTTTATAAGGGGGGCTGAGGAGGCTGCAGTTCCCCAAATTTCGATTTCAACGGTAAAACCTCTACAAGAACTAAATAATATCACATATGTCATCTTTTTTGGAGGGGGGCGCGTTTTAGTTGGCTAACTAGTCAAAGTTCTAGGTTGTCCCAGAACTCCCCAAATCACCCGGTGCTACCAGCCTCCCCCCCCCAAATAATTTCCTACAAACGCCTCTGATTACTATAAATGTGATTTACAGTTGAAGAAATTAAAAATTCAGGTCATTCATAAAAATAACATAAACGTAAACAAATGTCAAAGAGTAGAAAGAAAACTATCAAAAATAAATAATAATACAAATAGACTAGAAAGGAAGAAGTTGTCTCATGCCGCTTGCGAATAGGCCATTCATTGCTGACGCACTTAAGTACACCTTTTGACGAGACAGGACAGACCGAAATGTGAATGCGTAATACCCCTGTAACTAACTATAAGACGCATATTGAGACAATGACTACTAAGACAAAACTGTGCATTACACAAGGAAAAAGAATAAAATACTAAGAATTGAATGGTTCCCTGAAAAAAGGATTGCTGTGCGGTATTATAAACACTTTCTTGTGCTTAAAAGAAAAAAAAAAAAATAGAGGCTTCAGATTGGAGACCTTCGTAATACTTTGGCATCACCTGTGACGCCAATTTGGGCTCCTCAGCGCATGGGCGTATATAGAAAATAATTCCGGAAGGGTTGGGAAAATTTCGGGGGCAGGGCTTGGACCATTTCCGGGGTATGGAATACTAACAATGTAGAACTTGGAATAGTTTTAGTCGACTAAAACGCTATTATACCCAAAATAAAATATTTTTTATGAACTAAGTGATTTCATTTAATTTATTTTTAAGAGTTTTATGACACATTTTTGCCAATCAAACAAAATTTCGCGGGGGCTGCACCCCCCTCAGCCCCCGCTTATATACGCCCATGTTACCGGACAACATGACAGACCTACTCTCCGATGGGAACCAATATACAGGGTGTACAGCAAGTTAATGGCAATACTCCAAGAGGTAAAACTAGACAATAAATGTAGTTCAACACCACCAACCACACATTTCTATCTCACTCCATTCCAGACATTTGCTCTTCTAAAGAAAAGGTGGAGATATTAGTAATGTAAGAGATATTCATTAAATCAACAAAGAGGATATTAGACATGTAACTCAAGGAAAAATAAATGAAATGTTCAGATTCAAAACAGATTAGATTTTCATCTAATATTTTCCACCTTCTACGACTCTCACCTTTCCCTAGAAGTACAGTTTATTCAATTGATGTGATCTCAGGAATCGAGGATGCATAGAATCAAACCCTAGCGAGCTTATATTGTTGTTTCGAGAAACGTATTATCGCTTCTATAGGTTGATGTTTGGCTCAGCCTCTACTGTAGCTGCATCTAAGTTTATCAGAGTGTCGATGTGGGTATAAACTGATTCTTGAAATATAATACGGGAAGGATAAAGCTGTGCCCAGCTGTGTCCGATGTAAACACCCTCTTAGCCAGATCAGCTGGGTCTAACCAGTCCAAACAACGCGGCAACCATTATAGGCCTCTTGCTGTACACATTGTAAAACAGCAGTGGATCTTAAAATACCGCTAACAGGATCGTTAACCACTATTCTCATTTATAATCTATCACCATATTAATTCTGTCATAACTTCATAAAAATTAGCCATTCCTCTTTGAAGCTTAAAGACCAACAAGTCATCAATGAGACTCTTTTACTGCATCGGATTGTTGCCAAATGTTGTGATCTTGTAGTAATGATTTTTATGACAACTAGATATATTTATTGTTTATCCTTACTTTTAGGATATTTTCTCTCTCCTAACCATCCATCCAACAGGGAGAGAAAGTCGCTTATAACTTCGACCCGACGACGCAAACAGGAAGCGTTGCGAAATCGCGACATTTCATATTTGCTTGTTTGGGATCAACCACTAACAAAAAAGGTTCAATTTTGAGGGAAATTGGCACAAACCTTTCTCGTCTCAAATGAAATGACATTTTTGTTAACCAACAAATTTGTTCTTCAGATCACGATTTGGTTTTGCTGAAATTGTATACAAAAATATCTTAGGCCTTATGGATTGGCGTCAATAGGATTCCAAATATATTTTTCAGGTTTCGCTCCAAGGGAATAGGGGGGGGGGGAGGTTAATCACTCAAGGGTATCCTCGTGGTATAGCGGCTAACGAATTAGATTCTCATGCGGGAGATAATGGGTTCTTGTCCCACCACGGCGGAAGGAATTTTCTCATCTGACGTCTCGTTGAGAAAATTCCTCGTTGCACCAGGTATGTCGACGCTAATGGCCCAGAAGTCTATGCGCCGTAAAAAAGAAAAACAAAATAATCACTCCAGGGCCCGATAGTACCAAGAAAAGTACAATTAATGCTGTTTTGACGAGATTGATTTTCTAATGTACAATGTCGTACGTATGTCCTATTTTCGGTTTCAAGTGGGTTGGATCATTGAAGATTTGAACATCAATAGCTAAGTATATTTTTTTTTTTTCTTCTTTTTTTTTTTTTTTTTTTTTTTTTTTTTTTTTTTTTTTTTTTTTTTTTTTTTACGGCGCATCTACACCTAGGTCATTAGCGCCGACATCCAGGGTGCAGCGAGGAATTTTACCAGCGAGCCGTGGGTTGATAAAAAGCTAAGTATATTCCTCCGGAAATTGGTAAAATGAAGTCACTGGCGGTTTTTACAGTCTTAATATAAATTCATTCTTGCTTTAAGCCCTATATGACATTAACAATATATGGCTTTGGATGCTATTTGAAGCATTGCCTCCTTCGGATGAATTAACTCTCCATACTTTGATTGGAAGTTCGGTAGGTTGATTGAAAAGAACCCAACCACAGATCTGGATTCAAATCTAATCCTGGTGTGTTAAGAATGACTATTTTGTGACTGGAAAGCAAATAAAACGGGTGTGGCCAAATATAATTCGTTCAGACAATTTGTACAGTCGACATGACGTGCAGTCCCGAACGTTTCGTGACATTAGCCCAATTTCAGACCCCTATTTGGTAGATTATTTATTAATACTAAGGCTAGGGAAGGAGAGAGAGGAAAATTTCAAGAGAGAGCCGAGCAAAAAAACGTTCTGTTGCAGAAAAAAACCAACTCATCAAGGTTCGGGTCCTTTTTCAGAGCCGTCCCATTCTCAGACACTCTACCGCAGGCTATAAATCCACGGCTCCCCTCTAAATGTTTGTTTACTTACCTTCTGAGACTTTCTAAGTACCGAGGGACTTAGAGAGGAGAAAAACATAGAGAAGTGGTTTCAAGACACCTCTGTGGCCATATATTTCTTTCTTAATTTGCTTTATTTTCTGTATTTCAAGAATAAATGTCTACACATTAGCGGTTTAATGAGTTTAAACACGTTTCGTTCCCCGCTTACAACATCAACCTCAAGGCGCAATCCGGAGGTACCGATGAGAAATCTCGATGTTTCTTTTTTGTCTGTTCGCGCTGTTGACGCCTTAAGAATGGTAAATTTCGAGGAAATGTTGGAACCGATTCGGACTTCACTGGCAGGTCAATACCATAGGCATCATTACTAACTGCTCTACAAAAATGGTTTTGAAGTAGCTTTCGATAAGACAATCTTAGTTTTTTTTATCGCTTGTTGTTTTTATATTTATTGTTTAGCAGTCAAATAAATTTGCTCGAAAAACAAGATACATAATTTGAGAATCAATTCTTTGTTTGAATAGTGCTTTCCTAGTACATATAGAAGAAGCCGATGGAGTAATTTTCGCTTGTGTGACTTTTCCGTGTATAATGCGCCTAAAATCTCATTTTATTAATGATTTCATTGTAGTAGGTTCATTAAATATTTCCCCAAATATTAATAATTCCCAAAATATTAATAATTTCCGTAGACCTCCACGGTCCGGATGACTTAATTCTTTAAAATCTTCAGGATATTCTGACGGCTTCTTCAGGGCTTCTTTTAAGAATCAAAGAAGAAACCCTGAAGAAGCCGGTGGAATGTTTGGCAAACATGAGTTATTGCTAATTCGACATGGTCATATACAGGAGACCTTGAAAAATTAAATCAAAATATTAAAATGACACTATTAATTATTTTAATATTTAAATGACACTAGGGTTAATTGCTTTATAAGAACGTTCTAAAATGACGCAGTTTCTGGGAGTCGGGACTTTTTTAAATTTTGGCAGTAAGCTCACAGGAGAAAGGAATTTGGGCCAGCTTTCCCCCTTCGATGGGGTCAAGAACAAGAGTTCTTTTACATTTATGAATATTATTTTTTGGTTTAATTTTATTTTTTTTACAATGTTTATTGTGTAATTTATGCCTTGTGTTTAATAGTATATTTTTTTCCTATTTGTATAAACATAAGATCTATTTTTGGATAGCCATCTACTAGAGCTTTAGATGTTTTACAAGCTAAGTTATATATTTAGGTTATTCTTATTGATACATAATATATTCTATAACATATTATGGATATCATTCTATCCAATACTCTTTACATGCTCTTACAATACTATCCAAACAATTCTTTGTTTATAACAGTTTATTAAAGAATGTAATTAATATTTTTAGTAAAACCTGTAATTTTCCTTAAGAAACATTCACCACATGGCCGACATACCTGGAACAAAAAAAAAAAAAAAATAACATTATCCTTGAATGTAAATGATGACAATTTGTAATTAAAGCTAATTATTGAAACCACTAATACAACAGCTATGTGTCTCGTGAGTATAATAACGGGATAACAAGACTACCATACATGTGTTCATTTTCATGAAGGAGTTTTTAAATAAAGAAACCACCAATTATGGGGCTGGCTTTGGTTGACATTGTCAAGTGGCATATAATAACACGAAAGAAAAAACTGTTCCTCCAGGGCTCCCTTGTGGTACGAACATGAGAACACTCAATAATATGTGTTGATATATATTTATTTATATTGCTTGACCGCAGCGATGGTGATTCGCAAATTTGAAGATATGTAGGGAAACGTTAGCTTTTAAATATCTAGAGTTTTAGAAATAATAACTAAATTGTGAAAAAATTATAATAATCAAAAATATAATTTTGGATAAAGTATAAAAACGAAATAAATTTACGTAAAAAGAAAAATTTAATCTATATATATATAAAAATCACGTGTCTGTCTGTTTGTCTGTTTGTCCGTTTGTTCCTTATACAAATCCACACCGTTTGACCGATTTTGACCAAACTTGGCGCACAGGTAGGTCTTAATACGGGAAATCTCCTAGGGTAGGTCAAAATAGTCAAATTTCAAAATTTGGTTAAAAGGTCAAATGTTTTGTTCAAGAAAAATTAGCTACACTGATCCATTCAGATTCTGACGGCCATTTTGAATAATGTCTCAAATTTATTTGTTGATGTTTTTGATAATTAGAATAAATCGAACTCATTGATGACTTTACATCATTATATAATCGTGTAATGCAGTTTATTTTAATTTTATATCAACATTCACTGTCTAACTAAGGAGCGCTGGCCTTTCTTTGATAAGAGATGTCTACTCGCAGGCTCTGGTACTGGCCTCTGTCGGCTGTTTAATGAATTGCTGTGGTGCTGATCTGTTTCAGCTGTTTAATGAATTGCTGTGGTGTTGATCTGTTTCAGCTGTTTAATGAATTGCAGTGGTGCTGATCTGTTTCAGCTGTTTAATGAATTGCTGTGGTGCTGATCTGTTTCAGCTGTTTAATGAATTGCTGTGGTGCTGGCCTCTATTTTCTGTTTCACGTGACAGCACAGGACAGATATCAACAAATTCACACCGTTTGACCGATTTTGACGTAACTGGGTATACATGTAGATCTTGATACGGGGAGAGTTATAGGCAGAAAGTAGGTGTAGCATGGCACACTGGGTAATAGCTAGTAAATAAATAAAATGAAAAAGGAATTATAATTAAAAAACAATAACAGTGTATTTTAGTTAAATTTTGGAATATGTACCTGTCTTTTGTAAGTGTTTAAATATTGTGTCCAAGTAATGGCTACCATCAGTCAGAAGTATTGTAAGGTCGGTGGGTATGTGTAAATGTTCTCGTCCTCAGCAGTCTGTTAATAAATGATTTACGCTTAGTAGTAAACCTAATAGTCCTCATGACATGAACGAATTGTTGAAAGATAGCAGCCATTTCATAAACACAATATTTTCTTTCATATAGACCACCCTACAATCTCATTTGAAGGCATCTGCTGAGTAACCAGTAGTTTTTAAGCATTTTACAAACATGTCTACAATTCTATATGTTTGAATGGCTATTCATTTAGTAATTTTATATTTGTACTCCTTAATTCAAGAAACATGGTAAATTACCAAGCAGCCGACAAAGAAACTACAGACGGTTATCAGCAGGTGGCTGGGAAATGTTTTAAGAGTATGGTGGCCGGAAATTACCACCAATCTCGAGCTTTGGGAAATATCGCAGAAAAATACCTATTGACAAGGTAATACAACTCCGAAAATGGAATCGGCTGGGCATACTCCTAGAAGGATCACACAAGTATAATTCGGCAGAGTCTAGAATGAAAACCACAGGGCCAGCGAAGGAGAGAGACTTGGAGACGAACCCAGGAAAGTGAGATAACTTGAGGAACTTCGAGGCAACCCTATGTCCTTAAAAAGCCGATTTCAGGATATAAGAAACATCTAAACGAAGGTCCAAAAGGTCATTGAAATATCAGGCCAATGAGTCAGTGGTAAACCCAAGGCGGATTGTCATTTTAATATTTCCGGATAAGAAGATGTGACCGCTGAATCGAAACCTTTTGGGAAGACTGGAAATTCGAAGCCGCAGAGTGCTTCTGATGAAGAAACCGGCGGGTTAACTTTGGAATTTCATGTATGAATTCCTAACAGACGTCAGGGTCCTTCTTTCTTCAGTGATATCCAATATATGGAGAAGGGAGCCGACGACACGGCCACAAGCTTGCTTGAAACTGATCAGAGAAATGGGATACACGAAACAATTCCCTAGGCTGTGGTCTCTTCGGTGTGGTTACTAAAGGCAGCCATCTTGTGGTTGCCACTGCCTCCTGAATATAGAAGGACCACAGCATCCAGAATCTAATATACAATCGATGCTTCTTGATCATTCTCACGTTCCACCGTACAAGAAATTACTGCTTGCTCCATCATTTAATCTCAGAAGAAAAGACATTGAATGAGGGTTTACTCTGGAAATAAATTGTTGGAAGTAATTTTTATTCCTATCTAAGGAATTCAGTAGAAATCATTCCCAGCAAAGAGTCCGTTAGTTTTTGGGGACTACTACAGGATAAAATTAAATAAAAAATAATAATTGGGTTAGCTGTTCATAAAAAATTCGGAAGAGCAAAATCATTTATTTTCTATTTCAATATATATATATATATATATATATATATATATATATATATATATATATAATTATTTATTTGTTTTTGGTAAATTCTTCATTAATACGACAAAGATTACTCACCTTGCTGGGGAATATTAGTTATACAGCTTCTCTTATTTTATTTTTTTACGCCTTTGTAAGTTGGATTAAATAAATGAGGAGCCTTTTACAAGGAAGATTATAAAATTTATTTGTATTTCGAACTGTATTTTACTGCAGTTTTCTACTCTGGCGAATATTTGCTGTCTAGTTAGTAGTAGATAGTTAATGTATTACATTGTAAATTGCTATCTCGTCTTGAGCAAGAACTAAGAACTCGAAATAAGATGGGTCCTAGGAATGCTCCCTGAGGTACTCCTTGCCCTTGACAGTAACCGCAGGTATTTATCGAAGCCTACCATCGGCTGCCCTACGAACTAGCCTTTCTCCAAGCTGGACGTATTCATTTTAGACGTTCAATGTTTTCTTACAGTATTAAAGTAACGTTTCGTATTGTAAACGCTTATAACGCCTGAGAGCTGTAGAGCACATTTTCACCTAGGCACCGACAACAAAGAACAAACAAATTATTCTGGATATTACAAAAGCAGAGACAGGTTTCGTGTTAATATATATATATATATATATATATATATATATATATATATATATATATATATACACACACACAGGGTGATTCAGGTCTATGTAGCCAAACTCTAGGAGGCAATTCTGAACATCATTTACAATCAAAAACATCATTAGAAGTATGGTCCGATCCCAAAGGGAAATCCAATTTTGTATTTTTTTTAACGTAGTCATGTTTTTTATTGAATAAGAAAGGATTGCTCAAAAAGATCAAGATAATAATATTCTAATTATGCCATCATAAATTACATAAAATTTCCTTTAAAAAATCAGTGATTTAGTTCACTAAATCTATTGGCTAAAGATATTTTCTGGACGTCCCATAACGCCCTCCTGTTTTTCCAGATGAATCAGAGGTTTCTTGCGAAATTTTTCCTCAGCCCCTATACGGACTGCTTTTACATTTAGTAAACATTACATCTATGCAAATGAAGTGGAGGTTTATTGAGGGATAAATTGAACGATTGGCCCCCTTTTGTCAAAAAAATGTGGAATGTAGTTTTGTTAGTTTCAAACACAGAAAATGAAAAGTTTTACATTTGGGAGATATGCTACATTTTGTGTTTTCCAAATTTTCATTGATTTATCTTTCACGTGATGTATTTGGCACTCAGTTTTCACCTCCTATAGTTTGGCTACCTAGACCTGAATCAAACTATATATATATATATATATATATATATATATATATATATATATATATATATATATATATATATATATATATATATATATGTATATATACATATACATTTATGAAGAGAAATAAAAATATAAGGTTTGATATTTTCTTGTGAGGACCGCGAGCAATCTCTGCCATGTATTATGTCCTATTTCTCCAAGTGGCTACCTGACCCACTCGCTTAGGGAATGTGTGAACCTGTCATTCCGTATGAGAATGAGTGTGTGGAGAGAGAAGAGAGAGAGGTGTGGGAAACACAAACATATGGCAGTCTCCCCCCTCCCTCTCACACTCCCTCTCTCTCTTCCACCCTCTCGGGTCCTTAGGCGTAGGGCATATGTTCCGGAGAAGACAGGGCCACTCCAGTTTCGGCGCCTTCAAGAACTACTAACAAAATAATCACTCAACAGCTTCACAAATACAATGGCTTCATTCTCTTTAAAATCGCCTATGCAAATGACAATACTGTTGAAATGAGCTAGGCAAAATAATGCAGTTTGAAACTCCCAGCCTTTCACAATATAGTTCGAACCAAAGTAGAACATTGTTTTACCGTCCAAATAGAAGAGCCATCCTTTGTATTATTGCTTCGAAGCATAGTTGTTCGGATTCGTTTAGAGGAGGCATAAGTGTATGCACAGCACGTTTTACTGTTCAACATGTTTTATCCCTGAGCAAAGGAATTCTCAACCTGCGGCCCACCGTGCATTTGTGGTTGGCGAATCTAGTGGCTTACATTATACAAATTGAGAGCGCTGAGTAAATAAATACTATATAACATTACGGAGTGTAGTGTTATTATTGATACAACAATAAATATTAATTTTGAATTTGTTGTTTTATTAGATCCTAAATAATTTGAATTAATGAACTCCTTGTGGCCACAGACCCTGAAAATTGTTTGAAACGCCTGTAAGTGACAAGACAATGTGAAAATATACCCTATGAATCCGTTCATGTGTTTTAATTTCATTTGTAACGATTACGAAGACCTGAGAAATCGTTACCTTAATTTTTTCTTTCCGACACCACGACTAAAACGTGTTTGTGGTCCTTTTGAAACAAAGGTTGAGTTCCACTGCCTTTGTATCGGGGGCACCGTGGTTGTATGCTAATAACCTCTGTGAGTGATTTTTAAGCCTTAAATGCCCAAGTCTAAGTCGAGCCAATAAATCTCTTTATTATTACGGGCTCGATAAATGGTTGTCCAATCTTTGACGGCGTGTTTAATAAAGCGCAATTTGCTGCTCTTAAGTCCAAGAGGTAGCACAGTATTACAAAATAATTTCCTCTATAATTATGTTCATTTGGGAGTAGTACTCACTTTAATAGTTCCTGTTCAGCGCGATTATCAGGACTCACCTTTGGCCCTAGTCCAGAGAGCCAGTTCAGTGTTTCATTATTGTGTAAAGTGTATTGGTGTGTAACGGATCAGAGCTGTTTTTCTTTTCTTGAGCTTTAAGTCAATGCAGTGTAAATAACAATGTGTCGCCAACGACCATAGCCACGTTGAATGCACCGGTTCCCGTAGATCACCGAAGTTAAGCAACGTCGGGCGTGGTGAGTACCTGAATGGGTGACCGACCACGCGCTGTTGGTATTATAAAAGGGTGACAACCTGTAGATAGCCCGGCGTTACTAGTCCAATAGTTGATACGCCTTTAAACACACAAAAAAACAAAACAAAGTGTCGTCTTGCTGAATTTGGTACGCCGTCCAGCCAACCAAACATCCACGCTGTCGTGGATGTCTTTACCTTACATGTGTCGCAGGGGGTCTGTTTGCAAAGACCACATCCAGTTACTTGTGAAGTATCTGTAGTGATTCATTTCTATTGGTTGTTTCTGGTAGTAAAGTAACCTTCAACACTCGAGTCAATCCAACTCGCTAAAATTAATCAGAATTCTATTCATTTTAGCGAGTTGGATTGACTAGAGTTTTGATATCTTCTTGAGCGAGCGTAGCGAGCGGAAACGCATAGCACCTACTCCCATAATGCCAAATAAGTATAAAATATAAATATGTTATAGAACCACCGGACAAAAAAACTGGTGAGGAGGCCCCTAAACTTCACAATTACCATTATAATATTAGCCTTTTTATTAATAAATATTGCTTGCTGAAATATCTTAGAATATATTAAAAATAAGAAGAACTGCTTATTTTTATTTATGCTTTACAAGCCTAAAATTATTACTTACATATACAAGTTATCTAACAGTTAGTTACAAACGATATTATATAAATATACTAGTCAAAAAAGTTACTTTTAGTGGTAATTGCAGTGATTTTAAATACTTTTCATTACTATATTAACTTTTGATTACTGTATTTATATAATATGGATTCTAACCTTAGATAACCTGCAAAGAACCTGTAAGCTAATCCGTAAGTACCAAAATCACTGTTTAAAATCACGATAGATACTTCAAAGTAACTGAATGTGGTCTTCGCAAAAAGACCCGTGTAGGTAGTGTAGTTTATTTTGGTATTTGTTTTTCTTTTAGTGCTTTAAGTGTGCGTAGTGTAAACAACAATGGGTCATGTGCCTGAACTTGGTACGGCGTCCAAGGGAACGAAATTTCCAATCTGTTTGTCTGACATCACAAGCGCTTATTAATGGCAAAATTTACTATTAACCGCATCCTTCAGATATCTCCCTTTCTTTAAAGATGTATCATACCATTTTTGGTCGTAAACGTACTTTGAATATGTCACTAATAGCGAAATAAAGAGTGAACAGTTTAAACAGCATATGATTCCTAAGATTAAATAATCTCCGCCGAACTACAAACCCCTGAAGGCGTGGAGAAGGAGGCGAGGATGGCAAAAAGCGAAACCCGTGAAGCCCGCAGAGAATGGGAAGGCATAGCCATTGTTGGAAGACCCCAGACCGCGCGGGGAATATGTGGACAGGTACGGGAAGACGAGGAAAAACAGGTGGAGAAAATAGGACAAGAAGAGGACATGCAGGGAAGATGGTTAGAAGAAGTGATGGGGCGACGACCTCGGTACCTGCTACCAGCGAGTAGCTGCTACTGTAATACTCGCTCTTGCTTGTGTAGATCACTCTGGAAGAAATAATATCATGTTTGATGTATTTATTAGAGTTCCGCCCTGTCGAGCAATTATGCATCTGATGAAAAATCCAGAAAGATTCCACCAAATAACGAACTGCAAAGCTATGGACAGCGGTGAGCATTAATTGAAACGACAAACATTCAGTATCCATGTATTTCTTCTGACCATATGATGTTCAGGGTTCAACAATCAAAAACTGTAACAAACAAAAAATGCCCACCTGTTTATGCATGTATTTATGTAAATACGCATGCCCATATGGTCCATTCCGATAGTTGATTACCATACAACTGAAGCCGTTTGCCGTTCTCGTCGCCTGGAGAATGGAATGTGAACAATAATTTTGAGCAAGAGTAGAAGTCTTTTTTGATGCTATTTTCTCATGGTAAGGTACGAAAGGGACATTATGACTTATGACAAGTTTTTTCGTTGCTGACGGGAAGAAAACCCGCTTATGACGTCATAATAACGAGAAATGGTGACGTTTCATGTTCCACGAAAAAATCTAGTCGTTAACATCTCATATCGCGACTACGAAAATAGCCCGAAAGCGAAATGTAAAGCTCGTTAACCAGCAGTGTCCGCATATTCAAATTCTGTTTGTTTTTTTTTGTTTGTGAAATAAGCGTTCAGTTACTACTAAAACTTACTTAAATATACTTCACTTCTGGCTTTCTGCAAACAGACTAACACTGTTGATTGGAGAAGTAATTGAAATATTTCCCAGTGAAGATATATCAGCAGAATATATTGGAAAACATAATTTCCTTAGCTAAAATATGTGAATGCTGGTTGGATGTTCCCACATAAGGTTTCGAGTACCCTCATACTCCACTAGAAGAACGTCCTGTCCTGTATGGCGGTCCTTCATCCCAGCTACCGGCCTATTGTCTTACCGGATAGTATAGGATATCTTTTCAAGGAGGCGTCTAGCTTCATTAATTTCCTCTAAATGTAACATTGGTCTCATTTAATGTTAATCGCATTATGGTGGAAACTGAAAAGGAATTATAGGAATTATTCCTGTAAAATTAAGTAGGTAGCTTATTTCCTCAAACTTCTTGAATCAAAACCCGTACTTCAGGAGTTCCTTAAACTTAGCTGGATAAAGCCCACAATAAGCGTACAAATTTTATTCTTTCACTTTTGTTTCAACGACTGACATTTACTGGGTACCGGAATATTGAGGTATCCTGAGCATTAGAAAGCAGACGAATTGGCAGGACATGACGACTATAGGCCCTGCCATTTGTTAGGCTGTCATTATCCTGTACTAAAGAGGTCACTGTACCAAGAGCCAATGAAAAACTTGGTAAACTTTAGGGAAGACAGAACGTTCAGTAATAATCAGAAAATTCGTTTTTCTTTGTTTTGTTTGTCCTCGCCTAAATGAAGTAATAGGATATACTCGGTTTAGAAATAAGAAGGATTTTTCTGCCAAAAATCTCCCTTTCGTCGATCTTTCACCTGTTTTCATCCTAAGAACAATATATTATTTACCAAATTCTGTAGAGGACGTTGAAACAAATTAAACACTACTAAGTGTTTATCGATAAAGTAAATATACCTCGAAACTTGAATTTTGTTTGGAGCAAAAATATTCTTTATGCGTCTCTGGAAAAGTGCAAGTTTGGCACGATTCCTGCAAGTCGGTATTTTTGGATTTTATAAAGGACGCAATAAATCATCAATAAATTTGATTTTAGTTAATGAACTAAAAAGAAAGAAAAGAAAAGAAATCTACACGTTCTAATTTTTCTCGATTTATCCAATTCAGACGAAAATTGCATAAGAACCGTTTTTGTAGGGAATGTATTAAACCTACAAATACATGCCATGCCTTACACTTACTTATCACAATTTCCAAATGGGTTTGAGATATTTAAAAAAAAGTACACGCAAATCTCGAGAATGGTTAAATTTAAATATATATATATATATATATATATATATATATATATATATAATGTGGTCATAATTTATATATATGAAGGCCCGGAGGAAAACGTTTAATGTAACTCGGTTAGGATTGTAAACATAGGAAGTTTCATTTTTTTCAGAATTACTTTTTAGTGACATTCATCGTTTTTCCTCTGGCCCTTCATATATATATGTATATATATATTTATATATATATACATATATATGTGTGTATATATATATACACATATATATATATATATATATATATATATATATATATATATATATATATATATATATGTATATTTATTAAGTAATTTTACATAGAGAAGATAAAGTAAAGGTTAGAAAATACTAAAAAAATATATTGTGAAAGCTCACACACACACACGCCTGGCACACACATCCACAACTATCTTATAATTGTACTTCCTCTTTTAATTATAATTATCTATTATATTTTTGTAAACAGATTTGTAGCTCTAAGGAATATATATATATATATATATAATCCAAATGGTTCGATTTTCATGAAATTAGGTACAAAAGCATTTTTCTAATTTGATAGATCAAGTTCATTTACCAGCCAAAACACTAATACTTCGAGGAAATTAAAATCAATCTTTTTTTTTTTTTTCCTTGGTGTTTAAAGGCCATTCAACCACTATTGGGTCATTTATGCCTCTTGGCCGGTCCGTTGGTATCATCGAAAGCAGAGACAGAGCCCGAGGCCAGCGGGAGGCGGACCCAGCCAAGGTCGAGTAGAGTCCCCCGTGCCAGTTCTACCTTAGTGGCCCGCATCTGGTGACTGGCTGCCAGGTCTATGATAGAAGGTGTGCTTGCTGGTGCCAGGGCAACCAAACCTTCACAGACCGCATGGGGGGGGGGGCTCGTCCTCAACCCTAACCAAGCCCATCGCTCCCGCCGACACACGCGCCCCACCTCCGTTCCGAACGCCACCAACGGTAAAAAAAGTAATTGTAACAAAATTTGGTGATAGAACAACCAACTATTAATTAAAATCAATCAACCAATAGTTCATTCCCCTATGCATACTGATGTTGAAACTACGACACCACCTGCCTTCATCTTGCTCCATCTATGCTATATTAGTTTGCCCGGATTCCCCCGATTCCTTAAAAGGAGAAAGGATACGGACGAGCGGATCTAGACAGCTTTCCAGCCCGTTGGTTCTCGGTCCATAGAATCTAGATCATCGGGTTTTAGGACTCGTTCATCCATGCCCGATCCTTCACGACTAGTTCATTATATAAATCTGACAATTAATCAACCCTAACCTGTGGATTCGTGACGATCTATTTAGCATGATAAAATGTGAAAAATGATTGAAAGATGACGATTTGAAACATAGTAGAATATAATATATCGTCGTGGAAACAGCAATATGTCGTATGTCAAATAATTATTTGATTATAATCAAAGTTTTCAGGAGTGACATAAAACTCTTCCAAAATGTCATTTTGCCTCCAATTTATTACTTAAATGCTTTAACATTATTTATTTTATCTTAGAATGATAATGCCTTAAATTTTTTTTTTCAAAATGTATTGCCTTATATGATTTTATGTTGACATACGACCTTTTGTATACAAATTGTTTTCATTTTCATTGACACAGGAACAGTTGTTCAAAAAATGAATGGTATGTATGTAAGCAACAAAAACTTGCTAAAAATGACTTTATTGTCTGTAAAAATTGTATAAAAATAGACAAGCTAATTAAAATAGTAATGTTACTATTAAAATAGTAATGTTAAAAAATAGGAAATCCTAATTCCAAAACGAGAATAAGAAAGTTATGGTACTATTAATTAGCTTACTTTTTGTGTGGTCAACTTTCAGAAAAGCTTCTGCAATCTTTTGGTATACGTTTTTTTCGGCTTATTGAACGTCGTGGAATACATGGGAATGGTGCGGAAATAATAAGTTTTGGATGGCGGGTCAGATCGTGCTGATTGAAATGTAGTCTGCAGGAGGCCTGGTGGCCGTGAGTGTTAAGGCGTGAGCACTTAACATTCCGTGCCAAAGGTCGTGGGTTCGATTCCCACTATGGGGGGGGGGGTGGCTTTTCTTTAGAAAAAAGAAAAGGCGTCAGCCCTATCAGGGTAGTAACCTATAGATAACCTGTCCCAAAATTCATAGTTAATAATAATGGACGTTAAAGTTAAAAAAAAAAAATATCAAGCAGATGTCAGATCGACTTATTGCAAGAGGTTTGGAATATATCGATCGTTGTCAGATCGACTCAGCTTCTGGTTGGTTACTGACATAATACTTATTGCATGTTGTGCAGATCAACACGTTGGTCACAGTGGTGCAATAAAAACAAAATCAATTTTTTTGACACATTGCGGTTTGCACGACGATATGTAATATACTTCCGGAAGTTCATATTTAAGATTTCGATAAATCATACAATACCCACCACGAGCTGTAGGCATTATAAAAGGGTCGTAATCTGTATACAGCCCGGCATTAAAATCCCAAATGTTGAAAAGCCGTTAAACGCAAAAAAAAAGAAGCTTTTGTGTGATATTTAATAAGCTTTTGAATAGATGCTTCACATTTACTGCGCTTACCCAGCCGAATTCTTGAATATGTTTATAGATATGGGTTTAAAAATGGTTCCAAATGCCCAATTATTTATATATCTGTTAAAGATTGAAGTTCCATTTTTGGCAAGGTTGTCTTCTGTGGTGATCCGGAGCGTCACAGTGTCAAGAAACATTATACTTTGATTACTTATCATAAAGATTAACCCTTGATCAGAAACGAACTTTGCCTAATTGATGTTATTCTATAAGTCGATAGGAACATAAATAATCGAGTCTTGAGGAGTGTCGTCGTTAGAAGGATTGTTAGTAGAGCGACTTGTTAGTTGCACAATCCCTACATCACGTCTCCATCCGTCTTGTCAAAACCATTCCTCCGCTGACAAATGTCATGGAAGGACTGGTCTCATTAGGTGTCTTTATCCGCCATATATACAGCCTGCTTGTCTGGGCTCTTCACTTATTTAATGGGGACATTCTTTTAGCGCGTTTCCTCAGCTTAATAGAAGGTGGAAACCTCTTATGACTTCGACTGAAAGGAAATCGTCTTCGGATGGCTCGTAACACACGCCGAAACGTTGGCAATAAATACGACTAATTTTATTTATAAAATGTAGTTTTATTTAAACAAATGACCGAACCCCGATCATCTACACCTTCTATATAAATATAGTAGCCAAAAAAAGTTACTTTTAGTAGTGATAAAAAGTTACTTAAGTGATTGCAGTGATTTTAAATACTTTTTATTACTATATTACCATTTAATTGCTATATTTATATAATACTAGCTGTTACCCAGTGTGCCATGGTACACCTACTTTCTGTCTATGACTCTCCCCTTATCGAGATCTACTTGATACCTAGTTGTCTATACCCAGTTATGAAAATCGGTCAAACGATGTGAATTTGTTTTAGTTCATAATGTTACCGGCAGGCCAGCACAACAGCACTTCATCTAACAGCCGACAGAGGCCAGTAGTAGTCGATTCAAAATGGCCGTCACAATCTGAATGGTTCAGAGTAGCCAATTCTCTCCCCGTGTCAAGATCTACTTGATACCTAGTTGTGTATACCCAGTTACGAAAATCGGTCAAACGATGTGAATTTGTTTTAGTTCATAATGTTACCGGCAGAGGCCAGCAAAACAGCACTTCAGCTAACAGCCGACAGAGGCCAGTAGTAGTCGATTCAAAATGGCCGTCACAATCTGAATGGTTCAGTTTAGACAATTTTTCTTGAACAAAACTTTTGACCTTTTGACCAAATTTTGAAATTTGACTATTTTGACGTAGCCTAGGAGATTTCTCGTATCAAGACCTACCTGTGTGCCAAGTTTGGTCAATATTGGTCAAATGGTGTAGATTTGTATAAGGAACAAACAAACAAACAGATAAACAGAGAGGCACGTGATTTTTATAGATATATAGATGGTTTCTAACCTTAGATGGCCTGAAAAGAAGGAATAGATACACTCGCAAAGAACCTGTAAGCTAATCCGTAAGTATCAAAATCACGACAGATATCGTACTTCAAAGTAACTGGATGTGGTCTTCGCAAAAATACACCAAGTATATTAAGGTGATGTGATCGCATGAGAGCTCGGGCTGTTGACAAGGAAAGAAAGATCCTGGCTGTTCATGATGGCGAAGAGGACTTCAGAAAACTAGATCTAATGTTATTCCAGCAAATGGAACTGGAGCGCGGGAAGGGAAGATTAAAGACTGCGCAGTTGGCAGCCTTTGTTTCTCAAGTTCCTTTGTCCAGTGACGATTGGCAGGACTGTAATAATCGTCAGAACTTGCTGCATCCCGTTTCTTAAGAAGGCACATACGATAAGTTCGCAGTCCCCTTATCACTCATACGCTATCTCCGTCGTTCGAGAATTTCTATTCTAAGATCTGTGTTAACTTATCAGTTTTCTAGCATAATTCGTTACGAAATTGATCCTGTACTTGTTGAATTGTAGGCGTTCCCACGCAGGTACTTACTGTGTTCCCCCAATTCTAATACTATCTTCTGAAAGATTTCGGTTGCGATAAGTGGTTAATGTCATGCAGATCGTTAGACATTGAGGTGATAAGAAGACAGGGAAAGGTTCAGATTCGGCCAAGAGAAAACGTTAGATTTTGCGAAGAACACATTCAGTTACTTCGAAATATCTGTCGTGATTTTGGTACTTATGGATTAGCTTATAGGTTCTTCGCAGGTCATCTATTATTTCTTTTTGGAGACCCGATGGCCGTGAGGGTTAAGGCGTGAGCACTTAACACTCCGTGTCAAAGGTCGTGGGTTCGATTCCCACTAGGGGTGGTGGCTTTTCTTTCGAAAAAAAGAAAAGGCATCACCCCTATCCTGGCTAGAAAAGGGTGGTAACCTATAGATAACCCGTCCTAAAATTCGTAGTTAATAATAAATAGACGTTAAAATTTAAATAAATATTATTTCTTTACAGTTTATCTAAGGTTAGAAACCATATTATAAAAATATAGTACTCAAAAGTTAATATAGTAATGAAAACGGCGCTAATGGCCAAGATGTAGATGCGCCGTGAAAAAAAAAAAAAAAAAAAAAAAAAAAGTATTTAAAATCAATGCAATCAGTACATAAATGAAAATAAGCCTCCTCGCCGATTTTTGTTGTGGTTCTATAACATATTTATATTTTATATTTATTTCGCATAATGGGCATACGTGCTATTTGTTTCCGCTCGCTACGCTTGTTCAAGAAGATATCGAAACTCTAGTCAATCCAACTCGCTAAAATTCTATTAATTTTTGCGAGTTGGATTGACTTGAGTGTTAAAGGTTGCCCATAGGAATAGCCAATAGAAAAGCTAATGCGCGTGCACTGAATCACTGCAGATATTTCACAAGTAACTGGATGTGGTCTTCGCAAACAGTTAAATTTTTTAGAATAATCTAGATTTCGTACGCTCCGGTATGCTCTTTGGCAGCTTTCTTCAGCTAAAAAATAATTTTACAGAATTACAAAAGAGAATATGCTTCGTTCTAAGTTACTAAAAATAACGGCCGATAAGAGCAAATTTTATTTGGTTCCGAAGTAAGCCCGCATTCCTAATGGACCGATTAAGTTTATTTGTAAAATTCATCTTTGTCATTAGATTTCTACAAAGCACAGGGGTTCCAAACGCCCGATTTTGGAAAAGAACCTTTAAGTTTGGCTACTTAAATCTTTCTGATTTTGGTATCATTTCTAAAGTATTTTTTTCTGCTCAGCCGAATGGGACCGCAACAAATTCGATAGAATAAGTATTTTGGAAGATACACGGGTTTTCTACTAAGAAACACCTGAAAAACAGTAAGTATTTAATTTCAAAAAGTCATATTTAACTCAATATGTGGAGAGATGTATAATTCTAAATGTAGTTATGAGTGCTGAGTTAAAAAAAATAACAACCAACTGTGATACTGTTGACTGTGCTCGACGTAATCCTCATTATTAAAATATGCATGTATAACTAATACATTTAACAGTTTTTCAGCACATAGAGGTAGATCTCACTGTTAATTAGCAGTTACTTGCTAGCACAAAAAATGTTTACCAACTCTCTGCTGAAAATAATAATGGTAAAGTCGTTTTACGTAAAATAATAATTGACACATTCATTTAATTAGGGTGTGCACATATTCGAATAGTGATAAAATTTATAGGATAGCAACTTCAATACATGCAATTTTAGCTAAAACTAAGCGGAGAGCATAGCTAAGTAGCGATTTTATTTCTACACCAAATAAACTAAGGATAATTGAGTTTCATTACAGATATCTTCATAACCTAAGTGCACCAAGTTCATGGTACATTTTGACAACAAAGAAAATTCCTTTAAAAGCTACATATACATATGAGACGTCCTGGGTAATACCATTTTTTTTAAAAATAAAATAAGTGGCATAAAATATTGTTCTACTGTTCACTAAAACTATGAGAGTTTGACACGGTAAGAAAAAAGTCAATTAACCGGTGCTTTATTATCAGAACTATTAATAAAATGTAAAACCAATATTAGAACAATATTTTACAACTAATTAGGTATAAAAAATGTTAGTTCTAACGCGATTGAACACACAGTTTCTTATAACACCAACTCTTCCTCAAGATTGACCAATTTTGCTGCTTAACTAGCTGCAATCGTTTGTTAAGGGAAGACTCTCAAAACTATACCCACTGATGAACAGAAAAACATCACTTCGACCTTCACTCCCAATCACCTCCCAATACTGACTTACGCCTGCCCTGTGTGGTATGGAACAAACGCGACGAACATCAGGCGACTTCAGACCTTACATAACAAAGTCCTACGCATAGCAGCCAACGCTCCTTGGTTCGTTCGAAACAGCTCCATCGGGAACTGGGAGTTGATCCTCTCGCATTTCATAGAGAAGAATTGACCCGCAGATACCACGACAAACTGGATCTCTCTACTGGTGCCAAGAATTACCATCTGGGAGAACCTACAGCCCGACGCCTCAAGCCGAGGCTGTACCAAGACATTTTAATTTAATTCTTTTTTTTTCTTTTTTGTAAATAGCTATTTCTTTATTTTCCATTTGTGTAAAAACTAATTGTTTTGGTCCAAAATAAAAATGATATTTGTTTGTTTGTTAAGGGAATGCTATATACTAATTTTCGTGGCAGTGAAACGTATGACCGCTATTGTGTTAAAAAAAACACAGACATGTATAATTGTAAAGGAATTATTGATATTAAGTATACATAAGGGATGAAGATTTAAAAAAATTCTTTAATAAGGGAAACCTCAATAGAAAGTACTAACGTGGATTATATTTACAACGATGAACTCGTTTACATATCCTTAAATCTCATTTTGCCATTGTTCTAGGTATCCCTGGCAATTCGAATTAATCAAAGAATTAATTTTGTTCCAAACTCATTTTGGGCATTAAAGTCAGCTGACATATCAAACCTTAGGGTTCCTATGGAACATATCGTCGATACAAAAGCAAACTAACGAATATGAATAAATGCATCTTTCATTGTCCATCTTTAATAATTTCTGCTGGACTTATTTACGGCAAATTCTTCAATCTGACTTCACTCTATTAAAGGGAAAGTATTCCACTATCAGAAGGTCAAATCTGCCGAATATTTGACTCTCCAAAAAAAAGTTATGAATAAATACTTTTCCAATCTGAATAGTGGTGATTTTCATATTCGTTAGTTTGCTTTTGTATCGACGATATCATTGCTTAGATATTGGTCAGCTGGAAAGACATAATGAAACAAAATTGTAAATCTTACGGAATATTAAATTATGAAGTCTGAGCTGATAAGAGATAATATATCGGTTAAATGATTCACACATTCAGCTGACTTCATCTCTCTTGCTCATCTTTCTTGACGATAGTTGAACAGCTTGGAAAGCATGCTTTGAACTATTTTGAACAAATTTAAATATATTTAGTATTTCAAGGAGCACACAGAATTGAATATCAGTGTATATCTAATAACGATAAATTACAGTTAATGACTCTATCAGAATGTACTGTCGAGAAAATTCGACGTTTTAACACTTTCCTCCGAAGGAAAGTAGCTATTGAGATTGGACTCATGACGGAATTTTTGAAAAATTTCTTCAAATCTTTATCGATCCTACCAAGTAGACACCGAAAATGACCCCCGTTAAAATTTATATATATCTATATATATATATGTATATATATATATGTGTCTGTTAACACGATAGCGGCCAGAGATTTTGTTTTTTCGTCACGAAACTTGGTACGTAGCATTCAATTAGCAAACGATTGAACGAGTTCGTTAACCACCAAAGTCGGTCCACCGGAAGGGGGGGTTTACCCCTAACCCAAAACACTAATTTGACTATGTCAGCCGTAATATTTGTTATATTTCAACGAAACTTGGTATTCGTAGTGGTAATATAGAGAGAAAAGTGAGATATAAAAATGAACTAAATCGGTTCATTAGAAGGGGGGGTTTACTCCGGACCCACAATACCAATTCGCCACTACCAGCCGTGATTTTTGGTATATTTCGACGAAACTCGGTATTCGTAGTGGTAATCCACAGGTAAATATGTGTTGTAAAAATAAACTAAAACGGTTCATTAGGAGGGGGGGTTTACTCCGGACCCACAATACCAATTCGCCACTACCAGCCGTGATTTTTGGTATATTTCGACGAAACTCGGTATTCATAGTGGTAATCTACAGTTAAATATGTGTTGTAAAAATAAACTAAATCGGTTCATTAGAAGGGGGGGTTTACTACGGACCCAAATTCCGGTCGTAATTTCTGCTGTATACGTCGTGGGTAACTCATGAGAAAGAAGTGTTGTAAAAATGAGCTCAATCGGTCAATCGTAAGCGTAATATATTTCAATAGAAAAGCCCGCCAAACGTAGGTTCACAAAGCCGCCGCAAGGAGCGCTGTCTACCACTAGAGTGACTGTATCCTGTTCCTGCGTTAGATCAAAATACGATAATATGAGGTTTTTTGTATTTATTACGTAGTGTAGTAGGTACCATGTGTAAACATAACTCTGGAAGCAAATTAATAATTGATCAGTTACTCATTACAAATTTAAAAGAGAGCTATTCATGTTTTTATTTTATTTATGTAGGATATTTTAAGCAAATTGTTCTGGAAAGCAGTCTACACTACCCAAATTCTGAGGAAAGTGCTTAGTTATGCAGCTCCTGCGTGACGGACTTTTATAATTTATTCATTATGAAAAACCGGTGGACAATGTGTCGACCAGTTTATGTGTTATTTTGTTTTCTACATGTATGACGTACAAGACGCCGCTTAAGGATCAACTTTACTATATGCATCAAATTTGAGGCGTAACTGTCAAATTAAATAGTTACGTTGCTCTTTAAGAGTCGTCTATAGACGTCAAACCTGTACAGCACTAAATAAAGGTTAGTATGAAGTTTAAGCGTTTTAAACGTAAACACTACCATACCATACGATAAAATAATTTATCGAGAACAAAGGGCCACACAAACAGGTTCAGCAATATGACGACGCCTAATTGTTGATTGTCGAATAAACTATCTTGGATCATGAATCGATTCGGGTCTTTTTGCGAAGACCACATTACTTCTCCAGCTACTTGTGAAGTATCTTTAGTGATTATAATAGTGACTTATAGTGACTCATTAGCATTTCTATTGGCCTATTCCTATGGGCAATTCTATTGGCTGTTGCTGGTAGTAAAGTAACCTTTAACACTCTAGTCCATCTAACTCGCAAAAATAATAGTATTCTATTAATTTTAGCGAGTTGGATTGACTAGAGTATTGATATCTTCTTGAGCGAGCGAAGCTAGCGGAAACGCGCACGCATGCCCATTATGCGAGATAAATACGTTATAGAATTACCGGTCAAAAAAATTGATGAGAAGACACCTAAATAAATTTCACAATTACCATTGATTTTTATAATATTAACCTTTTAGCACTTTCCTCCGAAGGAAAGTAGCTATTGAGGTTGCACTCATGACGGAATTTTTGAAAAATTTCTTCAAATCTTTATCGATCCTATCTAGTAGACACCGAAAATGGCCCCCTTTAATATATATATATATATATGTCTCTGTTAACACGATAGCGGCCAGAGTTTTTGTTTTTTCGTCACGAAACTTGGTATATAGCATTCAATTAGCAAACGATTGAACGAGTTCGTTAACCACGAAAATCGGTCCACCGGAAGGGGGGGGGGGGGTTTACCCCGAACCCAAAACACTAATTTGACTATGCCAGCCGTATATTTGTTATATTTCAACGAAACTTGGTATTCGTAGTGGTAATCTAGAGATAAAAGTGAGATGTAAAAATAAACACTCAAAAATAAGAAGGGGGGTTTACTTTGGACCTACAATACCAATTCGCCACTACCAGTCGTGATTTTTGTTATATTTCGATGAAATAAAATTAAAAATAAACTAAATCGGTTCATTAGGAGGGGGGGGTTTACTCCGGACCCAAATTACTAATATACTCATACCGGTCGTAATTTTTGCTGTATTGTAACGAATCGCGGTATACGACGTGGGTAACTCATGGGAAAGAAGTATTGTAAAAATGAGCTAAATCGGTTAATCGGAAAGGGGGGTTTACTTTGTAATATATTTCAATAGAGTAGCCCGCTAGACGTAGGTTCGCAAGGCCGCCGCAAGGAGCGCTTTCTGCCACTAGTGGGACTGTATTCTGTTCCTGCGGCAGATCAAAAGACGAAAATATGAAGTGTTTTGTATTTATTAAGTAATGTAGTAGGTAGTGCCTACAAGGTACCATGTATTAACATAACTCTGGAAACAAATTAATTACAAAATTAATAATTGAACAGTTACGAAATTTAAAGAGAACTATTCATGCTTTTATTTTATTTATGTAGGATATTTTAAGCAAATTGTTCTGGAATCCAGTCTAAACTACCCAAATTCTGAAGTGGAAGGAAAGTGCTTAGTTATGCAGCTTCTGCGTGACGGACTTTTTATTAATAAATATTGCTTGCTGAAATATATTATTTATTTTCATTTATGCTTTACAAGCCTAAAAGTATTACTTACAAGTACAAGTTATCTAACGGTTAGTTAGAAACCATATTTTATAAATATAGTAGGTAGTCACTAAAAGTTACTTTTAGTGATAGGGGATCTGTTTGCAAAGACCACATCCAGTTACTTGTGAAGTATCTATAGTGATTCTAACAGTGATTCAGTTCTATTGGTTGTTGCTGGTAGTAAAATAACCTTTAACACTCGATTCAATCCAACTCGCAAAAATTAATCAGAATTCTATTCATTTTAGCGAGTTGGCTTGACTAGAGTTTTGATATCTTCTTGAGCGAGCGGAAACGCATAGCACGTATTCCCATAATGCCAAATAAGTATAAAATATAAATATGTTATAGAACCACCGGACAAAAAAACTGGTGAGGAGGCCCCTAAACTTCACACTTACCATTATAATATTAACCTTTTTATTAATAAATATTGCTTGCTGAAATATATTAGAATATATTAAAAATAAGCAGAACTGCTTATTTTTGTTTATGCTTTACAAGCCTAAAATTATTACTTACATATACAAGTTATCTAACGGTTAGTTAGAAACGATATTATATAAATATACTAGTCAAAAAAGTTACATTTAGTAGTAATTGCAGTGATTTTAAATACATTTCATTGCTATATTAACTTTTGATTACTATATTTATATAATTTGGTTTCTAACCTTAGAAAATATGTAAACAACCTGTAAGCTAAACCGTGAGTTTTAATCAGTAATTAATTTTAAGGATGCTTGAGATAAAAGAGAATAAATTAGTAGATTGTGGGATATATCCGCCATCTTCCAGCTGATCCTGAAGTATCCAAGAGAAAAGGGACAAAGAGGCCGATAAGAGGCGTATTATCGGGGGCAAGTAGATTCTCCATCGGTTCGTGACTGGTTCATTCCATTCATGAAGGCCTCATTCAAAAACCGATTCGTTCCTTGCCCTTTCACATTTCCCCTCTATCTACCTTTCTCCGGCTTCACACCTTCAGTCACGAACCATGTCTGCTTCTATGTATTCGTGTCCATCTTGCACTGTTTTGATAAGGTCATCAACCGACCAGTAGGGTTCTATCAGATTGTAAACATGGAAATGAGCTTTTGAATGTCCTTAACCAAATATTAGAAACACCAGGGACATAATAAACTTATTTTATACTCAGCGGCGGCTAAAGGGGGTGGCTTAGCCCCCCACAGAATGACAATTCACAATCTTTTTCGGTTATGTTACAAAAAGAAATAAGGCAAATTAATAGTAAGAAGTTCTAGTTAATATATGTTCTTAGTTTATCAAATACCTCCTTAATGATTTCCAGGTGCCTGGTTATAAAAATATGATTCTACACCCACAGGCACGGCGGTAAGCCCATACTAAATTAGCCCCCCCCCCCGGAAATGTTTTTCTAGAGCCGCATATGTTTTGGAACAAGTGCTAATGTTTTGGGTGAACTATCGTGGTCTTCCTCCACCACCTAAGCATTTGTTGCCAAAGAAGCCTGCCAAGGAGTATGCGCGTTGGCGTCATTAGAAATACAGATTTTTCTGATAATCTGACGTGTTGCCTTAGCCGAAATCCAACCATTTCTTAAATTTGTATAACTAAAATCCGATTTTGATTAAATTTGTCACAAAAATACTTTGTCCAAAACAATAGGTCTAGAGAAGCAACCAGCAGAATCCGCCTTCAGGAACATTTTAGGTGAAATTCGTGCTAAATGTAATCGAAAGCTTACGATTCTGCATTAATAGACTTTGAGGTACAATTTTTAAAGATAATTTGGCTGGGAGAATCGAATACAATCACTTTCAAGCCATATTATCATATAGTCATTGTTTGAGGAACGTTAAAACATATAGGTATTTGGTTACATTTTGGTAACGTTTGAAGTGGTGCAAATATTATATAAAAAAAAACAACAAATTAACAAACATTAGCAGTTTTGAAAATGTTGTACATCTTAGTTAATATCTCGGTACGAGTTGAGAAGTCCCAGGTATGTAAAATGTGACCAACTTTCTACAAGACGATCTGAGCAGATAAAACTGTCCTAAAAATGCGGAAAGTTTTGTTCTTGTTTCCTCGAAAATGTTTGTGTATGTTTTCTTAGGAACTGTAAGTTGTCATGTCAGTAAAATGTTATTATTATTTTTTTTTTCCGGCGCATCGACATCTAGGCCATTAGCGCCGACATCTTAGGGCTAGCGCGAGGAATTTTCTCAGCGAGCCGTGAGATGAGAAAATTCCTGTCGCCGGTGGGAATCGAACCCACCATCTCCCGCTTTAGAATCTAAGGCGTTAGCCACTAGACCACGGGAGACCACTTGTTATTATTATTAAAATCGGTAAAGGTGCGTTTCCTTAATTTAAATGTTCGATAAGGCCTTATTAACTTTGGTTTGACGTGGTTTTACCAGATTACCTAAACAAGTTCATGGATTTCGGATACGATCTACAGGAATGATTGGAGGAGAACGAGACTTCTCTATGAATAGGATCTATTGGTGAATGAATCCCTCCGGTCTCCTCAGGTTCCTGAATGACCTGCACGTTTCCTTCTTCATGTCAATGGGGTTGTAGCTCACACACAAGGGCAGATTTACCCCTCATGGATATGTAGGTAACAGACATGATAATAAACAAATGCCGCGGCAGTAACAAAATAAGAATCCTGTTTAAGAATTTAACTTTTTCCCTAGTTAATTAAATGTTGTGAGGCATAAAACCTCTTGGGACCATGTTGCGGCAAAAGAACTCAAATAAAATCAATACTTTTTTGTACATTTGCTTGAGTGGTCTTATTATGAGAAACCAACACTTCGTCAACATTCATCATTTGCTTGAGTGGTCTTATTATGAGAAACCAACACTTCGTCGACATTCATCATTTGCTTGAGTGGTCTTATAAAGAGAAACCAACACTTCGTCAACATTCATCATTTGCTTGAGTGGTCTTGTTATGAGAAACCAACACTTCGTCGACATTCATCATTTGCTTGAGTGGTCTTATTATGAGGAACCAACACTTCGTCGACATTCATCATTTGCTTGAGTGGTCTTATTATGAGAAACCAACACTTCGTCAACATTCATCACTTGCTTGAGTGGTCTTATTATGATAAACCAACACTTCGTCGACATTCATCATTTGCGATCGGTTTTTAATTCTTGAGATGAATCCATCCTTTCTGCTTATCGACTGTTAAGTTTGGCTCTGACTCCATAAAATTTTTAAGAACGTTTCGAGACTATAAGCCCCTTTTGTCTCTATAAGAAAATGGTACCGCAAAACTTTTTAATTAAAGAAATAAAGACAGCATATTAAAAGTAATGAGAAGGGATGGGCGTAGGTGACACAGCTCTTTAATCTTGTCCAGTGGAACCGTTAAGGTTCGTCAGGTCCCGATCCAAGGGCCTTTAAGCTAGTCTTGCCATATTTTTGTTGAAGGGAACCGGGACACATTGATTTGGGATGAACATACCGGGTGGGGGGGGGGGTTATGGAAAAAAATAGTACAAATTAGAAGCAAAATCGCAAGTTAGAAGCCTCGCAAGTAACGGGAGTAGGGAATCCGCAACCCTAAATTGTTAGTATTATTTTTAAAAAATCGCGACAGCGCTGTGCAGGTAGTTCCAGCGTTTGGTCACAGGTTACAGTTTGAATGTTTCTCACTTCTTTGTCACTGTACGCGGTAGTCAAAACTGTTGATTGTTGAAAACATTCATTATATCCGTCCATCCGTTTTTACATCTTACAGCCGTTTCCGGGACATTCATGAAACCGGGCCGGACACCGGGACAAGAGCAAAATACCGGGACTGTCCCGGTAAAACCGGGACGTATGGTACTTTAAGCTCATGCGGCTCGCCGTTTCGTAAGGGGTTAAAATTAACTGGACGTCCTGAACCAGCTTAATCAAAAATGCTGCTTTCTCGAACATTAAATTTTATAAACCATTTCTAGGCAGTCCTTATACTGATAGTATCTTCACCATGCGCACTATTAATTTTCATCGCTGCAGATATGGCAGATTGGGCGTACTATAATAAACATTTACCTCAGTACGTTCGTATCGTTCATCGATATTCATTTTCTATGGTTACTATTTTGCGTCCGATGCTTACGAAAATTTGCAACGGACAGACTTTCGACAAGCGAAGGTATGTTTCGAATGGAAATCGCATTGGTCTAGTAGTGAGTTATATTAAACCCTATGCATGGTTTAAAAACGCACAAACAAATTGAAAGACATATGTAATACATAGCTTGTATTTTTATTTACACAATTTAGATTGATATCTATAATCCTTTAAGAACAACCCGTAATAACATCTCGGAACGAGCGCATTTCCTCCCTTCCGTGGAACATAATTCAAGGATTTCCATGATAAAGATGCTCCTGTTCCTGAGGAGGGGGGAGAGCGGAAGCAGGAGAGGGTTCTCACGCTCAGGCCTGCCAACCCTCTACTATATACTTTTCTATATTCTAGTTGGCTAACCTGCTCAAGGTCACCAACGCCCGGGTCACTCACTGTCCGTCGTAGTCTTGCCAACCTATAGAGCAATGTGGAATTCTGATTACCTCATGAAACAAGGGGGAGAAATTCAAATGTATTTTAGCCAGTTTAGCTGTTTTTTAGTATTTAATCTGATTATTGTTGACAAACCTTTAGGTACCTTCTACGAACAGCCCCTCTTCCATTAACTGGTTCTTCGTAGGTGTATCAGGTCATGTTTCTGGGTAAGTTAGCATGCGAACTAGCTACTCTTGAAAAATACCCTTCAACGCCATTCCTCGTAAGCACAACAACGTAAACATAGGAAAACCAGCAGCCCATGGGGTTAAAACTTCCACCATCCTCCACTGAATCAATACTGCAAGATCCAATATGGTGGGATTTACAAAATAAATTGTTGGTCACACAATGGAAACTGTCCAAAAATGGCGTTATTAATATTCATAATAATAACCTAAATGGGGTCTCCCGTGGTCTAATGGCTAGCGCCTTGGATTCATAAGCGGGAGATGGTGGGTTCGACTCCCAACCTCCGGCAGGAATTTTATCATCCCACGGCTCGCTGGTAAAATTCCTCGCTGCACCCTGGATGTCGGCGCTAATGACCTAGATGTAGATGCGCCGTAAAAAAAAAAAAATAAATAAAAAAAAAAATAACCTAAATAGCGAATTCCGAAGGAAAGAGAGGATATCAGTGATTGAAGAGGATGGATTAGGGTTATCCATCCTCATGATCGAACTGGAAAAATGATTGGAATCGATCTTCAAACAGACGGATTATCCCATCAAATCATTGCCAACCTTACAGAGGTTTAAAAACGCCATGACTCGACATTCCGATCTTCCCATGGACCGAGGTTGGTACGCCTGACTCACCGACAGGTCTACCAACTTAATCGCTTCGACCATCACTCCTCTCTAATGTCTGTTGGTTCTTCTATTGTCATTACTACCAACCTTTCCACCGGCATACTTTCGGCAGTTGGTTTAATAGCAGGAAATTCTATGGCCTCCGGGAATAAAAAGAAAAAAGAGAGACAAATGCTTCAAAAAAGACGGCTACGAGGTGGCTGCGGTGGCGTGTGGTTGGCCCCGTAATTATGCACTATATTATTATATTACTTTCGACTAGTTTAATAGGACGAGATCCTAATCTGTTGTAGGTGGGCGATGGATCAGGAAGTTAACATTTTAATTACCTACCATTATTATATGGAAATACTCTAGTGCCAAACCAATTTTCCATGACAAGGATTAAAACGATGGATTGACCGCAGAAATTAAACTAAAACTCTTAAGAACGCACGATGTTCTGAATATCATATCCTTCTAATACTGAATATCATATCCTTCTAATACTGAATATCATATCCTTCTAATACTGAAATCAGTTCAAGATATAAATAATGATCCATTAATGGACCATGTTAATCAGAAAGGAACCAAGCAATATCTTTAAGTTGCAATATCTTAGACATTTACTTAATTATTCTTTTTCAAGCATTTTTTTCGTCAAACTATACGATATTTTAGCAAATATTTTCATGCTGTTTCTATTTAAAATAACGTTTCTGACAACTAAATAGCTGAAAGTAAATAACACTTATTTTTTTCAAAATAAGGCGCTTGGTTCCTTTCTGTTTAACATGACCCAAATAAAATACATGTTTTATCGTTCAAAATCCATACGTCTGTAGTACTTTTCGGTAAATAAAGAACAATATCAATAAAATTTAACTAACTTGGTCAAATCATTTATTAAAACTTGCTCTATATGTTTCGCGGGATTTTACGATAAGCCTCTGGTAAAATATTTACAACACTAACAAGTGTAAAACGGTGAACAGACCTCGTGCTGTTGGTATTATAAAAGGGTGGCAACCTGTAGATAGCCTGGCGTTAGTAGCCAAATTGTTGATTAACCGTTAATGACGAAAAATGAGTGATTTTCATGTTGACTATAATAATTTTGAAATTTCCCCAACATCCATTACCTTTCAGCTTAAGAGGTTTGGTGCTTGCCAGCTATTGTGTTTAGATCGTATTTGAACCACAGCATCCAAGTGCTGATAAACACTTGCTTTAAGAATTGAATTTTTATTATTAAAATAATTGTAAAAGGTGTTATTAATTTTTATATTCAACGAAATAGTGTCTTGTTTAATTTTATTTTATTCTATTTTTTTGTTCGCTACATCGGAGCAAATTTCATATTTTTAAATTTTAAATTGATTTTTTTTGGTAATGTAATTTAAAAAAAATAATTATAAACACAAATATTTATTCAAATATATGTAATTTAATAAAACAATACAATAGTTATAAAAATTTACATAAAAAAAATAGTCCTGAATGGAAGGTATGAAAATGACGGCGTTGTTTGTTTACAAAATGAAAATTTATATAATGTTCATTCAATAACAAAAAATAAAAAAACTTAAGGCTTACGTTACTTAATAGGAATGGTCCTTACACACACATTTGCACATGTGTCGTAAAATAAAGGATTTTTATTGTTTTTAGTGGAAGGACAAAAACTACACATTTTCCTTTTCTTTCTGCTTCATTCTCCTGCTTCATCTTCATTTCCTGGCTGCATAACCATCAAACCTTGTTCTTCCATACATATCTTAATCCTTTGTTTAAGAGGCCTGGGTTGAAAAAGAATTTGCTACGAACATATGCCATAATTCTTGATGAACTACGTCTCCCCCTTCATTTGAACCTCTTTCTCCAACTTATTCCTCTTCTTCACATTCCTGTCTATCGAATTCCACCTATATTTCCTCAAAAGTACTAAATCATTTAAATTTAGCTCTTTAAGAAGAGTAAAAATACTTTAAAAACAGCAAATTACGTCCTATAAATTTTAGGACGTAAACACTGGCGTCGGGTCATAATGGCCTCACGTGTTGGTACACAAACACTGGCGTCGGGTCAAATAGTCAAATAGACACAGAAATACTCCTTTAATGAAGATGTCACTAATTCTGACACTTGAAGAAAACAGTTCTAGGAGATTACAATGGATAGGGAAGACAATTACAATGAGTAAAAAAGCAAAAATCGAATTAATAAATACCTTCGGGTCAATGTGACCCGACGCCACTAATTAAGGGTTATGTTTTAATTATCTCAGTTTTTTTCTTCAAATTCTTAAAAATACAGACGATTTTATTGTTCAATTGTCCGTCCATTGGATCTTAATGCAAGCTGTAATAATGAAATGAGGTTTAATAAAAATTGAAGACTTTTGCAAGAGAACACTGCTGATTTAGCGACTGAGTGAAGAAGATTGCTCAGCGCCTGCTGGCTTTGCTCGAAATTAGAATCTGGTTCAGCATTTCCTAACCAACATTCGTATATATTTCTATTGTAATGAGTCCGCCCTGAAAGATCTGCGCCATTCCGAGGCATTTCCGAAACACTGTAACCTCTAGTGCGATTTAACTCCGTCACGCACGTCTGCACAACTAAGCACATTCCTCAGAATGTGGGAAATGTATACTGTATTCCTATATAATTTTCTTATATTTATACACACATACATAAACATGAATAGATTTGATCTTTTATATTTGCAATGAACAGCTGACTCAATGTAGAGAAGCCGAATAAAGGGTCCATGACGCTCCTAGTGGTAGAAGTTACAACCAATGCTAGTGTGGCGGCAATTCAATTTGAACATAATACAGAGTAAACCCCAAATTCTAAAGAACCGATTTAGTTCATTTTTACAACACTCCTTTCTCATTAGATATCCTCGACTTATACCGAATTTCGTTTCTATACACCAGAAATTATTATTGCTGGTAAACAATTATACAGAAATTATTCGGTATTAGTAATTTGGGTCCATTTTTCTATTATGATGGTCCCAACAAATACCGAGTTTTGTTGCAATAAAACAAAAAATATGGCCGGTAAGGGCAAATAACTAATTTTTGTCCGGAATCAATTTTCCAGTTTCGACGCGAAAAACAAATATATATATATATATATATATATATATATATATATACATTTTAATGGGGGTAATTTTAAATATCGAAGATTTGAAGAAGTTTTTCAAAATTTTCGTCATGAGCGCAACCTCAATAGCTACTTTCCTAGCTATTGAGCGTATTGAACGTGTATGGGCGGTAGAGATCGCCGAATTCTTGAGCTTGGATAGTTCTTATTACCTAATGAAAATTATTTCAAAATTCAACGTATTTTTTTTTTAGACGTCTCCTTCCTCCCTCCATAGGCAACCCGCTAATGGAAGCATGCCGCTGAAGATAATCAGATCCCGCAAGGATCTCATTGCCCGCCAAAATATGCTGAATAAGCTGGGAGAAATTCTTTCAGAGGCTATTGCCAGCCGAAAGAATTGTTGTTTTAATTTTTTATTTTTAATTTAATTTTTAAACAAACGAACTAATGTTTAAGAATTTTTAATTTGTTCTCGTATTATCGACAAGTACGCCACTTAAAGTCGCTTCCGAAAATTTTCGTCATGAGCGCAACCTCAATAGCTACTTTCCTAGCTATTGAGGAAAGTGCTAAAAGCGAAAGTAGGAACTGTGAATTTTTGGTGTGATTCTTTGTCACAAGTAAAGACACAAATTAAACTTCTCTTCGATGAGGCAATTCGGAAGGCCTGGCATAATATACAGAATATATATATATATATATATATATATATATATATATATATATATATATATATATATATATATATATATATATATATATATATAATTGAATCATTTAATGGGTGCCTGTAATGGAGAAAATCAGGCGGCCGGAGAATATTTACTCGCCCTACCCTAGTAGGCCGTATGTTCAAGAATCAGCATTTTTTTTAAAGTGGGTGGGAAACCAAAAAAATGATTGAGAAACTCCGTTCTAATGGATTGGTCTTTTCCAACGAAACGATACATTGCAGGATGTCTCGCCGGCTTCTTGTACAGAACTTCGGATGCTCAACGACAAAAGGTTTCCTACAAAAACTATTTCTTCGAAGAATGACTTCTGTTAGTACTTAAGTGCCATTTGGCTGGCTGTAATATACCTTATCTATCCGAGAAAAGACCCAGGAGACACCCACCTACCTGCCCATCTGGAGAATGCAGACTCCACACCCCGTTCTCAGATCTCTCCCCTAGATACAACCCGCATCTCAGTAATGGACACTAACATTATACCGTACTCCTAGTAATTATACTATAGATTGCCTACAACATTCATGGAGCCCTCCGTAACATTCTCCCTTCCGTCTCATAGCTAGGGGTGATGTGGACAATAGCTGATCAAATGCTGGGCCTATCTTAATGGCTTCTAATGAAATAACAATTTTTAATACCTCCTCTTCTCCAAGCGTTACCGAAATGTAAAAAACTTATTTTGAATGAATGCCAATAAAGTGTCACAAATCTAGCATTTTATTCTTGACAAAATATATTTCTATGAAAAAAAGACTTGCAGGAACTGCGTCATCTTAATCTGCATCCATATAGTAATACCAATCCATTATGTTATTTGGAAATTCTTGAATAGAAACTCTTTATTTTTCGCCTTCAATCGAACAATTGCGACTAATTCAAAAGTTTATAGGAGGATTTAAGACAGGCCATCATATATGAAAAAACAAAAGCAAAAACTGATTTATCCAGGTTTCATAACAAATGAAAAAGGCCAATCAGGTCTCCCAGTTTCAGAATTTTATATTTAAATCATTTTAAACAATATTTCGGCTTTATTCCATCATCAGGAAATCTCTGGAAATATAATTTCAAAATCTTAGAACACCAATACATTTTTTTTCAACAAACATATAACCCACTATATCTTATTATCACAGCTTAAAAAATAGCACAATTTAACATGATTCAAATCATTATTTTGCTCGTCATTCATTATTATAAACAGGCAAATATGACGGAAGTAAGTCATAGCGGTCCCCAGACTGTAACTCACATGATAGCTCAGTGGAGGTCTCAAAGAAGTGGTAGGACGTTTCAACTCATTAAAAAAACCTGATGTTTAAGGATAAATTTCATATTATTTGTACAAATTCATATATATATATATATATATATATATATATATATATATATATATATATATATATATATATATATATATATATTTTAGGTTTGGAATATCGCCCAAATCTAAAAAACAAAACACTTTTTATCTGTCCGACTTGCAGGAACTGCCATTAGTAAAGGAATAAAAGTAGTAATTGGTAGATTTTGATCATTCGTCAAAAAATATATCAAATCTAAAAAAGAAGG